>OX376372.1:99835771-100332421 GCA_947369275.1 Nemotelus nigrinus | reverse complement strand
GTCGATGTGACGTCATGGCGTTAAACCATTTTGACATTTCCACGAGGCAGTGCCGACACACACCGAGATTTCACATGCAGTTTTTTAGCTAAAATACGAATAAAACTTTAATTTTTTGTGCGTGGACGCGTTATAATAATAATATTTAGCCATAACTTTCATTTTGTATCGACCAATTGTATCGCGATAGCAAATCGACACGGAACATCACATAACCTAACAACAACTGATAAACATTTCGTCGTGAATTTTTCCAATTATGCCGCACGCACCGCATTAATTTGTGTTTTAACTGTTCACTAGCACTGTTCCGCACATACCACTCTGTTTTCATTTCACGCACTATAACACAACCCGTAAAATTAACATTTTCTCGCGGACGTCCCATAAGACTACGTGTGTTTTTCGCGACATTTGGTCCGATGCTCTGACGTCATCATTCTGCATTACGGCCCGTACATATAGAAGGCATTGGTTTTCCATAGCAGCGAGCACACCAAGTCGCAGCTATGCGCAGCCAGGCGCAGCTCAGGTCGAAGTGGATTCAACTTTTGTCGCAGCGAAGAGTTGCAATCAGCTGTAATTACTTGAGAAACGCGCGGGATTTGAAATGTATGCGAAAATGTAAATAGAGTAGATTTTATATTATTAATTTTTTGAGGAATTCGAAAACAATTTTTATTGGTAATAGCTTAGATAATTAAAAGTGAAATAAAAAGATAGTTAAGAGCAAATTTGAAAGATAATTCATAGCACATTGATTATAGTAATTTAAAATACTTGAGTGGTCTAGTTGGTAGATTACTGACTTCTTGCTTGTGGGATCCCTGATTTGAATCCAAGTTCGGACGAAGGCCCGCGAACCAAGCTTTGAGTTCACCTAGCTCTGATTAGGTACGTGGTTAAAAATCAGGGGTAAAGTGAGTCGTCGAATTCCACACTCGTATTCACATTGATTGAAAAAATTATAAAGAAGCTCCTCACCAGCGAGGGTTGTCGTTGGATTACTTTTAATTTAATTATGGTTTAAAGACCAGTTTTTTCTCCTACAAGCCAGATCTAGTCAAATGTACTTACATATTTATAACGAGGGCTATTTGGCTTTCTCCTCAAAGCCCATCAGTGAGATATTATGCTAATAGTATAACAAACGGATGTTTAATTTAAATAACATTGGAAAATGTTTAAGAGCCAAATAAGATTTCAAAGGAGACTATGGTGAAAGGTTAATAGTAAAATAAACTTTTAGAGCATTCGGCATAAATATAAGGTTGAGTTTACGTTAGAATTAAACTCATTTACAGTGCATAGAAAAAAACACCCTCGAATAAATAAAAAAATACATAGCATTATTTCAAAATGCAGTCAATTAAAGCTGCAGTGTTGGATAACGAGGTGACAATAGAGATGCTGATAGCCCAAGTGAAGGAGCGTCTGATTATTCATGAGAAGGGTACACGCGGATACAGAGATGTCGCTGTGAAATTCAAACATCAACTGAAAATTCTTCTACTTCACTGACACTTAGTCACGTTTCAGTGTAACCAGGCGATTTCGTTGGCTGCGCTTGGTCACTGATGGCTGCGCCTCGCTGCGTCGACTGTAATTCAGGCGTTAGTTGTCATCCGTTCCACTCGCACAGTGGCGTAGCCCACTTCACGTTGCATTTGACTCGGGTAGTATTCTTGGTTGTGGCAGGCGCACATACAGCGGTGTTTACAGCAGCGGTCGGACTGGTCTTACAACTCGGCCAACCTGACGGTAGATCGTCCTCGATCGTGGACATCGGAAAAGTCAACGGAGTTGAAGAATCAGCAGGAGCAGCAGAGCTAGTGGACACTTCTTCGTCTACGGTCTCTAGGTATTCAGGATCCCACTCATCCTCGTCTAACCATTCCTCGTTCTGGTAGTCCATGTGGTCCGAAGCAGCTTCATCATGAGAGTAGAGAACTAATGAGGAGAGGAACATCAGTAAAGCCAACAGGGCAAAAATCGCATACAAACAAAAAATGCAAACACTATCATAAAATGACTAAGCTGTAGGTAATTAGAGTTTTTGTGGTTTGAACGGGGGCAATTGCATGGCGCAAAATTTTGAATTTGGTATCATGCAATCTTAGATTTGTATTTTCATTTTGATGTTTTTAGGTGAAATTAAATTTTGTCGCTTAACCCCATGTGCAGTTTCTGAAATATATGCGTGTTTTAACGGTGGTGGTATATTTCGGGATCACATTTATTTTTCGCTATGTATAAAAGCCTTGAAATTCAGCAGTGGTCTACTTCTGGGACGATAGTAGACAACAAGTAGAATACAAAGTGAAATGAGTTTCCGGAATTGCAAGTAAGCTGCATGTTGGTGAAACTAAGCACATGTTTTCATAAAAAACTTTACCCAGCTAAACATATGCAGCAGATATATTATGTTTTATTTCCAGCCCCCCTCTTCCTTTTACAACCGGGCTTGGGACCGTCTTCGGCGGAATTAGGGCTTGCTTAGTCCGCACAATATTTGTAGTTCACTCTCTTTTCTAAGTTCAGAACAATCAACAATGATCTATTCCTTTACTAACATTTAATTTTATTTCAATGTTTTTCACTTTACACTCACTTTTAAAATTGTTACAATATTATTTCTTACTTATATTTCACTTAAATGAATTTCGACACAAACATTTTCTTATTGAAGTTTATCAAGCTCTGTTTCTCTAGCCCGATATTGATATTTTTGGTTAAGCCACTGACCGAAGACAAATCAAACATGGCTGTGCAATTGTCATTCACGAAAACGTAAACAAACGGTCTACTCGCTACTTTCTCGTTCATTTTTTGAGAAACACGCACAATGCCTGACAAATATTTTACACGCGACGATAAATTTAGCCCGGATTGTATATATTAACACTTACTTACCTGTGAAAAGAGACTGCTAAGACACCAAATCCTAGCCGATTTCGGCATGAACCGACAACACACTTTTGACTCATTATTACTAAAACTTTACGAAGTGTTTATGTAACTTCGCGCTGTTATATGAAACTAAGGGTCTATAATGTTCACAAAATTAGTTTTTTAAGAAAAATCACCACCGCACGACACAATTAATTACGTTTTAAATTCACTTTACTCGAAAACACTACCGACACCGCGTACGATTGACAACGATTTTGACAGCTAAGCCCAAGCAGGCCCAAGCCAGAGAGAATTGAAGAGAGCGTTTTTGTCCTATTACACCTTTGAGTATAAAGATATTAAGAGTAGCAGAGACACTGTAAACGCCTGTAGGTGTGTGTCGCGATTTTGTGCCTTCCCCCTTGCCTTTCACTCTATCACTCATGGGAGCGAAAAATCCGGTTGCTGTCAAATTTTGCTAGCCACGTAAAGCAAACGTAAACAAACTACCGACACGCAATAGAAATCGATATGAAACAACTATTAAGAAGAGGCTTTTTACAAAACGAACTATTATACGTGACTAAGAAAAGTATGCAAAAGCATCAGAGTATTAGAAATAGACGCGACATTGATTAAAGCCATTAAAAAAAGGCAAAGATAACTGAGCAATAGGACATCGCTCAAAAAACTAGCATTTTCCCGCTTTTGACATGTTAATTCACAAAAAACTTTCCACCATAGCACTTGCTGTAAGGTTCTTAACAAAATCCAGGAAAATCCACTTTTAAATAACGCACTAAGTAGAAATTATTGCTGATACCCCGATTGACTCCGCGAGTTAGCGTCTTTGATCGCGACATTTTGACAGCAACCGGATTTTAATTTTTCAAGATGGCGCGAGGACTGTCGAAGGTCAATGGCGTAAGTGAGAAGATGATGCATAGGGGCATATGATTTGAACATTAAATTTGCTTGAAAATTTCGAGAGGCAATCTAGATATGGGTAGAGCACTAGTTAACAATGTAAAGAATTATAATAATATAAACAATTATTTGATGTGCAGGTATTATTTGGACATGTTTAAACTGCTCAAAAAATATTCAAATACGCGCTTCGAAAGGCAATTCATAAAGAGCAGCCTGATGAAAAAAACTCCGAATAGCCAGATAACACACACATATATATTATATATATATATATATATATATATATATATATATATATATATATATATATATATATATATATATATATATATATATATATATATATATATATATATTTACATATAGATATAATATTTGTATATTTACATATGTATATATAAGTATAAATATATATAATATATATATATATATATATATATATATATATATATAAACATATACATATATATATATGTATATGTATATATATAATTATTTATATGTATATTTGTATATATATATATATATATATATATATATATATATATATATATATATATATATATATATATATATATATATATATATATATATATATGTGTATGTATATATTAGTTAATTCTTTATTTATTTAGTATGAAGAATATTGAAATTTGAATATTCATACGCACAACATTTATATATATATTCAAGTTTCCGCGCCAAGCCCCTACACCCGAAACGAGCCATTCATCTACGCCCCGAACAATTTGTCCGAATGTTCGTAAATTTTCATAGTATGGGTGAAATCTTGGTAAAATGAAGACAGTCTGCTTGCGTTATTGCGACTCTTAATATCTTTATACTCAAAGTATTACACACACTTGGATGTAGGGCCAGAAGGGTGAGGTAGCCGGCTCCTCTTAGTTTTCTACTCTCATGCTTCATCCAGTTGATCTTCAATGTCAGGGCCTTCTGTGTTCAACCATTCCTTCTCTTGGTATTCAGTGTCTGGCGCTGTTTGGAAATTTTGAGCTGAAAAGGAACTTGCTTGCCATCTCCTCAGCCTACCTGCCTCGACAATGCCATCATAAGGTAATTGTGACTGCTGACAGTCTTCGATGTCCCTTACTACATATCTATCATTTTCTAGTACTTTATGTATCACAAACGGGCCACGGAATTTCGGAATCAGTTTCTTGTTAGTGCCTATTGAGGTATCTACATTTCTGAGTACGAAAAAAGTCACCAGTCTTGTATGTTTTAGCAGGTTTACTATGCTTCAAAAAGTAACTCAAGTTGTACTCCTGGGACTAGGATTGATTCTCGGCAGCGGTACTCCGAATTTGCTGCAAAGGTCGTTCTTCACTTCCGATTTTATCTTCCAAGTACTCATCTAATTCACTGATGATATGTTCCCTTTGAGATATACCGAACAACAGATGACTAGGGGTAAACTCGGTGGCGGCGCTAACGGAGTTATTGATGGCGAACTCGACATCGATTAGACGAGAAACCCAATCTGCATGATTTACTACCTCAGTTAGTTTTCCTAGCATCTTTTTTAACGTCCTATTCACCCACTCAACCTGGCCATTAGCTTGCGGGGCTGCGGTATAGCCACTTTAATGTGTTCGACATTATGTTCTTGCATAAATGCGGCGAATTCTAACGAAGTAATAAGCCGTTCACACTACACTCTAAATCAAGTAGATTTAGAAGCTGTCAAAGTTAATCAGGTAAGCGTTCACACTACCCGACGTGATTAGGGACACGATATCGAAAGAAAGTATCGATACTTTTACTTTAAAGTAGTATCAGAACCAAGTATTGATATAAGTCCCGTACTCATTGCGACAGTACTGATATGAGTAAATATCAAATGATACTTATTATAGTCAGTCAGTTTAGACTTCCAACGAAGCCAGAGATTTCAATTATAATGATAGGGCCGGGAACTGGTCTGGTGCCGTTCCGCGACTTTGTTCTCGAGATCAAGCACACAAAATTTACGTCACGCATTCAGATCTAATTCGGAAGGTTATTTATTGGTGAGAACACATGGGCGGGTACGTTTGCTTCACTTGATTATCCCTTTCCATTACTCATTAATTCCGTTCTCACAGCGACGCCAAAAATATGGCAATCGATGTAAGAATTATTCTGCTCAAAGTCAGCATCCAGCAAAGGAAATAAGTCAGAGGCCGAAGCACAACGGTTTATCAAGAAAATGGAGGCTCAAAAGTGCAACTCAGCCATTAGAGCATTCCTTGAGTCGGATTAGAAACATTAAAATAATAATTTTATTAAACTAAATTAAACTAGATAAAAGTTAATTTTGAAGAGGACATAAGCGATGATATGATGAGGATGCGTACAGAAGACCAGATATTGTTCACGAGGATTGTTGCACTCTCAAGTCAAAAATGTGCCATTTTACATATACATATATCCCTTTTAAAATTAATTTAATATCATTGTTATTCGTCCATTGAGAGGACTTTAGGATATAAAAGTCGATACTAATTACAGTGTATCAATAATGTCCCTATACAGCAGCTATTTGAAACACAAGTGATAAAAAACAATAAATTGTTGCAAGAAATTTGAAAAAGTTTTAATGCTGATTTATTCATTAAACATTTTTATTTAATTTAGAAACAAAAACAGATCCATTTCAGTTATTCTTAACAAAGTTATAAACTAAAAATAAAACAAAGTCAACAATATGTCTCCAATAAAGTCTTCGTACACTAACGAAACAGTTTATGAAAAATCTTAAAAATTATAGATATATATTTTGTTAATATTTAATTGGGTAGCCTTTATTTTTAATAACGGTTTTAAGACAGTGTAGCATCAATTCTTTAAGTATTTTTGCATAGCTTGGCTCTATTTTCACCCATTTCTGCTAAAGAGCCTGTTTCAACTTAGGTTTTGAGCTAATACGATGAGTCCTAATCCTTTTTTTCAGCATATTCCGCATGTGCTCAACGGGATTGAGGTCAGGACTTTGTGGCGGTGTTTTAAGCAAATGTAGAATTTTGTACGCCAAGAACATTCTAGTGCACTTAGGATCATTATCTTGTTGAAAGTAAAAATCCTTCGATTCACCGAATTTGTCAGCACTTGGCTGCAAATTTCCCTTGAGAATTGCAATATATGCCGGATGATCCATGCTTCGTTCAATTATTTCTAAGTTTCCAACGCCGCTGGCAGCCATACAACCCCATACCATAACGCCGCCGCCACCGTGCTTTACAGTTTTCATGGTGTTTTTTGGGTTGTAAGATTCCCCTGGCTTTCTCCAAACTTTAAAAGGATGTTCTTGACGTACAAAGTTCTACATTTGCTTAAAACACCGCGCCAAAGTCCTGAACTCAATCCCATTGAGCACATCCGGAACAAGCTAGAAAAAAGGATCAGGACTCATCCTATAGCTCAAAATCTAAGTTAAAACAGGCTCTTTAGCAGAAATGGGCGAAAATAGAGCCAAGCTATGCAAAAATACTTGTAGAGTTGATGCCACTCTGCCTTAAAACCGTGATTAAAAATAAAGGCTACCCAACTAAATATTATCAAAAAAAGTATCTATAGTTTTTAAGATTTTTCATAAACTGTTTCGTAAGTGCACGAAGACTTTATTGGAGGCAAATTGTCGACTTTGTTTTATTTTTAGTTAATAGCTTTGTAATGAATAATTTAAATGGATTAGTTTTTGTTTCTAAATTAAATAAAAATGTTTAATGAACAAATCTGTATTAAAACTTTTTTAAATTTTTTGCAACAATTTATTATTTTTTATCACTTGAGTTTCAAATAGCTACTGTACGAAGACATAATTCGTAGCTCAGTTTAGAGAGATGGGTCGATTTCCATGTAAAAAATTTGCAGTCACATGTCGATACGATACCACCATCAAAGTATTGATATGAGTAAAATATCGAACAGTTTCGATTCAAGTAAAATTTTACTTGGTATCAAACGAAAGTATCGATACCGTACTAATATCAGTACTTTCATCGTGTCCCTAGACGTGATTTAGAATGAGGAGATTTAGAGAGAGAAATGTCATTCGAATTTAAGTGTACAATTTTTTTTGCGTGAAGGTTGTTGAAAATGGTGCAGAAACTTGCAAGAGCATTATCTATTCATTTTGTACAACTCAAATTTTCCGTTTTTGTTCAGTATTCTTTATTTTAGACCGAAATTCGAATGACATTTCCTTCAAATCTACCGTGCCTCTCACGGGCAGGTTGTCTATTACAAGAATGCTTTGTCCGCACGGGTCAGCTGTCTGTATTCGACTAGACCTGTTAGTTGTCATCCAATCCACTCGCACAGTGGCGTAGCCCACTTCACGTTGCATTTGACTCGGGTAGTATTCTTCATTGTGGCAGGCGCATATACAGCGGTGTTTACAGCAGCGGTCGGACTGGTCTTACAACTCGGCCAACCTGACGGTAGATCGTCCTCGATCGTGGACATCGGAAAAGTCAACGGAGTTGAAGAATCAGCAGGAGCAGCAGAGCTAGTGGACACTTCTTCGTCTACGGTCTCTAGGTATTCAGGATCCCACTCATCCTCGTCTAACCATTCCTCGTTCTGGTAGTCCATGTGGTCCGAAGTAGCTTCATCCAGTTGATCTTCAATGCAGTGAGATAGTAGAAATGGAGTGGACATGCCCATAAGGTTTACATTGAAGGGGATGGTAGTAATTTTTTGTCTACTCATTGTCAAATCCAAGCATTTCCCCTCAATTTTCCGCCATTTCGCTCTCATTGTCAATCTGACAAGTACGGTGAAACACGTGAGTTGTGCAGTGGTTTTGTGCGCGCAAAAATAAAAGTTAACTTTGTGAATTTCCGAATTAAGAATTCAAGGTAAAAATGGTTGAAATATGTGCAGATGTGAATAGTGATCGTATATTTGTGTATTTTTTTGCAGTGACAGTCAGAGAAAAAGGCAGAAAGTGACAATGAAGTGCGTTGTGCCAAGTTGCGAAAATCGGAAGCAGTGCAAACCTTCCGGGGTTTCGTTTCACAAGTAAGTGATCAATATAAGGTTTAAGCTTAAAATCAATCATTGAAAGCGTCTTTTCCTGTTAAAAGTAATCATTTTTCAATGTTTCTAAATTTGTCAACAATTTGGTGGTCGCCATGACACTTTGTGCTCTTTCGTATCAAAGGCGTTGCAAATGTTGATAACTTTGGGGCAAGATGATATAAAACTAACTTTGCCGTCAATATCTTTTAGATTCCCGAAAAACGAGCTCGAGCAATGTGTGTGGAAAAGCGCGTTGGGTTTGCCGGAACTGCATCTAAATAAAACAAGCTGTGATTTGTTCGGAGCATTTTAAAACCGAGTGCTTCATTCGACTAGGTAACCGGACAATTCTCACTGCTAATGCAGTTCCTATCGCGGTTGAAGGGAAATCATGCGTAAGCAATTATAACGTTTTCCTTGAGCTTAAATTTGATTTATAAAATTGCCACTTTCAGAACATTGAAACAAGAAGAAACTTAGCTGCTGAGCTAACGGGTGCTTGTATGGATTGTTCGGTAAGTTTTTGTTTGGATATATATTTATTATTTTTCTTTGGATATATATTCAGATTCTTTTATCGGCACGCTAGCAGCCGTATACAAATCCGTCTACTAATGGTATAGCCGAATATGAAATTCATCTATACGACTCTTTGCTGCTATATATTTAGCATTTTTTAACCATACTTTGGTTGAATTCATATTGTCCGCAAATAAAAATGTTTTACTTAATTTTCATAGGCTTTGCAATACCTGAATTTTTAATGTGGGGAAATTGTTTGAATATACAAGTGGAATTATCTTTTGTTGTATTAAAATTTCATGAAAGTGAAAGTGAGCGGTTTGCTTATAAACAGAAACTGCTGTACTAAGCAGCTCAATTTCATGCAGTTTGTTTTTTTTTTAAATATCATTTTCGTGTTTGCTAAACGCGATCAGCTTTTTCCCTTCCTATCTGCAATATCATAGCATGTATCTGCTCCAAAGCTTGAATGAGCTGATGTCTGATGAGAAACGGCGCATACTTTCCGAAACCACTTAGTTAAAATTCAATTTCTGATAGTATTGCAATCAAAACATTTCTATACCTTTTGATTGGTTCTTAATATTTCATAAAAACAAAATTTCTCCAATAATTGCTTCGAAAAATTTGACAATAACATCATTAAATCCAAACTATTTCATTTTTCTTGCACAGGGCGACATTTTTCTTGCTCGACAAAGGAGAGTGCACGAAGGAAGATATTGACAAGGCGAAAGCCTTACTACCAAAGGTCTTTGAAAAATATATCGAGGGTAAGTGTCGTCTATGATTTTAATGTTTAAAAAATTTTAATGTGATTTACTACTATGATTTTAATGTTTACTATGATTTTAATGTTTAAAAAATTATCCAAGAAAATTTGGAAAAAAAAACGAGCTGTGTATTAATCAAAAACCTAGAAAAATGTTTCCTATTCATTTATAATTAAATTTTATTGTTAAAACAGCATACGGGCGAGGTGATGATGATATCGAATTCGACGAATGGGACTCAGATTCGAATATCGAAGTATTGCAGCCTTCATCGTATTCGGTGCGATCATTCGACCAATCATCCGATCAGGTGAGCGTTATCGATGAGGATGACATTATATCAGAATCAAGTGATGTCGATTGAAGCGAACCTATAACAGGGAAGTGAAATGCATGTTTGCTTTTTGTAAATCGCATTTTGCAAAAAATATATGAATCGACACCGCTGCACGTACACATACGTTTCATAGTCTATTCACCAATTGCCACCAACACCACAATAAACAACAAAAGCAACAATAACGACTGAATTGGTATTGTTACGATAACTGCAAAAAGTTATCGGTTAAGATGAATGTCGTAGAATCCAGCATTGTCGCTTATTAGATTGTAATCTTATGGAATTTTTATGTAGAATATATGTATTAACGTTTAGAAAGAAGAAGAAATTGAAAGGTGAATTATTGATGAATTGTATGATTTATATGTTAATTTTACTTTGTTTGTATTGTATTGTAAAGAGAATATTAGTTAGATAAAATGGAACTTTGAGTTTGTTGTCAAAAGTTCTGTTTTACACATTATTGTACCGTGTTGTGTAATCAGGATAATCCCGGAGTCTTTATATAACATGTAAATTGAATAAAATTTAGAAGTTTAATGTAATGAATAATAATATTCAGAGATAGAATTATAACAAGGTTAATTCTTTGTTTAGTATATATATATGATGATTACGAGCTAAGACAAGAAAATTTAAATCGTCAGAATTAAACTTTATTCGATTTTAGTTTAGTGATTGTTGATTGAAAAAAGTTGAATTAATTAATTGTATTTGAATCTTCAGTCTTAAGTGAATTTTATTTGATCCTTATTAATTTCATAATATTTTGCAAGACACTACAAATATACTATGTATGTGACGTGTATTTTTTCGTTTGTTTTGTTGTATTTTGTGGTCGATTTTTGTTGAATTCGGCGATTGGCAATTATTTTTTACGATATTGTTTGAAGGTCTAAAATTTGTATACGTTGCCCTAAAAAGATGAAGCTAAATATGCTGATTTATAGTAAGATTTATTTTTTTGAAGCTAAGCAGTTATTGCCCACTTCCTCAGTGTTTATCAGTCTCTGCAACGTCTATTGATCTAGACTAAACGATCACTGAAAAGAGGCAAATTACTTTCGAAATATCGGTAGCTGTCAAGAAATTAAAATATATCTAGCTTCTAAAGAAAAAATTGGCTTTGAAATTAATATAGTTGGTTTAAGGTATAATTTGGTTGAGCTTGCTTCTTTTTTATATCTTCTAATTCATTCCTTACTACGTTTAATTGCTCCTTCAATTCCGTTTTTTCCTCTTCTGTATCCTCTTTTAACTTTAAAGCTGATGTAGGTGAGCCTAACCAAGATGTACGTAGTCTTGCTGATACAGTAATAAAAAGAATAAGAGAAAAATCACGAGATGTTATGTTTGATACGGTAGATCCCATTTACTGATGCTATCCCTTGGTCCATATAAAATTTCCCCAATTCAAAAAAAATTCACTTTGATAGAAGATGATTTGTCTGTAAGTATGAAATTGCATTTACTCTGATATTTTGTGGCCCGAGATCACATGCTATATATTTACCATTTTGTTTAATAGTCCAGCATGTTTCATTTTAAAGGAATGTAGAATATAAGGAATTATTTATAAACAATATAAGGAATTATTTATATTCACGGCTAAAAATTGCATGATCGGAGATATGAAAGAAGTTTATTTGATGCAAAGAAACAGGACGAGAGCCGTAATTTCGCCAAAGCCGTGTCCCAAGTCCGGTTGTAAAAGAAAGAGGGAGGCTCTTGTTCCGTGCAGTGTTTCAATTCGTTTATAAGAGACAATATGATTTGCGATACTGATCGCTTCACCCTGCTATCTATAAAGTAAATATCCATTAAACTCAGACCATAAAAAATTACTTGCGCTCTCAGTTTTATTTGCTATATCAGTTTGATTAAGGAAATTCTTCAACTATACTACATTTGCTTTATTTAATATACTTCAGTCGAATGGCTAACTATTCATGTAATAATTACTTTTTTAAAAAAATTTCCATGTATGGTACAATTGAGTGTTTTGCAAATATGAATAGTATTGTTTTGGATATATGTAAGTATTTGCATATATGTATACAATAACTCCACTTTCCTGCGATACACTATTGCCTGCACTATATTTGCTTTGCCATATAATATTGGAACAACGATTGTATTTCAATAGACAGTAAATATTTCGAAATGCCGCGCCTTTTCCTATGCCCCCACAAGAAAATGAAAAATAGAAATCTCATACGTCTTTGGTTTGCCCATTCGCAATCGGTCGCGCGGGCTATTGGTGGAAAGTTATACCGTCCGTGTCCAGGGGCTGCTTCAATGTCAGGGCCTTCTTTGTTCAACCATTCCTTCTCTTGGTATTCAGTGTCTGGCGCTGTTTGGAAATTTTGATCTGAAAAGGAACTTGCTTGCCATCTCCTCAGCCTACCTGCCTCGACAATGCCATCATAAGGTAATTGTGACTGCTGACAGTCTTCGATGTCCCTTACTACATATCTATCATTTTCTAGTACTCTATGTATCACAAACGGGCCACGGAATTTCGGAATCAGTTTCTTGTTAGTGCCTATTGAGGTATCTACATTTCTGAGTACGACAAAGTCATCAGTCTTGTATGTTTTAGCAGGTTTACTATGCTTCAAAAAGTAACTCAAGTTGTACTCCTGGGACTAGGATTGATTCTCGGCAGCGGTACTCCGAATTTGCTGCAAAGGTCGTTCTTCACTTCCGATTTTATCTTCCAAGTACTCATCTAATTCACTGATGATATGTTCCCTTTGAGATATACCGAACAACAGATGACTAGGGGTAAACCCGGTGGCGGCGCTAACGGAGTTATTGATGGCGAACTCGACATCGATTAGACGAGAAACCCAATCTGCATGATTTACTACCTCAGTTAGTTTTCCTAGCATCTTTTTTAACGTCCTATTCACCCGCTCAACCTGGCCATTAGCTTGCGGGGCTGCGGTATAGCCACTTTAATGTGTTCGACATTATGTTCTTGCATAAATGCGGCGAATTCTAACGAAGTAAAACAGGTTCCCCTGTCTGAAATAATTCGTCTTGGACGACTGTAGTAATCAAAGTACTTTTTCATTGCTGCTATGACTTCTTTTGAGCTGGTACTATTTGTCGGATATAATTTGACGTACTTGGTGAAAGCATCAACTACTACTAGTATGTGTTTCCTTTTAGATTGCAAAGACGGCAGTGGACCAAAGTGATCAATGTGCAACGTATCAAAGGGCAACGGCATCTTAGGAATATTGTGCAGATTTCGTTCAGAGGGGCTTGCAACTGGTGCGTACATAATACACGGAATACAATTTCGGATGAATTATTCGGTCCTCTTACGACCTCCCGGAAACCAATACCTACATTTTATTCTATGCCATGTTTTCTCAATTCCTTGATGTCTGACCAGCTCATGGGATATCCGAATGATATTATTTTCCATAGCTTCCGGTACATACAGCAGAGGATGTTCATCAGCATTTTTTCTAAAGACCAGCCCGTCTATCAATTCATAATTCTCTACGGATGAAGTCTGAAGTTTGTCTTTGATTAATTTGACGGCAGTATCCTGAGCCTGTGCTATTTGCAAGCGATAATCAACCTCTTCTTCTGTGACTGCAGCAATGATGGGGGCTCTACTAAGGGCATCAACGTGGGGCATACTGGTTCCTCTTCGATGTTGAATAAGATAATCGTAGTATTCTAACTCCAACGCCCAACGAGCAATCCTCGGATTTATTTGTTTCCTCATAAGAGTCTGGGTTAAGGAATTACAGTCAGTAACTATCCGAAAACGTATTCCCTCTAAATATACTCTGAATCGACGTAAGGCATAAATGATTGCCAACGTTTCCAGCTCGAAACTGTGATACCTTGATTCAGGTCCTGTTGCTGTCCTAGAATACTACGCCACAGGGTGAAAACGTTCATCAGGCTGCTTCTGTACCAAAATGGCTCCGAAACCGACAGAGCCAGCATCTGTGTGTAATTCAGTCTCATAACGTGGGTTATAAATGGACAATATTGGCGACTCAATTAGCAATTTCTTCAAATTCGTAAAGGCAATACAACAGGTTTCGGAAAATTCGAATCGGGTGTCCTTACGCAATAAGTTTTGCAAGGGTTTTGCTATTCGCGAGAAATTCGGTACAAACCGTCTAAAATAGGATAACAATCCCAGGGCAGATTGGACCTCCCGTACACTGGTTGGTATACGCAGTTTACTTATAGCATCTAGATGTGCCTTACTAGGAGCAATTCCTTCTGCAGTTATTTGATAGCCCAAAAAATCTATTTTAGTGTGCCCAATTCGGCATATGGTTATATTCATCTCCAGGCCCCTATACTTAATTCTCTCCAGGACTGTCGTCAGCAGTTAAAAATGGTCTTCTATAGTCTTGGTAGCCAGCATAATATCATCCATGTATATCACAATTTTCCCACTTCCAATCAGATCCAGGAATATTTCATTAATAAATCTCTGAAAGACAGCAGGGGCGTTCTTCAATCCGAAGGGCATCTTTAGATATTCGTACTGGCCAATAGGTGTTACGAATAAAGTGTATTTCTTTGACGTTGCAGCAACACTTACTTGGTGAAATCCGCTCTTTAAATCTAGGACCGAAAAGAATTTCTTTCCTTCTAGGTATTCAAAGCAATCTTCAATCAAAGGCAATGGGTAATTATCCCTTTTCGTCAGTTTGTTCAGGCCCCTATAATCGACACACATACGAGTTTCTCCGTTCTTTTTCTTCACTAGCACGACAGCGGAAGCGTAGGGAGAGCTGCTTGGCCTAATAATACCCTTTTGCAGCAATTCATCAGTAATATTCTTGACTTCGGTTTTCTCACGCACCGACAGCCTTCTTGGAGGGCAATGAAAAGGGACGTCAGAAGTCAAATGAATACTCGTTTCATATTCTAGAGGCTCAACATTAACATCCCTAGCAGAGGCATACTTGCTGTCAAAAATGGATAATAGATGATTAGTATTTTCGTGAGACAGTTCATTATTGACATCGGGAAAATTTCTCTGTTCATCAACTTCAATGCTAAAGATATCTGGCAAGCTATCATTTGAGGCGACGGAGGCAGGCTGAAGTGGCAGCGCTTCATCATTCTGTTCCTTTCGTATTAAATCAAATTTCGTCAATATGTACAAAGCGCTTATTTGAGCACGAGGAAAAACACCAGGTTTTATTCTAACATCAGTCTTTATTTTCAATAGTTCATTTCTATTATAACTAATTCTTTTCTTTGACATAAGGCAAATTTTGTTCTGACTAAGAAAATCGCGTCCTAACACTAATGGGTATGCGAGACTACATTGCTTCATTATTTTAAGGTTAATCATCGTTTGTTGTTTTCGATATTCAACTCGGGCCGCAGTTGTTCCTAAGATTTCTATTTGACTTCCCCCTAGACCTCGATACTTCGGTTTCTCCTTATCAAGTTGAATCGTTGACGGAACTAACGCTTGACTTATCAGATTAATAGGGCTGCCGGTATCAAATAAGGAAAGACAGGTCAGTTTCTAGGTTTCCCCGTGCTCAGTTTTAGAATTAAAATTGACACTTACCAAGTTCGAAGGGTCTACTCGCTCGGCTCCCTTCTCGAATTCCTCTTCATTCATTAGGCACAATGACTCGTTTGGCGTCGACACATTCGATGGTCGGGACCTCCTTGCTGCAGCAGCAACTGGTTGCAATTTCTTCCTCTGGTTTCCACATTGATACCTATCGTGGCCCACCTCCCAACATCGAAAGCAACTTCCCGGTGGACGCTTTTCAAACGGGCATCGAGATTGATAGTGACCCATCGGCGAACAGTTGAATCACCGGATATTCGCATCTTCCTCCGTTAGTCTCGTGGGTGGGGAGGCGGCCCCGATAGGTTGTTGGCTCCTTGACAGCGGACGGGCAGCAGATATACTAGAATGGGGTGTATTCCACCTAGTATTCACAGTGGTTGAAGATGATCGTTCCGAAGTTGGCGGTAAATGGGCAGCAGCAAACATTGGACGAGGCACCTTGACTCTCCTCATGACCAAATTCCCATACCGATGTATGCGCTGTTTCAATTCCTCCATCGAACTGCTTCCTAAAAGGGGCGTCGGGTCGTAACTTCCCAACCGCAAGTTTTCGATAATAATATCGATGAGTTCCATCTCACTAATCATACCGATCTTCGCGGCGCCCTGCATCTTTAAAATAAATCGGTGTATTGGCTCGTCATTCTGGTTCCACCTCATACTCCTAAGCTGTCTGTAAATTTCTACCACGGTGGTGACCACAGCAAATTCCCTGATTAATTCGGCCTTGAGGTCGTCGTACGTTCTGGCTTTAGACAACCTTAAATAGACTTTGGCCGAACCTGTCAAAGCCTTCTTCAAGTAGATTAACTTTCTATGATCTTCCAACTCCACCCAATTCAATCCTTCTTCAAACTCTTCAAAAAAACATCGGACCGGTTGGTGGTACTCTCACCGGAGAACTCCGGTAGCGTCGGTCTAAAATCTACACTTTCGATTCCGGGATTGGTCTTTAACTTCCGAACTTCCACTTCACTTCCCGCAACAGCACTTGAGTCACATTCCGTTTTCTTCATTATTCTACCGGCTGTTCCTGATTCAGCACCGACTTCCTTGACAGCAGGCCTCAGAGTTTTTTTTCCATATTATCGAAGATGGCAGCAGTATTTTCAGCAGCAGCTGTGCACATGACCGAAGCGGCAGCATCCTTCAGACTTCTATCGGCAGTTTTGGTTTCGGCGGCAGTTTTGGTTTCGGCGGCAGTTTTGGTTTCGGCGGCAGTTTTGGTCTCAGCAGCAGTTTTGATTTCGGCAGCCATTCTGTAGTTGGCAGCAGCATTCTTGGCATCGGCGCCTTGTTTGGCGGCATCTACTTCGGCAGCGTGACTTCCTTAACAGCATCAGTGTTACTATAAATGGTAACGGCTTCCTCGGCGATAGCAGCAGTATTGGTTTTATTGGTAATGGCATCGGCGTCGGTTAGGTTTTCTTCGGTATGAGTGGCGTCTTCGGCGGCCATCTTGGCCTGTTGCCAAGCGACATGAGCCTCCTCCATCTCAGCTATTTTCCTCTGCAGCAGCATGAGTTCCTGCTTACGATTAAATAGTTTCATCTTCCTCTTTACAATTGCCTCTTCCTCCTCGAGGCGCCTCAACTCTTGGGACGAAATCGGCTCCATCCATTTCTGCTCGTCGATTTCAAGAAATGGCGACGTCGATTCCTTTGCTGACTGCGGTGTTTCGCAGTCGCGGCCTTCCAGCGACGAAACAGTTTCGTCGATTCTTTCGTCATTCATTTCTGCTGTGGCGGTTTGCCTCGTCTTCCTGGATGACATGATGATTATGGATTATATCACCCCACACCTGAGTTGTAAACCGGTATATAAAACAGTAGAATGTACGTTTACTATCGTTTATTTCGTTTGTCTATTACAAGAATGCTTTGTCCGCACGGGTCAGCTGTCTATATTCGACTAGACCTGTTAGTTGTCATCCGTTCCACTCGCACAGTGGCGTAGCCCACTTCACGTTGCATTTGACTCGGGTAGTATTCTTCGTTGTGGCAGGCGCATATACAGCGGTGTTTACAGCAGCGGTTGGACTGGTCTTACAGTCCCAAGATTGATTTCTCACCGCCTGTCCAAATATCTTCTAGGTCGTTTTACAATACTCCCCATAAGTTAGTTGTTCATAAAAAATTCACCTGGAATACAAAGAACTGTGCCATATACCAACTCTGCTGCGGAACAGTTAAGGTCTTCTTTGAGCATAGTGCGTAAACCCAAAAGCACTGTTGGAAGGGCATCTGTCCATTGAGTGCCTTCGTGACACATGAGCGATGCCTTTAGCGTGCGGTGCATACGCTCTACCAAACCATTTGATGCCGGATGATATGCGGTGGTTCTGTGGCGTTCACAACCACATAGTTTTCGTAACGCAGTGAAAAGCGTCGCCTCGAATTGCGATCCTCGGTCAGTCGTTATTACCACTGGAGCTCCAAAGCGAGAAATCCAATTAATATAAAACGCAGAACAGATGGTTTCGGTTGATGAGTCTGGTAGCGGAATTGCCTCGGGCCATCGCGAGAAACGATCAACAATTGACAACACATACGTGGAACCATTTGATGGTGGCAATGGGCCTGCAATGTCCAGATGAATATGCTGGAAACGTTTATCTGGTACATTGAATTGCTGAGGAATGTTTTTCGTGTAGCGATTGACTTTTGAGCGTTGACATGCCGTGCTGCGAGTCCCTGAGTGTGATAATCCATGAATTTGATCGAATATCGCTCGTCGTAAACCCATGGGGATGTATGGTCTTGCTTCACCCGTGGAAAAATCACAATAGAGAATCTTGTTATTATCGATAGAGACAGCTTTAAGGTTGAGTACGGTATTGCGTTGCAATATCGATTGCAATTCTTCATCCGAAGATTGCGCATCAGCAATATCACTAGCGGTGATTGTGATTGGTTTTCCAAGTGTATGGATAGATTTCAATCGTGAAAGTGTGTCTGCTACTATGTTGCTGGCACCATCCACGTGAATTATATTTGTAGAAAATTGTGCAATATATTCCAACTGTCGAGCCTGCCTTGGAGATGCCTTATCAGATCGTTGCTGGAAAGCAAATAATAAAGGCTTATGGTCGGTTTTAATAATGAATTCACGACCCTCCAGCAAATAGCGAAAATGCTTAATTGACTCGTAAATAGCTAGCAGTTCTTTGTCATACGCACTGTAATTTCTCTGCGCTGCATTCAATGTTTTTGAATAAAATGCAAGTGGCATCAGTTTTCCATTTTGATATTGCTCCAGAACCGACCCTAGTGCAGTGTTCGACGCATCAGTGGATAAGACTAAGGGTTTTTTTGCGTGCGGATGGACTAGTAATGCAGCGTTTGTAATGAGTTCCTTGCTAGCTTTAAAGGCTTGAACCGATTCATCCGTCCACGCAATCGGTCTCTTGTCATTTTTTCTACTGTCTTTAATAAGAAAGTTGAGTGGCGCTAAAACGTGAGCAGCGTTTCTAAGGAAACGTCGATAAAAATTTATCATTCCTAAATACCGTCGTAGTTCTGATATATTTTTTAGCTGCTTAATATTTCGAATCACTTCTACTCGCCCAGTTAATGGTTTGGTTCCTTGTTCGGATATTACATATCCAAGATATTCGACATTCGCGGCTCCGGAGACGCATTTAGCAGGATTTATTCTAATGCCGTAATCTTTGAAGCGTTCGAAAATTTGTTTTAAGTGGTTGACATGCTCTTCTTTAGTGTGTGATGCGATAAGGATATCATCCAAATACACATAGCAAAAGGCTAAACCACGCAAGATTGAATCTAAAAACCGCTGAAAAGTCTGTGCAGCATTACTGAGTCCGAACGTCATGCGACAAAATTCAAATGATCCGAAGGGAGTACATACCGCAGTTTTAGGTATGTCGTCTTCGTAAATGGGCACTTGGTGGTATGCTCGTTCAGTCCAGCGTCCAGCGTGCTAAATACGCTTTTTCCAAACAACACATGTGTAAAATCTTGAATGTGTGCTATAGGATAGCGATCAGGTGTTGTGATTGCGTTCAAACGGCGATAGTCACCACATGGTCTCCATTCTCCGTTTTTCTTTCGGACTAAATGAAGTGGACTTGCCCACGGACTACTTGAGGGTCGACATATGCCTTTTTGTACCATATAATGAAATTCTTTCTTTGCAGCTGCATATTTTTCTGCTGACAAACGTCTTGGGCGCTCGTGAACAGGAGGACCTGTTGTTTTAATGTAATGGAAGACAGAATGCGGTTGACCCTCAATGAAATTTGATGGTACAGTCAGCTCAGGAAATTCGGATAATAATTTTCGAAATGGATTATCAATGTTTAACGGAAATGTTGACAATATTGACGACATTCCTTTTTGGGCTTTCGCTACAGCAAAAAGTTGTGTTTGCCCATCAATGAGCCGTTTATTTTTAACATCTACTAAAAGATTAAACTTACGTAAAAAATCAGCGCCTAAAATTGGTCGTGTGACATCTGCTGTGTGGAAAAACCAGCGCATAGGTCTTCGAAATCCAAAATCGAGCTCCATCGATCGTTCGCCATAGATTTTGATGGTTGAATTATTCGCTGAGTACAACTGGAATTCCGCTGGCTTGTCTGCTGCCTTCCGTGGTATTACTGACACGCTCGCTCCTGTGTCCACAAGAAAAAGGATTCCACTGCGTCAGTCTCGAAGTAATAAGCGGTGTGATTCGTAAGCATCGTCGTCAGTCACACCACTGTACGACGACAAATTTAGTTTTTTGAACTTTTGAAACTGCACGGTCCGCGGCACTTAAGGGCTTTGCAGCCAAAACGTTTATGGTAAAAGCACATACCTGGTCCACTTGAACGCGAACGTTATCGGCCCCTTTCACGCCAGCTACGTGAGCGATTTCTGTTTTGCCGCGAATTTTGCATGCTTATGCTGGAGTTACAATCAATGCAACCAACATTTGTTGCACAACAAAATGAGTTTGAACCCATGAGAACGTATGAGAGCAGTTACAATGATGCAACACAACTTTGTTGCGCAGCAGAGTTTGCTCATATCTCAAACTTGGCATGGCAACAACATTTTTGAAAATATCCAATTCCACCTGTTCCTATGAGAGTCCGGGAAATCGGAACTGTCATATGTAAATGAATTTCAGAAATTGTATTTTTTTCTCATTTTTGCTTTGCATTATACTCCGCAGCTTTTAGAGGATAAAATATTCACTGATATATCTTTCCGAGGGTTTAAAGGATCCAAATTATCGAACAGCAATTTCTTTAATATAGCCAGTGACAGATGACGGTAAATGTTGTGTTGCATTGATTGTAACTCGTTCCACCAATAAAACTTGGCAGGGAATGTTGGTTGCATTGATTGTAACTCAAGCATTAACGACTCGAACTTTTTTGACAGAGCGGAAATTTCGCTTCGTAAATCATCGAGAGTTGCAGGTGCTGCGTTGGATTCGATTGTCGCTATCGAAGTCGCGCCACACTCCTCGAGTATTTTGTCCGCCATTACGATTAACGCGTCAATACTAATGTCTGTCGTCACAGTAAGTATCACACGCACTAGCGAAGGAAGTCTACGCAGCCACAAAGCACGGATAGCCTCTACTCCTAATCGGTCGCCGGCCAAAGATTTCATTTCGCGCCACAGTTGCGATGGTTTCTTTTCACCTAACTCAAGCTCTGTGAGCAGTTTGGTCAACGTCCGTTCTGGAGAGTCAGTAAATCTCGTAATCAAAGCGTTTTTGATTGCTTCGTATCGATTTGGTGGTGGCGATTCCACGATGTCTGCGACTTGCTCTAGTGTGGCTGAATCAAGCGAAGCCACAATAACGTTGAAGCGATTTAAATCATTTGTTACGCGATGCGTTGCAAACTGAGCCTCAACTTGCACGAACCACAATGTTGGGCGTTTTTGCCAAAACGGTGGCAATTTCAACGTTTGCAAGGTTTCTATGCCTCGCCCCGCAGTTTCGAATGCGCGAAAGTAATGGCGTCGTGTCGCCCATTTTGCCGTCCGGCGTGGTTTTATCTTCCGAAGTGTTAGCCATTTTTCACTTTCCAAATATACGCACTGTTCAGATTTACGGATGTTATAGTATACGCACTGTACAATTATAGGCACTGTTCACGTATAAGCACTGTTCGCATGTTCGAAGATACGCAATGTTTAGCAATATGCACTGCTCAATATGGCATTGTTCAAAAATACGCACTGTGTTAATATACGGCGTCACGATTTTCACTTGAACGTCGGGGTCACCATATGTGGCGTCGTCGGTTCTTGTACCGAGCCGCTCACATCAATTTGGAACAGAAATAATTTTTCGCGTCTCCAAGTATTTTTAATGAAAACTCACTTTCTAGGATGTACATTTATTACACGTCCGCACAAGGCGACGGCACACAAGCAAGAGAGAGAAATACAAAATGAATACCTAATACTATGTCGACTAATACTATAAAGCGCCGATGACGCCTCTGGTGGCAGCTTATAGTTGTTCCACATCTCCAATCATTTCACGCCAATTTAGTTTGTGCAGTTCATTCTTTCGAGCGAAAAAGTGACATTTGGTGTTTTAATTTGAAAATGGAGCAGTGCAAATGTCTTTTCAATAAAAAAATCGATCGAAAAGTGAAATTCTTCACATTTTATCCGTCAGAAATGAGCATTGTCTCTGCTTTTCTCCATTGCCAAAATTTTCGCTCGAAAGAATGACCAGATAATGGAGACATCAAAATTTCACGTGAACTCGAACTCAGTACCAGCCTTTAATGTTAATTGTCCTAATTTAATACCAACAACCAATTTAACATTTACGGCAAATTCCCAATCAATTCTCTTTTAAACGTCAGCTACACTGAACAATTTCATCGGGTTTTAACAATTTAAGGCTGGTACTAAGCTAATCGTGAAGCTAAATAATGACATGTCTCCATTATCTGGTCATTCTTTCGAACGAAAATTTTGGCAATGGAGAAAAGCAGAGACACTGCTCATTTCTGACGGATAAAATGTGAAGAATTTCACTTTTCGATCGATTTTCTTATTGGAAAGACATTTGCAATGCTCCATTTTCAAATTGAAACACCAAATGTCACTTTTTAGCTCGAAAAAATGAACTGCACAACCTAAATTGGCGTGAAATGATTGGAAACATGTGTCAATGCCATCTATATTTTCGAAGCGAAAGCAACTTCGAAGCAATTCGTTTGCTAAATCTAAGAAGGTTCTATGCTTAAAGCAGGAAAATGAAGGAGTGAAGAGGAGTGGCTCGACGAGAACTATGTAGATCTTCCAAATGAAGTACCGACAGTTGAGCTTCAAGATGCTTCTCCACCATAGATATGAAAGAATATGGATACGAAATGGCTATCCGTGTACCCATACGTGAATGTGCCTTTTTTAATACACGCACAACGTTGCTCTCTCACAAAAATTCCGCTCAGTGCGCCCCGTTCTACCGCACTCAGCACCGAAAAGCCCTAATTCTCCCCCTTTTTTACGAGAAATGCTACCAGAGTACGAACGCAAGCGCCGCATGTTAAAAAGAAAAGTCAATTTCCACGCGGTGAACTAAGTCTTGTCAAAATTCACACGTGTTTTTTCTGATTGTAGGGTAAGATCGGATACAAGGCGTTTATTTTATATATTTTGTATGCACACACAAAAAGCATTCAATGCATGTTAATATTGCGTTTATATGTTGTATCAAGTATTTATGTACATATAAACCTCACAACAGTTTGATTATTCCAATTTTAACCAAATTTTTATGTAATTGTTTGCAGTTATCTGAGAACAACAATTGCATAAGCGTGTTTAAGCATTAGGAAATTATTAATTTGTGATAGAAATGCTCTTGCATTAAGCATTCATGTACATGCAAATACATTAAATGAAAGCAAGGTGCAAGAAGTTCATACAATTGTTTAATGTTTTCCCATGCTGCCATGCTCCCCTATCGCCGGTTTGGCTTGTCTCATACATTCGTATCTCATTCTCACACCAATAGACAGTAGGTCGAAAATTGGATCATTTCTCAGCTGCGATTTCTAATCCATTCTCTCTTATATCTGTGTTCTCCACTTATCACTTTCGAAAACAGTAAAGTAAACCCATGGCCCGAGGACACTGATTTATGCTTTGACAGACTATGTTTTCCTAATTTTGTTGTTGTTGCTATTGGTATTATTATTATTTTTTATTTTATAACTATGATTTTCATTGCTATTATTGTTTTTACTCCAAGTGCCTTTTGGATTTACGTTGTTTTCTGTATTTTTTCAAGATATAACTTTTCAGTTTTTTAATTAAGCCGCGGCCAATAAAAATAGTCAATAAATAAATAACTGAAAAGCCAGGTATAGGGATATGAATCCTTATCCAGACCATACAGGAGTGACAACTACAATCATTTGACTACGAAAAGGTGCGCTCTATCCTGGAACTTTTTCAACTCGGAGTCGATTTGGAATGGAAAGCTGCGAAAAATGGAGTGGAAATGAAAGATATTAAGGCAGTGACGTCATCGAAACTCTTCAAACCAACTAACACTACGTGTAAAGAATGTAACTCAAAAAACGAAACGCCGAAAAGCACACGCTTCAAAATAATAGGTGTTCAATTATTCATTTATCTGTGATTGAAAGTTGCAGAAGTCGAAGTAGTTGCATTATACTTATCGTTCTTTAGTCGCGAAGTTGAGTTTTCCTACTAGCAGTATACACATTATTTGATTTTTTTTTTATTTTATTTTTGTCTCATTATATTTATAACTCGAGGCTTTAAAAAAAAAAACAAATAAAGAATTAACAATTTCAATAGCATGCTTTCAATATGCGAATAAACGTTTACGTATCAGGAGGAGGTAGGGTAAAACGGTTAGTGGTTTATATTAGTAGTTTACAGAAAAAATCAGTTGACAATCTTCAATCAAATAATTTGTCAACAAATTTTTTGAGCACTAAGCTGTGTCCTGACTCTGGTGGTCGGTTTTTTGTCTCAAAAATTATCCCGGCATTACTTGATCTTCGCAATCCTTACCAATTGTACAAACATTCACTTTATTTTACAAATAAAGTGACTTTTTCCTCTTGTTTCCTGAAAGGGATCCGCTTGCCCACAAAAATGTTTTCTAAAATATCCGATTCTACATGCATTTACACAAGACACAAGTTATCTATGTAAAAACATCAGCTCATAATTTATTTTGAATCATAAGAATTTTGCAAGACTCAATGTGCACTTAGTTCATTTTACCATGTCAATTTTTGATGCCCCGAAAAATTACAGTATTTTAAAAATTTGATTGTGCGCACCATAAACTTGGCTAATGTATTAATTTTTTACAAATTGTTGCTAGGCGTCTTCCTGTTTCCTAAAAACTAGCTAATGTTTAATTCAGCTTATGGTACAATTATAAAAATTAACGTTTACATTACTTACTCCTACAATTGTTTTTACTAATGTTCGAAGAACAATAGTATTAAACGACTATTGTTCGAAGAACAATAGTCGTTTCGCCGAAAATTCATATTTCTTTATATATAGTGTATATATATATATATATATATATATATATATATATATATATATATCTATATATATATATATATATATATATATATATATATATATATATATATATATATATATATATATATATATCTATATATATATATATATATATATATATATATATATATATATATATATTTTATATATATATATATATATATATATATATATATATATATATATATATATATATATATATTTATGTATATATATATATATATATATATATATATATATATAAATAAATATATATTTATATATATATATATAGATATATATATATATATATATATAGATAGATATATATATATATATATATATATATATATATATATATATATATATATATATATATATATATATATATATATATATATATATATATATATATATATATATATATATATATATATATATATATATATATATATATATATATATATATATATATATATATATATATATACATCAGCAAAATGATTAAGGGAGATAATCTCTGGAGTGGCCGATTCGATTGAGCTGAAATTTTCGAAAAACGTAGATTTATATAGTAGGTAGGTCCATGACTTTCTAAAATTCAGATATCTTAAACCTTTTGGCGGCGGCGAGCGTTTTAGTGAATTTTGAGGAACTCTTATATTTCCAAGCAGTGTAAATTTTTGTTAAAAAAAAGTATTGGAAATGAAAGCTAATTATGTTTTAAGCTTGTCTATGATAAAGAATTGGAAATTTTGAGCCGTGTGTGGGTGCAGGGTGCCTAAAAGTAAGCAAGGAATTTTTTTCAAATTTTGATTTGTCATTACTTGTAAGAAAAACAATGGATCATCGTGAAAATTACAGAGCGTATTGATGTTGACTAAAATTTGGCACATATAAATTTTCAGCATAAAGCGGGTAACCCTGTGGTTAAGGCAAGCTGCTGAAAAAAAATCCTTCAAATCATTGACCTTCCTGAAAAATTTTTGATTTTTGACAAAAGTTTCAAATCTTTTGATAAATTTTATCCTTTGTCCTTCATCTCAAGATAAAATTGTCAAAATTCCGATTTGCACAAGAACGGCTACCCATCACCAAATTACCTCTGTTTTCAGCAATCGAAAGTTCTGTTCACGAGAACTGACGACCGGTTTATCCGATCATAATGAAATTTGCAGGAAATGTTGAAATTAGCTAGGGCCAGGTCTGATAGAAGTGATTTTGAAATGCAGGCAACCCTGCGGCAGTGGTACCATCTTGAAAAATAACTGAGAAAAAAACTGGGTTTTGGCCTATAACTTGCGATTCAGGAATCTGATTTTAACGAAGTTTACACAGTACTTGGACGTTACTTTATGTAACATTTGGTGAAAATTTGTGTGAAAAATTAGAATAGGGCTGGCAGCTGTGGTGATTTTTGTCTCATAAATCTTGCAAATTTGCTCAGCAAAATAAAGCTTTTTTCCCCAGTGTAGAAATCGAAACGAAGTTCATGCAGTAAATGAACCTTAATGTGAAGTAAATGTCGTAGGAATTTCGTACAAAAATCATGAAAGGGCTGCCAGCTATGAAAATTTTTGTAATTTTGTGGAATTTCTTTACTGAGCGATTATGTCATTATATTTGCAATTGAGAATGATCCTGCAATGAAAATTAAACAAATATTAACGTTTTAAAAATTTGAAAAGTTTTGAGGGTGGTATCACTAAAATTCTTTTCTTCCGTATACCTTCCAGCGCAGTGATTCAATCGAAACGAAATTTACTGGTTGGGTTTAACTTAACGTGAAGCAGATTTATTATATTTTTTGTCTTGCTGCTAACACAGGCTAACCAGCATTAGCCATTTTCGTAAATATTGGACCAACAGATACTTCAAATTACGTACTCATATGCAAAGCATTTGCGATTAAAATAAGAAACCAATTTTTAAATTTTCCGAGTTTTGAACATTTTTCGCCTCAAACAACGTTTAACCGCTGAAACTTATTGAGCAAGAATCCCGCAGTCACATGGTTGGGCTTCCACATCGGAAGTCGTCCATCTTTGTGAGCATCATCTACCAACTTCCGAATAATGGCATGTGCAGATGCGGTCGGCACACCCAAGGCGGGTTCAGGGCCCCGTAGTGGAAGTCATTCCCCTCTACACCACAGTGCCCCGGTACCCACAGCAGATGCACCCTATTGAATCTGGTGACCGAGTTCAATCAAGCTCTGCACTCTTGGACAATTTTCGAGTTTGTCAGGGGTCTGCGCAGCGCCATCAGTGCAGCTTGACTGTCATTGCAAATAGCAATGCTCTTTCCCCTCCATCTTTCTTCAATTGCCCAACAGGCAGCTCTCGGGATAGCAAATATTTCTGCTTGAAAAACCGAAGCGTGCTCTCCAAGAGAGAAAACCCATCTTCCATTCGATGAATGTAGATAGACGCCGGCTCCAGATCTACTATCTGACCTCGAGCCGTCCGTGAAGAAGATCTCCAAATATCCCCTCGTACACAGATCTGGATCATCCCAGTTACTTCTGCTTAAGAGAATTACTTCTTACCTTCTTCTGAAGTCGAGAAAGGGCACCCGAGCGTCCGAAGGCATCGTGAGAATCGGAGAGGACTCACACATCGAACTCCTAATAGAGCAGTGCCCCACATCGTCTTCACCTACCCATAAGCCAAGCTGAGCTAGTCTATGGGCAGAGCTCATCGCCACACTCTGAACTTGAATGTCGAGAGGAGGCAAATTGAGAAGCGCATCAAGGGCCGCACCCGGAGTAGTGCTCATGGCACCACAGATACCCAGGCACACCGTCCTTTGCAGCGTGGCTAACTTTTTCCGAGCATACAATAGCCTCACGATAGTCCACCACACCACCGATGCGTACGTGAACATCGGCCTAATTATTGCTGTGTAGATCCACATCACTACATGAGGCTTTAGACCCCATGTGGTAGCAAAAGCTCTCTTGCATTGCCCGAAAGCTTTTATAGCACGAGTAAGCTTCACTTCCGCATGTTTCTTCCAGAGAAGTTTTTTGTCCAAGATTACTCCAAGATATTTGACTTCATCTGAAAGTTGAAGTGTTACACCCTTCATGTTTGGAAGCACTAGTCCTCTCAGTTTTCTTTTCCTGGTAAACAAAGCAAGTTTCGTCTTACCAGGATTCACTGTTAGGCCGTGCCTCGAACACCAGCTGCCAATCAGATCCAATGCACGCTGTGTATTTCTACATACCACATCCAGATCTTTACCGACAGCCAGTGCGGCCACGTCATCAGCATAAGCTTGTGCGGGCAGCCTTTCTTGTTGCAGTTCGTTAAGCAGGGAGTCGACTAGCATACTCCACAGGAGCGGTGATAGGACGCCCCCTTGAGGGCATCCATTTGTCGCCTCTGTTCTTAAGTAGCCATCGGATCCAGCTTCCGCCAGCAACCATCTCTGCGTCAGCATGGCATGAATCCACCTAACTATGACCATGACCTTTCGCAGCATCACATAGTTCCATGAAGGGCGCGCAATCAAAGGCCCCTTTAATGTCCACAAATACCCCCAACGCATACTCACCATTGGAGATCGCTCCCTCAACTCTGGCCACCAAAGAATGAAGGGCCGACTCGCATGATTTTCCTCGCTGGTACGCATGTTGCTCATCATTCAAAGGGTTAAACCTGAGCACCGTAGTACGTATGTGTCGTTCGACAAGTCTCTCTAGGCATTTCAACATAAACGAAGTTAAGCTGATCGGTCTAAAGTTCCTTGGATCGGAATAGTCATCTCTCCCCGGTTTAGGTATAAAAACTCCTTAACCTCTCGCCAAGGTGACGGAACATACCCCAAGGAAAGCCATGCCCAGAAGATTTCTCTCAGGTCTGCCCCCAAGTGGTTAATCCATACCCTAAGCATAACCGGATAGATACCATCCAGGCCCGGCGATTTGAAATTTTCAAAAGACATGATTGCATCCTTGACCTTTTCAATAGTGACCACAGATCTAGTTGTGTACCAGCACTTCCTACTGCTGCGAAGAGCAGGGATTTCGGTCACAGGCGCATTTGCCTTCTGCGACACAATCACCGGAGCTCCCAGGAAGTGAGTCCCAAGTAAAGTGAGTCCCATTTGCGCTATAGTTGAGTTTTGTTGCTTGGGATAAGGAATGGTTGTACAAAAAAGTGTATTACGTCTTTCCACATTTTTTTGTCACTCAAACACAATTTCTTCGAAAATTAGTTTTCTAGCGGTTCAGGTGCCGTAGAGATTTTTTTTTAATTTCACTTATTAAACTCTAATTGATCGACACTTTTTGCAAAGTTGCTTGTTACTTTACTATCATGAGACGAGTTAATTTGTACAATGTGGAGCAGGTCCTTTTGAGATTCGGTTGTTTGACTTGCTTCGACTAAATTCTGCAAGAAATTTCAAATCAATCAAATTCCGTAGCATTAATCTAAAACCCAGTTTAAAATTATTTACCTTGAAGTTTTCAATAAGAAACAGCTTGGATTGAGCATTATGTTTGGGTGGAGCATTACCCAACATTACTTCGGCTAACCATAAATAAAATTCTCTGTAAGAAATTAACAGTTTTCATATTGAAACGACACAATGAAAGTATAATTCCTACCGGAAATCTATGTCGTCTTGTAATTTCACTTTGGGCAAACTTTCAGAGACAGAATTGCTGTTAGGACCACTCGTAGCTCATAGCCGCAGTTGACATCGAATCAACAAAATCATCGGTTTTTATCAATTTATTAAATATTTACAACGCGAACCGCACTAACTTTTATATTTGCGATTTACTCAACATGTTTCGCGGGTCTCACGTTCATTTCACTTGAATAAAGCACGCACAACCCGCACAACTCGCACAATTTAGATTTTCACGCGGACCAGTCACCATATTTAAACCACTAGTAACCATTTTTCCAAAATGTCAAAACAAGACAAGACAAAGAATCCGGACAGTCTATCTTGATCATCTTGAGCTCCCATAACTATTATAATAGGTCAGCTAAAACACTGACGTCATAATCTGTTATACGGAGATCAAGACCAAGTCGGAAAGGCCCAGAGTACGAAATGCTGAGAAATTGGGGAATTTATTCGCTCTGCACTTCAAATAACTCCTTAAGAGCATTTGACGCTCAGATACAGCGCACGTCCTTCTCGCTCAGAGGCATTTTCGAAATGATATTGCATGCCATGAAATTGCCCACGCACAGATGGCATACCATAAATTTGACAGTCGTTGCCATCGGAAATGGCAGAGTAAATTGCCAATCGAGCCCCGGTATTATCTACGGCTTGACATTTCTCCACTGTATAACAGTTAATGATAGTCTGATCTCGCCTTTGTTTAGACGTCAGTGAGGTAGTAGATAGACACCGGCATCAAAAAAGTCAACAATAGCAGAGCGCAGGTGAGGTTTTTGTTAGATTTGCAATGTAAATGAGTTAAATTGATATGTATTATTTCAGGGATCCCCGAGGATATGCAATTATTGTCCCGGCCACTGGAAGCAGCAGGAAAAAAAGGAAATGACGAACTGAATCAACAAGTACATCGTTTAAAAGGCCACTAATTTAGCTATGACGGTAAAAGGGGAAAAACATTCCGTTTGTAACAGCAAAAACGAGAATCAGAGTAGTATTGAAAATGATCAGTCTGCTTTTCGCTGTGATCCGGACGTAATTATGTCGCCATCAACTTTGACCGAGCAACGTGACTCCTCATATGTCGATCCAACCGCAAACAAAAGTATTGAAGATGGAAATAGAGTTTTCCGATGGCCGATGTCACCTATCGATTTTGACAATTTCTTTGTGACCTTTTAGGAAAGGAAACCGTGTTTGATCCAGAGAAATGATAGCACATATTTTGCTTAACTAATATTTTGTGCCGCTATTGATCAAATGCTTTCGAAAAATCACGTCGAATTCACCAAAAACGTTGATGTGACTTCCTATCAAAATGGTAAGTAATTGATTTGAAATAGCTATATTTTTGTTCCATGAAAATATTGAGCCCTAGCTTGGTGAATTATTTGCATTTTAGGTGTTGGAAAGACTCAACCCGGATGGGCGAGCCCAAACCTTTACTATGTGACCGTTCTACGAGGATGGCTGCAGTATTCGACTGTTGAATCCACAAAAATTCCTTCAATCTATTTATGTAGTGAATGCAGCGCTCCAAGAGTTTTTCCACTGTATGGTTGGTGCTAATGCCTATTTAACGCCTCCAAATAGTCAAGGATTTAAGCCTCATTTTGACGACATCGAAGCTTTTGTTCTTTTAATTGAAGGTGAAAAACACTGAAAACTTTACAATCATTGGTAATTTCGCTAGATTCTCATGAGATAATTCTGTATATTTTTTGCAGATCTGAGAATGAGAAGCTTGCACGATTTTCATCCTTAAATTTTTCTCAAAAAGAAATCGGCGCACCTATTCTGGGTAAATTATTAAACTCGGTGATGTATTGTACATTCCTCGAGGAACGATTCACCAGGCGTGCATAGAACCCGGTAATCATTCACTATACATCACTATTAGTTTGTATCAAAACCATTCATTTGCCGATCTTTTCGAAATCCTCTTACCGAAAACGTTATCGCGAGCGATTTAAAACGAAGTTTATCTTCGACGAGGCCTGCAGTTAGATAATTGGTATAAGTTGGGAGAAGTGGTCCGATGTTGACAATGAACGTGCGGAAATACTAGGCACCGTTAGAAAATTAATGACTAAAGTCTTACGCCATTCCGATGTGGATGAAGCTGTTGATTTGATGGCGAAAAAATTTCAACATGATGCAAGGTCTCTACGAACGTGGTCTGCTTATGGTTGTTGGACCTATGCGATAATTATATTGAATGTTGCTATCAAAAGTAATTTTTTGTCTTGATACTATTTGTAGTTATTTGTTTTGAAGAATTAAAAGAGTCATAAGATTGTAAAGCATGATTTGTCAGTAATAAAATATTTTCGAATGATCGTAGTTGTCTCTATTTCAACCAGTTTTGAAGTAGACGAAATCATCTTCAAAATTCTACATTGCCATTTAACAACTTTAGAATATATATAACTCATTTATTTACAATTACAATCACCCCGATTGTGAATGTCACGTCACGTCACGCCGACGTCGATTTACTGTCGACACTTGAAAAAGCGATTGTGGATGACGATCTACATCGACAGTTGTCACGTCGATCGACAGTTTTCGTCGATCAATGCAGAGTCCGTGACGCAAGGAGGAAAGCGAAAAATGTTTTTGAAAGATTTGAGATTTGAAAAAACGAACGAACGCCGTTCTTTTAGAATCTTATGTTTTGAAAGCTAATGGTACGGGTGGTAGATATTACCGTTAGTAGTATTTAATTGATTCGCAAGTATCAATCATCACAAAAGACGTTAAAAGAAAAGAAACTCTCGCGAAACGTCGCAAAGCGGCGACAATGTAAGTATGGATTTTAGTTAATAAGCCGTTCACACTGCACTCTAAATCAAGTAGATTTAGAAGCTGTCAAAGTTAATCAGGTAAGCGTTCACACTCCTCGAAGTGATTTAGAATGAGGAGATTTAGAGAGACAAATGTCATTCGAATTTATGTGTACAATCTCTTTTGCGTGAAAGTTGTTGAAAATGGTGCAGGAATATGCAAGAACATTTTTTTTTCACTTTGTACAACTCACATTTTCCTTTTTTATTCAATTTTTGTTATTTAAGGACGAAATTCGATTGACATTTCATTCAAATCTACTCTCGCTCTGACGGATGGAATTGGCCGCGCTCTGAAAAAAATTCGCCAGGGACAAAATTCACAATAGTACCTGATTTTTACTTGATTAACTCTAAATCTACTTGATTAACTCTATCAGAAGCCGAAAAAAATGTATGGGTAATCAGGTAGATTTAAGTTGATTTAGCTCTAAAGCGATCAGCTGATCGAAATCGCCTGATTTAGAGTGTAGTGTGAACGGCATATAAATGTATCGAGGAGGAAACTGTCAGTTAAATCAACTGAATATATTGCATTTATTCTCTGCTTTAGAAGACAGAGTGCTATCCATCTTAAGTTTGGGCGCAGCGTTTAATCCTCCTGGATGCAAATTTGGATTTAAGGACTCCATTTTCGTCCAACCTGGAGTAAATTCATCGTTCGCAAACTCGGTTTCAGCAATCGCCGAGACGGATTGTGAAGCGTCAACGTCGAAGGTGGCGGAACTTATAAGCAATGGCGATAATGCGGGAATTACTCGAAGACAACGTAAGGTTCGAGTAAAAACAGGTTTGACGGAAAATAGGCGCATTCTACTCTTGGAAAAACATCTTGCCTTACAGTAGCAAATAAATTCCGAAACAAAAGAAACTGCACGGTATACCACAAACACTTAATTATTTAAAAACAACAACTGAAGATCAGCACTGAAAATTTAAGATTAAGGCGAGAAAAATACGAATTTAAAAAAAAAATTTATTGGAGAAGGAAAGTTTTTGTGGAAAAATTAAAACTGAAACGAAATGTGTTAGAAACTGAGAGCATAAAGACATTCGGAGAGGCCGAAGGCATGGCAATTTTTCCTCATCACCAGCGACCCCGATGATAGATTGAAATTTTCGGGGCGTAGGTAATTCCTAATTTATCAAATTGATGGGGACATATTATGTGTGAATAATTTCAAATATTCAAATTTTGAATATCGCAAGTGAATGATTGTTATTTATTTATTTATTTAATATTTTGAAGCTTTCATATTATAACCGCACGAATTCTCGAACCAGGGAGTAAAAATAAGTTACAGCCGGCAGAATAATTCGTTACTTTGAGGTAGATTAATTGTTTTTCCAGGATATAAAATGAAAACAGAACACAAATGCATGCGAACTATGAAAATTGTAGAATATACTAATTACATATTTATTCAACCATAAAACAAAAATAGTTTTATAAGAAAGTGGCTCACCTCTTGGCAGTGTCTAGTACTGCCGTAGGTGATGAGAAAACATTGAATAGTATAAAATATCATTTTCGCTATTAGAACATCTAGAAAGTTTTTACTGAGTACTGTGTGTAAAGCAACTGCAATGAACAAAATCATTAAAATCAAAAACAATTTGAAACTCCGAAAACGGCAAATTTTATTTAAGATTTTTTGAAAAGAATAAGTCTTCTCTACAGTTAATAGTTCCAAGAAGTCTCAACTTTTCTTATGCTATAAAGTAGGCTAAATACAATGATAGGTTGGAGATAATATATTTCTAGGTAATAAGATATTTATTATATTCACATTATCTAATTGTTCTCGACATACTTTGCTAATCCAGTTATTGGCCTTGAGCTTATCTAACAACTCAACTATAGAAGCTGTTTTCTTGTGCCTGCGCTGTTTTTCACGTGAATTGCGGATAATCCTATTTTTTCGTTTCAGCGTATCCTCCAATTTTTTCAATTTGTCCCTGTATCTTGATTAATAGGAGGTGATAGGAGCCACTTGATCTGTTTACGTTGCCTAATTGAAATGATATTGATGAATATTAAAATCATCAACAGTGTATCATGAACGCAACATCAGCATTAAGCACCTAATGAGATCGCAATTCGCCAAATTGTTCATCTCTTCTTGTCCATCGTTTATTTCATCTTGAATATTGTTGCCAGAAGGTATCTATAGAATTAAGATCATTAAAGAAAAGAATGTTTTGAACATTTTCTTTACTTACTGCATCACTTGAAGATTCCATTCCACTAAAGATGGTCCCCTGTTCGCTTGCTCAGAACTAACGTACTATGACGGCAGCTGTAAGAAAAACAAGAAACTATTACACTTATTCCCTTATCAATCATCAATTGCTATATACCACGGCCGAAATATTTCAATAAACCCGAGAAGTTTTTTTGATGATCAGCTCAAGAAATCCAAGAGAAGAAGTCCAAATTAATCCGTGTTGCTCATTTTCTGGAAATCTGGAAAACAATATTTCACACAGCATGCAATACGAATAAATTTTTATATAATTTTATTTCCGCTCGGTGTCTGCCCCGAAACTATTTATTCGCTCTACTGCTTTGTGTTTTTTTGACAGCAATTAAAATGGCTACCAAAAAATTCGCGCGAATATGTAAACAATATTTAAAAGGGCTCAAATAGGCACTTTCGCTTCTAAAAAGTTTGTGAAATTCACAGAATTTTGCAAAACACATCGTTAGTTTATTCCTTACTTGTGATAAGAAACTCCAAGTGGCCGGCGCTGCAAACTATTGCCACAATTCAGCACAACACACTTCATTGCAAAGATTATTGCAATTGCACAATTTTCAAACACTTTTTTCAAATAAAACTCGCGATTTTTACTTCTACAGTAACGTTTTTGTGAACCGCACTATTCCAATCTACACAAAATTAATCTGTATTTAAAATAAACACGATTTTATTTCCGTACCGACTCAAATTGTTTACATTAGTTTAGTTGTCATATTGACAGCAAGGATACAAAGAGGGGAATTGACATTGAAGATACATGAAAAGTGGTCGGTTTCTCTTCAATGTATTTTAAATGGACATCGCCCCTCCGAATGTCTTTATGCTCTCAGGTTAGAAACAACAAAAATTGTGGTCAAACTTAAGCTTGAGTCTACATAAGATCGATATCTTTTCAACTATCATTTATATGTTAAAATAAGTGCCTACTATTTTAGTCATGCATATTTTGTTACTTTCATTTTTTCAAAATTAATAAATTATACAATTACTTAAGAAACAAAGTCTGCTGCTATGTTTTAAAAAATAAAGATTTTTCCTAGAGCAATACCTCACTGTTTATTTAAATTGGACAAAGAAATGAATGCACTGATTGTGCAGAGTCGCACAAATATTCGTAACTTTTGCTTATAAATTGGTCAAATTATTTATTTTGCTTTTTTTCTACTTCTCTTACATCCCAGGCATCCGTTTTACAACTATTAAAAAAAAGTTTAACAGTGTTGCAATTTTTTATCACTCATTATAATGTTTGCGAAATTCTTTCTCTTATAGAAACGACATCTAAATTATCTTCCATAACAATGGCGTTATTAACCATTTAAAATCACTACTCCTTCCTTACTTTCCTCCTCTGAATTCAAAAATTGTCTAATAAACTCATTTTGTTTACTAAATAACAAACTTCTTCCATTTCCTTAAGGATTTTACTATATCAATGTCGTGTTTGACAGGAAAAATACAGTCACAATTGTAAAATAACTCATTTACATGAGCATCAATTCACAATTTACTCCCCATACACTGACATCAGTGTGGCAATCCTACTGAGTCACGTCGATGCAGTTACACAATCGGGATTTTCGATCGACGTGACGTGACGGTCGTCGACAGGACATCCGCAATACGGGTGAATGATCTCTTATCCATACATAATTCAACAACAATATGCTAAGCGTACTTAAATAGACGTTAAGTATATTATTCCATGCTTTACTTTCGCATCTTTTCTCGAGGATCTTTGAAATTAAACTACGATATTTTGATACTTACAGACAACATTCATATACTTTCTGTGAATATTAATAATCTCCATGTAACAAAATTTCCATAGCTCCGGCCGGCGAATTTTCTGCTTCTGGAAGATCAAAACAATACGCATCTAATGAACTAAGTTTTTAATGATATTTTAATTGAAACATATGGAAAATACCTTAAGAAAGTTTTCTAAATCTAAGTACTCGATGTATCCAAGAGTCATAACTGAGCGGAAGATCGCTCACCGAGAAAAGTGGAGTAAAGAGAATCCTCCACCAGCTCATAACTCAGTTCCTTGTCGCCTGTTTCAGTTTTGCCTTAAATCACTAAGGAAATTAGAGGTATATCAATATTACTACTTTTACAAAACTTCAATTATCTGGAAACTCACTTACAGTAGGGCAGCATAGTAAATATAGGATCCTGATGATTTCTGTGTGGACTTTCAGACTAAGCGGTTTACAGCTGCAAGGAAGAAGAAGCCCTGTAATGAAACTGACCCCATTTTTATTATTAAAAAACAGAATTACGCATTGTAAAATTTAAGAGTAGCTTTGCTAGAAAATATATATATATTTATGATAAATATCTATAAAATATATTTGATAAATTATTTCGATTTTGTTGTCAAAGACTAGGAAAAAGCCGCATTAATGTAAACTGGCCCAATAAAATATTTTCTAACATATGCGGCAAATTCCAATCAATTTCTCAACAAGGCCAGAACACTTCACTTCGAATTTGTTGTTAATGATCAGGAAATTGCCGTGTTAATGTTAATTGTCCGAATTTAATACCAACAAACAATTTAACATATACGGCAAATTCCCAATCAATTCTCTTTTAAACGTCGGCTACACTGAACAATTTGATCGGTTTTTAACAATTTAAGGCCGGTACTGAGCTAATCGTGAAGCTAAATGATAACATGTCTCCATTATCTGGTCATTCTTTCGCGCGAAAATTTTGGCAATGGAGAAAAGCAGAGACACTGCTCATTTCTGACGGATAAAATGTGAAGAATTTCACTTTTCGATCGATTTTCTTATTGGAAAGACATTTGCAATGCTCCATCTTCAAATTGAAACACCAAATGTCACTTTTTAGCTCGAAAAAATGAACTGCACAACCTAAATTGGCGTGAAATAATTGGAGACATGTGTCAATGCCATCTATATTTTCGAAGCGAAAGCAACTTCGAAGCAATTTTTCATGCTAAGAACAGAGTACCACTCTTGCTTATTTTCAAGCTAAATTTTCGCCGAAACCGATTTCACGTGAAATTTTGTATGAAAATTTCACATGAAATCGAACTCAGTACTATGCTTTATTCACTAATTTTCACTTGCTGAATCTAAAGCATAGTACTGTGTTCGATTTCACTATTAAAAATGATCCTGCAATGAAAATTAACAACAAATATTAACGTTTTAAAAATTTAAAAAGTTTTGAGGGTGGTAACCCTAAAATTCTTTATTTCCGTATACCTTCCAGCGCAGTGATTCAATCGAAACAAAATTTACTGGTTGGGTTTAACTTAACGTGAAGCAGATTTGGTATATTTTTTGTCTTGCTGCTGACACAGGCTAACCAGCATTAGCCATTTTCGTAAATATTGGACGAACAGATGCTTCAAATCACGTACTCATATGCAAAGCATTTGCGATAAAAATAAGAAACCAATTTTTAAATTTTCCAAGTTTTGATGAAATCCTTTCGATGAAATCCTGCGATGAGAACGAAATTCAAAGGATAAGTTGATTTAAGTATGAGCTTGTTAAGGTAAACTTATTGCTGTTTCATTGGGAAAGTGCTGCCAGCACTGAACATTTTCATCATTTGTGTTATAGTTGAGTTTTGTTGCTTGGGATAAGGAATGGTTGTACAAAAAAGTGTATTACGTCTTTCCACATTTTTTTGTCACTCAAAGACAATTTCTTCGAAAATTAGTTTTCTAGCAGTTCAGGTGCGCTAGAGTTTTTTTTTAATTTAACTTATTAATTTCTAATTATTCTAATTATTATACGGAGATCAAGACCAAGTCGGAAAGGCCCAGAGTACGAAATACTGGGAAATTGAGGAATGTCTTCGCTCTGCACTTCAAATAACTCCTTAAGAGCATTTGACGCTCAGATACAGCGCACGTCCTTCTCGCTCAGAGGCATTTTCGAAATGATATTGCATGCCATGAAATTGCCCACGCACAGATGGCATACCATAAATTTGACAGTCGTTGCCATCGGAAATGGCAGAGTAAATTGCCAATCGAGCCCCGGTATTATCTACGGCTTGACATTTCTCCACTGTATAACAGTTAATGATAGTCTGATCTCGCCTTTGTTTAGACGTCAGTGAGGTAGTAGATAGACACCGGCATCAAAAAAGTCAACAATGGCAGAGCGCAGGTGAGGTTTTTGTTAGATTTGCAATGTAAATGAGTTAAATTGATATGTATTATTTCAGGGATCCCCGAGGATATTCAATTATTGTCCCGGTCACTGGAAGCAGCAGGAAAAAAAGGAAACGACGAACTGAATCAACAAGTACATCGTTTAAAAGGCCACTAATTTAGCTATGACGGTAAAAAGGGAAAAACATTCCGTTTGTAACAGCAAAAACGAGAATCAGAGTAGTATTGAAAATGATCAGTCTGCTTTTCGCTGTGATCCGGACGTAATTATGTCGCCATCAACTTTGACCGAGCAACGTGATTCCTTATATGTCGATCCAACTGCAAATAACAGTATTGAAGATGGAAAGAGAGTTTTCCGATGGCCTATTTTACCTATCGATTTTGACAATTTCTTTGTGACCCTTTAGGAAAGGAAACCGTGTTTGATCCAGAGAAATGATAGCACATATTTTGCTTAACTAATATCTTGTGCCGCTATTGATCAAATGCTTTAAAAAAATCACGTCGAATTCACCAAAAACGTTGATGTGACTTCCTATCAAAATGGTAAGTAATTGATTTGAAATAGCTATATTTTTGTTCCATGAAAATATTGAGCCCTAGCTTGGTGAATTATTTGCATTTTAGGTGTTGGAAAGACTCAACCCGGATGGGCGAGCCCAAACCTTTACTATTTGACCGTTCTACGAGGATGGCTGCAGTATTCGACTGTTGAATCCACAAAAATTCCTTCAATCTATTTATGTAGTGAATGCAGCGCTCCAAGAGTTTTTCCACTGTATGGTTGGTGCTAATGCCTATTTAACGCCTCCGAATAGTCAAGGATTTGTGCCCAATTTTGACGACATCGAAGCTTTTGTTCTTTTAATTGAAGATGAAAAACACTGAAAACTTTACAATTTCGCTAGATTCTCATGAGATAATTCTGTGTATTTTTTGCAGATCTGAGAATGAGAAGCTTGCACGATTTTCATCCTTAAATTTTTCTCAAAAAGAAATCGGCGCACCTATTCTGGATAAATTATTAAACTCGGTGATGTATTGTACATTCCTCGAGGAACGATTCACCAGGCGTGCATAGAACCCGGTAATCATTCACTATACATCACTATTAGTTTGTATCAAAACCATTCATTTGCCGATCTTTTCGAAATCCTCATACCAAAAACGTTATCGCGAGCGATTTAAAACGAAGTTTGTCTTCGACGAGGCCTGCGGTTAGATAATTGGTATAAGTTGGGGGAAGTGGTCCGATGTTGACAATGAACGTGCGGAAATACTAGGCACCGTTAGAAAATTAATGACTAAAGTTTTACGCCATTCCGATGTGGATAAAGCTGTTGATTTGATGGTGAAAAAGTTTCAACATGCTGCAAGGTCTCTACGAACGTGGTCTGCTTATGGTTGTTGAACCTATGCGATAATTATATTGAATGTTGCTATCAGAAGTAAATTTTGTCTTGATACTATTTGTAGTTATTTGTTTTGAAAAATTAAAAAAGTCATATGATTTGTCAGTAATAAAATATTTTCGAATGATCGTAGTTGTCTCTATTTCAACCAGTTTCGAAGTAGACGAAATCATCTTCAAAATTCTGCATTGCCATTTAACAACTTTAAAATATATATAACTCATTTATTTACAATTACAATCACCCCGATTGTGAATGTCACGTCACGTCTCGCCCACGTCGATTTACTGTCAACACTTGAAAAAGCGATTGTGGACGTCGATCTACATCGACAGTTGTCACGTCGATCGACAGTTTTCGTCGATCAATGCAGAGTCCGTGACACAAGGAGGAAAGCGAAAAATGTTTTTGAAAGATTTGAGATTTGAAAAAACGAACGAACGCCGTTCTTTTAGAATCTTATGTTTTGAAAGGTAATGGTATGGGCAGTAGATATTACCGTTAGTAGTATTTAATTGATTTGCAAGTATCAATCATCACAAAAGACGTTAAAAGAAAAGAAACTCTCGCGAAACGTCGCAAAGCGGCGACAATGTAAGTATGGATTTTAGTTTATAAGCCGTTCACACTGCACACTAAATCAAGTAGATTTAAGAAGCTGTCAGCTGTGAAGCTGTACCTGTCAATCTGGTAAGCGTTCACACTACCCGAAGTGATTTAGAATGAGGAGATTTAGAGAGACAAATGTCATTCGAATTTATGTGTACAATCTTTTTTGCGTGAAAGTTGTTGAAAATGGTGCAAGAATATGCAAGAACATTTTCTTTTTACTTTGTATAACTCACATTTTTCTTTTTTATTCAAATTTTGCTATTTTAGGACGAAATTCGAATGACATTTCATTCAAATCTACTCTCGCTCTCACGGATGGAATTGACCGCGCTCTGAGAAAAATTCGCCAGAGACAAAATTCACAATAGTACCTGAATTGTACTTGATTAACTCTAAATCTACTTGATTAACTCTATCAGAAGCCGAAAAAATGTATGGGTAATCAGGTAGATTCAAGTTGATTTAGCTCTAAAGCGATCAGCTGATCGAAATCGCCTGATTTAGAGTGTAGTGTGAACGGCATATAAATGTATCGAGGAGGAAACTGTCAGTAAAATCAACTGAATATATTGCATTTATTCTCTGCTTTAGAAGACAGAGTGCTATCCATCTTAAGTTTGGGCGCAGCGTTTATTCCTCCTGGATGCAAATTTGGATTTAAGGACTCCATTTCGTCCAACCTGGATTATATGAAGGCCTTGGAAATTCATCGTTCGCAAACTCGGTTTCAGCAATCGTCGATTCGAATAAAAACAGGTTTGACGGAAACTAGGCGCATTCAACTCTTGGAAAAACATCTTGCCTTTCAGCATCAAATAATTGCCGAAACAAAAGAAACTGCACGGTATACCACAAAAACTTAATTATTTAAAGACAACAACTGAAGATCAGCACTGAAAATTTAAGATTTAAGCGAGAAAAATACGAATTTAAAAAAAAACATTTATTGAAGAAGGAAAGTTTTTGTGGGAAAATTAAAACTGAAACGAAGTGTGTTAGAAATAACAAAAATGGTGGTCAAACTTAAGCTTGAATCTACATAAGATTGATATCTTTTCAACTATCATTTATATGTTAAAATAAGTGCCTACTATTTTAGTCATGCATATTTTGTTACTTTCATTTTTTCAAAATTAATAAATCATACAATTACTTAAGAAACAAAGTCTGCTGCTATGTTTTAAAAAATAAAGATTTTTCCTAGAGCAATACCTCACTGTTTATTTAAATTGGACAAAGAAATGAATGCACTGATTGTGCAGATTCGCACAAATATTCGTAACTTTTGATTATAAATTGGTCAAATTATTTATTTTGCTTTTTTTCTACTTCTCTTACATCCCAAGCATCCGTTTTATAACTATTAAAAAAAGTTTAACAGTGTTGCAATTTTATATCACTCATTATAATGTTTGCGAAATTCTTTCTCTTATAGAAACGACATCTAAATTATCTTCCATAACTATTAACCATTTAAAATCACTACTCCTTCCTTACTTTCCTCTTCCGAATTCAAAAATTGTCTAATAAACTCATTTCGTTTACTAAATAACAAACTTCTTCCATTTCCTTAAGGATTTTACTATATCAATGTCGTGTTTGACAGAAAAAATACAGTCACAATTGTAAAATAACTCATTTACATGAGCATCAATTCACAATTTACTCCCCATACACTGACATCAGTGTGGCAATCCTACTGAGTCACGTCGATGCAGTTACACAATCGGGATTTTCGATCGACGTGACGTGACGGTTGTCGACACGACATCCGCAATACGGGTGAATGATCTCTTATCCATACATAATTCAACAACAATATGCTAAGCGTACTTAAGTAGACGTTAAGTATATTATTCCATGCTTTACTCTCGCATCTTTTCTCGAGGATCTTTGAAATGAAACTACGATATTTCGATACTTATAGACAACATTCATATACTTTCTGTGAATATCAATAATCTCTATGTAACAAAATTTCCATAATTCCGGCCGGCGAATTTTCTGCTTCTGGAAGATCAAAACAATACGCATCTAATGAACTAAGTTTTTAATGATATTTTAATTGAAACATATGGAAAATACCTTAAGTACTCGATGTATCCAAGATTCATAACTGAGCGGAAGATCGCTCACCGAAAAAAGTGGAGTAAAAAGAATCCTCCACCAGCTCATGACTCAGTTGCTTGTCGCCTGTTTCAGTTTTACCTTAAATCACTAAGGAAATTAGAGGTATATCAATATTACTACTTTTACAAAACTTCAATTATCTGGAAACTCACTTTCAGTAGGGCAGCATAGTAAATATAGGATCCTGATGATTTCTGTGTGGACTTTCAGACTAAGCGGTTTACAGCTGCAAGGAAAAAGAGGCCCTGTAATGAAACTGACCCCATTTTTATTATTAAAAAACAGAATTACGCATTGTAAAATTTAAGAGTAGCTTTGCTAGAAAATATATATTATTTATGATAAATATCTATAAAATATATTTGATAAATTATTTCGATTTAGTTGTCAAAGACTAGGAAAAAGCCGCATTAATGTTAACTGGCCCAATAAAATATTTTCTAGCATTTGCTGCAAATTCCCAATCAATATCTCAACAAGGCCAGAACACTTCACTTCGAATTTGTTGTTGATGATCAGGAAATGGCCGTGTTAAGCATAGTACTGAGTTCAATTTCACGTGAAATTTTCATACAAAATTTCACGTGAAATCTGCTTCGGCGAAAATTTAGAAATTGAGGAATTTTATGTAACGCAATCATTTTAATATTTTTTAGCTTTGTTTACCGAATACTATTCAATTACTTTTTGATTTATTAATAAGGAATTTGGAGAGCTTCCCTCAGAGCTCGGTAGTGTTGCATCTGCTTATAGCAACTATACGTCAGTCAAAATTTTGGTTATGTATTTTTCTTGGATGTCATGTATTTTTCTCATAACAATGTCAGTTTGCAATAAACAGAGTATTTTCAGGTTTAAAACAAAGTAAGTTCAATTAATTGCACCATATTCAGAAATGGCACCGTATCCTACAACCACTAACGAACTCAAATACCTCTCTCACTTTACATATTTTCCAGTTGGCAGCTTTGACGCGAATGCGAATCGCAGTGATTGGTTCTTCAAATGCGATTCGTTTGCGTGCTCCTGTCAAAAAATGCGATTCGCATTTCGCATTCGCGTTGATTGAATCTTGGTCTTTAGAGTGGTGGTAAAGAAGCATTCTGTCTCGAGGTCACCCATATCCACAAATTATTCCAATACAACGAAATAATTTTCAGGGTGTAGATCAGTTGCTCGTTTTACTTGGCGCGCATATTTGAAAAAAAGGGATATATTAAAATTTGAAGATAATCTGCACTCTACATAGTGGTCGGTCATTGTTCTCCGGTATTAATATTTGTCAATAAATTGAAATATATGGCTTCTCTCTCTTTAAATTAAAATATTTGCTTTTATAAACTAGAACGAAACGAATCTTATTGTTGAATTGTTGGAGAACAATATCTTATTATCTTGCAACGTCTATCAGATTCTATAACTCTATCATAAAATTAATGTGGATGCATTGAAAGCTCAATTTCTTAAGTAAATATACGAGCTTATTCCATGACATCATTACCTCGCAAACACTTTTTGTCTGAAATTCTTTGGTAATGAAAAATATTCGTAGAATAGGGGCATTAAACTTCAACTAAAAAATGTGTGTGTACTCTAAAGTAGCATTTTATGAGGGTAGCTAATGCGTTAGAACATAATTCATTTCAAAGCAAATGTCTGGCCTGGCTGGAGCTAAAAAAACTTCTAATCATGAACAGATTCTTATGTACAAAATGGAAAAAATACACATATTTACCATTGCATGCAAATAATAATAGCATCTTCATTATATCCTGCCTCGTTAATTATGCTAACGCTATATAACCACTGTACGCAGATTAATTGGAGGATTATTTTCATTTCATTACGTTTGCTTACAATGATATATCTGTATGCAAATGAGATGCTAAAGTTTCTACTACCTCCCTCTTCTTTTTAAACCGGGCTAGGGACCGGCTTTGGTGGAATTAAGGCACTACAAAGATTTTTTTGGGTTCTTTTTATTTACATCAATTCATTCTTCTAAAATTAACCTGAATTTATGATAGTCGGAACCATACCATTTTAATAAGTTTCTTATTTTAACCTATGTTATAATAATTTAGACAAATTTTCCCAAAAATTATAATTCTTTCTTTGTGAAATATACGCTACTATTAATCGTTGATTTTTTTCCTGCACGAATTTTATTTAGTCATTTTTTTTTGAATTCCTCAAACTAAAATCAGTTGCCCCAATGCATAGACTTCTAAGCCTACTTCATTGGCATTTCCGCCATTTTGAAATTCAAGAGAAACTGTCAGATACCCAGGTGTCAGATTAGTGGCCAGAAGACGAACACTTGAGTCCGCATCGCCAAATTCCACTAAAATTACTGGTTTCCGGCCACGCCAAGTATCCGAATCTACTTAATTTCGATTACAGACGTTACCATAAGGTAAATGGTGTGTACTAACCTGAAGAAAGATTACCCAGGCAGGCAGGAGCGCGTATTTTTTTAACAACACTTCACTTCACATTTCGTTGCCGGTGTTTAGATGGTAATTGAAGGTGTCACTGGCGCTATTAACTTTATCTTATACTTCTTATGACTTTCTACACTTCTCCACACTCGCGTCGCTATATTTGTTTTGAAAACGCAGCTTGTTGTAGCTAATTTTATGTCAAAGCCAAATAACATACTTAAAAATTGTTTGGTTTGTGTGTGTGTTTGATTCGAGATTGACTCCTGAGTACTTGACAGCAGCCTGGGTACTTGGCAGCAGTCCCAAAAGATTGACCGGTGAAGGCGAGGGGGAAAAGAAACGCTGGAGACACACACCTACAGGCGTTTACACGGATACCGCAATGCCTCCTAGAAGTACGGGCCGTCAGGCTACGTAATCGTTCTCGCTGTGACGTCATGGCTGTAGGGAATTTGACATTTCCACAAGGCAGTGCCGACACACACCGAGATTTCACTTGCGGTTTTTTAGCTAAAATATGAATAAAACGTTAGTTGTTTGTGCGTGGATGCGTTGTAGTGTTAATATTTAGTTATAACTTGCATTTTGTGACCAATGCCTTCTAGATGTATGCAGAATGATGACGTCAGAGTGTAATGCAGAATGATGACGTCAGAGCATCGGGACAAATGTCGCGAAAAACACACGTAGTCTTATGGGACGTCCGCGGGAAAATGTTAATTGTACGGGTTGTGTTAAAGTGAGTGAAATGAAAACTAAAGTGGTTTATGCAGAACAGTGCTAGTGAACAGCTAAAACACAAATTAATCCGGTGCGTGCGGTATAATGTGGAAAATTCGCTACGAAATGTTTATCGGTTGGTGTTAGGTTATGTGATGGTTCGTATCGATTTACTGTCGCGATACAATTAATTGGTACAAAGTGTACGTTATGACTCAATATTATTATTATAACGCGTCCACGTACAAAAAACTAACGTTTTATTCATATTTTAACCAAAAAACCGCAAGTGAAATCTCCGTGTACATCGGCACTGCCTCGTGGAAATGTCAAATATCCTAAACTCATGACGTCACGGCGAGAACGATTACGTAGCCTTACGGCCCGTACATCTAGGAGGCATTGTTGTGACAATCAATTGTATCGAAAGTGAATCGACACAAAACACCACATAACCTAAGAACATCTGATAAACATTTCGTGGCGAATTTTTCTAATTATACCGCGCGCACCACATTAATTTGTGTTTTAGCTGTTCACTAGCACTGTTCCGCATATACCAATTTGTTTCCTTTGCACTCACTTTAACACAACCCGTACAATTAACATTTTCCCGCGGACGTCCCATAAGACTATGTGTGTTTTTCGCGACATTTTGGCCTACTGCTCTGACGTCATCATTCTGCATTACGGCCCGTACTTCTAGGAGGCAATGGATACCGCCACTCTAAAATCTTAAACCTCTATTTCTACAATGCCTCCTAGAAGTACGGGCCGTAATGCAGAATGATGACGTCAGAGCAGTAGGCCAACATGTCGCGAAAAACACACATAGTCTTATGGGACGTCCGCGGGAAAATGTTAATTGTACGGGTTGTGTTAAAGTGAGTAAAGCATAGTACTGAGTTCGATTTCACGCGAAATTTTCATACAAAATTTCGCGCGAAATCTGTTTCGGCGAAAATTTCGCTTGAAAATAAGCAAGTTTGGTACTGTGTTCTTAGCATGATAAGTTGCTTTGAAGTTGCTTTCGCTTTGAAAACTTAGATGGCACTGAAACATGTTGTCAATCATTTCACGCCAATTTAGTTTGTGCAGTTCATTCTTTTGAGCGAAAAAGTGACATTTAGTGTTTCAATTTGAAAATTGAGCAGTGCAAATGACTTTCCAATAAGAAAATCGATCGAAAAGTGAAATTCTTGACATATTATCCGTCAAGAATGAGCAGTGTCTCTGCTTTTCTCCGTTGTCAAAATTTTCGCTCGAAAGAATGACCAGATAATGGAAACATGTCAAAATTTCACGTGAACTCGAACTCAGTACCAGCCTTAAAGTGAAAACAAAGTGAGATCCGGGGAACAGTGCTAGTGAACAGCTAAAACACAAATTAGAGCGGTGCGCGCGGTATAATTAGAAAAATTCGCCACGAAATGTTTATCAGATGTTCTTAGGTTATGTGGTGTTTTGTGTCGATTCACTTTCGATACAACTGATTGACACAAAATGCAAGTTATAACTAAATATTAACACTAAAACGCATCCACGCACAAAAAACTAACGTTTTATTCATATTTTAGCTAAAAAACCGCAAGTGGAATCTCGGTGTGTGTCGGCACTGCCTCGTGGAAATGTCAAATTCCCTACTGCCATGACGTCACAGCGAGAACGATTACGTAGCCTGACGGCCCGTACTTCTAGAAGGCATTGATTTCTACGACCTAAAAGGTATCACCAGTGATGATTCGTCATACGTACGTACGCATATGCGCCGAGGTATACTACGCCAATGCCTTCTAGAAGTACGGGCCGTCAGGCTACGTAATCGTTCTTGCCGTGACGTCATGAGTTTAGGAAATTTGACATTTCCACGAGGCAGTGCCGATGTACACGGAGATTTCACTTGCGGTTTTTTGGTTAAAATAAGAATAAAACGTTAGTTTTTTGTGCGTGGACGCGTTATAATAATAATATTTAGTCATAACGTACACTTTGTACCAATTAATTGTATCGCGACAGTAAATCAACACGAACCATCACATAACCTAACACCAACCGATAAATATTTCGTAGCGAATTTTCCACATTATACCGCACGCACCGCATTAATTTGTGTTTTAGCTGTTCACTAGCACTGTTCTGCATAAACCACTTTAGTGTTCATTTAACTCACTTTAACACAACCCGTACAATTAACATTTTCCCGCGGACGTCCCATAAGACTATGTGTGTTTTTCGCGACATTTGTCCCGATGCTCAGACGTCATCATTCTGCATTACGGCCCGTACATATAGAAGGCATTGACTACGCAAAGCAAATAGGTGCAACCAGTGATGAGGCTGTGTACGTACGTACGTACGCAGATGCGCCGAGGTAAACCAATGCCTTCTAGATGTACGGGCCGTAATGCAGAATGATGACGTCAGAGCATCGGGAAAAATGTCGCGAAAAACACACGTAGTCTTATGGGACGTCCGCGGGAAAAAAGTCAATTGTACGGGTTGTGTTAAAGTGAGTGCAAAGGAAACAAATTGGTATATGCGGAACAGTGCTAGGGAACAGCTAAAACAAAAATTAATGTGGTGCGTGCGGTATAATGTGGAAAATTCACTACGAAATGTTTATCGGTTGGTGTTAGGTTATGTGATGTTTCGTGTCGATTTACTGTCGCGATACAATTAATTGGCACAAGATGTAAGTTATGACTAAATATTATTATAATTACGCGTCCACGCACAAAAAACTAACGTTTTACTCATATTTTAGCCAAAAAACCGCAAGTGAAGTCTCCGCGTACATTGGCACTGCCTCGTGGAAATGTCAAAATTTCCTAAACTCATTACGTCACAGCGATAACGATTACGTAGCCTGACGGCCCGTACTTCTAGGAGGCATTGGGTAAACCAAGCATAGCAAATGTTGCACCCACAGATATGAGGGGAATGGATGCGAAATGGGCCGAGAAAAATGAAGTTATTTTCGACCTCTGGTATAGTTGTGTGTGTGCCAGAAGTCGCAATGTGTTTGTACGACGAGGGCGGCGTGAAATATTGTAAAATTAAAGGGCAACTTTTTGGTGCAAATATAAATTTATTACTATTGATGAAATGTAATTCACGTCAATAGCGAATCAATCAGTTTCGATTTGCAGTAAAAGTGTGCGTAGTATTTGTATTTATCTAGCATTTATCATGCATTTATTTAGCATTTATCATGCATAAATGGCTGATAGTGTTGCTAAAACCATTAAGTCTGATCAAAGTGTAGGATCAAATATTATATGAAGTTGAATTTTGTCATGCTTTCAACTATGTTAAAATAAAATCTGCTTTAAGGTAGTGCAGTTTGAAAGCATATCAAGTTTCGAATATTTTCGTACTTGCGAGTATTTTATTCAAATATTCAAAAAGTTTGTAGGGCAAAAGTGGCTGAAATCGGCCAAATTTGGGTTAGAGTGGTTTGGGACATAACGGGCCAAGACCTATTGCTTTGATACAAACATTTCGGTTCCGCCTAGGTCGGGTGTCGTCGACATTGACGGCTCGGCCCATACGTTGCTCTGCCTTGTCGGCTAATTTGTGCCGGAACAATTCAATTCGCGATATCTCATAGATATCGCTGTGTTTCGGCCATGTCGCGATCGGGATTTCATTGTTGATAATTATGGTAATGTTGTGCGTATCATTATTTGTCGTGACTTGGTGTTGATTGCTTTCATGTGCTTTGCTACAGATTGTTTTCATGTTCCAGACTGTTTACATGTATCTTCGGTAGATATCTATTTGAGTTCGTGTCACTCGGTGATTACTCGTGTTGTCTTGTTGTAACTACTTAGCTAAAACTTACAGCTAAACTAACAATCTTAACTAACTCATGAATTGTGGTTGTTGCCCAATCTCCATCGTCCTCTAAAAGAGAGTACTACTCCGAAGCCTTGCCAAAAATCTACTCCCAATATAACTTCCTGAGGGATTGCCAGAATGACCAGTACTTCCAGTTCCCTCTTTCGACCATTCAGCGCGAAGTCCAGACGCACTACACCGTTCACCTTACACACCTCTCCGTTTGCAAGCCGCACCTCTTCAACTTCGCCATCGTTCAGCATTACTCCTCTACTGACCAAACGCGACCATCCTCTTTCTCCCAGAATCGTACGACTCGCGCCCGAATCTAACAGACCTTCCATGACGACGCCCGCTATCTCCACCTGCAAGTGAGGGCGACTGTCCTGATCCCTGTCAGCTAACGCGTAGTCCACTTTCGACGACTTTCCAACTCGCTGCGACCTCCCTCTAGTGCCCGCTTGGTCGCTTAGTGAGCACGGCGACCGTTTCCCGACGCTTGCATTTCCGATCGCGCATGGGCCCCTGGCTCCGCTGTCCTAGCTCGACACGTTGGACACGCCGCACGCAAAACCCCTTCACGACCGCAACCAAAACAACGCCGAGGCTCTGTACATTCTCTAGACATGTGGCCTTCCCTTCTACAGTTCCAGCACTGTACGTGGCTCCGTCCGGACAGCGCGGCTACCTACTCTGTAGGTTCAGCGCTCATGTAAGCCAGGTCCGGTTCCAAGCATCGCCTTGGACGAGTATTGGGCGGTACGAAAGCCGCTACCGATGCTCTTGTGGCATCCAGCGTTCGCCCCGTCTTCACCAGATCCGCAATCGATGATTTCGGCGTCAAGCTCAAGTGTTGTTGATAGAAAGGCGAAATGTTTCTGCGCAAAGTCCTTAATTTCTCTTCCTCCGAGCAGCTTTGTTTCAAACGCGAGAAAAGGCGCTCCATTACTGTCACATACACCACCATCGATTCGTTCTCGCCTTGAGTCCGTTTACGGATTTCATCACGAAGGCGGTCCTCGTAGTCCGTCGGCAAGAACTCTGCCCTAAGCTTCTGCACGAGCTCATCCCAGCACGCCACTAACCCGCGGTTGGCTCCAAACCAAATCAGCGCTCGCGAGTCAAATAGGTCTACAGCTGCCCTGAAGAGCTGTGACTTCATGAGACCTCTCGCCTGCCGTAACTCCTCAACCCGTTCAAGGAAAGCGTTTACAGACCCTGACGCATCTCCGCTGAACTTAAGCCCCCATTTTGCCACTTCTGCCAGGGACGATGCCTTCACCTCTTGCGGTGCAACCCTCGTCCGAGAATCATCCTCACACTCAGCCTCGACTTCACTATCCACCTCGGTTTTGTCCACTAAGTTACCCATGGCTATGATGAGTCCATTACGGATCTTTCGTGCACCTTCGGGTGTGGATGCCTGCATCTTACTTAGTCGACGGAAACCGAATTCTATCTTGACCCTAACCTTTAGATAGTCCGACGAAGTTTTACCTCCTAACACCTTCGAGATAAGCTCTTCAACTTCCGATACTTTCGCTGTCAATTCAGAAAAATCGGTTTCAAAATCGAATGGATACGCCGCTTCTACGTAGGACGTATCCAGAGCTGACTCCGCCTTCAGTGTAGTCCTTAGTGTTTTGCGCATATTTTCCACCGTGTCCGATGGAAAACCAGGGATAGCGAGCTCATACGTGAGCTCGTCCTTACTTAGACGATCAACTAAAATCTTCATTTTAATCTTCTCCAACGAATATCTACAGTAGGCTGAACAACGGGATCGGGTCTTTGATCAGACAATATGCAACGAGAAACCGCGAAACAGCGAAATGCCCTCACCAAAATCGCAACCTTCCGACGATCTCGCACTTAAACCTAATTCTTCAATCTGTTTGACCCTAAAATTGCACTTCTCAGTCACTCTAACACATTATCCCCCAAGAATTTAAATATAAGAGAACCTCATTAAGAGAACAATGTATCCAAAAATTCCACCTATAATCGATCCGAAAAAAAATAAATGCTTCGCAAAATATACATATTTTAAAGTGACAATCTATAAGATTATTAGTTTACACACGTTATCTTCAATATACTGAATCTTGAAAGGAATAATGAAAGGAACGACCTTTTTTTTCCTTTCTATGCGTACCGTTAACACCGTAATTAATGCCACTATCTACCTCAGCTTCTTTGTGGTTTTACCTGAAACTCTTCTACAGCACACTATCACACTTTCACACCTCCCGTACGCACAAATTGCAAAATTCACTATTTCTATTGTTTAATCCGAACTTTTGCTCATCCACCCTGTCACACACAAAATCCAGAGTTCAAATATATGATCATAAAATGATATCAATAAAACTAGATGTATGTATAGATATTATGAAGTAGTACCATCCAATTATAAAAAATTCAAAAATATTCAAAATGAACTCCAAAATGAAGATAATACCACCGTTCTCGCGTAAGATACTTTTAAATTCGTCTTTAATACTGCTATATACGCGCCTAAGTGCCTTCCCACAATTTGGGACTTGGCTCATCAAATTTTCACGAGTACAGTTGTTTACCGTTTTTACCGCTATTACCGTTATAGGCCCCACGTTGGGCGCCAAATTGACACCGTTACTCACAACGCGCTCTAGAACCCTTTACAAGGGGGGCAGTTTTCGGGCGGATTTCGCTCGCGAAGAAAAAGGGTCGCGGGTGGGCGCCACTCGCTTCTAACCCGAAACACTGCCTCGCTACCGTGGCCCTGAAGCGAAAAGAGGATGACGGCCTCTTATGTACAACACCGATTCGCTATCGATAATTACAAACCCCGCACAATTCACGATCACACACTTTATTGTATTTAATTAATAATACTACGTTATCTTCTGACGCGTTACCATTCAATGGTAATCTTCTCAAAAATGTCTTCCTTCTTGTAAAATTCTACTAAATTTAAATCCACAATTTTAACTTACTAGCTATCTAACCTGCCGATTTCGGGTTTATTCTGGATAGCCGCGATGCATTTACTCCCGCGATGGGGCCCTTTTCGTAGATTGATCCTCGCAATCGAGTGGAAATTTAATTTCACAAACGTCCCTCGTAACTTGCCCTCCACGTTCGATTCGCACTTCGCAAAACAGCTATTTCGTCCACTGAAACTGAAATCTTCCCTCGCACATTTTTCCAGGACCAGAAACGTATAGTTATTTCTAATGCTGCCGCTTCCAAATTCTCCAGATTACCGTCAGTGGTTATAATTTCTCCAAGTCCGGGTCCAAATATGCAAAAAGCCAGAACAAAAGAAAACAATTTATCAGATTGATTCTGCACCTGCAGCTCAAGACCTCCGTCCACTCACCCAATTCACGGCAAAAGAGACCTTCTTTCATCAATCCTGCCCACAGGAAAATTTTCCTGGTGGCAGCGGGATTTTCAAAATCCGTTTGGTGCACTCACCCGAATTCAATTTCACTCATCTGAGTGTTGGGTTTCGAATTCACCACACATCCCCAACTTGAGACAGTCTGACTTGGAACATCTCCACTGACATTTCTCACAGTTGACGTTTCCGAATATCAACATTCGTAAATACACAAATTCAACTTGAAATCAGGTGGTGCTCCAGGATTTTAGCATCCAATTCCAGGTCGGTGGCTAATTTGCGTTTCAAAACCCCTTATTCCGTGAGAAAACATGTACGCGATCCTCCCGGTAACCTTTGATTTGTTCGTATTAGCTAATATTAGCTTACGGCCGTGGATTCGTCCGCCGTGTTTTTCGTGCGATGATGATTTGTGCGTGTCGAAGTTTTCGGGTGTGAATATTTCCTGACGCGTACGCTGATATCCTCTGGACCTCAGTTTTCTTTCGTGCATGTCGATCATCCTCCGCATCTCGGGTCAATTATGTTGATATTTCTACATTTACTTTCATCGCCTTTCGATCCGTGGCTTTGAATTCGGGAATCGGCAATTCGGGAATCGGCAATTCGGGTATCCGCTCGGTATCCATCGTATGTAGGTCAATTGTTGGCCTAAGTCGGGTGTCGTCGACATTGACGGCTCGGCCCATACGTTGCTCTGCCTTGTCGGCTAATTTGTGCCGGAACAATTCAATTCGCGAAATCTCATAGATATCGCTGTGTTTTGGCCATGTCGCGATCGGGATTTCATTGTTGATAATTATGGTGATGTTGTGCGTATCATTGGTTGTCGTGACTTGGTGTTGATTGCTTTCATGTGCTTTGCTACAGATTGTTTTCATGTTCCAGACTGTTTGCATGTATCTTCGGTAGATATCTATTTGAGTTCGTGTCCCTCGGTGATTACTCGTGTTGTCTTGTTGTAACTACTTAGATAAAACTCACAGCTAAACTAACAATCTAAACTAACTCATGAATTGTGGTTGTTGCCCAATCTAAAAGAGAGAACGATGGAGATTTTTTTTTTATGTTTATATTGTGTTCTATGTTCGATTGTGCTAACAAAATTTCTACAAACCGTGACAAAATGTCTTTTGCATGAATATTCATTTTTGTGCTGAGGCAAATAATGCAAGAGCAATAATATTGTTTCTTGATTAGCTACCTTATTCAACGTATTTTATATTAACATAAAAAGTTTAACTATAGTATATGAAATACCATATAGAAAAGTTTATTTGCAGACAAACACAGTCATCTAAAATTCCCATAAATTCTCAAAAAAAGATATATTTGAAATCAAACTGAATATCGTTTAAAACTATAAATTAAATTTTCACGACCAAAACACTTGCTAATTTAATTTCAATCAATCGGTTTGCCTACCAACGTAGCATAAAACATCTACACGTGAAATATATAGGGCCTTTCCGAATTGTCGTGTTCACCTTGGTCTTCAGCTTGTTCTAACAGAATGTGACGTCACATCAAGTTTAGCTTGTCCGAATAGTTTATCTTCGGCTTGATATTTCTCCCCTGTATAACAGTTCATGATAGTCTCATCTCGTTGTTTAGACGTCATGATACCATGTTTGATTTATATATTTACAAATTACAATTATGCAAGAAAATCTAAACTTACAATCAAAACGGTTATTGTGCATGTGAGCCCAGACTTGCCATTTGACGAGCGCTTCGCGTGGTAAAGCAGGAACGATAATGCAATCGATTATTGGATTTGTCGTTCAACGTTCCCATTGCCGACGAGCTTCAGAAATTTAATTCGTATGTGCTGTGAAGCAGATTCGTAGCTGACCGTTGGCATTCATTAGTTTCATTATGCGTGCAATATGTCTCAAAGCTAATTCACATTGGGGTAGTCTTCCACCCTCAATCAGTTTCATGCTGCCAGGTAAAAGAGCACAGTCTTTCATTCGCCATCTTTGCTTAAATGTCATAACAAGGCAAGACAGAGAATCCGGACAGTCTATCTTTATCTCCTATAACTGTTATAATAGGTCAGCTAAAACGCTGACGTCATAATTTGTTATACGGAGATCAAGACCAAGTCGGAGACACGAATTCGGAAAGGCCCATAGAAACGACGCATGTAGATCATTTAGCATCATAATCTGCACGCAGCATTCCTAAATAATTTCAAAGTTTGCTTGTGCTTCTTTAAACCGGGGTGAGTTCACTGTGCATGCTATAGCAGCTATAAGCTGCTATTTTAGCAGCTCTGGCTGTCCAATGTCACGAAATAGCTACTTTCTGATGCTTGCTATTTGACAGTCGGGCTGTTCAAGATTCCGGCATAGCTGCTAATATGCCGTTCACACTACACTCTAAATCAGGCGATTTCGATCAGCTGATCGCTTAAGAGCTAAATCAACTTAAATCTACCTGATTACCCATACATTTTTTTCGGATTCTGACAGAGTTAATCAAGTATATTTAGAGTTAATCAAGTACAAATCAGGTACTATTGTGAATTTTGTCCCTGGCGAATTTTTCTCAGAGCGCGGCCAATTCCATCCGTGAGAGCGAGAGTAGATTTGAATAAAATGTCATTCGAATTTCGTCCTAAAATAGCAAAAATTGAATAAAAAAGGAAAATGTGAGTTGTACAAATAGAAAAGAAAATGTTCTTGCATGTTCCTGCACCATTTTCAACAACTTTCATGCAAAAAAGATTGTACACATAAATTCGAATGACATTTCTCTCTCTAAATCTCCTCATTCTAAATCACTTCGGGTAGTGTGAACGCTTATAAGCCGTTCACACTACACTCTAAATCAAGTAGATTTAGAAGCTGTCAAAGTTAATCAGGTGAGCGTTCACACTACCCGAAGTGATTAAGAATGAGGAGATTTAGAGAGCGAACTGTCATTCGAATTTGTGTGTACAATTTTTTTTGCATGAAAGTTGTTCAAAATGGTGCAAAAACATGCAAGAGCATTTTCTTTTCATTTTGTACAACTCACATTATCCTTTTTTGTCTAATTTTTGCTATATTTGAACGAAATTCGAATGACATTTCGTTGAAATCTACTCTCCCTCTCACGGATGGAATTAAGCACGCTCTGAGAACAATTCAGCCCGGAAAAATTCACAATAGTACCTGATTTGTACTTGATTAGCTCTAAATCTACTTGATTAACTCTGTCAGGCGCCGAAAAAAAATGTATGGGTAGTCAGGTAGATTTAAGTTGATTTAGCTCTAAAGCGATCAGCTGATCGAAATCGCCTGATTTAGAGCCTAGTGTGAACGGGCTATTACCTGATTAGCTTTGACAGCTTCTAAATCTACCTGATTTAGAGTGTAGTGTGAACGGCTTATAAGGTAGCAGCTATCTGCTGCTCGCAGTCTGGAGGATAGCAAGAAAGTAGCTAAGGCCAAATGGCCGAGCGTACATAGCTGACATGCAGTTTAAACGTCATTTTCAATTGGAAATTGAAATAAAAAGAAGTTTTTGCGCTTTTGTGACACAGGAGATGAGGAATAAATGTGAAAATAATGACAGCATAAATTAAATACGGGCTATTAAACACTTCAACTCAACTCGAGTTAAGTCGGCTTTCTCACAGTGCAGCTCATCTTTAGTTTTTAGCAGGCGAGCATGAAGCGCAAAAGGCCGGGTGCACTGATTCATGTGCCATCAAATTTTCAACGATTATTTTTTGCTCTTTTTCAGATATATGGCGTCAGATATAAATATGTTAGGAAAATTTTAATGGTTTCTGCAGCTGTATGTTAAAAACTCCTAAATTTTATACAATTTTCAAAGTGCAATGGAAGTATTGAACTAATCCACGAAAACACAAATATTAATATTAAAAGAAAAATTTGAAAAAGTATTTTTGAATTCGCCGACCTTTGTAGCAGCTCTTGGCTATCCAATATCTATAGTTGCTTCACCTAGCTACTTCAAATGTTGACACATGCTAAAGTGATGCTATGCTATGCTTTTGAAGCAGCTATAGCATGCACATTGAACACACCCCCGTTCATTTACACCGGTTTTCATCGTTCGAACAATTTTCTTCACTTAAATGACGTCAATTCATAAGGTTGATCAAACGTAATGCCCCTACACGCTATAAAGCTTTCCCCGCATATGAACAAAAGCAATAAATAAAAATGGCCATCGGGCGGTTTGACACATGTTTTATTTTCGTGTTTTCATCAATTAAAAGTGTAAATGTTTAGATTGATCAATAAACAGTGCGATAGTAAAAAGTGTTTTGTACCAATTACTCATAGGATTTCGGCCTAGAATGTGTTATGTAAGTACAAATTCAATTTGAACAAATGCATCTAGTTTTATCGAATTAAGTATAGAAAGCTTTCGACTCGTGGAAAGAAATGGTTGCTTAATGTGTGCAAGCAACATTTTTTACCTCCCCTTACAAAATAACATTAAATTTCATTCAGAAATTTTGATTAATTTTGAAATATGTGCCCCATGTGACACATATTTTATTTTCCCCGCTATTCCAACTAAAGCCTGAATTACATTGCCACGCAGTGCAGTGCAGTGCACGGCAGTGCAGCCCAGGGCCAAAGCAGTGCGCGCATTGCAAAATACATTGAAAACAGTGCACTGTTCTGACAATTAATGTCAAATTAGTTTGTGGAAGATTGGTATTTAGATTTCCTGCACATATTTTTCGTCAATTTACAATTTCATGCCTGGAACCGAATTTCCGCCTCAACGAAAAAAAACTAACGTTTTACTCATATTTTAGCCAAAAAACCGCAAGTGAAATCTCCGCGTACACCGGCACTGCCTCGTGGAAATGTCAAAATTTCCTAAACTCATTACGTCACAGCGATAACGATTACGTAGCCTGACGGCCTGTACTTCTAGGAGGCATTGGGTAAACCAAGCATAGCAAATGTTGCACCCACAGATATGAGAGGAATGGATGCGAAATGGGCCGAGAGAATTGAAGCAATTTTCGACCTATGGTATAGTTGTGTGTGTGCCAGAGGTCGCAATGTGTTTGTACGACGAGGGCGGCGTGAAATATTGTAAAATTAAAGGGCAACTTTTTGGTGCAAATATAAATTTATTACTATTGATGTAATGTAATTCACGTCAATAGCGAATCAATCAGTTTCGATTTGCAGTAAAAGTGTGCGTAGTATTTGTATTTATCTAGCATTTATCATGCATTTATTTAGCATTTATCATGCATAAATGGCTGATAGTGTTGCTAAAACCATTAAGTCTGATCAAAGTGTAGGATCAAATATTATATGAAGTTGAATTTTGTCATGCTTTCAACTATGTTAAAATAAAATCTGCTTTAAGGTAGTGCAGTTTGAAAGCATATCAAGTTTCGAATATTTTCGTACTTGCGAGTATTTTATTCAAATATTCAAAAAGTTTGTAGGGCAAAAGTGGCTGAAATCGGCCAATTTTGGGTTAGAGTGGTTTGGGACATAACGGGCCAAGACCTATTGCTGTGATACAAACATTTCGGTTTTGAAGGGGAGTAAAGAGTTTTTTGGCCATAATTTGGCGAAAACTGCCTTAACGGCGCTTTCGGTGATTGAAAGTGATCTGGGAGTATAATAGTGATATTTTAAGGACGAAAAAAATTTTGATTCGGAACATTGGGCAAAACCGTCCAAGTTCGCCAAAATTTTGTTTTGTCCAGCACGAACCTTTCTGAGTAGTTTCGGGTGAAATTTCCATACAAGTCAAGGAACAAGCAGCCTATTTTTGAAAATACGACAAAATGAATTCCACCGAAAAACCGTCCGAAAAAACTAAAAGTAGCACTAAAATTGCTAAGTAGGAAAAGGTTCAGATCCTTTTTGGTTCGGTAGTTCACTTCTCCGGCTGTGCATTTTGCCGTATCTTCGCAACTAGGCCACTTTTTCCCAGACTCGTATAGAAATTTCACCTGAATAGCTCAGAAAGGTCCCCGAATTCAAGTTTTTCTGATTCTCCATATCAAAAAGTTTTTCGTGCTTGAAATACCACTTTTTTAGTCCCCGACCACTTTCAATCATCGAAAGCGCCGTGAAGGCAGTTTTTGCCAAACTGTGGCCAAAAAACCCCATACTCAACTACAAAACCGAAATGATTGTATCTCAGTAATAGGTCTTGGCCCGTTATGTCTCAAACCACTCCAACCCAAAATTGGCCGATTTCAGCTACTCTTGCTCTAAAAGCCTTTTGAATGTTTGAATAAAATACTAAAAACATTCAGATTTACATGAAGGTCACGTTTGTGCCATATTTCCATTTCAAATTATATATATTGTGATCGGATGTGCTTTATAGTCAGAATTGAATTACTTCTTGTCGTTCTTGCTAGAGATGAAAATGTCTTTTGCATGAATATTCATTTTTGTGCTGAGGCAAATAATGCAAGAACAATAATATTGTTTCTTGATTAGCTACCTTATTCAACGTATTTTATATAAACATAAAAAGTTTAACTATAGTATATGAAATACCATATAGAAAAGTTTATTTGCAGACAAACACAGCCATCTAAAATTCCCATAAATTCTCCAAAAAAGATATATTTGAAGTCAAACTGAATATCTTTTAAAACTATAAGTTAATTTTTCACGACCAAAACACTTGCTAATTTAATTTCAATCAATCGGTTTGCCTACCAACGTAGCATAAAACATATACACGTGAAATATATAGAAACGACGCATGTAGATCATTTAGCATCATAATCGGCACGCAGCATTCCTAAATAATTTCAAAGTTTGCTTGTGCTTCTTTAAACCAGGGTGAGTTCAATGTGCATGCTATAGCAGCTATTAGCTGCTATTTTAGCAGCTCTGGCTGTCCAATGTCACGAAATGGCTACTTTCTGATGCTTGCTATTTTTCAGTTGAGCTGTTCAAGATTCCGGCATAGCTGCTAATATGCCGTTCACACTACACTCTAAATCAGGCGATTTCGATCAGCTGATCGCTTAAGAGCTAAATCAACTTAAATCTACCTGATTACCAATACATTTTTTTCGGCTTCTGACAGAGTTAATCTAGTAGATTTAGAGTTAATCAAGTACAAATCAGGTACTTTTGTGAATTTCGTCCCTGGCGAATTTTTCTCAGAGCGCGGCCAATTCCATCCGCGAGAGCGAGAGTAGATTTGAATAAAATGTCATTAGAATTTCGTCCTAAAATAGCAAAAATTGAATAAAAAAGGAAAATGTGAGTTGTACAAAATGAATAGATAATGTTCTTGCATGTTCCTGCACCATTTTCAACAACTTTCACGCAAAAAAGATTGTACACATAAATTCGAATGACATTTCTCTCTCTAAATCTCCTCATTCTAAATCACTTCGGGTAGTGTGAACGCTTACCTGATTAGCTTTGACAGCTTCTAAATCTACCTGATTTAGAGTGTAGTGTGAACGGCTTATAAGGTAGCAGCTATTTGCTGCTCGCAGTCTGGAGGATAGTAAGAAAGTGGCTAAGGCTAAATGGCCGAGCGTACATAGCTGACATGCAGTTTAAACGTCATTTTCAATTGGAAATTGAAATAAAAAGAAGTTTTTGCGCTTTTGTGACACAGGAGATGAGGAATAAATGTGAAAATAATGACAGCATAAATTAAATACGGGCTTTTAAACACTTCAACTCAACTCGAGTTAAGTCGGCTTTCTCACAGTGCAGCTCATCTTTAGTTTTTAGCAGGCGAGCATGAAGCGCAAAAGGCCGGGTGCACTGATTCATGTGCCATCAAATTTTCAACGATTATTTTTTGCTCTTTTTCAGATATATGGCGTCAGATATAAATATGTTAGGAAAATTTTAATGGTTTCTGCAGCTGTATGTTAAAAACTCCTAAATTTTATACAATTTTCAAAGTGCAATGGAAGTATTGAACTAATCCACGAAAACACAAATATTAATATTAAAAGAAAAATTTGAAAAAGTATTTTTGAATTCGCTGACCTTTGTAGCAGCTCTTGGCTGTCCAATATCTATAGTTGCTTCACCTAGCTACTTCAAATGTTGACACATGCTAAAGTGATGCTATGCTATGCTTTTGAAGCAGCTATAGCATGCACATTGAACACACCCCCGTTCATTTACACCGGTTTTCATCGTTCGAACAATTTTCTTCACTTAAATGACGTCAATTCATAAGGTTGATCAAACGTAATGCCCCTACACGCTATAAAGCTTTCCCCGCATATGAACAAAAGCAATAAATAAAAATGGCCATCGGGCGGTTTGACACATGTTTTATTTTCGTGTTTTCATCAATTAAAAGTGTAAATGTTTAGATTGATCAATAAACAGTGCGATAGTAAAAAGTGTTTTGTACCAATTACTCATAGGATTTTGGCCTAGAATGTGTTATGTAAGTACAAATTCAATTTGAACAAATGCATCTATTTTTATCGAATTAAGTATAGAAAGCTTTCGACTCGTGGAAAGAAATGGTTGCTTAATGTGTGCAAGCAACATTTTTTACATCCCCTTACAAAATAACATTAAATTTCATTAAGAAATTTTGATTAATTTTGAAATATGTGCCCCATGTGACACATATTTTATTTTCCCCGCTATTCCAACTAAAGCCTGAATTACATTGCCACGCAGTGCAGTGCAGTGCACGGCAGTGCAGCCCAGGGCCAAAGCAGTGCGCGCATTGCAAAATACATTGAAAACAGTGCACTGTTCTGACAATTAATGTCAAATTAGTTTGTGGAAGATTGGTATTTAGATTTCCTGCATATATTTTTCGTCAATTTACAATTTCATGCCTGGAACCGAATTTCCGCCTCAACGAAAAAAAACTAACGTTTTACTCATATTTTAGCCAAAAAACCGCAAGTGAAATCTCCGCGTACACCGGCACTGCCTCGTGGAAATGTCAAAATTTCCTAAACTCATTACGTCACAGCGATAACGATTACGTAGCCTGACGGCCCGTACTTCTAGGAGGCATTGGGTAAACCAAGCATAGCAAATGTTGCACCCACAGATATGAGAGGAATGGATGCGAAATGGGCCGAGAGAAATGAAGCAATTTTCGACCTATGGTATAGTTGTGTGTGTGCCAGAGGTCGCAATGTGTTTGTACGACGAGGGCGGCGTGAAATATTGTAAAATTAAAGGGCAACTTTTTGGTGCAAATATAAATGTATTACTATTGATGTAATGTAATTCACGTCAATAGCGAATCAATCAGTTTCGATTTGCAGTAAAAGTGTGCGTAGCATTTGTATTTATCTAGCATTTATCATGCATTTATTTAGCATTTATCATGCATAAATGGCTGATAGTGTTGCTAAAACCATTAAGTCTGATCAAAGTGTAGGATCAAATATTATATGAAGTTGAATTTTGTCATGCTTTCAACTATGTTAAAATAAAATCTGCTTTAAGGTAGTGCAGTTTGAAAGCATATCAAGTTTCGAATATTTTCGTACTTGCGAGTATTTTATTCAAATATTCAAAAAGTTTGTAGGGCAAAAGTGGCTGAAATCGGCCAATTTTGGGTTAGAGTGGTTTGGGACATAACGGGCCAAGACCTATTGCTGTGATACAAACATTTCGGTTTTGAAGGGGAGTAAAGAGTTTTTTGGCCATAATTTGGCGAAAACTGCCTTAACGGCGCTTTCGGTGATTAAAAGTGGTCTGGGAGTATAATAGTGATATTTTAAGGACGAAAAAAATTTTGATTCGGAACATTGGGCAAAACCGTCCAAGTTCGCCAAAATTTTGTATTGTCCAGCATGAACCTTTCTGAGTAGTTTCGGGTGAAATTTCCATACAAGTCAAGGAACAAGCAGCCTATTTTTGAAAATATGACAAAATGAATTCCACCGAAAAATCGTCCGAAAAAACTAAAAGTAGCACTAAAAGTGCTAAGTAGGCAAAGGTTCAGATCCTTTTTGGTTCGATAGTTCACTTCTCCGGCTGTGCATTTTGCCGTATCTTCGCAACTAGGCCACTTTTTCCCAGACTCGTATAGAAATTTCACCTGAATAGCTCAGAAAGGTCCCCGAATTCAAGTTTTTCTGATTCTCCATATCAAAAAGTTTTTCGTGCTTGAAATACCACTTTTTTAGTCCCCGACCACTTTCAATCATCGAAAGCGCCGTGAAGGCAGTTTTTGCCAAACTGTGGCCAAAAAACCCCATACTCAACTACAAAACCGAAATGATTGTATCTCAGTAATAGGTCTTGGCCCGTTATGTCTCAAACCACTCCAACCCAAAATTGGCCGATTTCAGCTACTCTTGCTCTAAAAGCCTTTTGAATGTTTGAATAAAATACTAAAAACATTCAGATTTACATGAAGGTCACGTTTGTGCCATATTTCCATTTCAAATTATATATATTGTGATCGGATGTGCTTTATAGTCAGAATTGAATTACTTCTTGTCGTTCTTGCTAGAGATGAAAATGTCTTTTGCATGAATATTCATTTTTGTGCTGAGGCAAATAATGCAAGAGCAATAATATTGTTTCTTGATTAGCTACCTTATTCAACGTATTTTATATTAACATAAAAAGTTTAACTATAGTATATGAAATACCATGTAGAAAAGTTTATTTGCAGACAAACACAGTCATCTAAAATTCCCATAAATTCTCCAAAAAAGATATATTTGAAATCAAACTGAATATCTTTTAAAACTACAAGTTAATTTTTCACGACCAAAACACTTGCTAATTTAATTTCAATCAATCGGTTTGCCTACCAACGTAGCATAAAACATATACACGTGAAATATATAGAAACGACGCATGTAGATCATTTAGCATCATAATCGGCACGCAGCATTCCCTTTTAATTTCAAAGTTTGCTTGTGCTTCTTTAAACCAGGGTGAGTTCAATGTGCATGCTATAGCAGCTATTAGCTGCTATTTTAGCAGCTCTGGCTGTCCAATGTCACGAAATAGCTACTTTCTGATGCTTGCTATTTTTCAGTTGGGCTGTTCAAGATTCCGGCATAGCTGCTAATATGCCGTTCACACTACACTCTAAATCAGGCGATTTCGATCAGCTGATCGCTTAAGAGCTAAATCAACTTAAATCTACCTGATTACCCATACATTTTTTTCGGCTTCTGACAGAGTTAATCAAGTAGATTTAGAGTTATTCAAGTACAAATCAGGTACTATTGTGAATTTCGTCCCTGGTGAATTTTTCTCAGAGCGCGGCCAATTCCATCCGCGAGAGCGAGAGTAGATTTGAATAAAATGTCATTTGAATTTCGTCCTAAAATAGCAAAAATTGAATAAAAAAGGAAAATGTTCCTGCACCATTTTCAACAACTTTCACGCAAAAAAAATTGTACACCTAAATTCGAATGACATTTCTCTCTCTAAATCTCCTCATTCTAAATCACTTCGGGTAGTGTGAACGCTTATAGCCCGTTCACAGTAGGCTCTAAGTCAGGCGATTTCGATCAGCTGATCGCTTTAGAGCTAAATCAACTTAAATCTACCTGATTACCCATACATTTTTTTTGGCGTCTGACAGAGTTAATCAAGTAGATTTAGAGTTAGTTAATCAAGTACAAATCAGGTACTATTGTGAATTTATCCCTGGTGAATTTTTCTCAGTGCGTGGTGGATTCCATCCGTGAGAGCGAGAGTAGATTTGAATGAAATGTCATTCGAATTTCGTCCTAAAATAGCAAAAATTGAACAAAAAAGGAAAATGTGAGTTGTACAAAGTGAAAAGAAAATGTTCTTGCATGTTCCTGCACCATTTTCAACAACTTTCACGCAAAAAAATTGTACACATAAATTCGAATGACATTTCTCTCTCTCTAAATCTCCTCATTCTAAATCACTTCGGCTAGTGTGAACGCTTACCTGATTAACTTTGACAGCTTCTAAATCTACTTGATTTAGAGTGTAGTGTGAACGGCTTAATACATTTTTTTCGGTTTCCGACCGAGTTAATCAAGTACAAATCAGGTACTATTGTGAATTTTTCCCGGCTGAATTGTTCTCAGAGCGCGCTGAATTCCATCCGTGAGAGGCACGGTAGATTTGAAGGAAATGTCATTCGAATTTCGGTCTAAAATAAAGAAAACTGAACAAATACGGAAAATTTGAGTTGTACAAAATGAATAGATAATGCTCTTGCATCTTTTTGCACCATTTTCAACAACTTTCACGCAAAAAAAATTGTACACTTAAATTCGAATGACATTTCTCTCTCTAAATCTCCTCATTCTAAATCACGTCGGGTAGTGTGAACGCTTACCTGATTAACTTGACAGATTCTAAATCTACCTGATTTAGAAGTGTAGTGTGAACGGCTTATTACCTCATTAGCTTTGACAGCTTCTAAATCTACCTGATTTAGAGTGTAGTGTGAACGGCTTATAAGGTAGCAGCTATTTGCTGCTCGCAGTCTGGAGGATAGCAAGAAAGTAGCTAAGGCTAAATGGCCCAGCGTACATAGCTGACATGCAGTTTAAACGTCATTTTCAATTGGAAATTGAAATAAAAAGAAGTTTTTGCGCTTTTGTGACACAGGAGATGAGGAATAAATGTGAAAATAATGACAGCATAAATTAAATACGGGCTTTTAAACACTTCAACTCAACTCGAGTTAAGTCGGCTTTCTCACAGTGCAGCTCATCTTTAGTTTTCAGCAGGCGAGCATGAAGTGCAAAAGGCCAGGTGCACTGATTCATGTGCCATCAAATTTTCAACGATTATTTTTTGCTCTTTTTCAGATATATGGCGTCAAATAAATATGATAGGAAAATTTTAATGGTTTCTGCAGCTGTATGTTAAAAACTCCTAAATTTTATACAATTTTCAAAGTGCAATGGAAGTATTGAACTAATCCACGAAAACACAAATATTAATATTAAAAGAAAAATTTGAAAAAGTATTTTTGAATTCGCCGACCTTTGTAGCAGCTCTTGACTGTCCAATATCTATAGTTGCTTCACCTAGCTACTTCAAATGTTGACACATGCTAAAGTGATGCTATGCTATGCTTTTGAAGCAGCTATAGCATGCACATTGAACACACCCCCGGTTTACACCGGTTTTCATCGTTCGAACAATTTTCTTCACTTAAATGACGTCAATTCATAAGGTTGATCAAACGTAATGCCCCTACACGCTATAAAGCTTTCCCCGCATATGAACAAAAGCAATAAATAAAAATGGCCATCGGGCGGTTTGACACATGTTTTATTTTCGTGTTTTCATCAATTAAAAGTGTAAATGTTTAGATTGATCAATAAACAGTGCGATAGTAAAAAGTGTTTTGTACCAATTACTCATAGGATTTCGGCCTAGAATGTGTTATGTAAGTACAAATTCAATTTGAACAAATGCATCTATTTTTATCGAATTAAGTATAGAAAGCTTTCGACTCGTGGAAAGAAATGGTTGCTTAATGTGTGCAAGCAACATTTTTTACCTCCCCTTACAAAATAACATTAAATTTCATTCAGAAATTTTGATTAATTTTGATATATGTGCCCCATGTGACACATATTTTATTTTCCCCGCTATTCCAACTAAAGCCTGAATTACATTGCCACGCAGTGCAGTGCAGTGCACGGCAGTGCAGCCCAGGGCCAAAGCAGTGCGCGCATTGCAAAATACATTGAAAACAGTGCACTGTTCTGACAATTAATGTCAAATTAGTTTGTGGAAGATTGGTATTTAGATTTCCTGCATATATTTTTCGTCAATTTACAATTTCATGCCTGGAACCGAATTTCCGCCTCAACGAAAAAAAACTAACGTTTTACTCATATTTTAGCCAAAAAACCGCAAGTGAAATCTCCGCGTACACCGGCACTGCCTCGTGGAAATGTCAAAATTTCCTAAACTCATTACGTCACAGCGATAACGATTACGTAGCCTGACGGCCCGTACTTCTAGGAGGCATTGGGTAAACCAAGCATAGCAAATGTTGCACCCACAGATATGAGAGGAATGGATGCGAAATGGGCCGAGAGAAATGAAGCAATTTTCGACCTATGGTATAGTTGTGTGTGTGCCAGAGGTCGCAATGTGTTTGTACGACGAGGGCGGCGTGAAATATTGTAAAATTAAAGGGCAACTTTTTGGTGCAAATATAAATGTATTACTATTGATGTAATGTAATTCACGTCAATAGCGAATCAATCAGTTTCGATTTGCAGTAAAAGTGTGCGTAGCATTTGTATTTATCTAGCATTTATCATGCATTTATTTAGCATTTATCATGCATAAATGGCTGATAGTGTTGCTAAAACCATTAAGTCTGATCAAAGTGTAGGATCAAATATTAAATGAAGTTGAATTTTGTCATGCTTTCAACTATGTTAAAATAAAATCTGCTTTAAGGTAGTGCAGTTTGAAAGCATATTAAGTTTCGAATATTTTCGTACTTGCGAGTATTTTATTCAAATTTTCAAAAAGTTTGTAGGGCAAAAGTGGCTGAAATCGGCCAATTTTGGGTTAGAGTGGTTTGGGACATAACGGGCCAAGACCTATTGCTGTGATACAAACATTTCGGTTTTGAAGGGGAGTAAAGAGTTTTTTGGCCATAATTTGGCGAAAACTGCCTTAACGGCGCTTTCGGTGATTGAAAGTGGTCTGGGAGTATAATAGTGATATTTTAAGGACGAAAAAAATTTTGATTCGGAACATTGGGCAAAACCGTCCAAGTTCACCAAAATTTTGTTTTGTCCAGCATGAACCTTTCTGAGTAGTTTCGGGGGAAATTTCCATACAAGTCAAGGAACAAGCAGCCTATTTTTGAAAATACGACAAAATGAATTCCACCGAAAAACCGTCCGAAAAAACTAAAAGTAGCACTAAAAGTGCTAAGTAGGAAAAGGTTCAGATCCTTTTTGGTTCGATAGTTCACTTCTCCGGCTGTGCATTTTGCCGTATCTTCGCAACTAGGCCACTTTTTCCCAGACTCGTATAGAAATTTCACCTGAATAGCTCAGAAAGGTCCCCGAATTCAAGTTTTTCTGATTCTCCATATCAAAAAGTTTTTCGTGCTTGAAATACCACTTTTTTAGTCCCCGACCACTTTCAATCATCGAAAGCGCCGTGAAGGCAGTTTTTGCCAAACTGTGGCCAAAAAACCCCATACTCCCCTACAAAACCGAAATGATTGTATCTCAGTAATAGGTCTTGGCCCGTTATGTCTCAAACCACTCCAACCCAAAATTGGCCGATTTCAGCTACTCTTGCTCTAAAAGCCTTTTGAATGTTTGAATAAAATACTAAAAACATTCAGATTTACATGAAGGTCACGTTTGTGCCATATTTCCATTTCAAATTATATATATTGTGATCGGATGTGCTTTATAGTCAGAATTGAATTACTTCTTGTCGTTCTTGCTAGAGGCAAATAATGCAAGAGCAATAATATTGTTTCTTGATTAGCTACCTTATTCAACGTATTTTATATTAACATAAAAAGTTTAACTATAGTATATGAAATACCATATAGAAAAGTTTATTTGCAGACAAACACAGCCATCTAAAATTCCCATAAATTCTCCAAAAAAGATATATTTGAAATCAAACTGAATATCGTTTAAAACTACAAATTAATTTTTCACGACCAAAACACTTGCTAATTTAATTTCAATCAATCGGTTTGCCTACCAACGTAGCATAAAACATCTACACGTGAAATATATAGAAACGACGCATGTAGATCATTTAGCATCATAATCGGCACGCAGCATTCCTAAATAATTTCAAAGTTTGCTTGTGCTTCTTTAAACCAGGGTGAGTTCAATGTGCATGCTAACCCCTGAATTACAGTCGACGCAGCGAGGCGCAGCTATCAGTGACCAAGCGCAGCCAACGAAATCGCCTGGTTACACTGAAACGTGACGTAGTGTCAGTGAAGAAGAAGAATTTTCAGTTGATGTTTGAATTTCACAGCGACATCTCTGTATCCGCCTGTAGCCTTCTCATGAATAATCGGACGCTCCTTCATTTGGGCTATCAGCATCTCTATTGACACCTCGATATCCAACACTGCATCTTTAATTGACCGCATTTTGAAATAATTCTTTACAATTTTTTCAATCAATGTGAATACGAGTGTGGAATTCGACGACTCACTTTACCCCTGATATTAACCACGTACCTAATTAGAGCTAGGTGAACTCAAAGCTTGGTTCGCGGGCCTTCGTTCGAACTTGGATTCGAATCAGGGATCCCACAAGCAAGAAGTCAGTAATCTACCAACTAGACTAATAAAGTATTTCAAATTACTATATTCAATTTGCTATTAATTATCTTTCAAATTTGCCTTTAACTATATTTTTATTTTACTTTTAACTATCTAAGCTATTACCAATAAAAATTGTTTTCGAATTCCTCAAAAAATTTGTAATATAAAATCAACTCTATTTAGATTTTCGCATACATTTCAAATCCCGCGCGTTTCTCAAGTAATTACAGCTGATTGCAACTCTTCGCTGCGACAAAAGTTGAATCCATTTCGACCTGAGCTGCGCCTGGCTGCGCCTCGCTGTGCATAGCTGCGACTTGATGTGCTCGCGGCTATGGAAAACCCATATAGTCAACTCAACTGACAGCTTGGTTGCGCCTGGCTGCGCATGGCTGCGTCGCAGTGTGCTTCAGCGGTAAAGCAGCTATTAGTTGCTATTTTAGCAGCTCTGGCTGTCCAATGTCACGAAATAGCTACTTTCTGATGCTTGCTATTTTTCAGTTGGGCTGTTCAAGATTCCGGCATAGCTGCTAATATGCCGTTCACACTACACTCTAAATCAGGCGATTTCGATCAGCTGATCGCTTAAGAGCTAAATCAACTTAAATCTACCTGGTTACCCATACATTTTTTTCGGATTCTGACAGAGTTAATCAAGTAGATTTAGAGTAAATCAAGTACAAATCAGGTACTATTGTGAATTTTGTCCCTGGCGAATTTTTCTCAGAGCGCGGCCAATTCCATCCGTGAGAGCGAGAGTAGATTTGAATAAAATGTCATTCGAATTTCGTCCTAAAATAGCAAAAATTGAATAAAAAAGGAAAATGTGAGTTCTACAAAGTGAAAAGAAAATGTTCTTGCATGTTCCTGCACCATTTTCAACAACTTTCACGCAAAAAAGATTGTACACATAAATTCGAATGACATTTCTCTCTCTAAATCTCCTCATTCTAAATCACTTCGGGTAGTGTGAACGCTTACCTGATTAGCTTTGACAGCTTCTAAATCTACCTGATTTAGAGTGTAGTGTGAACGGCTTATAAGGTAGCAGCTATTTGCTGCTCGCAGTCTGGAGGATAGCAAGAAAGTAGCTAAGGCTAAATGGCCCAGCGTACATAGCTGACATGCAGTTTAAACGTCATTTTCAATTGGAAATTGAAATAAAAAGAAGTTTTTGCGCTTTTGTGACACAGGAGATGAGGAATAAATGTGAAAATAATGACAGCATAAATTAAATACGGGCTTTTAAACACTTCAACTCAACTCGAGTTAAGTCGGCTTTCTCACAGTGCAGCTCATCTTTAGTTTTTAGCAGGCGAGCATGAAGCGCAAAAGGCCGGGTGCACTGATTCATGTGCCATCAAATTTTCAACGATTATTTTTTGCTCTTTTTCAGATATATGGCGTCAAATAAATATGATAGGAAAATTTTAATGGTTTCTGCAGCTGTATGTTAAAAACTCCTAAATTTTATACAATTTTCAAAGTGCAATGGAAGTATTGAACTAATCCACGAAAACACAAATATTAATATTAAAAGAAAAATTTGAAGAAGTATTTTTGAATTCGCCGACCTTTGTAGCAGCTCTTGGCTGTCCAATATCTATAGTTGCTTCACCTAGCTACTTCAAGTGTTGACACATGCTAAAGTGATGCTATGCTATGCTTTTGAAGCAGCTATAGCATGCACATTGAACACACCCCCGTTCATTTACACCGGTTTTCATCGTTCGAACAATTTTCTTCACTTAAATGACGTCAATTCATAAGGTTGATCAAACGTAATGCCCCTACACGCTATAAAGCTTTCCCCGCATATGAACAAAAGCAATAAATAAAAATGGCCATCGGGCGGTTTGACACATGTTTTATTTTCGTGTTTTCATCAATTAAAAGTGTAAATGTTTAGATTGATCAATAAACAGTGCGATAGTAAAAAGTGTTTTGTACCAATTACTCATAGGATTTCGGCCTAGAATGTGTTATGTAAGTACAAATTCAATTTGAACAAATGCATCTATTTTTATCGAATTAAGTATAGAAAGCTTTCGACTCGTGGAAAGAAATGGTTGCTTAATGTGTGCAAGCAACATTTTTTACCTCCCCTTACAAAATAACATTAAATTTCATTCAGAAATTTTGATTAATTTTGAAATATGTGCCCCATGTGACACATATTTTATTTTCCCCACTAGTCCAACTAAAGCCTGAATTACATTGCCACGTAGTGCAGTGCAGTGCACGGCAGTGCAGCCCAGGGCCAAAGCAGTGCATGCATTGCAAAATACATTGAAAACAGTGCAGTGTTCTGACAATTAATGTCAAATTAATTTGTGGAGGATTGATATTTAGATTTCCTGCATCTGTTGTTCGTCAATTTACAATTTCATGCCTGGAACCGAATTTCCGCCTCAATATAAATGGTTTTTACTCGGTCAACTACTTTCAAACAAATGTCAACCGATGCAGTGTGCAGTGTTTTTAAAAAGGAGCCTAAACCACTGCCACTGCACTGCAGTTAATGTAAATTGCCACATGCGATTACATGAGCTCTAAATTGCAGTGCAGTGCAGTGTACTTCGCTGCATGGCAATGCAAAGCCTGAATAACATTGGCATGCAGTGCAGTGCAGTGCGGTGCCGAAGCAGTGCACGCATTGCAAAGCACATTGAAAGCAGTGCAGTGTTCTGACAATGAAAGTCATATTGATATGTGGAGGTTTGATAATTAGATTTTCTGCATCTGTTTTTCGTCCATTTACAATTTAATGTCTGGAACGGAATTTCCGCCTCAATTTAAAAGGTTTTTGCCCGGTCAACTACTCTCAAACCAATATCAGCTGATGCAGTCTGCAGCGTTTTTAGAAATTAGCCTAAACGATGCAGTGCAGTCCGCTGCACTGCACTGCAGTTAATGTGAATTGCCACATGCAATTACATGAGTTCTAAATTTCAGTGCACTGCACTGCACTGCATGCCAATGTAATTCAGGCTTAATTCAGGCTTAACCCATAAATCGGCCATGTTGACAACAATAGAAATGAATGGAAATGTGTGCATAGAGAGTCCATTTGCGTGTCGTCTATTGCGGTGGAAGGTTGTAGCCGGAGAACTGCAGTGACTGTTTTTCTCCGAAGGACTGTCTTTCTCTGGAATTGACAAGACGTGAATCAACGTATCTTAAACTGCGTGTTCGTGTTCGTCGCGTTGTTTGGGACGCTTTTGTGTTATATGTTTGTAATTGTCTCGTGTAAAAGTGAAATCAAAAACTAACCGTGTAAACTGATTCAAAATAATGAATCGAATCAAAAACCGTGTGTTTTCAAAAGTTGAAAATTAATAAATTGAAACAAAACCACGTGTTTAAAAAAGTCGAACCTGATGGCCAGTGCCGATAGGACAAGGCCAACCCCTTGGTTCATGAAAAATTGAACCATTTAGTGGAAAAAAAATACATAGAGAGTCTACACCGCAGAAGAGTATAGTGTGCGGCATTGAGGGGAAAGCTGTTTTGCAGAGAGTAAATTGCATATGTAGTAAAATTCACGTACGGGTTCATGGATTATGATTGCGTGTCCATTTTTTATGTCTATGGTTGCACCCAAGTATAGCTCTCCGAACAGCCAGAGAAGTGGCATGCTCATTTAGCAATCTTTTGCTCAATTTTTGCAGTGAGCTGTCCGTACGTAAAGTGGTGATGAGATACGACTTGACACACGTTCGCTTATGCGCGGGATGGGCACTCATGTTCGCTCGTGTTTGCAGATGTAAAAGAGTGACATTTTTGCTTAGAAACCGATCAGTTTTGACATTTACTCATATTTGAAGACTTATGGCTGGTTAGGACTAAACTCTTTTTGAAACCGTGTCCTACCAGTAAATACCTTCTTGAAGTACGGGCCGTCAGGCTACGTAATCGTTGTCGCTGTGACGTAATGGTGAAGGGCAATTTTGACGATTTTGACGAGGCAGTACAAAAATATAGAGAGATTTCACTTGCGGTTTTTTAACTAAAATATGAATAAAACGTTAGTTTTTTGTGCGTGGATGCGTTGTAACAATAATATTTAGTCATAACCTTCATTTTGTATCAATCAATTGTTTGGCGACAGTAAATCAACACGAAACATCACAACAACTGATAAACATTTCTTAGCGAATTTTTCACATTGGGCCTTTCCGAATTGTCGTCTTTGCCTTGGTCTTCAGCTTGTTATAACAGAATGTGACGTCACATCAAGTTTAGCCTGTCCGAATAGTTTATCTACGGCTTGACATTTCTCCACTGTATAACAGTGAATGATAGTCTGATCTCGCCTTGTTAAGACGTCAGATAGACACCGGCATCAAAAAAGTCAACAATGGCAGAGTGCAGGTGAGGTTTTTGTTAGATTTGCAATGTAAATGAGCTAAATTGATATGTATTATTTCAATGATCCCCGAGGATATTAAATTTTTGTCCCGGCCACTGGAAGCAGCAGGAAAAAAGGAAACGACAAACTGAATCAATAAGTGCATCGTTTAAAAGGCCACTAATTTAGCTATGACGGTAAAAAGGGGAAAAAATACCGCTTGTAACAGCAAAAACGAGAATCAGAGTAGTATTGAAAATGATCAGTCTGCTTTTCGCTGGGATCCGGACGTACTTATGTCGCCATCAACTTTGACCGAGCAACGTGATTCCTCATATGTCGATCCAACCGCAAACAACAGTATCGAAAATGGAAATAGAGTTTTCCGATGGCCTGTTTCACCTATCAATTTTGACAATTTCTTTGCGAACTTTTAGGAAAAGAAACCGTGTTTGATCCAGAGAAATGATAGCACATATTTTGCTTAACTAATATCTTGTGCCGCTATTGATCAAATGCTTTCGAAAATAACACGTCGAATTCACCAAAAACGTTGATGTGACTTCCTATCAAAATGGTAAGTAATTGATTTAAAATAGCTATATATTTGTTCCATGAAAGTATTGAGCCCTAGCTTGGTGAATTATTTGCATTTTAGGTGTTGGAAAGACTCAACCCGGATGGGCGAGCCCAAACCTTTACTATGTGACCGTTCTACGAGGATGGCTGCAGTATTCGACTATTGAACCCACCAAAATTCCTTCAATCTATTCATGTAGTGAATGCAGCGCTCCAAGAGTTTTTCCACTGTAGGGTTGGTGCTAATGCCTATTTAACGCCTCCGAATAGTCAAGGATTTGCGCCTCATTTTGACGACATCGAAGCGTTTGTTCTTCAAATTGAAGGTGAAAAACACTGAAAACTTGACAATCATTGGTAATTTCGATTAATTCTCATGATATAATTCTGTGTATTTTTTGCAGATCTGAGAATGAGAAGCTTGCACGATTTTCATCCTTAAATTTTTCTCAAAAAGAAATCGGCGCACCTATTCTGGATAAATTATTAAACTCGGTGATGTATTGTACATTCCTCGAGGAACGATTCACCAGGCGTGCATAGAACCCGGTAATCATTCACTAAACATCACTATTAGTGTGTATCCAAACCATTCATTTGCCGATCTTTTCGAAATCCTCATACCGAAAATGTTATCGCGAGTGATTTAAAACGAAGTTTATCTTCGACGAGGCCTGCCTCTAGATAATTGGCATAAGTTGGGGAAAGTGGTCCGATGGTGACGACGATGTTGACAATGAACGTGGGGAAATACTAGGCACCATTAGAAAATTAATGACTAAAGTCCTACGCCATTCCGATATGGATGAAGCTGTTGATTTGATGGCGAAAAAGTTTCAACATGATGCAGGGTCTCTACGAACGTGGTCTGCTTATGGCTGATGAACCTATGCGATAATTATATTGAATGTTGCTATCAAAAGTAATTTTTGTCTTGATACTATTTGTAGTTATTTGTTTTGAAGAATTAAAAGAGTCATAAGACTGTAAAGCATGATTTGTCAGTAATAAAATATTTTCGAATGATCGTAGTTGTCTCTATATCAACCAGTTTCGAAATTTAAAATATATATAACTCATTTATTTACAATTACAATGATCTCGTATCTATACATAATTCAACAACAATATGCTAAGTGTACTTAAGTAGACGTTAAATATATTATTTCATGCTTTATTTTCGCATCTTTTCTCGAGGATCTTTGAAATTAAACTACGATATTTCGATACTTATATACAACATTCATATACTTTCTGTGAATATTAACAATCTCCATGTAACAAAATTTCCATAACTCCGGCCGGCGAATTTTTAAAACTCTGTGTTTTCTGCTTCTGGAAGATCAAAACAATACGCATCTAATGAACTAAGTTTTTAATGATATTTTAATTGAAACATATGGAAAATACCTTAAGAAAGTTTTCTAAATCGAAGCACTCGATGTATCCAAGATTCATAACTGAGCGGAAGATCGCTCACCGAGAAAAGTGGAGTAAAGAGAATCCTCCACCAGCTCATAACGAACTCAGTTCCTCGTCGCCTGTCTCAGTTTTACCTTAAATCACTAAGAAAATTAGAGGTATATCAATATTACTACTTTTACAAAACTTCAATTATCTGGAAACTCACTATCAGTAGGGCAGCATAGTAAATAAAGGATCCTGATGATTTCTGTGTGGACTTTCAGACTAAGCGGTTTACAGCTGCAAGAAAGAAGAGGCCCTGTAATGAAACTGACCCCATTTTGATTATTAAAAAACAGAATTACGCATTGTAAAATTTAAGAGTAGCTTTGCTAGAAAATATATATTTATTTATGATAAATATCTATAAAATATATATGATAAATTATTTCGATTTTGTCGTCAAAGACTAGGAAATAGCCGCATTAATGTTAACTGGCCCAATAAAATATTTTTATACGCAGCTTTCCAGTCCTTTCCAGTCGACATCATGTGTTTTAATATTTTATTTATTATAAAATATTTTTATATTTTTTAACATATGCGGCAAATTTCCAATCAATTTCTCAACAAGGCTAGAACACTTCACTTCGAATTTGTTGTTGATGATCAGGAAATTGCCGTATTAATGTTAATTGGCCTAATTTAATACCAACAACCAATTTAACATATACGGCAAATTCCCAATCAATTCTCTTTTAAACGTCACTTACACTGAGCAATATCATCGGTTTTTAACAATTTATTCATTAATTTCCGCTCGCTAAATCTAAGAAGGTTCTATGCCTAAAGCAGGAAAATGATGGAGTGAAGAGGAGTGGCTCGACGAGAACGATGTAGATCTTCAAAATGAAGTACCGACAGTTGACCTTCAAGATGCTTCTCCACTTATCACTTTCGAAAACAGTAAAGTAAACCCATGGCCCGAGGAGACTGATTTATGCTTTGACAGACTATGTTTTCCTAATTTTTTTGTTCTTGCTACTGGTATTATTATTATTTTTTATTTTATAGCTATGATTTTCATTGCTATTATTGTTTTTACTCCAAGTGCCTTTTGAATTTACGTTGTTTTCTGTATTTTTTTAAGATATAACCTTTCAATTTTTGAATTAAGCCGCAGCCAATAAAAATAGTCAGTAAATAAATAACTGAAAAGCCAGGTATAGGGATATAAATCCTTATCAAGACCATACAGGAGTGACAACTACAATCATTTGACTACGACAAGGTGCGCTCTATCAATGCCTTCTAGAAGTACGGGCCGTCAGGCTACGTAATCGTTCTCGCCGTGACGTCATGAGGTTAGGAAATTTGACATTTCCACGAGGCAGTGCCGATGTACACGGAGATTTCACTTGCGGTTTTTTGGTTAAAATATGAATAAAACGTTAGTTTTTTGTGCGTGGACGCGTTATAATAATAATATTTAGTCATAACGTTCACTTTGTACCAATTAATTGTATTCGACACGAACCATCACATAACCGACACGAACATAAATCGACACGAACCATAACATAACCTAACACCAACCGATAAATATTTCGTAGCGACTTTTCCACATTATACCGCACGCACCGCATTAATTTGTGTTTTAGCTGTTCACTAGCACTGTTCTGCATAAACCACTTTAGTTTCATTTCACTCACTTTAACACAACCCGTACAATTAACATTTTCCCGCGGACGTCCCATAAGACTACGTGTGTTTTTCGCGATATTTGTCCCGATGCTCTGACGTCATCATTCTGCATTACGGCCCGTACATCTAGAAGGCATTGGCTCTATCCTGCAACTTTTTCAACTCGGCGTCGATTTGGAATGGAAAGCTGCGAAAAATGGAATGGAAATGAAAGACATAAAGGCAGTGACGTCATCGAAACTCTTCAAACCAACTAACACTACGTGTAAAGAATGTAACTAAAAAAACGAAACTCCGAAAAGCACACGCTTGAAAATAATAGATGGATACGGCTACAACAAGTTCAATTATTCATTTATCTGTGATTGAAAGTTGCAGAAGTCGAAGTAGTTGCATTATTCTTATCGTTCTTTAGTCGCGAAGTTGAGTTCTACTACTAGCAGTATACATATTATTTGAATTTGTTTTATTTTATTTTTTTCTTAGTATATTTATAGCTCAAAGTTTAAAAAAAAAAAACAAATAAGGAATTAACAATTTCAATAGCATGCTTTCAATATGCAAATAAACGTTTATGTATCAGGGCAGTGCTGCCAGATGGGCGCTGCGGCTTACCCCCAGAAAATTCATATTTATCCCTAAAATTACCCTAAGTAGCCATAGTTACGTCATTTCCTGGAAATTTTTCGGCATTCTCAAAAACCAGGTTAATAAAATGCAAATTTTTATATGTGTAAGACTGCCGTCACATGAGGTAAACTTTTTTAATGTGAGGTTAAGCTTTCCCCACTCATCCCAATCTTTCGGGACTGATTTTCTCCTGGGTGCGTCAAGCTTTCACTCAGAAAAAAATAGTCCCGAAAGGTTTGTTATCGACGGAGTCACGAAAGAGACACTTATACAGTACCATGGGAGGAAAACGAATGTGTGTAAGGAGAACACCGCATTCCGCAATCAATTGACGTCATTTTTTTCATTCACTTTTCGAAGTATTTTTTGTTAACAACGCTTTGCTTGACGGCCTTTTGACGATTACATGACGCGTCATTTTATGGCCCCGACTCTTTAACTTGAGCCAAAGGAATAAGGATTGAAAGATTCATTAAATAATCGCAATAAAAACATTTATATGATAAGGAACAAGTATTGCATTTATTGCACATGGTACTCTTTCATTTGCATGTAAATATATATGTTATTGAAACTTACGAACTAGGAATACCAAATCTTAGACAAATGACCGATTTTATTCATTAGAAAAAATGTCAAGGACTTCAGCATCGTTTTCATTTGCCTGGCTATACACGTTTTCAGAATTGAAACGGTTTAGCATAGCAGCGGTAGGGTTGAAGTTAAAACATTCGACGTTGAGGGTGCAGCGGACGTGCATAGTGGCCTCTACCATCGTTATCGACATAGAATTACGCAGTTTATCTTTTACAATGTTGACTATGGAAAACGCACGTTCAACAGCAGCGTTAGAAAATGGTGGACTTAGCAGCCCTAGCACAAGTCTTCCGAATCGTTTACTTCCTCCTGCGTCTTTGATATCGTTCACTTCCGACCAAAACTTTTCCGTGTTGCTGCAATCTTTGACTTCAGCTCCGTGAAGTAGATTCCACTCTTTTATCGTCAAATCGATATCAGTACAAAAGCTTTTTTCGAATTGTACGGCAATCTCTGTGATGTCGGATTTTACTTGAGAAGTAGCTGCTTGAGGTGAAAAAGCGGTGATTTTGTTCAAAATTTCAATATTTTCCGGTACCCTAGCTTGCAACGCACAACACAAAACGACCATGAATTCTTGACATCTTTCTTTGATTTGAACGACGAGTTCGGGTTTTACGGCCGCAGACAATTTGTAAAGTACTGCTTAAAGTCAAAATCAGCCAGATGGTATCGAGACAGTTTTTCTAGTTGCGTTTGTAGTATCGAGTAAATAACATTATTCAAATCTTCAAAAAGTTTGACGGGATCGACAGAGTTTGACTGGAACAACTTATTGAGTACCATAACTCCTTTCAGCGTGTTCCTAAGGAACGTCATGTATAATCTATTTTCCTGAGCTGCATACATCCCGTATAATTGACACGCTACGTAGCAACGCTCTTTGTATTTGTTACTGCCCGCGATCTCAAAATGCAGTTTAGCTCGTCCCATTGCTCCAGAATTGTATCGACAGCCTACAGGCGTACTAGCCAATGCGTATTGGAGAGTTTTACGATTTTCTTTGGTAATTTATCCGATATAATCTTGTAGAGTTTCGCATACTCGATTTGTCGTTTTGTGCTATGACAAAACCAACCGTGGGTCACGCGTACCATGAAATACAAGTGCCTCGGAAGAACTTTACAAGCTTCTTCAGCAGCAAGATGTAGCGAATGACAGATACATTTGATTACCACGAGCTCGGGGTTAATGTTCCGTAATATCGTCGTCACCGCGTGATTTTTCCCAACGTTTGCACTCGCACCGTCAACACCTAGACCTAAAAGTTTTTCAGCCTTTAGACCACCCTTCTCTAATTGTTTTAATATCGCAGGTGCAATAGCATCGGACGTTCCTACTTCTGACTCGATGAGACGATAAAATGACGTTACGATCTTCTTTTTGGTTTCACTGTAGTACCTTATCATTATGCAGAGTACCTTCTTTGTATCGATGGTAGTTGACTCATCGATTATCAAAGAGTAATGTGCATTACCCACGTCATCTATTGACTCTTCCAAAATGTACGGCAAAAGAATGTTTTTAATGAGTGAAGAGCATTTTGTACGATGCAGCTTAATGTCCTGCAACACTGGAGATTCTTCATCTAGGCTCTTTATGACGAGGGACAGATGATCGATGGTTTTTACCGATGAATTTTTGGCAACATACGCAGCAATTTTTATCTCAGCTATTTTTCTCTTCTGAGACAAAGTGACTTAAGCAAACTGATCAATTGCTCGCAAATTGTTTGTGCTTATTCGTAGTTCCAAGGAAGATTAACCCTTTTTTATGAGCACTAAGTATTGAGTTGCAATACACACAGAAAGCTTTTGTTGAGTCCCCATCGGGCGACGGTTTTAACTAACCTGTAATGTACACAGTAATCGAAAATCCCATTAAACCCCATCCCCGTGTAAAACAAAAATGATGTTATTTAATAACTGTGCTGTATTGGTTTAAGCCTAGTAATGTGTTCAACGAAACGAAATACAGGAAAAACGTCTATACATAATCAACCGAAATAAAGTTCGGCGCCCCGACACCAGGGGCAGATAAATTGAAATTGATGACATTTAACAAGTGTTTTGCATTTGAATTCGTTGCATATAAATTTAACTAACCGGCATCAAATATAGTAATATCGGCAAAATAAAAACTATTGTTGCAAGGATGCGCCCATCTATCTCTCGCCCATCTATTTTTCAATAAAACATTCACAAACTCGAATTAAATTATCAACTGTCAAATTTTTTACACCAATTTAAGGTACTTGGGTCGTTTAATGGCCGCGAAATTTAACTTATATATAGTGCAGTGTCATCTCAGAGAGAGTCACTGCATTGTCTTTGAAGGCAGTTATTCGTTTTCGAACACATTAATGACGAGCAAAACGAAATGAAATTCCACCACAGGCTGATTTTGTATGGGATTTGACAATTCGTTTCGTTTTGCGTCGAATACATTATAGGGCTTAGATTTGAACCTAATCTGGATAAATAAATTACCTTAGAAGATTGATTCTCGTTCCCAAGTCTGTACATACTTTTGCACGTACGTTGTCTTGTTCAGCGCCTTGGCATATTTCACCGGTTAATTACTTACTAAGTGAGCTCGCAGAAACGAATTTGACTTATTCCGATGTTTTGGGAAATCCCCGTGTTAAGTGCAATACACATCAAACAACGATAGAGCGAGAGCGGTTAAATGACTATAGCTCCAACCAGTGATGAGTGAGCGTCCGTACGTGCGCAACCTTTTGCTCAATTTTTGCTATGAGCTGTCCGTACGTAAAGTGGTGATGAGATACGACTTGACATACGTTCGCTTATGCGCTGTATGGGCACTTATGTTCACTCCTGTTTGCGTATGTCAAAAAGTGCCTTTTTTGCTCTAAAACCGGTAGGTTTTGACAAACGATTATGTTCGCAGACTCAGCTTTGGTTAGGGCTTATGGGACCATGGATTTGACAACAGCGCATTGTGAATATTACTTACGAAAAACAATCGGTCACTTAGCTGAATAGATAGAGGGTACGGCAATCGCAGCCTCTGTCGTCAATCGGTAAGGTAGGATTATCAATTTTGAAACAGCATTACCAATATTCGCTTGTTGGAATGATTGAAGTTTTATATTTTTTATTTTGTATTTTCTTATATCAGAAAAAGATAGACATGAAATATTTCGAGATTATTATTCATTGAAATACCTGTTCCGAAAAAATGCATTACAACCTTTCAGAATACCCTAAACAAAACCCTGAATATTTTTTATCCCTGTTTACCCCCTGAAGTATTTAAAATATCCCTAAATCTAGGGTTAAAATCCCTGATCTGGCAGCACTGCATCAGGGGGAGGTAGGGTAAAACCACAGATATAAGAGAGAATGGATTAGAAATCGCAGCTGAGAAATGATCCAATTTTCGACCTACTGTCTATTGGTGTGAGAATGAGATACGAATGTGTGAGACAAGCCAAACCGGCGATAGGGGAGCATGGCCGCATCAGAAAACATTAAACAATTGTATGAACTTGTATGAACACCTTGCTTTCATATAATGTATGTGCATGTATATGAATGCTTAATGCAAGAGCATTTCTATCATAAATTAATAATTTCCTAATGCTTAAACTCGCTTATGCAATTGTTGTTCTCAGATACAAACAATTGCATAAAAATTTGGTTAAAATTGGAATAATCAAACTGATGTGAGGTTTATATGTACATAAATACTTGATACAACATATAAACGCAATATTAACATGCATTAAATGCTTTTTGTGTGTGCACACAAAATATATAAAACAAACGCCTTGTATCCGATCTTACCCTACAATGAGAAAAACACGTGTGAATTTTGACAAGACTTTATTCACCGCATGGAAATTGGCTTTTCTTTTTAACATGCGGCGCTTGCGTTCGCACTCTGGTAGCATTTCTCGTAAAAAAGGGTGAAAATTAGGGCTTTTCGGTGCTGACTGCGGTAGAAAGGGGCACACTGAGCGGAGTTTTTGTAAGAGAGCAATGTTGCGCGTGTATTAAAATAGGCACATTCACGTATGGGTACACGGATAGCCATTTCGTATCCATATTCTTTCATATCTATGAGCAAAACGGTTAGTGGTATATAATAGGCGCGTTTTTTTGCTCCTCTATCCAGCGGAGAGTAGAGTAGACGCATTGAAAACAACAACACTCCTACACCAGTGAATTCACTAGTACAGAAATTCTATGCGTCATTTGTAGTTCACGTGTTGAAGTGTAGAATGTGCTGATAGAAAAAAGAAAAGCTCATGAGAAGTTGTATTTTTTTCTGTGGCTTTCGGTTTTTCATGGCTATGTTTATTTATTTATTTATTTATTTATTAAATCCATTTTAACAGGCTTCTGCCCAATTACAAAAATAGAAATATGAAATAAACCCAAAAGAAGAAAATAGAAAAATTAACAAATAAATGAAAATATTAGAATATACAAATTAGAACTACAATAATCTAAAGCTAATATACAATGCAACATTTAAGAAAGCGCAAAAATGATAAGGAATAAAAGAATTTAAGAGAAAGTCAGACATTATAACAAGCATTAAGGATTATGCTTTTAATTTGCGACTTAAATTGACAGAACGTTAGCGGAAAAGGACCAAGCTGAAGATCGTTATGCTTCCTGGGCATACGCACTAGTGACGAGTTAAAATAAGCTTCAGAACGCGCGAAAGGAATGGAGAACATTAATTGGGATCTATCTGATCGATTGACGTTACGTAGACGCAGCATATAACCGAGATCGGAGAGCATAGGGCAGTGGAGCAGCTTGAAAAGAAAGCATTCGTCAAGGAACACTCGTCGGGACTCTAATGAAGGAATTTGGAGTAAGGAAAGACGATCACTATAACCACAGTAAAGGATGTTGAACTTAAACAGCAGTGAGCGAGTAAATCTACGCTGAACGTGTTCCACTGCATCACTGAGATATTTATGACGGGGAGACCACACTTGACAACAAAATTCTAGGATACTACGAACACGTGAAAAAAACAGATGGAAAGAGGTAGCGATGCTGGTAAACGAAGAAGAGCATCTAAGAATGAAACCTGACAGGCGAAAGGCCTTGGCGGTTATATAGGCAATGTGCAGGTCAAATTTGAGCTTTGGATCAAAGTGCACACCAAGATCCTTAAAATTATCCACAGCCGTAATGGAAGAACCGTACAGAGTATAGGAAATCATTAAGGGTGACATTTTATATGTATAGGACATCTGATGACATTTGGGTATGTTCAAAGTAAGTGAATTTTTCGAGCACCAGTCGCACAGAGTGGAGAGATCGTTTTGGAGTTGGAGGCAGTAGTTGGTAGATTCAATTACTTTGAAAATCTTAAAGTCATCAGCAAACAAGAGGCAGGGAGAACGGATAAAGGAAGGGAGATCATTTATAAATACTAGGAATAATAATGGACCGAGAATGGAGCCCTGAGGAACACCGGAAAGCGGACAGAAAGGGGAAGAGGTGGACGATTGCACAGATACATCACAAGAACGACCAGAAACATAGGATGAAAACCAAGAGAAAATAGAACCCAACACCCCATAACTACGAAGCTTTGCAACGAGAATTCTGTGGTCAACAGAATCAAAAGCTTTTGAAAAGTCGGTATATACGACATCCACTTGTTTCCGTTGGTCTAAGGCAGAAGCAACAAAGTTAGTAAAGGTTACAAGATTAGAGGTGGGGGATCTACCTTTGACAAAACCATGCTGTTCCGGAGCAAGGAAGGGATGGAGGAGAGGAAGCAGCCTGTTAGAAACCACTCTTTCAAGGACTTTTCCAAAACACGGAAGGAGGGAAATTGGACGGTAGTTCGAAACACAGCTTGGGTCTCCAGACTTGTGGATGGGGGAAATATAAGCAGATTTCCAACTGGAAGGGAAGGAGCCGGAGGAGAGGCTGAGGTTAAATATAATTGACAAGGGAACACATAAGGACGATGACAGTGATTTGGCCAACAGGTTAGGGATACCATCAGAGCCACAACCAACATTGACATCAAGACATTCGAGTAAGGACTCAATTTCAAGAGGATTGGTGTAAATGGAAGAAAGGGAGGATGAAGCAACATGAGGAATTTCACAAGGCAAGATATGATTATGTTGGGAAAAGAAGGAAGAAAAATATTTTGCGAAGAGGTCGCAAATTTCTCGTGGATTAGATGCCGTAGCCATAGAGGTATAAGACATTAAGAGTGGTGGTAAAGACGCATTCTGTCTCGAGGTCACCCATATCCACAAATTATTTAAATACAACGAAATATCTTTCGGGGTGTAGATCAGTTGCTCGTTTTGGGGGCAGTAACTTGGCGCGCATATTTGAAAAAATTGGAAAATATTAAAATTTAAGGAACAATATGTGTATATTTAAAATTTGAAGGTAATCTGCACTCTACATTGTGGCCAATCATTGTTCTTCAGTATTAATATTTTTCAATAAATTGAAATCTATGGCTTCTCAAGTAAAAATTAGTCATTAAATTAAAATATTTGCTTCTAAAAAGTAGAACGTAACGAATATTATTGTTGAATTGTTGAAGAACTATATATTATTATCTTGCAACATTTTCATTAATTGCATTAACACTATTTAACCACTGTGCGCAGGTTATTGAGAAACTTATTATCATTTCATTACGTTTGCTTACAATGATAAATCTGAACTTTTGTATGCAAATGAGGTGCCAAATTTTCTACTACCTCCCTCTTCCTTTTTAACCGGGCTTGGGACCGGCTTCGGCGGAATTAAGGCAAAACGCAGATTTTTTTAGGCTCTTTTTATTTACATGAATTCATTTTTCTAAAATTAACCTGAATTTATGATAGTCGAAACTATACCATTTTAATAAGTTTCATATTTTAGCATATGTTATAATAGTAAACAGCACAAATTTTTCCAAAAATTATAATTTTTTCCTTGTAAATGTACGCTACTAATAATCGTAGATTTTTTTTCTGTTCGAATTTTATTTAGGTCGACCGACATTTTTTTTTATTTCTTTAAACTAAAACCAGTTGCCCCTGTGAATGAGCTTCTAAGCCTACTTCATTGGCATTTCCGGCATTTTGGAATCCAAGAGAAACTGTCAGGTACCCAGGTGTCAGATACGTGGGCCAGCAGACGAGCACTTGAGTCGGCATCACACAATTGCACTAAAATTACTGGTTTTCAGCCACGCCAAGTACTCAAATCTACTTAATTTGGATTACAGACTTTACCATAAGGTAAATGGTAAGTACTTACCTGTAGAAAGTTCACCCAGGCAGGCAGGAGCCCGTATTTTTTGAACAACACTTCACTTCACATTTCGTTGCCGGTGTTTTGATAGAAACTGAAGGTGTCACTGCCACTTTTAACCGTATTTTATACTTCTAATGATTTTCTACACTTCTCAGCACTCGCGTCACTAAATTTGGTTTGAAAACACAGCTTGTTCAAGCTAATTTCATCTCTAAATCAATAGCATACTTGAAAATTGTTTGGTTTGTTTGTGTGTGCGATTTGACATTGACTCCTGGGTACTTGACAGCACCCCATAAAGCTTGAGAGGTGAAGGCGAGGGGGAGAAGAATGCTCGAGACACACACCTACAGGCGTTTACACGGATACCGCCACTCTAAAGTCTTATACCTCTATTGCCGTAGCATTATGGAGGAACATGGAATCGGGGAAACGATGGGAGCTTTTGGGGGAGCGGACATAAGACCAAAAGGGTTTTTGATGATTAGAGCAGATAGAGGACTCAATGCTGGAAAAGTAACCTCGGATAGCTTGGTTTACGGCAGTTTTGGCAGAAGATCGTAGCTTCGAAAATTCGATGTAGTCCTCAAGAGAGCCTGTTCGTTTAAATCTAGCTAGTTATGTATGCGTCAGCACATCCACACATTAAATCCCACTTAAATGTCAAAACATGAATGACGCTAGCGACGCGGCACGGCGAGTAGCGCAACTAATAAAAGCTGTATAGCCACAATTAATGTAACCATTAAGAAACAGCATTAATGTAACCATTAAGTATTAAAAACACCTGATCCATATAGAATAAGTATAACTGTAAATATTTTAGCTATATAAGTAGGAGACGAGCGTGAATAAAGCAGTCTGATTACAGGAGCCATCTCAGTTAGGCACTACAGACCTCAGAAATTGAAACCAAGTGTTTTATTTCTTTCCTTCATCGTAATACCAGGAATCTTTTGCAAAGCGGCGACTTGTTCGCCAAGCATTAGACGAAAGGTATACAACTCTGGATTCCAGTGCGGAACTATAAGTGAATATCTCCTTTTATATATTCACGCGGTCTCATCCACGTAATTGGCGCAGTCGGCAAACGTTTACGTAAAATAGCGAATTAGTGAAAACGAGCGGTTTTAACTGAAACAAAAACGCGAGTGTTGGCGAGAACAGCACAAGTAAGCTGTTTAAAATATCCGGTGAAATTTCCGAATCTCTTGCCTGATAACAACACTTAGTGAAATAATCGAGTGAGATTAAAAAGTGAATGCAAGAACGAAGGGAGAAGTGATACGCTCTACATCAGAATCCTAGAAGTCCCGTAACAATGGAAGCCAGAATTAATGACTTGGAGGAGAAATTTTTGCAAAAGGAAGCGGAATACGCACAATTTGCAGCGGCAGTGCAACAATTAATATCCAATCAAAACAGAGACGACCAAATCAACCACCTAATGGAAGCGATTAGCAGAATGTACAGCTCACAGAGTTACACGCCTGATCTATCGCACAAAATCCTTAAAGAAATACGACATATGAACATTTTTACTGGATCGGGAGACGTATCAATAAACTCTTTCATTAGCAGAACCGAGTTTTATTTGAGCACCATCGAGAATCCGGAACTAAAACGAATCGCAACCAGACACATTTTTTTCGAAAAAATCCAAGGAGCAGCGAAAGATGTAGTCATCAACATTAAAGGGCCAGAAAATTGGGAGGCGATCAAAAGAGCGTTACAACTAAGGTACAAGCCGGACACGGAGCGTTTCCAGATTTACCGGATGATAAGTGATCTAAGGATTAACACAGTAAGTGATTTGGCTTTTGAAATACAAAAAATTAAATGTAAGAAAGATGAATTGAGTATCTATTATCACAATTCCCTACACGTAGATCTAAGTAACGTGGATTCAATTTTAGTAAATACTGTTAAGGAAATAACGCAAAGAATACTCCTTGATAAAATCATAGAAATGCATGATATAAATGATATAATTCATCTAATAACAAGTAGACGTTTTGAGAATTCCTGTATTAGGTATGAGTACAGAAAAGTGAAAAGTGAAAAAGTAGCGAGAATGTTCGGGAGTGACCGCCATAAAAATTCGAATAACGGTAACAATAATAAACGAAATTTTAATAAGGACTATTCACAAAATAACGGTTCAGGACAGTTTAGACAAAAAACGTACGAAAACAGACAATAAAGTCGTGACTACTACCAAACTAATAATCAATCTTATAACAATTCAGGCCAATTTCGACCTCAAAATAATCAAGAAAATAGTTTTGGTGGACAAAACCGTTTTAATGTTAATTCCGGACAATTACGCAACAATAATCGTTATTCCGACCCACAATACCAAGCTTATAATAGAAATTCGAGTCAACGGCGTCAATCTGGACAAAATAGATTCGAAAGAAATGAAAACTTGGGTTTTCATAGACAAGAGCCTATGGAAATCGACAACGTTGAAAGAACCCACTCGAGAAATTTCTCTCGAAATACTTCTCAAGATTTTTCAAATTATAATCCGGTTTCTTCTGAAACAGAACAAAACCGCCCGGAAGTAAATAATACTGACAAAGAGGCAATGTTTTTTTCAAAATAAGCCTCGGATACATTACCCTTGATCGAAATTACAATCAACGAAACAAAATATGTTGCCCTTATCGATACTGGATCATCATTTTCCATAATTGATGATTCAATAACTTGTTTTAGTAGAGTGCCAATGCAGCCAATCTCATTCAGCACAATCACAAGTAGAGATGTGATTAAATTTGAAGTGCATACTCAAGCTCCAAAGGAATTAAAATTACCTTCGGCAGCAAGAATTAAGTGGAAAGTAAAATCCTTAAACAAAAGAAAATACCAATTTATTATCGGTATTGACCTGCTCAATACTCTTGATACTCTAATTGATGTCGAAGAAAAAACAATCTCTTTATATGGGCAAATTATAAAATTCACAAACACCCCGTATACCTTCAAAGAAATCTGTTCGTTACAGAGTGTTGAAAATAACTTTATTCAACGACTTAAGTTGGATCACCTAAATGAGGAACAATACTCAGAAATTTTAAAAGTGATCAAAAAGTTTGATACAATTTTTTATAAAGAAGGAGACCTATTAACCAGTACGCCTTCTATTGAGCACGAAATTAAAACAATTACAGATGCTCAAATAAATGCAAAACTATATAGGTATCCTCCAAAACATGAAGAGGAGGTCCGCCGTCAAATATCTGAAATGGAAACTCAGGGTATAATAAGAAAGAATTGTTCTAAATATTCAAGTCCTTTAATCGTAGTACCGAAAAAAGTGATAATTCAGGGAATAAAAAGTTTCGATTAGTGATCGACTACCGTAAACTTAATGAAGTTACCGTAGACGATAAATATCCCCTACCAAATATTGACTCACTATTAGATAAACTTGGTAGAGCTCAATACTTTTCAACGATAGACCTCGCCAAAGGCTATCATCAAATCCTGGTAAAGGAGGATGACAGACATAAGACCGCTTTCGTGACACCCCACGGTCTCTATGAATTAGTGCGAATGCCGTTTGGTTTGAAAAACGCGCCAGCGACATTCCAGAGACTGATGAATGACGTTCTCAGAAAATTTATTAATAAAACTTGTGTCGTTTATCTCGATGATGTACTAATATTCAGTACTTCATTACAAGAGCACATAAACGCAATTACCGAAGTATTCAAAGTCTTACAGGACAGTCAGTTAGAAGTACAAATTGATAAATGCAATTTTATGCAAAGGGAAACCAGTTGTTTAGGCCCTATAATCACCAAAGAAGGACTAAAGCCCCACCCCGAAATAAATTAAAATTATTGAAGAATTAAAATTACCTCGAACAGAGAAACAAATTAAAAGTTTTTTAGGACTCACAGGGTATTACCGCAAGTTTATACTAGATTATGCCAAGGTGGCACAACCAATGACAAAATTCTTACGGAAAAATTGTAAAATTAATACCAAAGACCCGACTTATATCGAAGCCGTTGAAAAACTAAAAACTCTCATTAGTTCCCATCCCATTTTACGATTCCCAAATTTTAACAAACCGTTTCATCTCACCACAGATGCTTCAAATTACGCAATAGGCGCCGTTCTTTCGCAAGAAGGTCACCCTATTTGCTTTGCATCTAGAACACTTAATTGTCACGAGCGCAACTATTCCGCCACGGACAAAGAATTTTTAGCCATCATATGGTCTGTGAGATATTTCAGGCCATATTTGTATGGAAATAAGTTCAAAATTTTTACGGATCACCAACCGATTAAATATTTACAAGCCAAATATAGAGGCAAGGATCTGTCTCCAAGACACCAAAGGTGGTTGTTAAAACTAGGCGAGTACCAATTCGACATCGAGTACATCAAAGGCAAAGAAAATCGAGTGGCAGACTTTTTGAGTAGACTCGAACCTAACGAAGAAATCAAATCCGAAACCCCAGGCTCAGATAAAACAAATACATTTTCAGACTTTGGAGTCCTTTTACATATTGCAAATGAGAATGATGATGCCACTATGGCAACCATACATTCCGCTGATGAAGAACTTCTTGATCACATCCCAATCAAGGAGGAAATTGTTAATAAGTACAATACTCAAATTATCCTCACAAATAACAAAATATGCGATATAGATTTTGTACACAGAAAACGCGTTATTTATATAGCCGAATATGATTTCGAAAATCTCAGTAACATTCTTAGAAGATATATAAAAAAAGGTACTACCGGAATCTATTCAGAGTTGCCGGACCACAAGTATAATATTGTTCAGGAAAAACTCCGCGAATTGTTCTCCAACGACGGACAAATTAAATTCATAAAGTGTTCTTTTAGGGCACAAGACGTCGAAACAGAAGTTGAAGCTGTTAGACAAATTGCTCTTTACCATGTTCAAGAAGGTTTACATTCCGGGATACAAGAAACATTTAACAAAATCAAGTTTAAAATATATTATCCAAGACTATTCGAATTGATCCACGTCGTAATAAACCAATGCGATGTATGCAAAGCCGTAAAATGCGATCGCAAGCCCATTAAAACAAAATTTAACTTCTCAGAAACAGCAAATAATATAAACCAAATTATTCAAATCGATACCAATAACCATAATATCATTGAAACTGTAAATCAACAAATAGTAATAAACAAAAACTTTAGTGAGACAATAAAAAGACTTGGAGACATAGCAACTAGAGACCGACATACAATAATGAACCAAGTAAACAGCATTTTAAACCACACTTTTGCAAATGACATATATTATGACCAGATATTTAAAATTCAAATCCTGAAAAGTCGAGTCGACCACATACAAGATAACATGGCATCCGCGAGATATGGCATGTTACACCCCAACATTCTCACTGACGAGGAAATTAAATCGTACAACATAGATGCAAATAAATTACAATTTGTAAAAGTTGGATTTTGCAAATCACAAGAAAGTATTTTAATTTTAGCTTTAAAGATTCCTACGGAATTCGCAATTGTTCAACTTAAAATGATATTGCCAGTTCCAAACGAAGAAAAGAAGGAAATCGATTATCAAAACGAAATAGTCTTTACAATTGGAAACCTAGTTTAGAATAAGTATTTTAACGAACTTAAAAGTACGAAACATTGTATATATAGCAATAGCTGCAAACTAATTAAGAACCCAAACACGGAAATATTGGAACTTGATAAAGAAACGATTATAATTAAAAACGCTGAAAATTTAATATTAAACCAAACATGTGATACAAGAAATTTAACTATGAAAGGAAACCTTTTGATAAACTTCAATAATTGCACCATTTCAATTTTAAACTACTATTTTTCAAATATTGAACAAAAAAAGAACGAAAGATTTTACTATCCTAATCCAAATATTTCAAATTTCACTGATAAATTGACTTTGGACGATATAATTATTCAAAACATACAAAATACACAGACAATCGAAGAACTTAAAGTCCATAAAAATACAAATATAAGCATAAATGTAACTTTAATTTTTGTATAAGTAATAGTTATTGTAACCAAAACAAGCTTAAAGTCAAAATTTAAAATCAAATTCAGGAGAATTCAACGTCAAAAGGGGGAGAAGTTATGTATAGTCATGAATCATAATTCTCAGGAAATAGAAACTAAATCAGAAACAATATTTTAATCATCCATTCCTAGAAAAATTAAATCATGCAATAAATCAATCCACTAAATAGATTCCAAGTATCAATTAGTCTGTGACAAAAACCCATTAATGAATTTCAATCAACAGCCTACAATCCCGAAAATCTCAATTGCTTTCAAATCGAAAAACTGCAAAACCATAAATCATAAAACGTAAAGATGATCCGCAACGCGAACTAATTGCGCGATGCAATGTTTACATTAAGTAATGATCGAAAGTCGTAAATTACAATTCGCGAAAGTCTTTGATTGACGGATGAAGATGGGAACATGCATCTTCAATTAGAATCGGAATCAGAAACGGTATAAAAAGGGGGCATGATCTTCGCTAAAGGACAGTAGAAAAGAAGTTCAGTTAGAAGAGATTAAGAGAACATTATTGAAGAATAAGTGTTAAGAAAAATTAAAGAAGTTAAGTTCTGAGAAAACAAAAAGTGTAATGAAGATCAGAATTCGTGCAAGAAAAAAAACTGTAAAATCAATTGAATTTAAAGATAATTCTATATTTTATAAAATAAAGAAAAACGGACCAGCCGTGGTCAAGTATTTCGGGAGAAAGATAATAATTTATCCTGACTTTTATACATTAGATAATAAAGAATTCCTGTACACAAAACGCTAGAAAATAAAGTGATGTGTAAAAAACTAATTTTATGGTGTTTTTTAATATAAGAAAAGTGAAGAAAAATTTCAATGAACATAATTGGCGCAGTCGGTAGGATGTGTCAAGTGAACTTCAATAGTGATTAAACTTTGAATTTTCGCGTGAGTTTTAACTCTTAGTGACACGAACAATAAAAAGTGAAACACCGATAAAGGTTTTCGCGAAAGCTTTCTTATCCAGGCTTACTTACGTGATAAACGAAAATTATACACGGTAAATCCCGGAGAAAGACCCAACAAATTTTTTTTAAAGGTTTTGACTCCGATCAAGGAAGACAAACTGATATTTTAAAAAACACCTATAATAAATAATAAATATATATAATAAAACAACAACAATAATTATACAACAAAAAATTAAAAATAAAGTGCAAAAAGCATCCAGTGTTCCAGAGTTCCAGTGTTCCAGTAAATAAGCGAAGATGACCGAAACAGGAAAACCAGGTAACAATAGTATTAATACACAAAACAGGCTTAGCATTACTTTGGATCCCGTAAAACACGCTTCGAGAATCCAGACATTCGATGGAAGTAGAGACCAGCTGAAAAGCTTCACGGACATGGTCGACGTAATGGTCCCGATCCTGCAGGCATACGATAATCCTTCACAAATAATTATTTGTAATATAATAAAAAGTAGAATAGTTGGTAGAGCTAAGCTTATTCTAGATGCAAGTCCACATATTATTAAATGGGAGGATATTAAGAAAATATTGTATGCAAATTTCTCAAATCCTAGAAACAGTACTCAATTACTAAATGAATTAAGAATAACAGAGTTCAGAGGATCAGTAATGGACTTCATAAATATTATCCAACGTAGGTTAACTAATTTAAATTTAAAAGTCGAACAGGAACAAAGTCCTAACGCGTTACAGTTGATTAAAGATAATCAAAGTGTAGCCCTCGATATCCTGAAGAAAAATATCCCAGAGCCTATGCAAACAATATTGTTCTGCCGTAACCCCGATACAATAGAAGGAGCAATTTCGGTTCTAACAGAAACAGGACACCTATACCATAGAAGGGAGTATAACCACCCCAAATCAAAAGATAAATTTAAAAAGACTAAGAATTATAATAACAGTCCAGATCAGAATCATCATCCCCAGAATAAAGAACATAATCAAAATTTCCCAAATAAAAACCATAATCAACAATTCCAAAATAAAAAACGGAAGTATTATTACCAAAACCCTCAGTACCAAAATAGAAACCAATATGATAATAACAAGAATCAGTACCATCAAAACCGTCATGATACTTATAACTATTTTCAACCAAATAATATTCCACAGGGACGCAACTATTACGATCCCAACTCCGTTCAAAATCGTATCCAAAAATTCGGACTACCTCAACCTATGGAAATAGATAATTCTAACCAAATTGTGCATACAAATCAGGAAGGAAATTTTCAAGAGCCTGCCTCGGAACTCCTAACTTCTACAACCTCCCATATATTCGAATAGATTCCTATGGAATCCCGTTAAGATTTTTAATTGACACAGGAGCTGCAATAAGCATTATTGATCCAAATTTATGCCACCCAAGTTTGAGAATCCCAAATATTAATTCAAATATCCATACTTTAAATTCACAGATATCATATTCACATACAGTAAAAATAAAACCGTTTAAAGAAATAGGAGGAGAAGCAAAATTCAATTTTATAGAATTTAAATTCAATAGCTTTCTTAACGGAATCCTTGGAAATAACATATTCAACAACTATAAAGTAGAAATTGATTTATATAATAAATATATAAAATTTAATGATAAAAAACTAAAAATATATTACTCCAAAGAAGAAGAAGACATAGATTAATATATTAATCAAATATATTTTAATGAAACTTATAAAGAAAATAACCCAATATCGTTATTAAGGATAGATCACCTAAATATAGAAGAAACTAATAAACTCATGTCTTTATTAAAAAATTACCGGGAAATATTCTTCCAAGAAGGCGAAAACTTGACCTTTACCCACCAAATAAAACATGAGATAAAAACAACGAATAATACTGCAGTGTATACTAAATCTTATAGATATCCGTATATACATCGAAATGAGGTGGAAACTCAAATAGAAGAAATGCTTAAGCAAGGGATAATACGACCAAGTAAATCTCCATATTCATCACCAATTTGGATAGTTCCAAAGAAAACAGATGCTTCAGGGAAAATGAAGTGGCGAGTTGTGGTGGATTATAGAAAGCTTAATAGCATTACTATCGACGACAAGTTTCCTATACCCAACATCGATGAGATATTAGATAAACTAGGGAAATGTATGTATTTTTCGACCCTCGATCTAGCCAAGGGATTTCACCAAATAGAGATAGAGGAAAAAGACATCCAAAAAACCGCATTCTCAACTGACAAAGGCCATTTTGAATTTGCTAGAATGCCTTTTGGTCTAAAAAACGCCCCAGCAACCTTTCAAAGGTTAATGAACGATATTCTACACGAATACATCGGAAAGATATGTTTCGTCTACATGGACGATATCATAATCTTCAGTACTTCTCTAGAAGAGCATATCTTATCACTTAAGAAGATATTAGATGTCTTAAAATCAGCTAATTTGAAGATCCAAATCGACAAAAGTGAATTCTTAAAAAAGGAGACAGAATTTCTTGGTCATATAGTGACCACCGAAGGTATCAAACCTAATCCAAAAAAAATTGAAGCAATCCTTAATTTCCCAATTCCGAAAACAATAAAACAGATCAAATCTTTTGTAGGTTTAGTGGGTTTCTACAGAAAATTCATAAGAGATTTTTCAAAGGTAGCAAAACCTTTAACTCTTCGATTAAAAAAGAACTCTAAAATAAACCCCAGTGATGCAGATTACGCTGATGCGTTTGAGAAACTCAAACAGTTAATAGTCTCTGAACCCATTTTAAAACATCCTGACTTCGAAAAACAATTCATTCTTACTACAGATGCTTCTAACTACGCAATAGGAGCAGTACTCTCCCAAGATAGTCACCCTATTTGTTATGCTTCACGCACTCTCAATGATCATGAAACCAGATATTCAACAATTGAAAAGGAATTGCTAGCCATCGTGTGGGCTACCAAATATTTTAGACCGTACTTATATGGAAGAAAGTTCACTATCAAAACGGACCATAAACCTCTAACTTGGTTAGCTAACTTAAGGGAACCGAATTCAAAACTTCAAAGATGGAAGTTAAAACTGGAAGAATTTATTATGATATAGAGTACATTAAAGGTAAAGAAAATTATGTAGCAGATGCATTATCTCGTACCCCAATAAAGAGTCATGAAAATATAGAACTAATAAATATGAATGAAATAAATAACGAAAATGAATTAAATAACGGTGAAACATATAATGATATTGATAATGAATCAATGAGGACATGTCACAGTGCAAATGAGGATAATACAGATTATATATCAATTTCAGAAGCTCCTCTAAACATATATAAATATCAAATAGTAATTAAAGAAGGAAGAGAGAATAGAATAAAAAAAGAAAGGTATTTCGGTAAACTTCGAACTATTTGTATCTCAAAGGAAATAAATGAAAAGTATTTTCAGTACATTTTGAATAACCATACTCCTAGGAAAGGACTAGTAGCAGTATATATCCCCAACCTCGCGATATATACTAGGTTTCAAAATGAATATTTGAAATGGAAAAGTCCCCATACTAAACTAAGAATTGTGAAATGCAATTACTTACTTTTCGATTGCACCGATAAAGGGCAAATCCAGGAGGAAATTCTAAGGGAACATAAAAGAAATAACCATAGAGGAATTGAAAAAGTATATAAAGAAATCAAAACTAAGATTTATTATCCTAAATTAAAAATAGAAATAACTAAAGTAATCAATAACTGTAATACTTGTCAACTCAGCAAATACGAAAGAAAACCAGCTAAAATATTATTCAAAAAACCACCAATACCAGAAAAACCCAGAGAAATAGTTCACATGGACATATGGTTCCTTGACAAAAACCACTTTTTCTTAACTCTTATCGATAAATTTTCAAAATTCGGTCAAGCTATACCCATAAAATCAAGAAATTGGATAGATATCCAATCCGCGCTAAACCAATATTTTGCGACCTATGGAAAACCTAAACATATTATAACAGATAATGAAAGTACGCTTACTAGTAACTTAGAAAATTTTCTCCAAAATGAGGGAGTAACTCTTCATTTTACAACCCCTGGAATAAAAACTGGTAATGCGGACATCGAAAGACTTCATAACACTCTAAACGAGCATGTACGGTTAAAAATCACTGAAACAAAACTTGCGCCATCAACAATTGATATCCAGGAAATAATGAAATATTATAACAATACAATACATTCTTCAACTAACCATAAACCAATCGAAATAAATAATGGCATAATATCTGATTCTGAATACGAAATAATAAGAAATAGAATAATAAAAAACCAAGAAAAGAATATAGAATATAAAAATAAAAACCGAGCAGATGAGGAAGTAAATCAAAGATTTATAAAAAACAAATTCAAGCGGAAGAAACATGATAGGCCATTTATTACAAAACCCAATCATAATATTCAAAATAAGAAACTCTTTATGAAAATGAAGAAATTCCAAAAATCTACCCCACAGGTTCCTACACGCTTTTCCTTGCCTTCTTAATACCAATTGTTATTGGACAACACCTTGAAATCACGGAAATTCCTCAAGGAAATGGTTACACTTTGATACGAGATCAACAGATTCAAATCATCCAAAATTTCTCCAAGGTAATACATATAATAAATTTAGAAAACTATGAATATATACTGTTGAATATTGAAATGTCCACTCCACCAGAATTAATTAATAAGTTTCCAAACATACAAATATTATTTCAAAAGATAAAGGATAAATTATTTACATTAGAACCACATAGATTCAAAAGAACAATATTCAGCCCTTATGGGTCCTTTTTGAAATGGTTTGGAGGTGTCATGAACGATAATGATAGAGAATACATTGAAAGAAACTTTGATAAAATTGAGAAAAATATGAAATCATTTGTAAACAATAATGAAAAACAAATTAAAATTAATAAACAAATAAATGACAATATTAACCTCTTAGCTAACCATATTAATAAGCAGCAAGACATTATATTACAAAAACTTAATGCGCTTAACAATGAAAATAATGATCTGAAGAAACAATTATTAGACTTAGAAACTTACCAATTATTAAAGGAAAATTTACAAACACTTATGGAATCATTAACTGAAATAGAGGAAATTGTATTACTGTCAAGACTGGAAGTTTTAAGTAGAGATATCCTCACCATGCAAGAAATTAGGACTTTCAAAATCGATTTTAACAAGTTAAAATATATCCGAATTTCAGTAGCCCAAAAAGCTAAAACAATATTAGTCATTGTCCAAATACCAAATTTTACAAGCACTCAATATTACCAATTGTCAATTGTCCCTATTCCCAATAAAGATAATTTGGAATTAGTATCACCATATTCTAAAGTTCTAGCCTCAAAAAGTAAAGTATTCGAAAATAATGCAAATAACGAAGAGAAAAAATTAGTGCCTATATGGGACATATGTATCAGTAAAATATTAATGGAACCTCAAAATTGTACCATGAAAAGAAATAATCATCCTAGTATAGAAAGAATAGCAGAAAATATAATAATAACAAAAAACCTAAATGCTACTAAATTATATCAAAATTGTAATGATCAAGACATAAGTATAAAAAACCACAATATTATCAAATTTGCTAATTGTAAACTTACCATCAATAATGTAACATTCAGCAATACGAAAGATATTATACGCAACAATGTAATTTTACCCAATGTACTCAAAAACATTACTTATAAGGAAAGTAATAATTTAACTTTGGAGGAAGTTCATGCCCGCAATACTGAAAACTTAGACCATATAAAATTAATGGAATTAGAACATAATAGAACTTCTTGGACAAGCATCTTAACTGATATGTCAATCATCCTTATCATACTTACCGCCGCAATTATCATATATTGTAAATTCTTTAAAAATAATTCAAATATAAAAGTAAACATTCAGTCAATGCGCGAGGACACGCATCCTAAGGGGGGAAGAGTCATGAATCATAATTCTCAGGAAATAGAAACCAAATCAGAAACAATATTTTAATCATCCATTCCTAGAAAAATTAAATCATGCAATAAATCAATCCACTAAATAGATTCCAAGTATCAATTAGTCTGTGACAAAAACCCATTAATGAATTTCAATCAACAGCCTACAATCCCGAAAATCTCAATTGCTTTCAAATCGAAAAACTGCAAAACCATAAATCATAAAACGTAAAGATGATCCGCAACGCGAACTAATTGCGCGATGCAATGTTTACATTAAGTAATGATCGAAAGTCGTAAATTACAATTCGCGAAAGTCTTTGATTGACGGATGAAGATGGGAACATGCATCTTCAATTAGAATCGGAATCAGAAACGGTATAAAAAGGGGGCATGATCTTCGCTAAAGGACAGTAGAAAAGAAGTTCAGTTAGAAGAGATTAAGAGAACATTATTGAAGAATAAGTGTTAAGAAAAATTAAAGAAGTTAAGTTCTGAGAAAACAAAAAGTGTAATGAAGATCAGAATTCGTGCAAGAAAAAAAACTGTAAAATCAATTGAATTTAAAGATAATTCTATATTTTATAAAATAAAGAAAAACGGACCAGCCGTGGTCAAGTATTTCGGGAGAAAGATAATAATTTATCCTGACTTTTATACATTAGATAATAAAGAATTCCTGTACACAAAACGCTAGAAAATAAAGTGATGTGTAAAAAACTAATTTTATGGTGTTTTTTAATATAAGAAAAGTGAAGAAAAATTTCAGTGAACATAATTGTATGCGTCAGCACATCCACACATTAAATCCCACTAAAATGTCAAAACATGAATGACGCTAGCGACGCGGCACGGCGAGTAGCGAAACTAATAACAGCTGTATAGCGACAATTAATGTAACCATTAAGAAACAGCATTAATGTAACCATTAAGTATTAAAAACACCCGATCCATATAGAATAAGTATAACTGTAAATATTTTAGCTATATAAGTAGGAGACGAGCGTGAATAAAGCAGTCTGATTACAGGAGCCATCTCAGTTAGGCACTACAGACCTCAGAAATTGAAACCAAGTGTTTTATTTCTTTCCTTCATCGTAATACCAGGAATCTTTTGCAAAGCGGCGACTTGTTCGCCAAGCATTAGACGAAAGGTATACAACTCTGGATTCCTGTGCGGAACTATAAGTGAATCTCTCCTTATATATATTCACGCGGTCTCGTCCACGTAATTAGCTCGAGCGACATCCTTAGCTTTCAGGGCTGACGCCACAACACGACTAAACCAAGGAGCGTCATTAGGCTTCCGAGGACGTCTGGAAGGAGTGAAGCGGGAGATAAGGTTGGATAGGAAGGTGTGAAATTTTATGACAAGGTCATTGACATTGAGGCCGCGAGAGAAGGAGAACCAGTTAAACGAGTCCATTTCAGTCATCATGCTAACGAAGTCAGCTTTATGAAAGTTAAAGCGCCTGGCTCGAGAAGGAGCTCTACAAGTCAGAAGATCAACATGAAGTGTGACTGAGAGAGGAGGGTGATGTAAGTCAGCTTGGACATAGGGGAAGGAGGCGGTATGAACAGTGATATTATGAGAGGGAATATTAGATAGAACAAAGTCTAGTATTTTGTTATTTACATTGGGAACACAGTTTAATTGGGAGAGTGAACACAAAGATAAAAAGGATGAGGTTATCAAGGAAATATTGCTGGATGAGATTATATTAGAAAAGTTATGATTCCACACCAGGTTCGGTAAGTTAAAATCACCACATATTAGAGATAAGGCAGAAGGAAGGCTAATGTTGAGGTAGGTGGATAGCTCATCAAAAAATTTATTATAAATCGCAACTGGGGAATTACAAGGAACATATACAGAAAAAACAATCAGAACTTTTGTGGGAGCAAGGGCAACGCGCACAGCAACACATTCAATAGGAGGAGAGGGAGAGAAATCCATACAGAGTGTTCCTTGAAGAGACCTGTGAGCTGCAACTAACACACCCCCGCCATCGTTTTTACCTGATGTAGCTCGATCACGATCACGGCGGAAAACTGTATGAAACGGAAACAGCTCGTTATCGTAAATATCTACTGTTAACCATGTTTCGGATAAGCATATTATATGATCAGAAGAAAGAATAGAGGAGAGATTCAGCGTACTTAGCTTGGTCCTAAGTCCACGAACGTTCTGGTAGTATACGTTAATTGGATTGATCTTATTGATTTCAAAAGTACTGGCTCCATTGGTTCTCATTCCAGTTAAGAACACGTTGTCAACTAAGGCTAGGGTTTTTACGTTGTGGAGATCTTTGATCTGGTTTGAAGAAAATTTTTACGAGGTCTCCTGGTAAATTCCTTAAACAGCACACCAGATGGCCAGAATTCTTTGTGAAGCAGAAGATCAATACCAGCAGTTACCGTTATTTTGAACGAAGAGATTTCCTGATTCTGCAGGTTATCTGGTGTTAGCTTCTTGCAAAGTAGCAAAGGCGGTAGGTAGCCAAGTTTAGCAGTGATGTAATCGATGATTGCTTCTGCTGAAGTATTGTATGCGAAACGCGATACAAACACATGCAGAGGAGGCGAAGCAACAACTAAGCGCGGTAGAGTACGAGCCGGTTGACAAGGCTGAGGAATACCTCCTGAAGGTTCACGATGAACCGCAGTCGGTGATGAATCAATTGAAGTAATTAAAACGGCATCAGCATCGTGATCAGACGCAGGAACAGTGTTTATTATCGTAGAACGAGCAGATTTAGCCTGTGAATTAGGAAGTACCTCAACTTCATTTGCTGACACGATTGGAGACTTCCCTCGGCTAGTAGGCAGCAGACACTCCGGCGAGTTGGTGACGGTACTAGTAGTTGCAACGGATGACGGCACTAGTAACTGCAACGGTTGCAGTTGAGTGGCAACTGCAGTTTCAAAACTTTAGCTTGCCCACGCGAACGAGTACGCGAAGCTGTCGGGGATCCAAGAGGGACAGATGTAGCGTTACCAGCATACAGTGCACCGAGAGATGATGTTGAGGGCTGTTCAATGTTGGCAACTCGTTAATTAATGTTTTGGTAGTTAAGAAATTAGAAAAGGCCCTCATAATGTGTAGAAAGTTAAAAGAATTAATTTTCTGTTAGTTTTTTTTCTATTTTCTATCGATTGCATTGATATAAAAGTATAGAGGATATGCGAATAGCATATACGTATACTGTCCGTGACTGTTGTCAGAAACAATTGTATTAATATGGGTGAAAATGCAGTGTTCTGGCAATCTCAGGTGTTCCTGCATCGTTCCAGCAACTGGGACTGTCAATTTGAGTTTGATTTGTTGACTCGAGATTGCCGTCGCGATATTTGAAATCGATAAAAGAACGTGAATTAAGGCCTTTATTGATATCAATCATAAGTTCCACTCAAAAAGTACAAAGTGTGTTAGTAAGTGAAAGTGATAAATGTTCAAGGGAACAAGTTATATTGTGTTTTTTGTTGCAGATAAATAAATACAATGCGGTGCTGCGTGGTTGGTTGCCCAAAAAAGGAAGAGTTTCGATGTAAATGGAGTTTCGTTTTTCAGGTAATGCATTGTTATAAATTAAAATAAGAGTTCCTAAATGTGAAACGCGTAACAAAATCGGTATAGGATAGTCAGAGGCTTTTAAATTGTAAATTGAATTAGTGCGTCTACTAATTTGTTTACATTTAAATGACAAGCCATGTTGTTCTGTTTCAGTTGGTCAAAGTGGGGGACAACTGAGTAACTGCAAGGGGCATTAGGATTTGTGTGGATATGAAATTATATGAAAATATTTTACGTTTTTAGATGAAATGTTCAATATATATTTGTTTCTTACTGAAAATTGAAATAACGACTGAATTTTTAAAATATTTAGCAATCTGTTCTATTTGAAATTAACTACGAAAAACTTAAGCAAAAAACATAAGGAAAATTATATTGAAGATTCTAATAGGTCTGTTCAGATACCTGAATCAATTATAATATAGGTGCGACTTTTTGCACCCCCGAGCAGATCAAAATTTGTTAAGTGTACTGAATACAACAACAAAATCGTTGTTGTATTCAATATACTTTACAAAATTTGATCTGCTGTTAATGTATTCAAAATACTTAACAAATTTTGATCTGCAAGAAAACGCACCTTATTTTAAAATAGATTCACAGCAAGTCGTTTTAGTACTGTTGCTGCAAGCAAAATTTTGACACAGAAAGAAACCAGCTGCAAAAATATGTTGCTGCTGCAGTACGCGCACAGACCTAATCTTTCACATATTTTCTTACTACAGGTTTCCTGGCTATATAACCCGCAGGCAGGCGTGGTTGGACTCAATCAGATTGACGGAGGTAAAGAAAACTGCTGTTGTTTGTTCGGACCACTTTTGTGAAAGTGACTTAATCAAACAGCAGCGGAGAGTAATTTTGAATGTGAAAGCCGTACCGAAGGTAATTTTTCTTTAAATTATATGCAAGTAGTTTAAACTCATGATTCGCAGATGAATTTGCAGGCAGTCTGTGTGTTTGCAAAGACAGATATCGTCGAAGAACGAAACCAAGCCGTGTGTCAAAAAAAGGTAAGAGTACGTTTTTACAACACATATGTTTATGTTTAGCATGGTGTTGATAGGTACTGGATATGGAACGCACAGCAAAGCCTTATACTGCAAGATTTATGGGAAACGATCAGGTATGTATCGAAACAATGGAAAGGATTCAATTATAACCAAAAATTTAATTTTAGAGGTATGTGCAAGAGCTTGAAGAGCAGAATACAAGGTCACGTTACCTAAATCGTTCCACAATCACCGTAAGAAACAATTATTGAAATAATAGCAATAAAGTTTATTTAATATACTTCAGGTTCCCAAAGAAGTATACAGCGGTGATTTCACGGTTGATTATACATCCTCTGCGAATGATATGTTTGAATCAACATGTGAAATGGTATTTTAATCTTAATATTGCCTATTATTGCATGTATTGTACGATTTGTTTAAGGATATCTCTGACAATGAGGAATTTGATAGGGGACATTCGAGCAACCAAATGGTAGTTGATTATGTGAGTATTAAAAACGAGATTGATAAAGAACTTTTTAAGAATTTGAAAATATTTCAGAATAATTCTTTCGACGAAAGCAAGCCAGTCAAAAGTTTACAGGAGCAAATGCATGTTGAAAATGTGAGTAACTAAATTACTAATATAGTTTTATTTTCGTATACATCAATATAATATTGATTGAATACTCCACGACTGATAAAAATTATTTATAGGAGCATTTCAAGACTTCGAAGTCATGCGGTGAAAAAAAACTTGTTTCAATCGTAAGTAAAAATGTAAACACGATCTGATCAAAAATAATAAGTAAGAAAATACATGATCCAATTTCGACTCGTTTTTTTAATTGTAAAAGTGACGTTTTTCTTTTTTAAAACGCCGTATCATTACAGATTTTTTCGTTATGCTATCCTTTCAAACTGCTGATTTAAAACATAAAATTTATAAATGAATTCAGTAATAGCTAAATGAATTGACTGCCTTCTTGTTTATTTGAAATATAATGTTTGAAATGCATTGGCAGTCTGAATTTTGTTAAATCCACACTAAGATATTTAAAATGAGAAGGAAATGGCGAGTCGGAACAACACGATACACCTTTCTTGTGCAATGATCAAATCAATGCTATCAAAACCGCCTTTAATTTCAATTACTTTATATTATGCAAAGCATTACTTCTTGCAATTTTAATTATTTGATACTATACAAAAACCTTAATCAGTGCACAAAGATAACACTATTACACGGTAGGATACCTGTGTGAAAATTGCTTAGTTGGTTATGAATTTGATAAACATGCTATAATTGCGGAGTTGACTCGTTACTGGTAAAAGTTTGTAAGTTATATTTTAAAGTATTATTAAGCTGATTATCAACGCTTCTTAGTTGCTGGCGCTAACATTGTGTTTGTTAAGTTTAAAATTTATCCATGCATTTGAAAATTCATGTATTTGAGTGAATATAGGGTACAAATACAAATCAAGATGAAGAATCCCATGCATCATTGTTGCGTAAAGCCAATTCGCGAATTAAATCTCTTGAAGCGCGCCTGGTAAAGAAGACAATGCAGCTCAAAAAATTAAAAATTAAGGTAAAGCGCCAAGAACGGAAAACCATTAGCTTGAAGTAGCTTTTAAAATCACTTACTGAAAAGAATTTAATATCTGCAGAACAAAGTGATTTCCTTAATTATTTAAGCGAGCCTAGTAAGCACATAATTGAAAGGCAGCTTTTTGCCACCAAACTTAAGAAAGTTCCAAGGAAATATAGCCCCGAGTTGAAAGCCTTTGCTCTCAATCTAAATTTTTTTTCACCCAGAGCCTATAACTTTGTTCGATCAGCATTTGGTAAATGCTTGCCTCATGACCGCACAGTTAGAAAGTGGTACCAAAATCTTAATTGTGGACCCGGCTTTACGCAAGAATCTTTTGCAGCAATTAAAAAAGCAGTTGAATGTAACGGCGGCAATGGACAAATTGTTGTTAACCTTGTCTTCGATGAAATTCACATTCGCCAACATGTGGAGTGGGACGGAAAACAAGCATATGGATTTACAGACTTTGGTGGCGCATATTCTTCCAGTGATGTAATAGCGACGCAAATGTTTGTTCTGATGGCAGTCGCAATTAACAAATCGTGGAAAATACCCCTAGGCTTCTTTCCGATCAATAGTATTACAGCCGAGCAGAAAAAAAATTTGGTTTCACTGTGTGTGGGCCTTTTGTTGGATACAGGAGTATTAGTGTCAGGGATCACTTTCGATGGTGCATCATCAAATCTCACATTGTGCAAACTTTTGGGATGTGATATTCGAAATACATCTTCGAACGGTTACTTAATGTTTGAAAATTCTGCTGAAAAATATGCGATTCATCCAGACCCATGCCATATGATCAAACTAGTTAGGAATTCCCTAGCAGACCTTAAAACGCTTAAAGACAGCGAAGGAAATCTGATCAAATGGGAGTATTTGATCAGACTGGTTGAATTACAAGAAAAAGAAGGCCTGGATTTGGGGAACAAAATTCGGAAAGCCCACATATTCTTTCAGCAGCAAAAAATGAAGGTCCGTTTGGCTGTGCAAACGCTGAGCAAATCTGTTGCTGATGCTCTTGACTTTTGCCGAGAAGTCCTTCATTTAAGAGAATTTGCTGGCAGTGAAAGTACGTCCAAATTTATTAGACTCTTCAACGACATTTTTGATGTTTTGAATAGTAAAAAATTATCTGAATGCGAATACAAAAAAAAAGCATTATGTGACTCAAATAAATCCAGTATAGATGATTTTGCAAAAATGGCTATTGAATACATAAGGCAGCTAACACTCCCGACAGGAACGTTAGTCCTCAATTGTCGAAGAAACACCGGCTTCCTTGGAATTATCGCTGCATTGCGAAACATAAATCTACTATATGAGCGTTTTATTGTCACAAAAATTCTCAAATTCATACCACTTTATAAACTCAACCAGGATCATATAGAGCTGTTTTTTTCTTCAATACGTGCGGGACTGGGATACAACAATAACCCCACAGTTAGACAATTCATTGCTGCATATAAAAAAATTTTGTTTCGATGCCAGCTAAGAGAAAACGGAATTGGAAACTGCATCCCACTTGAGGAAATCAGCATTCTCAACACAAACCCAATCGCAGAAATGAACCAAACTGTCGCTAGGCATGCAAAGCACGATCCGGAATTACATTTTTACGACGAACGTTTATCCGACACAAATGAAGATTCATTTGAAACAGATATGCAATGTCTCCACGATCACTTTTTGCAAGAGCATGACTACGCAGCCGATCCAATGCATTTATCGTCATTCATCAACAGTGTTGTTGAATATATATCTGGCTTCATTGTGTTTAAACTTTGTAAGAAACTTCAATGTGAACATTGCATTTCTGCGATTCAAGGAGAGAAAAATATAATATCTTTGATTTCAAACAAGAGTAGCGGCTATTTGAAAATACCATCAGAAAGTGTGGTAGCTGTGTGCAAAATTGCGGAGGGAGAGATTCGCAAAACTATATATTTAGAAGATAAGCAAATTTTGAAAACGGCACTTTTTAAAAAAATTTGTTATTCTGTTCAAAAGAGTTGTGTTGGGAAAAAGCTCTTCATGGAGCATTCACAACACATGAGCACATTAAACCACTATAGCTTGTTAATCAAATCAATTGCGGAAAGATATATTCAAACAAGATATTTTATTATCGCTAGAAAGGATTCAGAAAAAATATCCCTTAGACAAAAATATAATAAACTCCTCCATTTTAAAGGCATGTAAATCGCGTTCATTTCCAACATTACAAAATTATGCAAAATTTTCAATTAAAACTACTCTCTTTGCTTCTAAATAATAGCCCGGATTATATTATGAATTTAATTATCCAAGGGAAGCCGTAAATCCACCAAAGCCGGTCCCAAGCCCGGTTGCGAAAGGAGGAGGGGGCTTGTAACTTAACATTTGGTTTGTGGTAAGATTCGTATTTTAAAATGCATTTTAACTACTATGAATTTATAGTTAATAAATGAGTTAAACAATAGTTATTATTATCAATAACATTGCTTTGTAAATTTAATAACGCGCACTTATTTTTGTTGCATTTTCTTTGTATAAAATTCAGAAATTTATTCAAATCACCGATATAATTTTTTTTATTTGAATGCATCATAAATGTTAATAAATAAAATTTCACAAGCTTTGATTGCAAAATGTTTTGTATTTCATCTCTAACCGTTCATAGATATTGTGAATGTATTTTACTATTAAATTCTTCCACTTAAATCGAAACACCATTTTAATATATTTAAAATAAATTGGCCCCTTTCATTATACGAAATTGTATAATCACTACACCTTTGTATTTTTAAGCCAGTTGCATGTATTCACTACAACTATCAAACAATCCAAAAAATGGCAACATAAATTTCGCTATGCCCATATCCTCTATACTTTTATATCAATGATCGATTGTGGTAGTGTATACTCGTTATTTTCTCCCTTTTTTTCAGCTGTTTTGTGGGACCACAGCGAATATAGCAACCTATGTCAGGTTTAGCGAATGCACTGCTGTTTTATACTAGATCGTTGTTTTTCCGGCATAGTTGTACTCTGCACTGCATCGGAGCAAAAAAACGCACCTAATAGTAGTTTACAGAAAAAATCAGTTGACAATCTTGCGCAAATAATTTATCAACAATTTTTTGAGCACTAAGCTGTGTCCTGACTCTGGTGGTCGGTTTTTTTGTCTCAAGAATTATCCCGGCATTACTTGATCTTCACAATCCTTACAAACTGTACAAACATTCACTTTATTTTACAAATAAAGTGACTTTTTCCTCTTGTTTCCTGAAAGTTATCCGATAATCACAACAAATTTTTCTAAAATATCCGATTCTACATGCATTTTTGCAAGACATAAGTATCTTTGTAAAAACATCAGCTCATGATTTATTTTGAATCATAAGAAATTTACAAGATTCAATGTGCAGTTAGTTCATTTTACCATGTCAATTTTTGATGCCCCGAAAAATGACAGTATTTTAAAAATTTTATTGTGCGCACCACAAACTTGGCATATGTATTAATTTTTTTAAATTGTTGCTAAGTGTCTTCCTGTTTCCCAAAAACTAGCTAATATTTAATTCAGCTTACGGTACAGTTATAAAAAAGTAACGTTTACATCACTTACTCCTACAATTGTTTTTTTTAAATTTAACTTATTAAACTCTAATTGATTGACACTTTTTGCAAAGTTGCCTATCAAGAGACGAGTTAATTTGTGCAATGTGGAGCAGGTCCTTTTGAGATTCAGTTGTTTGACTTGCTTCGACTAAATTCTGCAAGAAATTTCAAATCAATCAAATTCCGTAGCATTAATCTAAAACCCAGTTTAAAATTATTTACCTTGAAGTTCTCAATAAGAAACAGCTTCGATTGAGCATTATGTTCGGGTGGAGCATTTCCCAACATTACTTCGGCTAACCATAAATAAAATTCTCTGTAAGAAATTAACAGTTTTCATATTGAAACGACACAATGAAAGTATAATTCCTACCGGAAATCTATGTTGTCTTGTAATTTCACTTGGGGGAAACTCTCAGAGGCAGCAATTGCTGTTAGGACCACTCGTAGCTGAAAGCCGCAGTTGACATCGAATGTACAAAGTCATAGGTTTTCATCAATTTATTAAATATTTACAACGCGAACCGCGCTAACTTTTACTGTCGCAATTTACTCAACATGCTTCGCGGGTCTCACGTTCATTTCACTCGAATATAGCACGCGCAACCCGCATAATTTAGATTTTCACGCGGACCAGTCACCATATTTACACCACTAGTCACCATTTTCCGAAATTTCAAAACAAGACAAGACAGAGAATCCGGACAATCTATCTTGACAATGCCTCCTAGAAGTACGGGCCGTCATGCTACGTAATCGTTTTAGCTATGACGTCAGTTATTCGGGGAGTTTTGACATTTCCAACAGGCAGTGCCGATGTACACGGAGATTTCACTTGCGGTTTTTAAGCTAAAATGTGATTAAAACGTTAGTTTATTGTGCGTGGACGCATTGTAATAATAATATTTAGTCATAACTTTCATTTTGTACCAATTAATTGTATCAACAGTAAATCGACACGAAACATCACATATTCTATCACCAACCGATAAACATTTCGTAGCGAATTTGTCCAATTATACCGCACGCACCGCATTAATTTGTGTTTTACCTGTTCACTAGCACTGTTCCGCGGATCTCACTTTGTTTTCAGTTCAATCAGTTTAACACAACCTGTACAATTAGCATTTTCCCGCGGACGTCCCATAAGACTACGGCCGGTACTTCTAGGAGGCATTGATCTTGATCTCCTATAACTGTTAAAATAGGTCAGCTAAAACGCTGACGTCAGAATCTGTTATACGAAGATCAAGACCAAGTCGGAGACACGAATTCGGAAAGAAAAATTATACCGCACGCACTGCATTAATTTTCGTTTAAGCTGTTCACTACGACTGTTTTGCAGATCTCACTTTTTTCACATCACTCACTTTAACACAACTTGTACAATTAAAATTTTCCCGCGGACGTCTCATAAGACTGCGTGTGTTATTCGTGACATTTGCAGAATGATGACGTCGCAGTTCACGGGAAAAATGTCGCGAAAAACATACGCAGTCTTACGAGACGTCCGCGGGAAAAATGTTAATTGTACAGGTTGTGTTAAAGTGAGTGAAGTGAAAATAAAGTGAGATCTGCGGAGCAGTGTTTGTGAACAGCTTAAACAAATTAATGCGGTGCGTGCGGTATAATTGGAAAAATTCGTTATACAATTTTTATCAATTGTTTGGTTATGCGAAGTTTAGTGTCGATTTACTTTCGATACAATTGATTGATACAAAATGTAAGTTATAACAAAATATTAGGTCTGTTCGCGTACTTTCAATCATTAAATTTTACTGAATTTTCCTGAATCATGTGGTGGGGGAAATTCATGAAAAGTACGAAAAAGCTCTCATTGCATTTCCTGAAAATTGACGAACAAAATTGTCAGCTGTCGATTTTTGGGAGAACAATAGTGATTATTTCATCTTAAGGCTGGTACTGAGTTCGAGTTCACGTGAAATTTTGACATGTTTCCATTATCTGGTCATTCTTTCGAGCGAAAATTTTGACAATTGAGAGAAGCAGAGACAATGCTCATTTCTGACGGATAAAATGTCATGAATTTCACTTTTCGATTGATTTTCTTATTGGAAAGACATTTTCACTGCTCCATTTTCAAATTGAAACACCAAATGTCACTTTTCCGCTCGAAAGAATGAACTGCACAAACTAAATTTGCGTGAAATGATTGACAACATGTTTTAGTGCCATCTATGTTTTCGAAGCGAAAGCTACTTCAAAGCAACTTTTCATGCTAAGAACACAGTACCAAACTTGCTTATTTTCAAGCTAAATTTTCGCCGAAACAGATTTCACGTGAAATTTTGTATGAAAATTTCACGTGAAATCGAACTCAGTACTATGCTTTAAGTGGTGATAAACTATCACCACAAAAATATTCGTCCTTCATAATAACTTTACGCCAAAAACCGTCTGACAGATTGCAGTGTTTTTCAGTAGCTCAGATCCTACTGAAATTTACTGAAGAGAGGGGAAATTTTCAGTTTTCAGTAAAACGGAGTACAAAAACGGCTTCATTGCAATTAATTGCCTATAATCGTAGCACGCGAACAGACCTATTAGGTCTGTTCTTGTACTTTCAGTCACTGAATTTTCCTGAATTTTCCTGAATCATGTGGTGGGGGGAAATTCATGAAAGTGCGGGAACGCTCTCATTGCATTTCCTGAAAATTGACAACCAAAAGTGTCAATTTTTGGTTTTTGGAAGAAAAATAGTGATTGTAAAGTCATCCTTAGCGGTGATAAATAATCGCCACAAAAATATTCGACCTTCATAGCAAAATTACGCAAAAGCTATGTTGCTTACCGCGCACATTTGAAACTTTTTCCTCGCACCACACCGTTTGACACTTTTCAGTATTTTTGAAGGGGAAATTTTCAGTTTTCAGTAAAACGGAGTACGGGAACAGCTTCATTGCAATTAATCGCGATTAATCGCAATTAATCGTAGTACGGGAGCAGACCTATTGTAACGCATCCACGAACAAAAAAATAACGTTATGTGCCAAATAGATATTGGCCGAGCCCAGGCGAGCCGAGTGTGTGGACGGTCCAGACAAGCGACTTTGACAGGTGTCAGAGGCGCTCGTCCGCTTTCCGATCGGAATGGATGTTGAGCACGAGCCAAAGCGATTTCGGACGAGCTGTCAAATGCCGTCCACATGTTCGCGTTCTCGTCTGACTTCGGCTCGCCTGGTCTCGGCCAATATGTATTTCCCACATTATATTTATATGTTAACTAAAAATCCGCATGTGAAGCCTCCGTGCATATTGGCACTGCCAGGGGGAAATGGCAAAATTACCAGCAAAAAAGACGTCAAAGCCACAACCAATGCCTCCTAGAAGTACGAGCCGTCAGGCTACGTAATCGTTCTCGCTGTGACGTCATGGCGATAGGGAATTTTTACATTTCCACGAGGTAGTGTCCACACACACGGAGATTTCACTTGTGATTTTTAAGCGAAAATATCAATAAAACGTTAGTTTTTTGTGCGTGGATGCGTTGTAATAAATATATTTAGTCTTAGCTTTCATTTTGTGTGTGTTTGTGTGTGAGTTGGAGGAGAGGCGCACTGGCGCCTCTAAGCACTCAGCCTAAAGGACCCATTGTACTCATTTCCCCCTGCCTACCATAGTTTCACAGACCTCTTGATAAAGTCTAGGATCACTGATAGGGGGAAAAGAGGCTATCGTCTGCATGCGTGCAACATCCCAGCCAAAGCATTGATATCTGAGACGCGCAAACGCTGGGCATTCACAGAGGAAATGCTCCGCAGAGTCAGCCTCTTCTAGACAGGATGAACAGAGGTCATCCTGTGCAAAACCTATTCGGTACATATGTCCTCCTAGGCAGTTGTGTCCAGTCAGAATACCTACCATGGCCCTGCAAACTTTCCTGCTCTTATTGAGCAAGAATCCCGCAGTCACATGGTTGGGTTCTGAAAGGAATACCTTCGTGTGCCTGGCCACACCGGCAGCCGTCCATCTATCTTTGTGAGCATCATCTACCCACTTTCGAATAATGGCACGTGCAGATGCGGTCGGCACACCCAAGGCGGGTTCAGGGCCCCGTAGCGGAAGTTCCGAACCTTGCTTCGCAATGACGTCAGCAATTTCATTCCCCTCAACACCACAGTGCCCCGGTACCCAGAGCAGATGCACCCTATTGAATCTGGTGACCGAGTTCAATCAAGCTCTGCACTCTTGGACAATTTTCGAGTTTGTCAGGGGTCTGCGCAGCGCCATCAGTGCAGCTTGACTGTCACTGCAAATAGCAATGCTCTTTCCCCTCCATCTTTCTTCAATTGCCCAACAGGCAGCTCTCGGGATAGCAAATATTTCTGCTTGAAAAACCGAAGCGTGCTCTCCAAGAGAGAAAGCCCATCTTCCATTCGATGAATGTAGATAGACACCGGCTCCAGATCTACTATCTGACCTCGAGCCGTCCGTGAAGAAGATCTCCGAATATCCCCTCGTACACAGATCCGGATCATCCCAGTTACTTCTGCTTAAGAGGATTACTTCGTACCTTCTTCTGAAGTCGAGAAAGGGCACCCGAGCGTCCGAAGGCAGACAATGCTCATTTCTGACGGATAAAATGTCATGAATTTCACTTTATTGGAAAGACATTTTCACTGCTCCATTTTCAAATTGAAACACCAAATGTCACTTTTCCGCTCGAAAGAATGAACTGCACAAACTAAATTTGCGTGAAATGATTGACAACATGTTTTAGTGCCATCTATGTTTTCGAAGCGAAAGCTACTTCAAAGCAACTTTTCATGCTAAGAACACAGTACCAAACTTGCTTATTTTCAAGCTAAATTTTCGCCGAAACAGATTTCACGTGAAATTTTGTATGAAAATTTCACGTGAAATCGAACTCAGTACTATGCTTTAAGCGGTGATAAACTATCACATCAAAAATATTCGTCCTTCATAATAACTTTACGCCAAAAACCGTCTGACAGATTGCAGTGTTTTTCAGTAGCTCAGATCCTACTGAAATTTACTGAAGAGAGGGGAAATTTTCAGTTTTCAGTAAAACGGAGTACAAAAACGGCTTCATTGCAATTAATTGCCTATAATCGTAGCACGCGAACAGACCTATTAGGTCTGTTCTTGTACTTTCAGTCACTGAATTTTCCTGAATTTTCCTGAATCATGTGGTGGGGGGAAATTCATGAAAGTGCGGGAACGCTCTCATTGCATTTCCTGAAAATTGACAACCAAAAGTGTCAATTTTTGGTTTTTGGAAGAAAAATAGTGATTGTAAAGTCATCCTTAGCGGTGATAAATAATCGCCACAAAAATATTCGACCTTCATAGCAAAATTACGCAAAAGCTATGTCGCTTACCGCGCACATTTGAAACTTTTTCCTCGCACCACACCGTTTGACACTTTTCAGTATTTTTGAAGGGGAAATTTTCAGTTTTCAGTAAAACGGAGTACGGGAACAGCTTCCTTGCAATTAATCGCGATTAATCGCAATTAATCTGATTACGGGAACATACCTATTATTATTAGGTCTGTTCCCGTACTCTCAGTAACTGAATTTTCCTGAATTTTACTGAATAATGTGGTGGGGGAAATTCATGAAAAGTACGGGAACGCTTTCATTGCATTTCCTGAAAATTGACAAACAAAAGTGTCAGTTTTCGGTTTTTGGAAGAACAATAGTGATTCTAAAGTTATCCTAAGCGGTGATAAATTATCGCCACAAAAATATTCGACCTTCATAGCAAAATTACGCAAAAAATATGTTGCTTGCCGCGCACATTTGAAACTATTTACTCGCACCACACCATTTGACACTTTTCAGTATTTTTCAGTAGCTCAGACCCTACTGAATTTTACTGAAAGAGGGGAAATTTTCAGTTTTCAGTATAACGGAGTACGGGAACAGCTTCATTGCAATTAATCGCGATTAATCGCAATTAATCGTAGTACGGGAACAGACCTATTGTAACGCATCCACGAACAAAAAAATAACGTTATGTGCCAAATAGATATTGGCCGAGCCCAGGCGAGCCGAGTGTGTGGACGGTCCAGACAAGCGACTTTGACAGGTGTCAGAGGCGCTCGTCCGCTTTCCGATCGGAATGGATGTTGAGCACGAGCCAAAGCGATTTCGGACGAGCTGTCAAATGCCGTCCACATGTTCGCGTTCTCGTCTGACTTCGGCTCGCCTGGTCTCGGCCAATATGTATTTCCCACATTATATTTATATGTTAACTAAAAATCCGCATGTGAAGCCTCCGTGCATATTGGCACTGCCAGGGGGAAATGGCAAAATTACCAGCAAAAAAGACGTCAAAGCCACAACCAATGCCTCCTAGAAGTACGAGCCGTCAGGCTACGTAATCGTTCTCGCTGTGACGTCATGGCGATAGGGAATTTTTACATTTCCACGAGGCAGTGTCCACACACACGGAGATTTCACTTGTGATTTTTAAGCGAAAATATCAATAAAACGTTAGTTTTTTGTGCGTGGATGCGTTGTAATAAATATATTTAGTCATAGCTTTCATTTTGTGTGTGTTTGTGTGTGAGTTGGAGGAGAGGCGCACTGGCGCCTCTAAGCACTCAGCCTAAAGGACCCATTGTACTCATTTCCCCCTGCCTACCATAGTTTCACAGACCTCTTGATAAAGTCTAGGATCACTGATAGGGGGAAAAGAGGCTATCGTCTGCATGCGTGCAACATCCCAGCCAAAGCATTGATATCTGAGACGCGCAAACGCTGGGCATTCACAGAGGAAATGCTCCGCAGAGTCAGCCTCTTCTAGACAGGATGAACAGAGGTCATCCTGTGCAAAACCTATTCGGTACATATGTCCTCCTAGGCAGTTGTGTCCAGTCAGAATACCTACCATGGCCCTGCAAACTTTCCTGCTCTTATTGAGCAAGAATCCCGCAGTCACATGGTTGGGTTCTGAAAGGAATACCTTCGTGTGCCTGGCCACACCGGCAGCCGTCCATCTATCTTTGTGAGCATCATCTACCCACTTTCGAATAATGGCACGTGCAGATGCGGTCGGCACACCCAAGGCGGGTTCAGGGCCCCGTAGCGGAAGTTCCGAACCTTGCTTCGCAATGACGTCAGCAATTTCATTCCCCTCAACACCACAGTGCCCCGGTACCCAGAGCAGATGCACCCTATTGAATCTGGTGACCGAGTTCAATCAAGCTCTGCACTCTTGGACAATTTTCGAGTTTGTCAGGGGTCTGCGCAGCGCCATCAGTGCAGCTTGACTGTCACTGCAAATAGCAATGCTCTTTCCCCTCCATCTTTCTTCAATTGCCCAACAGGCAGCTCTCGGGATAGCAAATATTTCTGCTTGAAAAACCGAAGCGTGCTCTCCAAGAGAGAAAGCCCATCTTCCATTCGATGAATGTAGATAGACACCGGCTCCAGATCTACTATCTGACCTCGAGCCGTCCGTGAAGAAGATCTCCGAATATCCCCTCGTACACAGATCCGGATCATCCCAGTTACTTCTGCTTAAGAGGATTACTTCGTACCTTCTTCTGAAGTCGAGAAAGGGCACCCGAGCGTCCGAAGGCAGACAATGCTCATTTCTGACGGATAAAATGTCATGAATTTCACTTTATTGGAAAGACATTTTCACTGCTCCATTTTCAAATTGAAACACCAAATGTCACTTTTCCGCTCGAAAGAATGAACTGCACAAACTAAATTTGCGTGAAATGATTGACAACATGTTTTAGTGCCATCTATGTTTTCGAAGCGAAAGCTACTTCAAAGCAACTTTTCATGCTAAGAACACAGTACCAAACTTGCTTATTTTCAAGCTAAATTTTCGCCGAAACAGATTTCACGTGAAATTTTGTATGAAAATTTCACGTGAAATCGAACTCAGTACTATGCTTTAAGCGGTGATAAACTATCACCACAAAAATATTCGTCCTTCATAATAACTTTACGCCAAAAACCGTCTGACAGATTGCAGTGTTTTTCAGTAGCTCAGATCCTACTGAAATTTACTGAAGAGAGAGGGGAAATTTTCAGTTTTCAGTAAAACGGAGTACAAAAACGGCTTCATTGCAATTAATTGCCTATAATCGTAGCACGCGAACAGACCTATTAGGTCTGTTCTTGTACTTTCAGTCACTGAATTTTCCTGAATTTTCCTGAATCATGTGGTGGGGGGAAATTCATGAAAGTGCGGGAACGCTCTCATTGCATTTCCTGAAAATTGACAACCAAAAGTGTCAATTTTTGGTTTTTGGAAGAAAAATAGTGATTGTAAAGTCATCCTTAGCGGTGATAAATAATCGCCACAAAAATATTCGACCTTCATAGCAAAATTACGCAAAAGCTATGTCGCTTACCGCGCACATTTGAAACTTTTTCCTCGCACCACACCGTTTGACACTTTTCAGTATTTTTGAAGGGGAAATTTTCAGTTTTCAGTAAAACGGAGTACGGGAACAGCTTCCTTGCAATTAATCGCGATTAATCGCAATTAATCTGATTACGGGAACATACCTATTATTATTAGGTCTGTTCCCGTACTTTCAGTAACTGAATTTTCCTGAATTTTACTGAATAATGTGGTGGGGGAAATTCATGAAAAGTACGGGAACGCTTTCATTGCATTTCCTGAAAATTGACAAACAAAAGTGTCAGTTTTCGGTTTTTGGAAGAACAATAGTGATTCTAAAGTTATCCTAAGCGGTGATAAATTATTGCCACAAAAATATTCGACCTTCATAGCAAAATTACGCAAAAAATATGTTGCTTGCCGCGCACATTTGAAACTATTTACTCGCACCACACCATTTGACACTTTTCAGTATTTTTCAGTAGCTCAGACCCTACTGAATTTTACTGAAAGAGGGGAAATTTTCAGTTTTCAGTAAAACGGAGTACGGGAACAGCTTCATTGCAATTAATCGCGATTAATCGCAATTAATCGTAGTACGGGAACAGACCTATTGTAACGCATCCACGAACAAAAAAATAACGTTATGTGCCAAATAGATATTGGCCGAGCCCAGGCGAGCCGAGTGTGTGGACGGTCCAGACAAGCGACTTTGACAGGTGTCAGAGGCGCTCGTCCGCTTTCCGATCGGAATGGATGTTGAGCACGAGCCAAAGCGATTTCGGACGAGCTGTCAAATGCCGTCCACATGTTCGCGTTCTCGTCTGACTTCGGCTCGCCTGGTCTCGGCCAATATGTATTTCCCACATTATATTTATATGTTAACTAAAAATCCGCATGTGAAGCCTCCGTGCATATTGGCACTGCCAGGGGGAAATGGCAAAATTACCAGCAAAAAAGACGTCAAAGCCACAACCAATGCCTCCTAGAAGTACGAGCCGTCAGGCTACGTAATCGTTCTCGCTGTGACGTCATGGCGATAGGGAATTTTCACATTTCCACGAGGCAGTGTCCACACACACGGAGATTTCACTTGTGATTTTTAAGCGAAAATATCAATAAAACGTTAGTTTTTTGTGCGTGGATGCGTTGTAATAAATATATTTAGTCATAGCTTTCATTTTGTGTGTGTTTGTGTGTGAGTTGGAGGAGAGGCGCACTGGCGCCTCTAAGCACTCAGCCTAAAGGACCCATTGTACTCATTTCCCCCTGCCTACCATAGTTTCACAGACCTCTTGATAAAGTCTAGGATCACTGATAGGGGGAAAAGAGGCTATCGTCTGCATGCGTGCAACATCCCAGCCAAAGCATTGATATCTGAGACGCGCAAACGCTGGGCATTCACAGAGGAAATGCTCCGCAGAGTCAGCCTCTTCTAGACAGGATGAACAGAGGTCATCCTGTGCAAAACCTATTCGGTACATATGTCCTCCTAGGCAGTTGTGTCCAGTCAGAATACCTACCATGGCCCTGCAAACTTTCCTGCTCTTATTGAGCAAGAATCCCGCAGTCACATGGTTGGGTTCTGAAAGGAATACCTTCGTGTGCCTGGCCACACCGGCAGCCGTCCATCTATCTTTGTGAGCATCATCTACCCACTTTCGAATAATGGCACGTGCAGATGCGGTCGGCACACCCAAGGCGGGTTCAGGGCCCCGTAGCGGAAGTTCCGAACCTTGCTTCGCAATGACGTCAGCAATTTCATTCCCCTCAACACCACAGTGCCCCGGTACCCAGAGCAGATGCACCCTATTGAATCTGGTGACCGAGTTCAATCAAGCTCTGCACTCTTGGACAATTTTCGAGTTTGTCAGGGGTCTGCGCAGCGCCATCAGTGCAGCTTGACTGTCACTGCAAATAGCAATGCTCTTTCCCCTCCATCTTTCTTCAATTGCCCAACAGGCAGCTCTCGGGATAGCAAATATTTCTGCTTGAAAAACCGAAGCGTGCTCTCCAAGAGAGAAAGCCCATCTTCCATTCGATGAATGTAGATAGACACCGGCTCCAGATCTACTATCTGACCTCGAGCCGTCCGTGAAGAAGATCTCCGAATATCCCCTCGTACACAGATCCGGATCATCCCAGTTACTTCTGCTTAAGAGGATTACTTCGTACCTTCTTCTGAAGTCGAGAAAGGGCACCCGAGCGTCCGAAGGCAGACAATGCTCATTTCTGACGGATAAAATGTCATGAATTTCACTTTATTGGAAAGACATTTTCACTGCTCCATTTTCAAATTGAAACACCAAATGTCACTTTTCCGCTCGAAAGAATGAACTGCACAAACTAAATTTGCGTGAAATGATTGACAACATGTTTTAGTGCCATCTATGTTTTCGAAGCGAAAGCTACTTCAAAGCAACTTTTCATGCTAAGAACACAGTACCAAACTTGCTTATTTTCAAGCTAAATTTTCGCCGAAACAGATTTCACGTGAAATTTTGTATGAAAATTTCACGTGAAATCGAACTCAGTACTATGCTTTAAGCGGTGATAAACTATCACCACAAAAATATTCGTCCTTCATTATAACTTTACGCCAAAAACCGTCTGACAGATTGCAGTGTTTTTCAGTAGCTCAGATCCTACTGAAATTTACTGAAGAGAGAGGGGAAATTTTCAGTTTTCAGTAAAACGGAGTACAAAAACGGCTTCATTGCAATTAATTGCCTATAATCGTAGCACGCGAACAGACCTATTAGGTCTGTTCTTGTACTTTCAGTCACTGAATTTTCCTGAATTTTCCTGAATCATGTGGTGGGGGGAAATTCATGAAAGTGCGGGAACGCTCTCATTGCATTTCCTGAAAATTGACAACCAAAAGTGTCAATTTTTGGTTTTTGGAAGAAAAATAGTGATTGTAAAGTCATCCTTAGCGGTGATAAATAATCGCCACAAAAATATTCGACCTTCATAGCAAAATTACGCAAAAGCTATGTCGCTTACCGCGCACATTTGAAACTTTTTCCTCGCACCACACCGTTTGACACTTTTCAGTATTTTTGAAGGGGAAATTTTCAGTTTTCAGTAAAACGGAGTACGGGAACAGCTTCCTTGCAATTAATCGCGATTAATCGCAATTAATCTGATTACGGGAACATACCTATTATTATTAGGTCTGTTCCCGTACTTTCAGTAACTGAATTTTCCTGAATTTTACTGAATAATGTGGTGGGGGAAATTCATGAAAAGTACGGGAACGCTTTCATTGCATTTCCTGAAAATTGACAAACAAAAGTGTCAGTTTTCGGTTTTTGGAAGAACAATAGTGATTCTAAAGTTATCCTTAGCGGTGATAAATTATCGCCACAAAAATATTCGACCTTCATAGCAAAATTACGCAAAAAATATGTTGCTTGCCGCGCACATTTGAAACTATTTACTCGCACCACACCATTTGACACTTTTCAGTATTTTTCAGTAGCTCAGACCCTACTGAATTTTACTGAAAGAGGGGAAATTTTCAGTTTTCAGTAAAACGGAGTACGGGAACAGCTTCATTGCAATTAATCGCGATTAATCGCAATTAATCGTAGTACGGGAACAGACCTATTGTAACGCATCCACGAACAAAAAAATAACGTTATGTGCCAAATAGATATTGGCCGAGCCCAGGCGAGCCGAGTGTGTGGACGGTCCAGACAAGCGACTTTGACAGGTGTCAGAGGCGCTCGTCCGCTTTCCGATCGGAATGGATGTTGAGCACGAGCCAAAGCGATTTCGGACGAGCTGTCAAATGCCGTCCACATGTTCGCGTTCTCGTCTGACTTCGGCTCGCCTGGTCTCGGCCAATATGTATTTCCCACATTATATTTATATGTTAACTAAAAATCCGCATGTGAAGCCTCCGTGCATATTGGCACTGCCAGGGGGAAATGGCAAAATTACCAGCAAAAAAGACGTCAAAGCCACAACCAATGCCTCCTAGAAGTACGAGCCGTCAGGCTACGTAATCGTTCTCGCTGTGACGTCATGGCGATAGGGAATTTTTACATTTCCACGAGGCAGTGTCCACACACACGGAGATTTCACTTGTGATTTTTAAGCGAAAATATCAATAAAACGTTAGTTTTTTGTGCGTGGATGCGTTGTAATAAATATATTTAGTCATAGCTTTCATTTTGTGTGTGTTTGTGTGTGAGTTGGAGGAGAGGCGCACTGGCGCCTCTAAGCACTCAGCCTAAAGGACCCATTGTACTCATTTCCCCCTGCCTACCATAGTTTCACAGACCTCTTGATAAAGTCTAGGATCACTGATAGGGGGAAAAGAGGCTATCGTCTGCATGCGTGCAACATCCCAGCCAAAGCATTGATATCTGAGACGCGCAAACGCTGGGCATTCACAGAGGAAATGCTCCGCAGAGTCAGCCTCTTCTAGACAGGATGAACAGAGGTCATCCTGTGCAAAACCTATTCGGTACATATGTCCTCCTAGGCAGTTGTGTCCAGTCAGAATACCTACCATGGCCCTGCAAACTTTCCTGCTCTTATTGAGCAAGAATCCCGCAGTCACATGGTTGGGTTCTGAAAGGAATACCTTCGTGTGCCTGGCCACACCGGCAGCCGTCCATCTATCTTTGTGAGCATCATCTACCCACTTTCGAATAATGGCACGTGCAGATGCGGTCGGCACACCCAAGGCGGGTTCAGGGCCCCGTAGCGGAAGTTCCGAACCTTGCTTCGCAATGACGTCAGCAATTTCATTCCCCTCAACACCACAGTGCCCCGGTACCCAGAGCAGATGCACCCTATTGAATCTGGTGACCGAGTTCAATCAAGCTCTGCACTCTTGGACAATTTTCGAGTTTGTCAGGGGTCTGCGCAGCGCCATCAGTGCAGCTTGACTGTCACTGCAAATAGCAATGCTCTTTCCCCTCCATCTTTCTTCAATTGCCCAACAGGCAGCTCTCGGGATAGCAAATATTTCTGCTTGAAAAACCGAAGCGTGCTCTCCAAGAGAGAAAGCCCATCTTCCATTCGATGAATGTAGATAGACACCGGCTCCAGATCTACTATCTGACCTCGAGCCGTCCGTGAAGAAGATCTCCGAATATCCCCTCGTACACAGATCCGGATCATCCCAGTTACTTCTGCTTAAGAGGATTACTTCGTACCTTCTTCTGAAGTCGAGAAAGGGCACCCGAGCGTCCGAAGGCATCGCGAGAATCGGAGAGATCTCACACATCGACCTCCTAATAGAGCAGTGCCCCACATCGTCTTCACCTACCCATAAGCCAAGCTGAGCTAGTCAATGGGCAGAGCTCATCGCCACACTCTGGACTTGAATGTCGAGAGGAGGCAGATTGAGAAGCGCATCAAGGGCCACACCCGGAGTAGTGCTCATGGCACCACAGATACCCAGGCACACCGTCCTTTGCAGCGTGGCTAACTTTTTCCGAGCATACAATAGCCTCACGATAGTCCACCACACCACCGATGCGTACGTGAACATCGGCCTAATTATTGCTGTGTAGATCCACATCACTGCACGAGGCTTTAGACCCCATGTGGTAGCAAAAGCTCTCTTGCACTGCCCGAAAGCTTTTATAGCACGAGTAAGCTTCACTTCCACATGTTTCTTCCAGAGAAGTTTTTTGTCCAAGATTACTCCAAGATATTTGACTTCATCTGAAAGTTGAAGTGTTGCACCCTTCATGATTGGAAGCACTAGTCCTCTCAGTTTTCTTTTCCTGGTAAACAAAGCAAGTTTCTTCTTACCAGGATTCACTGTTAAGCCGTGCCTCGAACACCAGCTGCCAATCAGATCCAATGCACGCTGTGTATTTCTACATACCACATTCAGATCTTTACCGACAGCCAGTGCGGCCACGTCATCAGCATAGCTTGTGCGTGCAGCCTTTCCTGTTGCAGTTCGTTAAGCAGGGAGTCGACTAGCATACTCCACAGAAGCGGTGATAGGACGCCCCCTAGAGGGCATCCATTTGTCGCCTCTGTTCTTAAGTAGCAATCGGATCCAGCTTCCGCCAGCAACCATCTCTGCGTCAGCATGGCATGAATCCACCTAACTAAGACATCATCCACGCCATGCACTTTCGCAGCATCACATAGTTCCACGAAGGGCGCGCAATCAAAGGCCCTTTCAATGTCCACAAACACCCCCAGCGCATACTCACCATTGGAGATCGCTCCCTCAACTCTGGCCACCAAAAAATGAAGGGCCGACTCGCATGATTTTCCTCGCTGGTACGCATGTTGCTCATCATTCAAAGGGTTAAACCTAAGCGCCGTAGTACGTATGTGTCGTTCGACAAGTCTCTCTAGGCATTTCAACATAAACGAAGTTAAGCTGATTGGTCTAAAGTTCCTTGGATCGGAATAGTCATCTCTCCCCGGTTTAGGTATAAAAACTACCTTAACCTCTCGCCAAGGTGACGGAACATACCCCAAGGAAAGGCATGCCCAGAAGATTTCTCTCAGGTCTGCCCCCAAGTGGTCAATTCCCTCCCTAAGCATAACCGCATAGATACCATCCAGGCCCGGCGATTTGAAATTTTCAAAAGACATGATTGCATCCTTGACCTTTTCACTAGTGACCACAGATCTAGTTGTGTACCAGCACTTCCTACTGCTGCGAAGAGCAGGGATTTCGGTCACAGGCGCATTTGCCTTCTGCGACACAATCACCGGAGCTCCCGGGAAGTGAGTCCCAAGTAAAGTCTGCAAAGACTCCTTTTTGGACTTGGTAAAATCACCATCCGAGCATTTTAGAGAGTCTAGCTTAGCTGATTGATCCTTCTCTAGGACTTTGCAAAGCCTAGACGTCTCCCGTGCGCCTTCCAGTCTTTCACAGTAAGATCTAAATGATTCCCTCTTAGAGGTCCTCACCAGCTTCTTATACGTTCTCTGCAAAGTTCTGTAGGCGATCCAGTCATCCTCATTGTTGCTCTTACAAGCTCTGCTGAGACTTTTCCTGGTGTTTTTCCTTAGCTTCTGTAGTTCCCGATTCCACCAGCGAACCGTCTTGCCACATCTGCTCTTACTGATCGGGCAGGCCTCTTCATAGCTACTCATTAGGTCTCTATTCAGAGTGCTCAACCGGGATTCTATTGACTTTGGCGATTTTATCCTACCACTAGGACGTGCTTTGTCTGCAAGAAGCCGATTGAACGTAGGCCAATCAGTGTTTCTTGGGTTTCTTCTTTCCACCACGGGTGTTAGATCCATGGCTAAAGAGAACACCAAGTAGCGATGATCAGAGAGTGAATCCTCATCTGATACATTCCATCCAGTCATTGATCCAACTATTCCAGCTGAACATAGCGATAGATCAATGACCGCCCTTCTGTTTGGGGTGACAAATGTGGGAGTAGTCCCAGTGTTTAAAATCATCAGCCCGGCAGAAGTCATGAAATCAAAGATACTTTTACCCCTGGCGTTACATTTGTTGCTACCCCAGCTGGTATGCTGAGAGTTGGCATCACAGCCCACCACAAGTTCAAGTCTCTCCGATTCAGCGTACAGAACCAGGTCCCTTAACTCCTGTATCGGCGGCGGGAGTAAGGAATCAAAGGGAAAGTAAGCTGAGGCAACTATCGTGCGCTTAAGCCTACCATTTTCTCGGTTTTGTACGACGACCGCTGACAGGTCCGGGCTTGAAATCTGTCTGAGCATGGTGGTATCAAGCAGATTGGAAGCCAGAACACAAGTCCTCGGCCGTATTGACCTTTCATCATAAAAAATCTTGGCCCCCGTGGTTGGACTAAGTTCGTAGATCCTACCGCCTCGAACCCACGGTTCCTGTACAAGTGCAATGTAGGGGGAGGCTTGCAGTTTTGTCAATTTTTCGCTCAAAAGATAGGACGAAGCCTTGGCACGCCGCAAGTTGATCTGGAGAAATCTTATACCTTCAGGCACAGAAACGTCCGGAGTTTAAATCTTTGGATCCCTTTGCAGGGACCCTTAGATAATGTCCGCGTGACCAGTGAAAGAAACTCTATGGGAGAGAATTTCCACTGGATCTCTGCGTTTTGCTCTGGCGATCTGTCCATAGACAGTCACAAAAGCTCGTGCCTCACCACTTCCTGATTTGGTTAAATTTAACCGCATACAAGAAGTAGCTCAGCACCATCCGGTACCTGTCTCTTAGCATCGAGAAACTTCTCTGGTCAAGTACGATCACCAGGTTTAAACCATCTTCACCTGTGGTGGGATTCTTCCTGCGATTCATGTACTTGATGATCCAGTGTTTCGCATCGATGCCCGGATTCAGTTTGCCGAACATGCCAGTGATGTCACCTGCACTCTTGCGAGGACCAGAGATCCAACAACTGACATAATAGGGTTTGGCCAGGTCGGAGTCCAAAATGGTAAATTTGGGCCGACTGCCAGTACCCAATTTAAGAACGCTCTGTGTGAGCCACTCCTTAGATGTTTGATTGGAGCAGGCGACTTGGAGGTGACCATCCACAAACTTCGCTTGCGTGAAGTTGTAAACTGGTCCCGACTCCGCTATCTCTCGCCACAGTTCGTTCTTAAGGATAGCGCACTGACCTTCGGTCAGTTTGCCACCCTTGCCAGACACACCTATCACAACAACCAGCGAAGAAGACGCAGCTTCTGCATACGTTCTCCTCCGTACCCTTGTGGAAGGTGTGTTTGTGCCAGAAGGGCCAGCCTCTGCAAGATCTCTCTCGCAGATTTTGACACCTTTCGGCACCTTGCGCTCAGAGATGCAGGTATCCGCTTTCGCCTCAACCTTGCGTCTCTTTCGTGCGCCACCGCTGGCAGATTTGGCCTCTGTGCTGGCCGGCTGGGAGTTTTTCGGTGTGACCGGTCCCTCCTTACCTTTCAGCGTCGTCGCTGAATCCCGATTTGCATCAGGAATCATCGATTTCTTGAACAGAGTCCTCTTCTGTAGACGGCTAAGAGCTTTCCCTGGTTCACGAAGTCTAGTCGGCGTAGCTTTGCATCCAGCTGCCGGTCCAGAACATTTCTGCTCCAAACATGCGATCTAAGCATCACCAGCCAACCTTTCTTTCGCTACCCCGGGTCGGCTCAGAGGTTTCGCTGCCTGACGTCCAGTCTCCAGGGAAACACCTGCAGTTAATACTGCATTTGTCTCTCCGTCAGCCTTCGGCGGCAGCTTGCCCCTTTTGCGCAGTCTCCTACGTTGTCTGCGACTGAGAGCCTCCACAGGTTTCCAGAGTTCAGAGGAATGAGCACTCTTACTATCTGTACTTCCCGCGGGCGTCTCATTTGCACTAGTCGGAGTTACCTCCTCTAATGCATCCCTTCTCCTCTTATGTGAGGATTCGGGAAGAAACATCTTTACCCCTGGTGCGGCCGTAGTCGGACTTCCAGCTGGTGCTGTACTCGCCTTTCCGGAGCCTGTGATCAGGGGGGATGCTATCAGCAAGTCCGAAAACTTGCTGGCCATGGAGTCTTCCACGATGGTAACCTGTGAGCTTCCACTGCAACCAGGGTCCTCCATTGCAGTCATACATGAGGTTGGGGCCTGCAGAATCTGAGCCCCTGCCGTGCTGAGCACGGGTGGATTTCCAGACTCAGTCTGGCTGCCACCTGCAGAGATAAAGTCCTTGGGATTCATCCCCATGCTTACTACAGCCATCAGGCTGCAAATATACACATTTTACTGAGGATAGAGTTACCTCGTTACCTCAAACCCTCCTCCTTTCTCCGGGCTTGGGACCGGCATATCACAAGTTAGACTTGTGAGCGGCATTTTGTATCGACCAATTGTATCGCGATAGTAAATCGACACGGAACCTCACATAACCTAACAACAACTGATAAACATTTCGTAGCGAATTTTTCCAATTATGCCGCACGCACCGCATTAAATTGTGTTTTAGCTGTTCACTAGCACTGTTCCGCATATACCACTTTGTTTTCATTTCACTCACTTTAACACAACCCGTACAATTAACATTTTCCCGCGGACGTCCCATAAGACTACGTGTGTTTTTCGGGACATTTTGTCCTATTGCTGTGACTTCATCATTCTCCATTACGGCCCGTACTTCTAGGAGGCTTTGCCACAACGATTACGTAGGATGACGGCCCGCACTTTTAGAAAGCATTGGTGGGGCTTACAACAGTCGGACCAAATGTGACCTGACCTAAAGTGCGGACTAAAGCCTGAATTACATTGGAATGCAGTGCAGTGCAGTGCAGCGCAGCGCAGCGCAGTTTCGAAGCAGTGCACGCATTGCAAAGCACATTGAAAGCAGTGCAGTGTTCTGATAATTTATGTCAAATCAATTTGTGGAGGTTTGATATTTAGGTTTTCTGCATCTGTTTTTCGTCCATTTACAATTTAATGCCTGGAACGGCATTTCCGCCTGAATTCAAATGGTTTTTGCCCGGTCAACTACTCTCAAACGAATGTCAGCTGATGCAGTCTGCAGCGTTTTAGAAATTAGCCTAAAAGATGCAGTGCAGTCCGCTGCACTACACTGCACTGCAGTTAATGTGAATTGCCACATGCAATTACATGAGTTCTAAATTTCAGTGCACTGCACTGCACTGCAATCCAATGAAATTCAGGCTTAAGTGAACTTAGTTCTAAGGTGTTATCAACCTGACCTAAAATTTGCTTAGGTCGAACTAGGTCCTCGTTCGTACATGAAAGCTGTCATTTAGTTTAATTTTAATTCATGCACTGTATTTATCGTTTCATATGTCTCTCAAACATGTTTATTTCAATGATTTTGTGTCAAAGGGGACTGTTATGAGCTTATATTCAACATACATACATTATTAATAGTCGCGCAAAATCAATGTTTAGGTCGGGCGTGTTTACAGCGGTATATAGTCCACGACCTATATATATGTCAGGTCGCTTGAAATCGTGGACCAACCTAAATTTCGGTCGGATACTGGTAGGATATACAGCGGTCGGACCAAAAGTGACTTGCCCTAAAGCGCGGGTTAAATGAACTTAGTCGTCAGGTGTTTGCGCCAATCTGACCTAAAATTTGCTTAGGTCGAATTTAGTCCTCGTTCGTATGTGACAGCTGTCATTTAGTTTAGTGTTCGTTCATGCACTGTATTTCTCTCAAACTTATTTATTTCAATGATTTTTGTCAAAGGGGGATGTAATGAGCTTATATTTAACCATGGCCTTCATATAAAAGGCCTGTGGCAGTCCATTAACATAAAAGGAAGTTTTATGGTAGCATTTGGTATGATCATAAATTATTAAAAAAGATGGCGACTTGTCAGTGACAGTTCAGTATTTCCGGTCAATTGTTAGAGTTAAGTTTACTATTGGAATAAACGTGTATATTTTATATCGGGGTTTTGTTGCGCCGTAGTAATGATAGAAAACCCCGAAAGTGGTGCCGTGACCAGGATCTTGAACCCGAGGTCATACGAGTGCAATGTGGCCAACAAACACAAATCGATCGGTTGAGAGCCCCAACCTTGCACACGCAGCGATGGGGTTTGGCGGCGCACAGAGTGCAGAAGCAGTTAGAGGCAGCAGTCCAGATGCCGGACGCGGTATTGGCGGGAGAGGACCCGACCAGTGCGTTCCACGTGTTTTGTTCCCTTTGGATAGTACTACGACAGGTGGTGCATTCGTGGCGTTGCACCCCCAGAAATTGCTACCGCCGTTCATTCCTGGCGATGTTGCGCTGTGGTTTGATTTGGTCAAAATGGCGTTCGAACGTCATAACATTCTACGTGATGCTGATCAGTTCTACAGTTTGATACAAACTATACCATCATCGTTTCTAACCTATATCGGCCATGTGGCCAAATCAGGCAGCCATACCAAATACAGTGAAGCAAAAAGCATTGTATTCGCACTCAGCCAACCCAAGCGAATTCAACAATTGTTGCACAACACACGGTTTCATTCTGCTGTGAGGCCGTCTCACATGTTACAACAGATGCGTCGGTTGTCAGAAGGCACGTGCACTGAAGACATACTGAAGCATTTGTGGTTCGGTCAGTTACCGCAAGTGGCGCAAAGTGCACTGGCAATATACTACAATAGTAATTTAAGCGAACTATCCAAACTCGCGGATTGCCGATATGACATCACTGCCACATCAAGCATGTGCTCAATCGATTCAAACTCTTCGATAGTACATAGTGAAGTAAGCAGTGCAATAAGTTTCAATGATAACGGCCACATCGTAAAGCAACTTGACGTACTGCGTGCTGAAATAGCAGCCATTCGAAGCGAACAGAGAGACAACATACCAGCCTCGCCACAAGGGTAAAAGTATAATAATGAACTCTTTAATGGATGTTGTTTTTATCATCACAAGTTTGGGACAGCAGCACGGAAATGTAAGCCAGGTTGCAAAAATTTCGGCAAATGGCAACATAAACAAGCGGGAAACGAACATCGGGAAGAGTGATTGCGGCAACATCTTCCCGAACACAAAATCAGGCATCGCCGTGACTTTTCATAAAGGAAAAGAGGACGAACATCGAATACTTAGTCGACAGTGGATCCGATATAACAGCACTTCCTATAACATACTTAGACAAAAGCCCAGGTAGATCATCAGTCACACTTTATGCTGCGAACGGGTCACTTATAACGACATACGGATCAAAAAACCAAATACTGGATTTGGGACTAGGTAAGCCCTACGAATGGGAATTTATTATAGCTGACATTAATAAACCCATTCTGGGAGCAGATTTTTGAAAAGCCTATCATTTATTACCTGATTTAAAATTGCCACCGTTATCCTCTGACACGCTCTAATAACCCTTCTTCCCAGTCGGGAATGCAAGGGCGGCCATTCTCGGGCGGCTTTTGCTCGCGAGATAAAGGTCGCGGGTGGGCGCCACTCGCTTCGAACCGAGAAGTTGCCTCACAGCCGTCGCCCCGAAGCGAGAAGGTGGCGGCGGGCTCACTATCTGCCACAAACTATTTTCTTCTTAAATCCGCGAAAGCAAACAATATAGTTACATACAACTCGTGTAAAACTACGCTTTATTCCACGAACTGGAACACAGTGGTATTCGAAACACCTTCGGCAGGCAGCAACGGAGCTTTTGATCAATTATGTCAACAATATCGAATAAATTAAACTGTAAGAAATGCAGGGAAAATATTGTAGAGAAGACGGAATGTCTTGAGTGTATTACCTGCAATAAAAGTTTGCATTTCTATTGTGCGGGATTCCCAGAAAATAATTTCAGAAAACTCAGCAAAGACAGGAAAAAGAACTGGCAATGTCAATACTGTAAAATGAAACCTGGGGCAAGTCAAAATAATGAAATTAATGTGTCGATTGGAAATAATAACACTGATGACGCAGCTGATGGAGATAGTACAATGAAAACTAACATGCTTGATATTAAAAACGAAATGCGTTTACACACACAGGAATTACATGAAATAAAACGATTCTTTAAAAGTGAACTTGAAGAATATAGAAAATCATTGGATTACTGTTGCAACAAACTAGATGAATACAATACACAAATGGATAAATATAGTAAAAAAATGGATAGCCTTATGAGCGTATGTGATAATTTGGCTACAGAAAATGCGAACTTTAAAAAACAAATCAAATCCCTCACACAACAAATCAACATATTGGAACAGGATAGATTACAATGCGAAGTTGAAATAAACGGAATAGTGGAGACGCCCAAAGAAAACATACCCGCTGTCTTAAATAAGGTTGCCAATTTATTAAACATACAGGGAGATGAGGCCAAACCTAGTCTTGCAAAGAGGCTTACGCAACATCAACAAAGGAATAACAAACCAGGGGTAATAATAGCACGCTTTGCTTCTAACGAAAACAGGAACATCTGGCTGGAGAACTTATAAGGATACCCTTCTTTGTAAGAATCTTGACGAAAATCTACCGCCAACTAAATTCTACATAAATTGTCACCTTACGAAAACGAACAAGAGGCTTCTCTTCTTAACAAAGCAGTTCGCTAAAGACAACTCGTTTAAATTTGTTTGGGTTCGGGATGACAAAATATTAATTAGGAAAAATGAGCAAGGAAGAGTTTATAGAATCAACTGTGAATCGGATCTACATACTGATCACTTAAAGTAAATACTTGTTCTTGCAATTTTTGTAAACTTACAGTCTGTCAAGAATGAGTTTACACATAGGGAAAAAATTCAATTTTTCATCTTTCTAATTATAAAATACTACTTTTTGTTTATGTAAATAATTTTTTTTTTCTTAATTATCGTTATTTGCATTATTTCCAACCGATATATACAAAAAAAGTACAACTTCAATGCAAAAAAAGAACGAAAAGAACAACGAAAACAATTATTACAATTCTTGAAGTGTCAAGAAACTCTTTACACAAAAGTTTTTTTTTGCATTACTGCAACGATACGGTAAATTTACCGTAATTTTTGGTCTGTATTGTAAAGCTCTATAAATTTGATCATTAGTGTGTGATTAATTTTTGGCTAATACGCATAAATAAGTGAGATATTGTGTTTTAAAATGCCAGGCAAAAGATTATCCTTTGAGTTAGTTCAGATGATATACTATAATCACCAATTAGGTAAAAGTGCACAGGAACTGTCGGAAATGTTTTGTGTAGCACGAATGGCAGTCTATAACGTTGTAAATCGTGCTGAAAATGAGAATAGATTGGAGCCAAAGCGTGGAGGTGGCTCAAAACCAAAAATATCTAAACGTATAGAGCGCCTTATGATAAGGAAGCTTGATAAAAACCCCTGGATTTCGACCAGAACACTTGCTAGGGAACTCAAGGAAGAGTGTGATGCTGCTGTTTCCCATGAAACAGTACGACAGGCCATCCTACGAAATAAGTTCTCATTAAGAGCTGCACGAAAGAAACCACTGTTTTCTGCACTAAACATCGAAAAGCGTTTTTCTTTCGCTATGATGCACCTTTTTCAACCCGTTGACTTCTGGGACGACGTCATATTCTGCGATGAGACGAAAATTATGTTGTACTATAATGATGGACCGGCTAGAGTGTGGCGCAAGCCTTTAACATCGTTGGAAAATCGAAATATCATTCCGGCTGTAAAATTTGGTAAGTTGTCCGTTATGATTTAGGGTGCTTCTCAAGCAGAGGAGTAGGAGACTTGGCATTCATCGAGTCAACCATGGCCGCCCAACCATATTTGCATATCCTTAAAACATATTTGGCAAGCAGTGCGCAGAAATTCGGGTTTATGCATAACAGCAGACCAAATTTTAAGCTTTACCAGGACAACGATCCCAAACATAAGGCGAACATGGTGCGAATGTGGCCCTTATACAACTGCGGAAAAGTAATGGATACGCCAGCCAAGAGTCCGGACTTAAATCCCATCGAGAATTTATGGGCTTACTTAAAACAACAAGTCGCTAAAAGGCAACCCAAAAACCAAACTGCCTTAAAAATTGCGATTCTCGAAGAATGGCAAAAAATACCAACCACGTATGACCTGCAAAAGTTGGTTCATTCAATGAAAAATCGGTTGCGATGTGTGGTGGATGCCAAAGGTGGCCATACCAAATGTTAAATATACCAAATAATATTAAATATCCTGTAAATATGTAAATATTAAATACAATAATAATTTGTGTAAAGAGTTTCTTGACACTTCAAGAATTGCAATAATTGTTTTCGTTGGTCTTTTCGTTCTTGTTTTGCATTAAAGTTGTACTTTTTTTTGTATATATCAGTTGGAAATTATGTAAATAACTATAATTAAGAAAAAAACATTCATTTACATAAATAAAAAGTAGTATTTTATAATTAGAAAGATGGAAAATTGAATTTTTTTCCTATGTGTAAACTCATTCTTGACAGACTGTATATCTTTTTTATATACTATTTTTTTTTTATTTAATTTTTAAATTTTTAAATGATTTTCCAAACAGAATTGTTTGACCATGAAGATATTGAAACGTATGTTGCGAATTGTGCCAAAGAGTGTAAACGAATTTTCGATAGAACATTGAACACGAGCATTAAAATTCTTCATTTGAATATTAGGAGTATCAAGAAAAATTTTGATGAGCTAAAAGTTTTGCTAAGTGAGCTGAACGATAGTATTGATATTATTATTTTATCGGAAACACACCATAATAGTTACGCTACAGATTTCAGTCATATAGCTTCTTTTTTACAAATCCCTACGTACAGTATGTATTATACAGAGCAATGCATCAATAAAAATGACGGAGTAATAGTGTACATAAACCAGAGAATTAGCCACAAGTGCGAAGAAGTTAGCTCAAAATACATGACAGGACTACAGCTAATGATAGAAACGACGAGCAGCAAAAGCATAAGAGTACTAGCAATTTATAAATCGCCCACTATAGATAATGATAATTTCACCTCGGATATTTATAGTAAGGTTTCAGATAACAATAACGTTGATATTGACGTAATTACAGGCGATATTAACATCAACTTATTAGACAACTCGAGTACGACAAACAATTATCTGACCGCACTTAATAGCTTAGGTTTTGTTTCGTACGTCAACAAGCCTACTCGAATTGATGGTAATAGTAGCTCCTGCATCGACCATGTTCTTCTAAGAAAACGGATAAGTTCTCAATTTAATGTCGTAACACCAATTATATTAGAAAATAGTATAACGGACCATTACACTATTTTACTTAAAATCGAGGTTAACAAAAACCTAACAGAAACAGCCAAAAACACAGGAATGAAAGTGTTAAAAAGAATAAAATACGACGAAATGAAACTCAAAATTGGACTAATTGATTGGAACGACGTTTTAAACATTGAAGACAATGCTAATATATCTGCATACAAATTTATAATGCAGATTAAAAAAATCATTGATGAATCAACCTCTTTCCAAATTATTCCCAATAAATATGCACCGCTTAAACAATGGATGTCCTTGGGAATCGTAACATCAATTAGAAAGAGAGACAAACTCAAAAAAGCATTGAATAGAGAACCCTTTAATATCCAGTTACAGTCACATTATAAAAAATACAGAAATAAATTAGAAATTATCAAGCGAAAGGCGAAAAGAAATTATTATCAACGATTAATAAACAACTCCAATAACAATAATAAAAAGTTGTGGGATATTGTTAGTGAAATGACAAAGTCAAAATCGGTTAACAACTTCACCACGGAAGTAGTCAATAGCTTACTGCAAAATGTCACAAAAGAAACAAACGATGATGATAATCGTATATTGGCGAACCACTTCAATGATTATTTTATAAACATTGGAAAGAATATAACACGTAACATTAGTAACGATTTGCCAACACCCGCTATATCAAACTTTCGTGGCCTAGAAACAAATCTACATTTGCATAAAATCACTAACAAGCAATTATCTGATATAATAGGATCATTAAAAATAAACTCAGCACCAGGATGGGATGGTATAAATAGTAAGTTATTACACAAAATAAAAAGTGACATTGTCTCACCCTTGGCTAAGCTATTTAATAAGTGTTTAGATGAAGAAACTTTCCCGTTGGTTTTCAAAAAAGCTGTTGTTATTCCAATATTTAAAGGTGGTAACAACTATGATCTTAATAATTATCGACCAATATCACTCCTGTCGACTTTTGCCAAGATATTTGAGCGTTGTATTAAAAACAATCTGACCAAATACCTCACAGAAAATAACATAATATCGAAACAACAATACGGATTTCGCGAAGGACTAAATACAGAAGATGCTGTAATAAATGTGTCAAATTTCCTATATGAAGAAATAAATAAGAACAATAAACCCTAAGCAATATTTATGGATATAAGGAAAGCATTTGACACAGTACCCAATGATTTGCTACTAACCAAATTGGAAAGAATCGGTATTGTAGGCAAACCTCTTAATCTTTTCCGATCTTACTTAAGCTTACGCCAACAGCGGGTAAAAGTTAATAACACGATGGGAGATTGGCATAGTAACTTAGATATTGGTCTGCCACAAGGAACAGTACTTTCACCTATCCTATACACAATTTATGTGAATGACCTACTCAATTGTCTTGAAAGTCAGAATTCTAAGATGATAGCATTTGCAGATGACACGGTTATGTTAATTTCTACTCCTAGTTGGAGTGATACATGGTTGTTAGGACAATCTAATATGACCACAGTGCAAAGATGGCTTTGTGGTCATCAGCTTAGTTTGAATGCACAGAAAACAAAAGCCATGGCATTTTCGCTGAAAATAACCGGTCAGCCGGATTCTAATACATTAACATTACATCACCATAAATGCAGGCGCCAAGAAGATGCACCATGCAGCGATATATGTCGAGAAATACATGTTGTAGATGAAATCAAATATCTTGGCGTAACTATGGACAAATATCTTAAATGGAATAAACACACGGAAATGATAAACGCGAAGCTAAGACGTAGTATATATCTTTTCTATTGGTTGCGTGATATCCTTACCCAGGACCAATTGAAAATTATATACTTTGCTTTGATACAGTCTACTTTGCAATACTGCATAACTGTTTGGGGTGGAACCTATAATTCACACTTAGCAAATATAAAGACGACTCAGAAATACGTACTAAAAGTAATCTATAAATTACCTCGTCAATTTCCCTCATTGGAACTCTTTACATTAACTAAGGTATTCGACGTCAAAAAGCTATATGTGAAATCTGTGTTATATTACACTTATAAATACGAAAGGCAGAATCTGATTTGCCATGACCAGGATACTAGACATAGCCACAACAGAATTGTTGTTCCTCATTGTAATAAAACACAAATCCAAAAATATGTTGCATACATTGGTCCTAAATGCTATAACGACCTCCCTACAGTTTTAAGAAATATAAATTCATTGTCACGTTTTAAATATAGCGTTAAAAAATGGCTCCAGTCTATATCAAATGAGGAATTTTATGCTATATTCAGCTATGTATAAAAATAATAGAATAAATCTAAAGGTATAACGTTAGCGATCGTTCTCTTATGCAAATCAACCAAATGAATTAAGTTTATGATAGATTTATATTAGTATAGTTTAGAAAGTTTAAGTCTCCTACCACAAGCTTAGCTTATAAGGAGGCTATTACACAATTATAAATTTAGAGTTCTAAGCTTTTTAATGTAAGAGTTTTTGTGAAATAAATCAAATTGAATTGAATTGAATTGAATTGAACTATTCACTAAATGTGCTCTACCATGAATGGTAGCAGATCTTATTCGAATACACAATTTGAACAGTTGAGATTAAATCACTATTACAATTCTCGATCGTCGTTATATATCTGCACCGAAATTTTAGAACCAAATCGCGATTCACAACAAAGAAATTCGACACTTATATCTACAAATCGTTAATTATAAAATTAGTTTTCTGACCTTTATCTTGAGATGCTGCTTCGTCGAACGCTGCGTTTCTCCCTCGATGGGGCCCTTTGTTCTCGAGATCACTTGTTTTGCCGGAACTCCTGCTGTTTGACTCAAGCAGCCGCAATACTGGGTCTTCTTCGGATCTAATTCCAAAATCCTCACTGACGGAATGATTGGATATCTTTTCAAATCTCTGCCTTCACTCTTGGCTATCCTTCATGCATTCCAACCGCCGAACCAAGATAATCACATGTAAAAGAAAACAATTTTTAGGACTCCTGCCGCCTAATTCCACATCTACTCGCTTACCCGGTCGCCAGAAAAAGAGACCCATTTTGCACTTCCCGGTGCTCAGCAACATTTTTGGCGGCAGCGGGATTTTCAAACCCGTTGAGTTCAAACACCTGACTCAATATTTCACTCAATCCAAGTTTCACGTCCCACATGCAATTCACTGTCTACTTTGGGACAATAAAAACTCAAACGAAAACTCAAATGTCAACAGGTGACGGATTGTTGACAATTCGGAAATAATAACATTTCGGTGTATTCCAGGGCGCTTTGGATCCTGTGTCAGGTAAGCGGCAATCTTTATTTCTGCTTTCCGATAATAGTGCTTAAATCGAAAACGATCCTTGCCATAGTGATCCGCCTGATCGTCTTCGGATGGTGGTTTGCTGCGGCCGCGAGTTTAATTCAATCAGTGTGATTGTCGGCGTCCAAGTGTCGCTTGTTTGTGCTTCATTTGATGAATTGACAGTGTTTTGATTAGTAAGTCGTCAGGGTTTTCGGCTGCTAAATCGTTATCCTACGTGTATTTAGGTCGTCTTTTGTACTGGGATAGATCCTCGTAGCATCTTGGCGATTGTTTTGGTCCTGCTTAGGTCAATAGTTCGGTAGTTCGGACATCTGCTCGGCATCAGTCGTATGTAGGCCAAACATTGGCCTAGGTCCGGGGTCGTCGACATGAGCGTCTCGGCCCCATGCGCTGCTCTGTCGTTTGTTTACGTTCCGTCGCCGGTCTCAAATTCTACTCAACAATTTGATTTACGCGTTTATCTCGCAGGTATCTCGAGTCTGATGTCTCGTTGATCTTGTGATGATGGTGATGTTACTTGCATGATTATTGTGCTGTTGCTTATATGTCTTATTGTGCTTTTGATGTTCGTTTGCGTCGCCGTGTTAGTGCAATGTTTGTTTTAGCTAATTTGTCATTACATTCTTAGCCTTATTCAACCTAGTCTTATTTAATATTAAAACTAAAGCGTAGGATCCAACGATTTGTATGCTGACATTGCGGCCCAATCTCCATCGTTCTCTTCTTTAGAGGACGGTGGAGATTATTTGATTTATTTTTTATATATATATACGCTAAAACTAAAGACAAAAGTCCGCGTCCCGTGACACCCCCCTCGCTTAAGAGAATTTCATAGAAATTCTCGACCATACCCGATCGATTTACCGCGATCTAAAATTCTCGTCTGGCATCCGATGCCCGAAAACCGACTCAAATGCCCGCTCATCCCGCCCGGTACTTGAATTCTGAAAAAAAAATTTTGTCGCAATATCACACACCACTCATTCCTGCCTCGACACTCAGGCATACTCTTCGCGTACACGGCTCTATTCTTTTAACTATCATTTTCCCTGCATGTTTATATGTTGCATGTCCTAGATTGGCCTCGTGCGGGTACTTTTACCCTTATCATCTAAAATTCTAATGCCCTTCGAATTAGTTTTTAGGATACGGTACTGTACACGAAGATATTCCAATGTAAAAACGCAGAAGAAGAAGGAAAAATGAATGACAAAAAATAAAGATCATACTAAAGTAATATGGAAAGAAGCAAAGGAAAAAAAACAAAATAAAATAAAATGACAAGGAGAAACCAAAACCCCAGCCGGAACGCTATCGGTATTTTTTTTTTATGTTCATTATCATTCATAACCACTTATTAATACTCATAACTAACCCTAAAACATATGCCTAAATATAAAACTAACCAGATATTGACTCTAACCGCTTAAGATCCTTTGCGTGCCACGTCCCCGCCGCTTTACCCTGTACGTCGGCTAGTTCGAACGTCCACGCTGATGTCCTCTTCTTCAGCAAGAAAGGACCAATATAGGCAGGGGCCAGTTTAGCCGAAAAATTTTTGCTGCCATCCGATAGTACAAATTCCTTCTCCATACCTTATCACCTATCTGGAAGTTCTCCGTTCTTCTTCGGAGGTCGTAGCGTCCTTTACTCGCCGACGCGACCACCTGCATTCTCCGAACCACTTCTTGAGGAACTTCCTCCAGAGCTTTCGCGTTTCGCAGAGGGGAAAAATCCCTATCCCCGCTCCCGAGGGGGTCCGTTTCTTCCCGAAAAGATACCATTTCCCGGCCAAAATTTACAAAATATGGAGAGAAACCAGTGATCTCATGTTGGTACGTCCGCAACGCGCACGCAATCTTCGCTAGGTAGTCGTCCCACGTGCGTTGATTATCTGAAGCATAGCATCGTAACATGCACTTCACGTCTTGGATTGGCTTGGGGATGGTATAGCGCAGTGTACTGAATTTGTACCCCATATGCCTCTACTGGCCCTTTGAATTGCTTGCCACGGAAATGTACCCCATTATCGCACACTACCACTCTGGGGACTCCATAAACTAAGAAGACATTCTCTTCCAGTAGCCGGAAGACACTTGAGGCCGTCGCTGTTCTCACTGGTAGCAGAACAGAGAACTTCGTGACATAGTCTACTATCGTCAAAATAAAAGCATGCCCCCGCTTTGACCTAGGCAGTGGTCCCACGAGATCTACGCAGATCATCTCCCAGGGCTCTTTAGCCTCGCCCGCCCTAGTAGACATCAACCCAATCGGCGCTTTCCTCTCTATCTTACACGCCTGACACACCTTGCATTTCTTTACATACTGCCGAATATTCGATCTCATTTGCGGCCAATAGTAGGTTTGCATAACGCGTGACAACGTTCTATCGACTCCCATGTGACCTGCTGTAGGGTCGTCATGGCACCTTTTGAGGATAGCTCTCCTCTCCGTCTTCGGCACGACTTTCTTCCAGATTGTGTGGCCTCTCGCATCTTAACTAGTGCTTGTTGTTTGCTTCCACAGGGTGCTGTCCACAACTTTCCAGTTTGCGTACTCCACTGGCTTCTTTTGCACGACCTCCACCATCTTCTCGTACCACTGTTCTGGTCTCGTTGAGGTAGATAGGCTATCCACCTTGTTGATAGCTCGTGAGAGAGCATCTGGCACTAGATGCTCCTTTCCTTTACGGTGTACTACTTCGAAATCAAATTGTTGTAGTCTTACCGCCTACCTTGCCAGCCTGCCCGTAGGATCTTTCAGGTTATTTAACCATACCAGCGAATGGTGGTCAGTAATAACAACAAAATGTGTACCCTCAACGTACGGCCGTAATTTCTCAATTGCCCATAACACTCCTAGGCACTCTTTTTCGGTTGTCGAGTACTTCTGCTCGTGCTTCGATAACGCACGGCTGAGATAACATACTACTGTCTCACCCGTCGAGTGCGCTTGGCTCAGAACAGCCCCAATCCCCACATCCGAAGCATCGGTTTGGATCTTAAACGGAAGGCTAAAATCCGGACAAGCTAATATCGGCGCTGTGTGTCATTTTACACAAAGCGAACGCTCGCTCACATGCGTCTGACCACTCGAACTTCCGCCCCTTTTTCAAAAGGTCACTTATTGGTGCCACCATTGTTGCGTGATCTGGAATAAACTTTCGGTACCAGGATACCAAGCCTAAAAGCTGCCTGACCTGCTTCACCGATGTTGGGCGGGGAAAGTCACTGACCGCCTGAACCTTCTCAGGGTCCACGTGCAAGCCCTCTTCGTCCACCAGGTACCCCAGATACCGAAGTTTTGTCCTGCAGAACTGACACTTCTCTTTAGCCACCCGTAAGCCTGCCTCGCGTAGTCGACAGAAAACCTCACGCAATATTCCTACGTGCTGATCGAACGTTTGCGTCACCACAATGATGTCGTCGAGATAGGTGAAGACATATGGTTCCAACGCAGGACCTAGTACCGTGTTAATCAGGCGTTGCCACGTCGCCCCCGAGTTGTGTAAACCGAAAGGCATCCTTAGAAAGTGACACAGGCCCCTCCCTGGCACGGTGAACGCTGTATATTGCCGAGAATCCGCCGCCATTGGCACCTGCCAATAAGCGGACTTGACGTCCAGTGTTGATAGATACTTGGCGTTCCGCAATTTGTCCAGTGTCGTGGATATGTAGGGCAGGGGGTAGGCGTCTTTTTCCGAAACTGCGTTTATTTTCCTGAAATCTACACAAAATCTGTAGGACCCGTCCTTTTTTCGCACCAACAAGATCGGGGACGACCACGAGCTCGACCACTCCCATACTCAACATTTCATCCAACTCTACGTTAATCTGCTTTTGGACAGCTGGGGAGACGGGATAATATCTCTGTTTTATCGGAGCAGCTGAGGTCTTAATAGTGTGATCTACGAATTTCGCACAACCTAGACCCTCGCCCATCAGTTCGAATTGTTCCTTCAGTAAATTTTGTACGACTTCTGACTCTTGTTCCGACAAGTGAGACTGGCTCCGCAACGCTTTGCCTGATGCCACCTCAGTCGATGCAATTGAGGTCCATTGTTGCCCCTGCATGTCCAGGACGACTCCAAAACACTGCCAGAAATCAATTCCGAGAATTACTTCATGAGGAATCGCCGGTATTATCAGCGTTTCCAACAGGTGTTCTCTGCCATTCAAAGCAAATTTCAATTTTGCCACCCCATCAACTGCACAAGTAACTCCGTTCGCCAGGCGTACCTCTTCCACCCCGGTTTGACTCAGGACTAAGCCCTTTTCCCTCAATTGAGACCAGCCTTTGCCACCAACAATTGTGCGACTCGCACCCGAATCCAACAATCCCTCCATGACGACGTCCTCAATCTCCACACGTAAGTGCGGACGACTGTCATGCCCATTTCGGATTAGTGCGTAGTCTACGTTTGGTTGTCAAAATTGTTTTTGCGGTCTCCCTCTCGTGCTCGATTCGCCGACTAGCGAGCACGACGGTCGTTTCCCGGAACTTGCTGCTCAGACTGCGCTCGCATTCTCGGCTCCGTCACCCTGACCCGACACGATGGGCAAGCCGCTCACAATACCCCTTGTCGTCCACAACCGAAACAACGCCGAGCCTCAGTGCATTCCCTCGAAACGTGACCTTCCTTTCGGCAATTCCAGCACTGTACACGACTCCGACCGGACAACACGGCTACATAATCTGTTGGTTCGGCACCAACATACGCCAAGTCTGGTTCCAAACATCGTCTAGACCGTGGATTGGGTGGCACGAAAGCCGCTACCGACGCCCTCGTGGCATCCAGCGTACGTCCCATTTTAACCAGTTCGGCTCTTGTCGATATTGTCGTCAAACTCAGTTGCTGCTGGTAAAAGGGGCAGATGTTCCTACGAAGAATCCTTAATTTCTCCTCCTCTGAGCAGCTTTGTTTGAGGCGAGAGAAGAGGCGCTCCGTCACAGCCACATACACACCGACAGACTCATTTTCGCCTTGGGTTCTCCTTCGAATTTCGTCCCATAGACGGTCCTCATAGTCCGTCGGTAAGAACTCCGCCTTAAGTTCTTCGACGAGCTCGTCCCAAGACGCGACTAACCCTCGATTGGCTCTGAACTATATCAGCGCTCGCGAGTCGAAAAGGTCCACAGCTGCCCGGAATAGTTGCGATTTCGTAAGACCCCTTGCTTGTCGCAGTTCTTCCACCCGCTCAAGGAAAGCGTTTACTGACCCCGACGCATCCCCACTGAACTTAAGCCCCCATTTTTCCACTTTTGCCAGACTCGGGGCTCTAACCTCCACCGGAATGACCGATCTACCACCACCCTCAACCATTTCCTCTTCGTCCTTGCTCGTCTCTTCAGTTTTGGACACAAAGATCCCCATCGCCAAAATGAACCGGTTTCGCAGTTCCCTTGCGCCCTCTTTCTGTTCGGTGGTGACTGCCTGCATATTTCCCAGTCGACGGAACGCAAATTCGATCTTCACCTTCGTCTTCAGAAAATCAGAAGCGGCGCTCTCTCCCGACACTCTCGCGACCAACTCTTCGACCTCCAATGCCTTGGCTTCCAATTAAGCATAATCGGTCTCGTAGCTGAAAGGATACTCGGCTTGCACATACGAGGTATCTAACGCGGTCTCCGTTTTCAAGGTCGCCCTCAGCGTTTTCCGCATGTTTTCCACCGTGTCCGACGGAAAACCACGGATAGCAAGCTCATAAGTGAGCTCGTCCTTATTCAAACGGTCTACCAAAATCTTCATTTTCCCTAAATCCGAACACCACCCCCGTACCAAAGAAATACACTCACCAGACTATAGCGTGGCTCTTGCAAAAAAAATATTGTGTAGATGATTAAAAGTATAAGAAAATATCACTATTCAGGTAACCGAATTACCGCAAGACCTATTTCGGCCAAGTATTAATAAAATTCAATACAATTCACCAAATAAAATAGAACCTAGAAAAATTTTTTAACTAGAACCCTTGCAGCTACCGAAAATATTCCTTTATTACAAAAAAAAAACGCCATTCCTTCACACCCGCTATACTGTTGGACCAAACCGTCTCGCAATTTGCTCCGTCACACAATTTGCCTCGAATATCCGCACTTTTATCTATTATCTGGAACCGACACACGCTACACACTCACAGAAAAATCCATCACTAAACACACTCACTCTCACTCATTATCTGCTCCAATCGTTCCCACTCGAAATCCTCAGAATTCAAGTATATTTATTTTTAAATGTTCAATGAAAAATTTTCTATTTATTTTGTACCCGAAGGAAAACCATGCAGTTAATTCAATTGTAATATCTCACGCAAATTAGATATGTTCATATACTTAGCAATTGTAAATGAAAATTGTAACACAGTAATTACGATTTATTCAACTTCGAAAAGATACACGATAAATTCAATTTCAAGTCTGTTTCCAAAATTTCGCGATAGATTAGTAGTTTCCAACGATTTCGAACCTAAAGATACGATTTTTCTTCGATACGTGCCTTCCCACAATTTGGGACTTGGCAATTCAAAATTTTCACGGGTACCGTTGTGTACCGTTTTCACCGTTATACACCGTTATAGGCCCCACGTTGGGCGCCAATTTGTCACTGTTATCCTCTGGCACGCTCTAATAACCCTTTTTCCCAGTTGGGAATGCAAGGGCGGCAATTCTCGGGCGGCTTTTGCTCGCGAGATAAAGGTCGCGGGTGGGCGCCACTCGCTTCGAACCGCGAAGTTGCCTCACAGCCGTCGCCCCGACGCGAGAAGGTGGCGGCGGGTTCACTATCTGGCACAAACTATTTTCTTCTGAAATTCGCGAAAGCAAACAATATAGTTACATACAACTCGTGTAAAACTACGCTTTATTCCACGAACTATTCACTAAATGTGCTGTCTACGCTATTTTGCGTAGACTTGTGACGCAATCAATTGGTTGAAGCAACAAGTGATTGCCTGTCTCAAGTGATACCTTCAATTGGCGTTGCAAGGCGTTGAAATGAAGCCAATCAATTGGTCGAAGCACCAATTGATTGATGGTCCCAACTTGCTACTCTTAATTGGTCGACGCACCAATTGAAAGGCGTAGAAATTAAACCAATCAATTGGTAGAGGCACCTATTGATTGATTTCCCAACTTGCTACTTTCAATTGGTCGAAGCACCAATTGAAAGGCGTTGAAATAAACCCAATGGTACTTTAAATTGGTCGAAGCACCAATTGAAAGTTGTTGAAATAAAACCAATCAATTGGTCGAAGCACCAATTGATTGATCGATGTTGAAATAAAACCAATCAATTGGTCGAAGCACCAATTGAAAGTTTATTCCTTATATTTAAACATTGACGAACCACCAAAAAAAACTCTGTACTGTTTCAAATAACTTTATTTTACTAATCCGTGCGATTTGATTGTCCATTCGAGACTGATCATTTTCTTGCTATAAATCTAATTTAAGTACACACTTGAATTTTTCAGGAGTAAGCATATCATGCAAATTCCAATGTTTTGGCTATACCCATTTGCGAAAAATAGACAATGTGAAGATATAACGTGATCACCGTTGCATAAGCGTACTTAGAAGTTTACGCAGACGATATGCAAGATGATCAGGTTACTTCTTTTCGTTGCATTTCAAATGCTCAAGCGTAAACATTGTTATGTCTACGAGCAATGCAATGAAGATGCACACAGCGAAGAATGTGCTGAGTACGTTGCATTATTGCAGTTGTACGTTAACAACGATTGTTCAATGTTGATATTGAACATTACTCCCCGCGTTGAATGCATGTTCAATCTTAATTGCTTTTTGATAAAAGTAATCTAATTGTATTATTGCCTTTGCGTGAATTTACATGATATGCGACTTTAAACATAACAAATGAGAAATTTTCTTTTAGTATTACAGATTCAACTTATACCTAACATATATATTTTATTCCACTGTGATTTCAAATGCTGGTTCGCAACGCTGCCTTGGTCGTGGTGTTGGTTTGGATCGACAAATTCGAAGTTGACCAGTGATCTTGTAGGATACCAAGATGATGATGAGAATAATTGCTATTAAAAGTCCGAGGTAGCTGACCGCAAATTGGTGGGTGTCGGTTTGTTTGACTCTATGTGGAAGACTCGCCAGTTCCGGTATGTTGAGCTGTGCTTGAATGGCCTTGAGTTCCTTGAGGTGTGTTTGTTGATATACAATAGCTTGGTTTGTATATGAGTAAGTATTTTCGATGTTGTCAAGGTGAGGGAGATGAACTAGTTTTGTATACGAAAGATTCGTACTGCCGGTGTGTGATTGCAGTCCTCTGATTGTGAACCAATCGTGTTTGATGATACAATTAGCTTGTAGGTGCACTATACCAGACCCTTCTAGCATTTGTGACGAAGCCTGATTTCCACATGCTAAGTTGATGTTGATGCCCTCGTTAAAAGCGAAGAGCAAAGTATTTGGACTGGCCAATTTAGCCCAAAAAAAGTGATTCGCCAATTTTCTCAGCTTGCATGCGGTTGTCATCGGCATGTTGTTAATTAGGTTAACTTCACAGGTACTGATGTTAGACATCCTTCGATAAAGTGGATGAAGCGCTTTGCAAATGTATGTTGACGAATTTGTAACCTTACAGGCACTGAGTTCCCGGTCATCCATCGTATAGAATTGGTCTCGATGGAGAGTAATGGCGAGAAACGGAGCTGTTGGTTGTATGGCAATTAGGGTGCCATTGATTGAGCTCGGAATGGCCATCACCCGCAAGAGTTCCAAATTGTCAGTGGTGATCAATGGTACACTGAACTGGAATATTATGTATTTTTCCAACGTGCGTCCCTTGACTTCCATCAGCTGGTAAAGGTAATGAAGGTCATCTGGCTTTACGGGCAGCTGAATGGTTGCAGGCAAATGATTTTTGATTGCGATGAGTTCTTGACGCAATCGTGTTGACGGCAAGATGAGTAAAGGAATTTTTCCTTGACGCGTATGAGTAATGACGTCAATCATTGATGATTGCATTCGTTGTAATTGTAGGAACACCATAAATAGCATCTGAATCGAGACCGACATGAAAGTTTGTAATATAGTTAATTGCTGAATTTCATCACTGGTGCGGTTAATGTGGTTGGTTAATCGCTGGATCTCAGTTGTGATGGACTGAAAAGCGGAGTTTGTTGCTTTCTGGTTGGTGTTGATGACGTTGATTGTAGAATCGATGATTGATGTTCGATTCCTTAACATACTGAGCAAATATTCTTGATTCTCTGGAGTGGAATCCAGGTTTTTCGCAATTTCTTCGGCGTAATCAGCATCAAGAAGCCCAAAAAGCGAGTTGGCTATGTGCCCCACGATATTGAATGCACCACGTTTTGATCGGTTGTGGCTTGAGTGAGGGCGCAAAAGCTCGTTATCGTCCTTTAGCTCTCCCATAATGTGTTGGCGTTGTTCAATGACTGGCTTACATAGGTAGCCTTTGGTCACTCGATTACATAGCTTTGTCATGGTGTCGATGCCGTCCGCTGTGCTTGCAACATCCTTCCAATACGGGTCCAAGTTATAGTATGCGATCAACTTCCATTCATCCGTGGCCAAGTCAACGGTCCCCAAGTGGTCAAAATGGAAACCAAGTCCTCCACTGAATTGCTGAATTTTAATGGGCGATGCAATGGAGCACGGCAGCACTAGAAGGGTCAAGAAGAGTGACAATAATGCTGGGCCGCTGACCACTCGTCGTTTTTTGGGAGGGATTTTGTGTTGGTCTTGATGAGATCGTGCCGCTGCTGGTCTTGCCATCGGAGGATCAATCGTACTGGCTGCCATTTGAATCTTATCTAAAAAGGATTCATCGTCAGTGACCGATTCGCTGTCACATGGAAGAGGTGCAAGCTTGTGAATGGGCCGCCGGAGTATTCCTGAGGCTGTCCTTACGTCCACAACACGAACGTAACCATCCTCGCCGGGATATGTCTTTACAATTCTTCCCAAAGGCCAATGCAGTACTGGCGTGTTATCTTCCTGCACGATGACCATGGTGTCAGGTGTTACATTCGGTGATGGTGTCTTCCATTTACGACGATGTTGCAACTCGCTCAGATACTCTCGGCTCCACCTGCGCCAAAATTCATGTTTTGTGTGCGAAACCAGTTTCCATCTAGTGAGCAAACTTGTTTTGTGACGATCCGCATGCACATCAACAGGAGTTGTGAGAGGTTCGCCGACAAGAAAATGACCTGGCGTTAACGCGTTAAGATCATTCGGGCTCGTTGACATAGGAGTGAGTGGGCGCGAATTCAGGATCACCTCGATTTCCACGACAACTGTTTCGAGCTCTTCGTAAGTTAAAGATGCTGATGCTAAGTTTTGTTTCAACAGCCGTTTAGCAGACTTTACCGCTGCCTCCCACAAACCTCCAAAGTGTGGAGTTCGGGGAGGTATGAAATTGAAGTTGACTCCCTTTGAGACACACATTGACTTGATGGCTTCCTGTGACTGCTCGGAATAGATGATTGGGACTAGTTCGTGCAGCTTATTACTGGCGCCCACAAAATTGGTAGCGTTGTCACAGTAGAGTTCTTTGCACCTTCCTCTTCTAGCCATGAACCGTTTAAGTGCCCCGATAAAGGCATCGGTGGTGAGGTCCGACACCAGCTCAAGGTGAACAGCCTTTGTTGAAAAGCAGCAAAAGGCGGCGAGGTAGCATTTGTGGGGCCTCTTCCCTCTGATTTTGTAATGGACAGACAAGGGGCCACAGAAGTCAACGCCAGAGTGAACAAAAGGCCTTGCAGGCTGCACTCTAGTAGCTGGTAGATCCCCTATTACTTGCTGCAACATTTGAGGTTTACTTCTGGCACATTGTATGCAAGAGTGTACCACAGATCTGGCCAAGGTTTTTGCGTTTAGGGGCCAAAACCGTTGTCTGACGTCTGCAAGTAAGGCCGTTATGCCTGCATGAAAGTTTTCGCGATGAATATGTTCCATCAGCAATCTTGTCACTAGATGCGAGTAAGGTATAAGCATTTGATGTTTTGCGTCAAACTGCAACGCGGAATTTTTTAATCTCCCACCAACTCTCAAGATACCCTTATCATCTAAAAATGGAGCTAAGCTGCTAATACGGTTTCTTTTATCAACCTGCTTGTGTTTCCGTAGTTGATCGATTTCTTCTTTGAACTCTTGCTTTTGCATCTCTTTGACAATAACCTGGAGCCCGTCATCTATTTCTTGAGTAGTTAGATGGTTATCTATAATTGTAGTTTGCGGATGCCGTTTGATCTTGGAAATGAACCTTAAGGCATACGCTATTATCCGTTGCAGCTTTTGAAATTAGTTTTTGTGATTAATCTTATCAATAAAACTCCCTTCCTCCTTCACTGTTGCTGCTGATATCAATAAGTTTTTTGCCTCGATGGAGCACTTGCCACTTGGCTGAAATGGTGGAGGCCACAAACACTCATCTCCATGCAAAAATCTTGACCCATAAAACCATAAATGACATTGTGGTAGTTTTTCGGGGGATATTCCACGAAATATGACATCAGCTGGATTGTCCTTACTTCCTACATGACGCCATTGTTGTGGTTTCTCGGATGGACAAGATCCTGTTTGCGACGAAGGTATTGTAATTGGCAGCCTGAGAATGAATCCAGGCAAGTACTATCTGTGAGTCGGTCCACAGTGTCACCTTTGTAGTTTCGAGCTTTAAATCTGTTGTCACCCTCTCGGCAAGATCAGCTGCCAATTTAGCTGCGCACAATTCAAGCCTTGGCACCGTTAATTTTTTGATTGGGGCTACTGTTGATTTTGCTCAGAGAAGGCGCACGATAGTCTGGACTCTAGAGATTGACCGAATATACACGGCCGCTCCGTATGCTTGTTCTGATGCATCTGCGAATATATGAATTTGAATTTTGATCGCATTTTCAGGCAGAATTACGTGGCGAGGTATCTGAATGCTGTCCAGTTCATTAAGTCTGCTACTAAAAGTCGTCCACTGTGTGTGGATTTCTTGTGGAACGGCAGCATCCCAGTCCAGATGAAGCTGCCATAGCTGCTGCAACATTATTTTTGCTCTTGTGATTACGGGTGCTACAAGCCCCAAAGGGTCAAACAGCCAGACTATTTCTGAGGCCATTATTCTTTTGGTAACCCGCTGATGGTCAGTGAAGTGGGTTCGGATTCTAAGTTGGTCTACTTTAGGAAGCCATGACACTCCTAGAGTTTTGATAGCTTCGTTGTCTCTTTCTGAGAAGTTAAGTTGAACCTCTTGTTCAGCTGGTGGAATATTCTGCAGTAGTCTTGGATGGTTTGTACACCACTTGCGCAATTTAAAGCCTGCCTTTTCTAGCATACTTATGAGTTCGCTCTGAGCGGTGATTGCTTCTGACAGGGTGTTGAAACCTGTTATTACATCATCAACATAGAAGTCTCGCGCTAGTACTTTCGATCCTTCTGGATATGCATTTCGTTCGTCAAATGCTAGGCGTTGAAGTGCCTTGGTTGCCAAATACGGACCTGATGCAGTGCCATAGGTCACAGTAGAAAGCTGGTAACATTTGATTGGCTGATTGACATCTCTACGCCAGAATATTAATTGGAAGCTACGATCACTAGGTAGGATAAGAACTTGTCGATACATTTGTTGTATATCCGCCGTGAACACATAGCGCGGTAAGCGAAAACGGAGTAAGATTGTCAACAGCTCACTTTGTACGGTTGAGCCCACAAGTAATACGTCATTTAATGAAATGTTCGCGCTTGCTTTGGCGGATGCATCAAAGACCACGCGGAGTTTCGTGGTACTGCTATCTGGCTTCATTACGTTATGGTGGGGCAAAAAATAGTGTGGGGATTTGATGTTCTTGATGTCAACTTCCTCCATGTGGCCCATTTGGTAATAGTCTTCCATGAACTGAATGTATTGTTGGCGTAACTTGTCGTCCTTAGCGAGCTTCTTCTCGAGAGCGTAAAATCTACGCAGTGCCATGTCTTTAGAATTTCCCAAGCAATCAGGGCTCCTTGCAAACGGCAGTGCGGTCATAAATCGACCACTAGGTAGTCGTTGTATTGTTTCATTGAAATGCCGTTCATTGAAATGCCGCTTCAATCTTCCAGAACTTTTCGATCGAATCGCTTAGTTGTTCTTGGGTCACACCAACACCACAGACTGCTTCTGATCTAGTGTTGACGCTAACATTTCCTGAGACGATCCATCCAAACACTGTGTTTTGTAGTGTCGGAAGTCCCGATGCTAGCTTTATCTGTCCCACTGCAAGGATTTGGTAGAAGAACTCGGCACCAATTAGTACGTCAATATTTTTTACCATGTGAAATTCTGGATCAGCTAAGGTAACATTCCGTGGAATACCCCACTTCTCAGGGTTTATGCCTTGTGTTGGCTGTGGTGGTACTATTTGGTCTAGCACAAACGCTTCAAAGTGTTCGGAGAACCCAGTGGTTCTTGATTTCAGCTCCAGGTTGACTCGACGCTGTGTGCGCTGGCTGGCACTTCCAATGCCTTGAATATGCATGGCATCAGGTCTCACCGCGACTCCCAATTTCTTAATGATTCGGTTTGAAATAAGATTCACTTGGGATCCTGAGTCCAAAAGAGCTCGACACTCTACCTCACGTCCATTTGCTGAGACCAATATAACCCTGGCCGTACTCAGGAGAACGTACCGACTATTACATCGATTGCCCTGTGCCGCAAGTGCGATCGCTTGCTCTGGCTGCTTTAAGTGTGTCGATGAAGGTGCCTTTGGTTGCTTAATTTTGCCGGTTATCGTGCCTTTGGTCGATACCTCGGGCAGATGAAGCAAGGTATTGTGTTTCCTTGCACACTTGCGACATGTTCCACCTTCACAAGTGTTCGATCGATGACCAGGGTTCAGGCAATTTAAGCTCAAGTTGTTGTTGCGTACAATCTGGATTCGCTCGGCCGGCACGCAGTTCAGGAAGACATTGCATGCGTAAAGTGGATGCTCTTTGTGGCACACTACACACAACGTTCCAGAAACTACCGATGCAAGAATTCTTGTTTCCTTTCTTGTTTGCTGCCTTTCGTTGGTGATTCTGGTCTTCAAGCCAAGCGCCTCCAAGGTTTGAAATTTTGTTTGCAAAAATTCAAAAAAAAAATTTCATACTCTGTAGCCCCTTTGGATTTTCTAGGGACTGTTCATAGAGCAGATGAGTGGATTTGTCCAGATTGTTTGACAAAATGTGTAAAAGGATTGGATCCCAGGACTCTATGGACAAGCCGAGGTTCTCCAATCCAAGCAGACACTCGCACGTAGTGTCAGGAGTGCTTTAATGGCGGCCGATGAAGCATCAGAGCCCACATTTGATTGAGATACCAGTCGTCTAATCAAGGTGGCAACTAACAAACGCTTGTTCTCATAACTGTTATGAAGTAGCTCCCAAGCTGTATGATAGTTCTCGTTTGACAAGGGAAGGTGTCTCACGAGTTTCTCAGCTTCGCCAGTTAGATTGGTCTTCAAATACTACATCTTCTGGCAGTTCCCTATGTTTTGTACGTGCACTAGCTGTTCAAATAGATCAGCGAATTGTCGCCATTTTGCATAGTCGCCGTCAAACTTAGGGATCGATATCGTTGGAAGCTGTACTGGCATCGGCTGTGCGGTGTGTCGCCCTGCATGTGGTTCACTTGTCGTTCTGCCAGTTAATCTTGAAGACAACCCGATAGTCATTTTCCGTACTTCATCCTCGAGATGAAGATACTCTTCGAAATCGTACCCTAATGCTATAAAGTCACTCAAAATTTCCCAAATCTTAAGATTTGTAGCAGCAATTTGACTCCAGAGCTCTCTGAGAGTTGTCATCGATACCTCGTAGTAATGGGTAGGCTGATCATCAGTTGTTCGATCTAAACTGCTGACCAATCGCTTTAACGAATGGGTAAGCGCTCTCTGTCGTCGAATATTTCGTTCGACTTCTCTACCTTCGGATGCATCTACTGGCATTTTCACCTGAGCAGCTTCGGGAGCTTGAACTGTAGCAATCCCGAAAGCTTTTATAGCGTCCATAAAAATGCGACGATATTTGTCGTGAAGCCGTTTGATCTCCCCGTAATAATCCTTTCCGAAATAGTCATGTTCGGGTGGAAGATCACTTGCCTCAAGTTGATCATGCCCTTCTTTGAAGTCATGCCATGCTTCATCAAGTCGTTGTAAACGGACTTCAAAATAAGACTTTGATGGTTTTCGGTCTTCGGAGTCTTTATTAAAATTGGCAATAATTCGCTGAATATCCGCACCCTTTAGCGTCTGCTTTAAAATAATATCTGCCATGTTGGACCTGCTCAGACACCTCTTGATCTGAAAATCACGTCGGGGTCACCATAATTTATGTCTACGCTATTTTGCGTAGACTTGTGACGCAATCAATTGGTTGAAAATTGTATTATATATATATATATTAGGCGAGTCAGTAGCTTAGCTCGCTAACGCGTCAGTCCGAAGCAGCGATCTACTGCCCGCGGGTTCGAATCCCGCCGTGCCCATGGCTGTATTTGTTCGTCTCGTGTTGTCTTAACAGTCGGCGACTGGGCATAATACCAGCGCTCCATTAATTAAGTGTCACATTGAAGCTTTAGCAGCGACTAGGCATAACACTAGCGCTTTAGAAAAAATAAGAACTAAATGTGGCACTTAAAAGAATAATGGAATAATTGATATCGGCTTCTCCCATATGTGTCTCCCTACCGCCATCGCTAAGCATTCGCTTCAAAAGGGCAATCCCCTGAGCTGTGGCATTATCATAGAAAAAAAAAAAAAAAAAAGTGGTTACCTGTCTCAAGTGATACCTTCAATTGGTGTTGCAAGGCGTTGAAATGAAGCCAATCAATTGGTCGAAGCACCAATTGATTGATGGTCCCAACTTGCTACTCTCAATTGGTCGACGCACCAATTGAAAGGCGTTGAAATTAAACCAATCAATTGGTCGAAGCACCTATTGATTGATTTCCCAACTTGCTACTTTCAATTGGTCGAAGCACCAATTGAAAGGCGTTGAAATAAACCCAATGGTACTTTAAATTGGTCGAAGCACCAATTGAAAGTTGTTGAAATAAAACCAATCAATTGGTCGAAGCACCAATTGATTGATCGATGTTGAAATAAAACCAATCCATTGGTCGAAGCACCAATTGAAAGTTTATTCCTTATATTTAAACATTGACGAACCACCAAAAAAAACTCTGTACTGTTTCAAATAACTTTATTTTACTAATCCGTGCGATTTGATTGTCCATTCAAGACTGATCATTTTCTCGCTATAAATCTAATTTAAGTACACACTTGAATTTTTCAGGAGTAAGCATATCATGCAAATTCCAATGTTTTGGCTATACCCATTTGCGAAAAATAGACAATGTGAAGATATAACGTGATCACCGTTGCATTAGCGTACTTAGAAGTTTACGCAGACGATATGCAAGATGATCAGGTTACTTCTTTTCGTTGCATTTCAAATGCTCAAGCGTAAACATTGTTATGTCTACGAGCAATGCAATGAAGATGCACACAGCGAAGAATGTGCTGAGTACGTTGCATTATTGCAGTTGTACGTTAACAACGATTGTTCAATGTTGATATTGAACATATGCTCTACCATGAATGGTAGAAGATCTTATTCGAATTCACAATTTGAATAGTTGAGATTAAATCACTATTACAATTCTCGATCGTCGTTATATATCTGCACCGAAATTTTAGAACAAAATCGCGATTCACAACAAAGAAATTCGACACTTATATCTACAAATCGTTAATTATAAAATAAGTTTTCTGACCTTTATCTTGAGATGCTGCTTCGTCGAACGCTGCGTTTCTCCCTCAATGGGGCCCTTCGTTCTCGAGATTACTTGTTTTGCCGGAACTCCTGCTGTTTGACTCAAGCCGCCGCAATACTGGGTCTTCTTCGGATCTAATTCCAAAATCCTCACTGACGGAATGATTGGATATCTTTTCAAATCTCTGCCTTCAATCTTGGCTATCCTTCATGCATTCCAACCGCCGAACCAAGATAATCGCATGTAAAAGAAAACAATTTTTAGGACTCCTGCCGCCTAATTCCACATCTACTCGCTTACCCGGTCGCCAGAAAAAGAGACCCATTTTGCACTTCCCGGTGCTCAGCAACATTTTTGGCGGCAGCGGGATTTTCAAACCCGTTGAGTTCAAACACCTGACTCAATATTTCACTCAATCCGAGTTTCACGTCCCACATGCAATTCACTGTCTACTTTGGGACAATAAAAACTCAAACGAAAACTCAAATGTCAACAGGTGACGGATTGTTGACAATTCGGAAATAATAACATTTCGGTGTATTCCAGGGCGCTTTGGATCCTGCGTCAGGTAAGCGGCAATCTTTATTTCTGCTTTCCGATAATAGTGCTTAAATCGAAAACGATCCTTACCATAGTGATCCACCTGATCGTCTTCGGATGATGGTTCGCTGCGGCCGCGAGTTTAATTCAATCAGTGTGATTGTCTGCGTCCAAGTGTCGCTTGTTTGTGTTTCATTTGATGAATTGACAGTGTTTTGATTAGTAAGTCGTCAGGGTTTTGGGCTGCTAAATCGTTATCCTACGTGTATTTAGGTCGTCTTTTGTACTGGGATAGATCCTCGTAGCATCTGGCGACTGTTTCAGTCCTGCTTACGTCAACAGTTCGGTAGTTCAGACATCTGCTCGGCATCAGTCGTATGTAGGCCAAACATTGGCCTAGGTCCGGGGTCGTCGACATGAGCGTCTCGGCCCCATGCGCTGCTCTGTCGTTTGTTTACGTTCCGTCGCCGGTCTCGAATTCTATTCAACAATTTGATTTACGCGTTTATCTCGCAGGTATCTCGAGTCTGATGTCTCGTTGATCTTGTGATGATGGTGATGTTACTTGCATGATTATTGTGCTGTTGCTTATATGTCTTATTGTGCTTTTGGTGTTCGTTTGCGTCGCCGTGTTAGTGCAATGTTTGTTTTAGCTAATTTGTCATTATATTCTTAGTCTTATTCAACCTAGTCTTATTTAATATTAAAACTAAAGCGTAGGATCCAACGATTTGTATGCTGACATTGCGGCTCAATCTCCATCGTTCTCTCCTTTAGAGGATGGTGGAGATTATTTTATTTTATTTTTATATATATATATGTATATATATATATATATATATATATATATATATATATATATATATATATATATATATATATATATATATATATATATATATATATATATATATATATATATATATATATATATATATATATATATATATATATATATATATATATATATATATATATATATATATATATATATATATATATATATATATATATATATATACGCTAAAACTAAAGACAAAAGCCCAATCTCCATCGTTCTCTCCTTTAGAGGATGGTGGAGATTATTTTATTTTATTTTTATATATATATATGTATATATATATATATATATATATATATATATATATATATATATATATATATATATATATAGATATATATATATATATATATATATATATATATATATATATATATATATATATATATATATATATATATATATATATATATATATATATATATATACGCTAAAACTAAAGACAAAAGCCCGCGTCCCGTGATAAAATACTCAAAATTAGTGGACGGAAATACACTAGGCAGTATAAAAGGAACAGTGCGCGAGTCAAAGGAGCCACGCATTTGTATAATTCACCACAACGAAGCTCTTGTGCCAATTAATATTATTGAAAAATTGATTCAACAATTCCCGAACATCACAAAGAAAGCTCAATTCATACAGTCTCCTCCGCACAAGGTATCACATGTACTGGAAAACATCGGACCGCCAGTGCATGCGAAAACACGGCGTCTTCGACCTGAGATATATAAGGCAGAAAAAGAAGAAATACAGCACATGATCAAACTGGGAATCTGTAAACCATCTAAATACGCATGGTCTTCGCCTTTGTTGATTCGGACCAAAAGTGATGGCAAATCTATTCGCATTTGTCGAGATTATAGGATGTTAAACCACATTACAGTGCCGGATCGATACCTGATACCTAATTTAGACGACGGGTTTCAAAAACTTGAAGGAAGTAAAATATTTTCGAACATAGATTTGGTACGAGCTTTCCATAATTTACCAATGAACAAAAGTGACGCCCAAAAAACCGCTATAACAACCACTTTTGGATTGTTCGAATTTAAACGCATGCCATTTGGATTAGGGAATTCTCCTCAAACATTTCAGCGGTTCGTGGATCAAATATTTCAGGACTTACATTATGTATTCGTTTACCTGGACGACATTTTGATTTTTTCTCGTAACGAAATAGAACATCACAAGCATCTCGAAGAAGTTTTTAAGAGATTGAATAAGAATGGATTGATGGTGCGGTTAGAAAAGTCAAAATTTTAGAACAAAAGTTGAAATTCCTGGGGCACGAAATAACACCGGAAGGATATCAACCAACTGAGGAGCGAAGAAAACTCATACGAAATTTAAACCTCCATCTACAATTAGAGCATTGCGACGAGTCCTTGGAATTTTTAATTCTTACAGAAAATTTCATAAAAATGCTGCTGAAGAATTAGCAAGATTACACGAATTGTTGAAATTACATCCCAAGAAAAATGATACAACGAAAATAAACTGGACATCCGAGTTGATAATTATTTTCGAAAGATGTAAATCAAATCTCGCAAAATGCATACCTCTTAGCTACCCCCAAGAAGAGGCTGAGATAACACTTACCACTGACGCCAGCGACGTAGCCATAGGGGCAGTTTTGGAGCAAAAAGTGAATGAGGAACAAAAACCTTTAGGTTTTTTCTCAGCAAAGTTAAATGAGACTCGAAAACGATACTCAACTTACGATAGAGAATTATTAGCGATATACGAGGCTATAACACATTTCAGGCATTTACTGGAAGGCAGACATTTTAAAGTGATTACAGATCACAAACCACTATCTGTTCAAAGCTAATTCAAAGCACACTTCGCCAAGAAGGATACAGCAAAGCGAATTTATATCTCAATATACAACAGAAATCATCCACGTAAGCGGAAAAAGTAACGTCATAACCGATGCATTTAGTTGGTTAGACATGGATGGAATAGACGCTGAAATCACTCCAGCTTAGATTGCAGATGTACAAAACAAAGACGAAGAAATTAAGGAAATAGTGCGTCACGGGTACAAAAATTGGGAAGTGGTTTCAGTTCCGATCGACAAAAATTCGGTGCAAGTATTAGTGTGCGTAACAAATAATGGGAAATTACTGCCAATTATCCCAAAACAGCTAAGGAAATCACTATATGCACAATTGCACAATCTAGCCCACCCAGGAAGAAAAGCTCCGATTCGATTAATAAGAAACCGTTTCACATGGCCAAACATGGCATACGATATCGACAATTGGGTGCGTGCACAGCTCCTGGACACGGACGGTATAACTTTCCACCATTAGCGCCTTCAATCCGCTCGCGCACAAAGCATGTTAAAGCTGCCTTTACGCCATTTCGACCTCGTTGTCAAGTTGGAGGGGAACTACTTGGATTTGACTCGATTTGACAATGAGTAGCTAAAAAATTACTACCATCCCCTTCAATGTAAATCTTATGGGCATGTCCACTACGTTTCTACTACCTCACTGTGCGTGCATGTATAGAATGTCAGAAGAACAAGATCGATAAGCACACTAAATCACCTTTATCACGAATACAACATGGAGGAAAACTCCGACACGTACATATAGATATTGTAGGACCTTTACCATGTGTAGAAGACAAGCGATACCTTCTCACCATGTGCGATCGGTTCAGCAGATGAATGGAAGCTATTCCCATTGCTGAAATAAATGCTGAAACGAGTGGAAATGAAAAGAAATGAAACGAGTGGATGGCACGATATGGAGTAAGTAGTAGTATGGAGTACTAGGTGTTCCACTCCATTGGAGGGGGAATACTGTGGCAGTCCATTAACATAAAAGGAAGTTTTATGGCAGCATTTGGTATGATAATGAATTATTAAAAAAGATAGCGACTGGTCACTGACAGTTCAGTTTTTCTGGTCAATTGTTAGAGTTAAGTTTACTATTGGAATAAACGTGTATATTTTATATCGGGGTTTTATTGTGCCGTAGTAATAATAGAAAACCCCGAAAGGCCTACCGCGACTTGCAATCTGAGAGGTATTAAGCTACTTTTTAAAATGGTGTATTCCTCTCGTTGTAAGCCGTTCACACTACACTCTAAATCAAGTAGATTTAGAAGCTGTCAAAGTTAATCAGGTAAGCGTTCACACTACCCGAAGTGTTTTGAATGAGATTTAGAGGGAAAAATGTCATTCGAATTTATGTCTACATTTTTTTTTGCGTGAAATATGTTGAAAATAGTGCAGGAACATGCAAGAACATTTTTTTTTCACTTTGTACAACTCACATTTTCCTTTTTTGTTCAAGTTTTGCTATTTTAGGACGAAATTCGAATGACTTTTCATTCAAATCTACTCTCGCTCTCACGAATGGAATCCACCACGCTCTGAGAAAAATTCACCAGGGACAAAATTCACAATAGTACCTGATTTGTACTTGATTAACTCTAAATCTACTTGATTAACTTGATTTAGCTCTAAAGCGATCAGCTGATCGAAATCGCCTGATTTAGAGCCTAGTGTGAACGGGCTATTATTAAGATTTATTGGGAATTGCCCAATGACAATTGTTTGACATTTCTCTGACAATTAGTAATGTGAATGGTGCTGCTCGGTTGAATCGGGGAATAGAGTCTATTTTCCTATTATCCGGACACTGGTTTCGAAGTTTTTGTCGCGTAAAAGATATTTCGGCTAAGTGTCGTGAAAGTGATGTGTTTATTGTGTTGTATACGCGAGAGCTTTGCAATTTGGAATACCTGCCACCTACTCTCGGCAATGTGAATTGTAAACAATTGCCGTTTGTGGTTGGTAGGATTTATTCCACTTTAAAAATCATCAATTTTTGATAATCTGCAAATTCTTCTACACAAACGATATTTCGGATAAGTGTCCCGATGAATTGAGGTCTGATGTTAAGGGCTTTTTTATCTAAATTGCTTGTGAAAGATCCCAAAAAAACATTGATTAGCATGACATATGAGTTTCCTCATATCTCCTGTAGGTGGATCCCGTGAATTTCTTTATAACCATAAAAAAACATCACTGTGCGGACTGGTTGGGAAAAGTAGCTTAGGTCCGCCATCTTGTATGTTAATTGCCTTTGCGATAGGCCTTTAATATGAAGACCATGATTTAACATACATAAGGTCTGTTCGCGTACTTTCAGTCACTGAATTTTACTGAATTTTCCTGAATCATGTGGTGGGAGAAATTCAGGAAAAGTACGAAAACGCTCTCATTGCATTTCCTGAAAATTGACAAACAAAAGGGTCAGTATCGGTTTTTGACAGAACAAAAGTTATTATAAAGTCATCCTAAGCGGCGATAAATTATCGCCACAAAAATAATCGTCTTTCATAATAACATTACGCCAAAAACTGTTTGACAGTTTTCAGTATTTTTCAGTTGCTCAGATCCTACTGAATTTTACTGAAAGAGGGGAAATTTTCAGTATTCAGTAAAACGGAGTACAAAAACGGCTTCATTGCAATTAATTGCAATTAATCGTAGTACGCGAACAGACCTATACATTATTAATAGTCGCGCAAAAATCAATGTTTAGGTTGCGTGTGTTTACAGCGGTATATAGTACACGACCTATTTTAGGTCAGGTCGCTTGAAATCGTGGACCGACCTAAATTTAGGTCGGTCCGTGAGTGTTTACACCACGTGGACTAAAAAATTTAGGTGGAATTCGGTGTTTAGTCCACAGACTAAACGTTCATTGTATATGCTACCACTGAGTGTTTACAGCACGTGGAAAAAAAATTTGGGCGGAATTTGGTGTAAAGTCCGCGGACTAAATGTGCGCTGTATACGCTACCATTGTACCAGTCCTCCCCACAGATATAAGCTGAGAGCATAAAGACATTCAGAGGGGCCGAAGGCATGGCCATTTTTCCTCATCACCAGCGACCCCGATGATAGATTGAAATTTTCGGGGCGTAGGTAATTCCTAATTTATCAAATTGATGGGGACATATTATGTGTGAATAATTTCAAATATTAAAATTTTGAATATCGTAAGAGAATGATTGTTAGATATTTAGTTATTTAATATTTTTTATTATAACCGTACGAATTCTCGAACCAGGGAGTAAAAATAAGCTACAGCAGGCTGAATTATTCGTTGCTTTGCGGTGAATCAATTGTTTTTCCAGGATAGAAAATGAAAACAGAACACAAATGCATGCGAACTATGAAAATTGTAGAATATACTAATTGAATATTTATGCACCCATAAAACAAAAATTGTTTTATAAGAAAGTGGCCTAAAAATTAGATGTGTTTATGCTGGCTCAAATCTTGGCAGTGCCGAGTACTGCCGTAGGTGATGAGAAAACATTGAATAATATAAAATATCATTTTCGTTTTTAGAACATCTAGAAAGTTTTTACTGAGCATTGTGTGTAAAGCAACTGCAATGAATAAAATCATCAAAATCAAAAACTTCAAATTCCGAAAAAGGCAAATTTTATTTAAGATTTTTCGAAAAAAATAAGTAGTCTTCACAGTTAATAGTTGCAAGAAGTCTCAACTTTTCTTATACTATAAAGTGGGCTAAATACAATAATAGGTTGGAGATAATATATTTCTAGGTAATAAGATATTTATTATATTATATTCACACTATCTAATCGTTCTCGATCTACTTCGCTAATCCAGTTATTGGCCTTGAGATTATCTAACAACTCAACTATAGAAGCTGTTTTCTTTTGCCTGCGCTGTTTTTTACGCAAATTTCGGATAATCCTATTTTTTCGTTTCAGCGTATCTTCCAATTTTTTCCTGCAGCTTGATTAAATGCACTGCGGTAATAGGAGCCACTTGGTCTGTATACGTAGCCTAATTGAAATGATATTGTTGAATATTAAAATTTTCAAAAGTGTATCATGAACGCAACATCAGCATTAAGCACCTAATGAGATCGCAATTCGCTCTTCTTGTTCATCGTTTATCTCATCTTGAATATTGTTAGCGAAAGGTAACTCTAGAATTAAGATAATTAAAGAGAAGAATGTGTTGAACATTTTCTTTACTTATTGCATCACTCGAAGATTCTATTCCCCTAAAGATGGTCCTCTGTTCGCTTGCTCAGAACTAACGTACTATGACGGCAGCTGTAAGAAAAACAAGAAACTATTACACTTATTCCCTTGTCAATCATCAATTGCTATATACCACCGCCGAAAGATTTGAATAGACCCGGGAAGTATTTTTGATGATCAGCTCAGGAAATCCAAGAGAAGAAGTCCAAATGAATATGTGTTGCTCATTTTCTGGAAATCTGGAAAACAATATTTCACACAGCATGCAATACGAATAAATTTTTATATCATTTTATTTCCGCTCTGCCCCGAAACTGTTTATGCGCTCTACTGCGTTGTGTTTTTTTGACAGCAATAATAATGGCTACCAGAAAATTCGCGTCAATACGTCGACAATATTTAAAAGGACTCAAATAGGCACTTTCGCTTACAAAAAGTTTGTGAAATTCACAAAATTTTGCAAAACATATCGTTTGTTTATTCCTTACTTGTGATAAGAAACTCCAAGTGGCCGGCGTTGCAAACTATTGCCACAATTCGGCACAACTCACTTCATTGCAAAGATTAATGCAATTGCACAGTTTTCAAACACTTTTTTCAAATAAAACTCACGATTTTCACTTCTACACTAACGTTTTTGTGAACCGCACTAGTCGAATCTACACCAAATTAATCTGTATATAAAATAAACACGATTTTATTTCCGTACCGACTCAAATTGTTTACATTAGTTTAACTGTACGCACTGTAAGCGCAAAGGATCGTAAGAAAACAGCATTTTCAACCCCATTTGGCCATTTTGAATACAAGCGAATGCCATTTGGACTGAAGAATGCTCCAGCGACCTTTCAGCGGCTTATAAATAATGTCTTGAAGGATCTGATAGGTAAGATCTGTGTAGTGTACCTCGATGACATACTAATTTTTGGTACGTCATTGGAGGAACACATAGCTAACATAAAAAAGGTACTCGATAGATTGAGAAAAGCTTGTCTGAAAATCCAGGTCGACAAGTGTAGTTTCTTGAACAAAGAAACTGAGTTTTTGGGCCACATCTTAACCCCCGAAGGAGTAAGACCTAACCCGGCAAAAATTAAAGTGATTCAGGATTTACGGCTTCCTACCAATCCAAAACAAATAAAACAGTTTCTAGGTATTAGCGGGTATTATCGAAAATTCATAAAAGACTACTCTAAAGTAGCGCACCCAATAATACGTAACCTCAAAAAAGGAATGAAAGTCAATACCAGTGACCCCAATTACATATCGGCCTTTGAAAAACTAGAGGAAATCATTACAAATCACCCCATTTTAAAATATCCTGATTTCAAGAAAAAATTCAAATTGTTAACAGATGCGAGCAACTTCGCACTTGGAGCGGTGCTCACTCAAGATGGCCATCCCATCTGTTATGCGTCAAGAACTCTGAATGATCATGAGAAAAATTACTCAACGATAGAAAAGGAGTTATTGGCTGTCGTGTGGAGTACTAAGTATTTCAGACCGTACTTATTCGGAAGGGAGTTCGATCTGCAGACGGATCACCAACCGATCAAATGGCTACACGCCAAATTTTCAGGGAAGGATATCAATCCACGCCTTCAGAGGTGGTTGGTATCACTAGGGGAGTATAATATAAACATTGACTACATTAAAGGAAAGGACAACGTCATAGCAGATTTTCTCAGTCGAATTAATTCAAATGAAATAAACGGAGTTGAAGGATTACAGGAATACAATTTCGAAAATGAACTAAACGTTGTCAACGAATCGATGGAAGCTCAAACTATACACTCACAGGAAGAAAATTTTTCTGACCACATACCCATTTTGGAAACCGTAGTTAATCGTTTTAGAACTCAAATTATTTTTAAAGAATTCAAGGATACAGAATATGAACATTTATTTGGAAACAGAAGAATACATATTGATAAAAAGGATGTAGCTAGTGGTAATGTGAATGATATTCTGAGGAGATATATCACAAAAGGGAGAGTTGGGATCTACTCTGAACTTAGTGACCACGAGTTTAACAAGTAGTCCGGGGAAATCTAACATGGTGCTTCGGAAAAATTAGGGGAAAGCTGAATTTTGGTATGAACCTTGGTACTGGCGTGTTAAACAAAATGTCAAAAGTCCCCATCGATCCGAGTGCTGCGTCGCTTTTTATACGGGGTCAAAGGTCACCAAAAGTGACCTTTCCTAAATATCTCAGTAACGGTTACGTCTTCAGAAAAACAATGTATGACGAATTTGTAGCTTAGCAAATTTCTAGCAAAAAAGATTATATAGCTTTTTGCTGTAACCATAACCGTTTTTGAGATATATTGATCTAAACATTTGTTACTAACAGCACCCTCATTCTTATCGGCATGTTGATATTATCCGATTTTGATTACGACTTGGCATGTTTGTGAGTTTGTTTTTTCTATATTTAAGACGCGCATAAAAAAAACATGTACACAAACTTATCTACCAGACTCCAGGGTAGGTGGAAAAGTGTGCTCCGAAAAGTTCCCCCCTCCCCCTTTGCCATAAAACGGTATCCCTGAACATCCATCCCAAATCTTCAGAAATGAGCTCGTTGCCTACTCTTTGCCCACTGTTAAACAAGGTAGGATCACTTTTTATCCTATTAATTGCCTATTCTTGACATCGCACGACCAGCCCTACATCCACACCCTTCCCACACCCTACCCACCCCTGCAAACGAACCACCCCGAAATACCCGGTTTTTTTAGTTCTTTTTTCCATACCGTCTTATCCCATGAACGATCAGGGCAAGGTCACGTAACTTCAGGTGCAAATTGGTTTCGAGACGTGTTATATCCCTTTGGCTTTATGCAGCCATCACAGAATTGGCAAAAAAACTGATTATTCGGGGATAATCTGCATCGGATTGAGCTCCTATAATGTCAGGAATCAGCGTTTACAGAATTATGCCATGATATTATCTTGTTTTTTCATGCTCCTAGGCCCATGATATGTTACAAAACCTATTTCCATCTGCAATTTGGTTGTTTTGTCCTGCTCTTTCGTGGAATATCCCATAAATGATGCCGCAATATAGTTTTTTCCGAGAAGAGAGTAGCGAACAGATGTCTCTACAAGTTTTATGGCAAAGGGGGGCGGGGGGATGGTGGTAACTTTTCGGAGTGCACTTTTCCACCTACCCTGGAGTCTGGTAGATAAGTTTGTGTACATGTTTTTTTTATGCGCCTCTTAAATATAGAAAAACAAACTCACAAACATGCCAAGTCGTAATCAAAATCGGATAATATCAACACGCCGATGAGAATGAGGTTGCTGTTAGTAACAACTGTTTAGATCAATATATCTCAAAAACGGTTTTGGTTACAGGAAAAAACTATATAATTTTTTTTGTTGGAAATTTGCTAAGCTACAAATTCGTCATACATTGTTTTTCTGAAGACGTAACCGTTACTGAGATATTTAGGAAAGGTCACTTTTGGTGACCTTTGACCCCGTATAAAAAGCGACGCAGCACTCGGATCGATGGGGACTTTTGACATTTAGTTCAACACGCCAGTACCAAGGTTCACACCAAAATTCAGCTTTCCCCTAATTTTTCCGAAGTTTCGCCTTTTTTATGTCGGATTTCACTGGGCTAAAGTTGCAGCAAGTAATAATAGAACTATTTCGAAATAATCAAGCGATTAAGTTTATGAAATGCAGTTACTTTGCTACTGATATCGAAAATGAAGAAAAGTTGAACAAACAAATTTCTCTTTTCCACAAAAAAGAACTAGGCCACTCCGGAATAATTCCTACTTACGAGGGTATCAAAAGTTTAATATACAATCCAAAGCTAAAAGTGGCAGTTCATAAAATCATCAATAATTGCGACATTTGTTCGGCAGCGAAATGTGATCGCAACCCGATAAAAAAGAAATTCTATCTCTCAGAAACTCCTTCAACAATCAATGAGATAGTTCATGTAGACACTTTTATTATCTGCAAACATGTCTTCATTAATTTCATTGACAAGTTTTCAAAACACACTACTAGTTTTTACTTAGAAGACCGAAACAGCCAAACTATTGCCGAGAAAATTACACAGTTTCTATCAATGAAAGGAAAAATAAAAAAATTCATTTTCGACAATGAGTTCAATACAATCAATCTGAAAGAATTTCTCAAGCAGGAGGAAATAGATTATCACTTTACTAAGCCCAATAGTCACACCGGGAACGCAGACATCGAGAGGCTGCATAGCACAATTCTTGAAAAAATTAGAGCTCTGAACTTAGAAGAAAGAGTTCCAACTCGATTGCAGATGTTAAAAGCTGTAAAATACTACAATAATACGTTCCATTCTACGATAAAAACCACTCCCATCGAAGTTCAGGAATTTAGAATCGACCATAATATAATCAGAGAACGAATTGATAAAGCAAAGAGACAAGCTATAGAGAAGAGAAATACGAGCAGAGAAGAATATACAGAGGTTAGAAAGGAAGGGTTCATTAAAAACTACAAGTCAGTTCGACACAAAGAAGAGCCAAAGTTTCGAAAGCACAAACTCGAAAACGTCCATGAGTGTAACATCAAAAGACCTCTTAAATATGAGATACAAGAAGAACCGCTTGAAAAGGAAACCCACTAAGAAGAGGAATTCCCAGATTTTACTGACGAACAGAAAACTTTAATAGAAAAAGCTAGAACAGGGCCAAGAAACAGAACACTTGTATCCAAATTCAATTTGAGCATAACTGGAACTGATATTGATTCACTAGCGGAAGGGGAATGGCTCAATGACAATATAATTAACTTTTACATGAATCTCTTGGTTGAACGTAGTCAGGTGGAAACCGATGGTAAACCTAAAGTCTACGCTATGAGCACATTTTTCATTTTACGATATTTAGAGTCAGGTTACGAAGCGGTCCGGAGATGGACAAGAAATATCAATCTTTTTTCCTTTGATATGATCCTAGTACCCGTTAACGTGAATAAAATTCATTGGTGTATAGCGATTATTGATCTAAAAAACAAAACAATAAAATACTATGATTCTATGGGAGAAAGTAACTCAGGCGTACTAGACGCATTGGAAAGTTATTTAAAATTAGAATCGTTGAACAAATTAGGCGAACCTCTAGATACGGTAGTTTTTATTAAGGAAAATGTTCGCAACATTCCACAGCAAACTAATGGTAATGACTGTGGAGTCTTCAGCTGCACATTTGCGGAGCACATAACAAGAAACAAACAGATCACTTTTTCCCAAGAAAACATCCCTTATATACGCCGGAAAATGACCATAGAAATTCTCCAAGCAAAACTATTCTAATAAGGAAAATGTTTCTAAACAATAAATTTTTCTCTCTTCCCAACTTTCTTTACAGAACTTCTTGCTGGCTTTCATTTTGATTTTGCTAATTCCTCCTACCAACCAACTACTTTTAATTGAAAAAATTGACAGCCAGGCGGGATTTGCGCAACTTAAAACGGATACAGTCGAAATAGCAAGCAAATTTGATACAATCCTTCATATTGTGTACCCAAAAGATATTTCAGAAACTATAGATAAAATCGAGTCAATAATCAAATCAATTATCCCAAACAAAAATGATGATGCTAATATAATATTCTGTTTACACCAAATCGATTACGTAAGAAGTCAAGTAAAATCTCTCATCCCTCATAAACATAGAAGAGGTCTTATCAATCTGGGGGGTACTTTGATGAAGTGGATCTACGGTACTATGGATGACAATGATCGACACAACATTGAACAGCACTTAGATACCATTGACACCAATAACCATAATGTCATACAAAACGTAAATAAGCAGATAAAAATTAATGAAAAGTTTAACGAAACTTTTACTCTGCTTAAAAAGGCGATAGGTTTCGACCGAACAATTGTCAAAAGCAAGATTAATTCCATTAATAAAATTGAAGATGATATTATATCCAAGAGCATAATTTTAGAACAAATAATAAAAATCAATATTATTAAAAATTACCTAGATACTATTCGGGAAAATATTGCTTCTGCGAAGTCCGGAATTATCCACCCAAGCTTACTTTCCACCGAGGAAATTGAAAAGTACAACATCGACTTACCTAAACTTTCAAATATTAGATTAGGGGTAGCCAAGTACGTAAACGAATCTATAGTTTTCGCTGTAAAAATTCCTGTAGAAATTCAAAGGTTCAATAAACAATTGTTATTGCCGATTACGAACTCTAAATTCAAACAAATTGCGGGAGACATGGAATATGTCATCCAGTCAGGCAACCAAACGTACACTTACCAAGAAAGAAAAACTTTGCACGAACTTCAACCTAGTAAATTTTGTAAATTCATAAACAATTGTAAATTCATAAAATACACGGAAACAGAACTCCTAGAAATAAGTACAGATAGTGTTGTGATTAAAAACGCAAGGAATTCTAAATTTAATAGCTCTTGTGATGAAAGGACAATGATCCTGAACGGAAACTATTTTGTACACTTTCCAAACTGCACAATTCAGATTGACGATTAAATTTACAGCAATAAAATTGAGTATTTTATAAGCAAATATGTTGTTCCAATAACAGATAGCTCTTCCCATATAGAAAATGAAATGACATTTGATGATATTGTGTTTAATCAGCAAAACAATCTGAAAGAAATTAAAGAACTTAAATACCATAAACTCACCTATTCAAATTATAGCATTTCAATAATTTGTATTATTTCATTCATCATCATAACCATTATTATATTTGTATACATTTTGCATCAAAATCAAAGAAAATTAAATTTGAATATAACTAACCGGATTCAGGAGAATCCTAAATCTAGTGGGGGAAGAGTTACATCAGACAATTCCCACGAAATTGTTAACAAAACGCCAGCCTCAGCAAGATTTCCAGACGGCAACCTAACACCGGAATGGGAATCATTCAAAAAACTTTTCAGACTAGAAACCTGAGTTTCGTTCACGTTTCGCACAACTAAGATATTTACCTGGCAATTGTCTGATGTATCGAGTATCTATGCTTAGCGAAATAAAGTTAGTCTAAAGACCACTGTCATACGATTAAGAAGTGCAGTAAATAAAAATTTTATATTTCCGAAGAAATAAAGTCTTTTTATTATATTTTTTTGTGATACCTGAAGGTATACTCAAGTAAGTCGCGCACCGCACTAATTTGTGTTTTAGCTGTTCACTAGCACTGTTCCCCGGATCTCACTTTGTTTTCACTTTACTCACTTTAACACAACCCGTACAATTAACAATTTCCCGCGGACGTCCCATAAGACTATGTGTGTTTTTCGCGACATGTTGGCCTACTGCTCTGACGTCATCATTCTGCATTACGGCCCGTACTTCTAGGAGGCATTGAGAGAATGGATTCGAAATCGGCCGAGAGAAATGTGCCAATTTTCGACTTTCTGCTTACTGGTGTGAGAAGGAGGTACTTGTGTGTGCCCTACACAGTTCATATGGCAAAGCTATGTGAAAAACCACGAGAGATCGCCATTTTGAAAGTCGTTTGTCATTTCTTTACCAAAACTGGCGAGTGGAGATTAAAATACTTTTTGTCAATGAAATTCATTATGATTTAACACAAAAACTATACGAAATTGTTGCCAAAGGTTTATTTTACTTACCCGAAATACGATATCCCCTGCGAAGCACTTCGGTAGCTACTTTTGCAGCCTGTAACGCGGCACTTCATTATCGCACTATTTTATAACTTTTTACCGCTAATTTACTCGCGAAACCGACACAAATGATCGCGCACAAACGTAGATGTACGTTTCCATCGAATTCGCCGAAAAATTTTTAAATTTTATTTGAAAAATTTTTACTGAAAGTCAATGCACTCAGTCCCCGACACAAACCAAACTGACGTTGACGTTTCTTTCCGTGTTGCCCGTTGCACGCTTGTACACCGATCTGGTGCTCCCAGTATTAAGACACAGCATTAAGGCTCTTCGGTTGTGAGTGCGGTAGAAAGGAGTGCACTGAGCGGAATTTTTGTGAGTGAGCAGTGTTGTGCGTGTATTAAAAAGGCGCATTCACCTACGGGTACACGGATAGCCATTTCGTATCCATATTCTTTCATATCTATGGTCCTACCGAACACTATAAGCCCTAACTAAAGATGAGTCTGCGACCGTAATCGTCTGTCAAAACCGACCGGATATAGAGCAAAATAGGCACTTTTTGACATACGCAAACAGGAGTGAACGTAAGTGCCCATACAGCGCATAAGCGAACGTATGTCAAGTCGTATCTCATCACCACTTCACGTACGGACAGCTCATAGCAACAATTGAGCAAAACGTTGCTTAAGGAGCATGCCACTTTTCTCGCTGTTCGGAAAGTTATGTTTGGGTGCGACATACGCTTTGCGTGGTTTAGCTCGACGCATATGCGGACGTACGCACGGAGAATCATCACTAGTTGAACCTATAAACTACACTGGCTTTGCTATAAAATCGAGTTATGGCGGTCTGACATGTGAATGTGACTCCGGCGCACGTGTTCCGCGCACTCTAATCTGAGTGTTTTTATTCAATTTGTAGTGCATAAATAGTCAACTAAACAAGCGAATTATAAAAATGAATGCTGAGAAGTTGAAGAAATTACAAGCCCAAGTCCGTATTGGCGGCAAAGGTACTCCACGTCGCAAGAAGAAGATTTTGCATTCCACGCCTGCGACAGATGACAAGAAATTGCAATCGTCGCTAAAAAAATTAAGTGTGAATACCATCCCGGGTATAGAAGAAGTCAATATTATCAAAAACGATGGCACAGTGATTCATTTCAACAATCCAAAGGCACAAGCCTCGTTACCTACGAATACGTTTGCGATTACTGGGCATGGCGAGAACAAATCGATATCGGAAATGCTGCCAGGTATTCTAACACAGCTCGGGCCCCAAGACATTGCTCATCTGAAAAAACTTGCTAGCGAATTAACGAGCCAAGGTGCACATCCGGCCGCTGATGATGATGTCCCAGACCTGGTCGAAAACTTTGAGGAAGTTGCTATCTGTGGAAATGCGGCTTCCTCATCAGTTGCAGAGACCACAAAGAATGTGCAAGTCGCAGCAGAGTGAATTGGTTGCAAATATACCTAATATAGAGTGAGCCATCACATCCCGGGACTTCGATTGTTATATTGTTGAAATTTTCATAAATTAAGTCTCTTGATCAATGTTTAAACATGGTTACGTATTTTATATAATTATTCGAAATTTTGCGGTTAGTGTACCAGCAACATGTTAGGTCTGTTCGCGTACTTTCAGTCACTGAATTTTCCTGAATCATGTGGTGGAGGAAATTCAGGAAAATTACGAAAATGCTCTCATTGCATTTCCTGAAAATTGACAAACAAAGGGGTCAGTTGTCGGTTTTTGGGAGAACAAAAGTTATTAGAAAGTCATCCTAAGCGGCGATAAACTATCGCCACAAAAATAATCGTCTTTCATAATAACATTACGCCAAAAACCGTTTGACAGTTTTCAGTATTTTTCAGTTGCTCAGATCCTACTGAATTTTACTGAAAGAGGGGAAATTTTCAGTATTCAGTAAAACGGAGTACAAAAACTGCTTCATTGCAATTAATTGCAATTAATCGTAGTACGCGAACAGACCTGTTATTCCAGAGGAAAATAGCGAAACAAGTAAAATATATCGTGGTCCTTTCGTTGCAACATAACATTCTAATTTAGTGTAGTTTAGTTCTCTAAGGTTTATGTTCCAGAATGTCAAAGTGAATAAAAGTTTAGGATACTTATGTATTATATAGACATGCTGCTATACGGAATTGTATGCACAGCTAGCTGAATGTGACTTGTACTATTCTGTTGTATCGTTATACGATACTTTTCCATTTTATTGACCTTTGTTATGTCACGAAATATGATATGCGACAAATAAACTAATGTTCTAGGAATTAAATAAGCGTTTTAATAAAGAAATAAAAACCAGAAAGGTGTTTCATGCCGAGATTTCTGAACAAATAGTAGTGATTGATTCGACACATTATGGTCTCAGATCCTGATCTTCAAGTTTTTTCTTTGATATTCTTTTTACCTCGTTCCGCACTCTCCATCGCTCAATCAGCTACAATAGATAAGACCTTTATTTAACATTTTTCTTGTGTTTTACAGAAATGGAAATTCACCTGACCCGGACTACTATAGTCTTCATATACTTTGATTAGAAGTTAAAGCTTAACTATTAAAAAACATATCTATTACTTAGTTCAGTTTTGCAAAGAAAATTTTCAAAAAATTTGCTTATAGCAGTGAAAAATATGTACTAGTCCCAATATTAAGCTAGCCTAATCGTACATTTTGAATTAATAGAGACAAAAGTAAATAAGTTATGCATAAATGCAGTATGTAACTATTAGTCAATGCAAGAAGATGAGGATTATTGATGTTACGAAGATTAGCATAGAATGCAATCGTTTGTTTTTCTAAAATTTTCCGTACCATTGGTATTTGTTCGTTGCAATAGACTTGCGCATAACAGTTCAGTAGAAGAAACGCTTCATCAGATATCGTTCACTTTAGTGACACGTTTCACTAAAACATCTCTTTCTCAGTACGATTACACTTGAGGCAGTGATGGGCATTTACTACATTTGTAGTAGATCTGCTATTTTTTCTGCCTTTTTCTGAATATACTACTCTACTACGTAGCAAATGATATCTACTACTTTTCCCAAGAAACTACTTTTTAGTGAAGATGGCACTGATGAAACTTCGGTGAACTATTAAGCATTAACTGAAGCACATCTGTGATAAGAAAACGCCGAGCGTGTCGCTATTACTCTAAAAATGCTGAGCAGTGTTTTCGCTGCTCGTCTGGCTAAGTTCTTAGAATTCAGAAAAAGTCGTTGCTCTCGGTTTTTTTTATATACTATATATGTATATGTCTAATTTCTACTACTTTTTTTCCGAATCAGCTACTTTTTTTAACAATATCTGCTACACATTTGTTCATCCCAATGCCCATCACTGACTTGAGGTAAGTACGCAGCCGTGACGAAATTTCGTCACCCATTTAAGGTTAGTACGCTGGCGAGCCTGAATTCCTGTCCCCCTTTAAGGTTAGTACGCTGCCGAGCCTGAATTCCTGTCCCCCTTTAAAATGCATGGGAAAAGAGTGACGGAATTCCGGACCTGAATTTTTTTTCAGGTCACTTGAGAAAATCGGTACGCTGCCCGTCCTGAAACGTTGCCTGAAAAGTGTCAGAATTTCAGTGTTGCTCTTCGCTCGTAGGTGGCTCTGCAGCACAAGTGGAGAGTTTTTTCAGGCAGGAGGTGCCTGAATTAAATGGTCTGCTATTTATTTGGTCACGGAAAGCAATCATTTTGGCCATTTTGACCGCGCTTTTATTTTGAATTTTGTTTGAAAATTTGAAATTTGTTCAATAGTTACGTCGCCACTTTCTGTCGACAAATTTACAAATTTCATACGCACGATAGTTCGTGCAGAACGTGAATGATTTATTATCCAGCACATTTGTTTTTTTTTCAAATAGTTTTACTAGGATCTACTTCAATTGGCTGGTTGTTTAATTGAATTAGTGCGACATTAAAAATTTTCCAGCACCGCATGTGTACGCGATATGACAAACATGAATGAAAATTAGGTATTCGTGTAAAGGAAATATATATAAAATAAAAAATTAGTCAAAAAATTACATAATTGTTATACTTAGAAAAACTACGCCTATTTTCTTTCAGTCTAATTGAATTTAACGTGAAAATCGTTTTGAAAATGTGCTACTACAACTTCGTTGCTTTCGTAAACTTCGATCTGCTTAATAATATAGCAATATGATGAGGCAGGAAACTTGAATGAATTTAAAATTGAAGAGCTGAAATAAGCATTGAACATATAGTATTTCGCATACAGTTGGTACATTGTAAAGGTTATTTGAAAAGAAAGTTAATTTCTAAATCCCATGCCGCCAAAGTTGAGCGTAGTGCGGTGTTAACGTTGTTATGCAACAACTTAAAGGTGAAGCGGGCTGGAGGCTTGTACTTTTCACGGAAAAGAAAATTACAGCGATGCTTAATATGGTCCTGTAGTCTGCCGCACAACCAATTTAAAAGTTTCAATAAGTATATTATGGAGCAAATTTCCACCTACAATTTATTAAAGTTTGAGCACCAGAATGTGGCATTAACTTCGCGTCCCAAGAATATGCGCCATACATCAACAGCAAACTCACGAAACCACTACCCATTATTCTGTTTGCTGAAAATTCAAAATACAAGTGCCAAACATCTACACAATTAACTGTCACTTTGTAATATTCTACACTTCTCTACACGACAATTTTTCCGTGTAGAAATAAATAGCACAACGAGTGTCCGGAATTCAGGCTCGGTAGTGTACTAAGCTTTAAAATGCATGGGAAAAGAGTGACGGAATTCCGGACCTGAATTTTTTTTCAGGTCACTTGAGAAAATCGGTACGCTGCCCGTCCTGAAACGTTGCCTGAAAAGTGTCAGAATTTCAGTGTTGCTCTTCGCTCGTAGGTGGCTCTGCAGCACAAGTGGAGAGTTTTTTCAGGCACGAGGTGCCTGAATTAAATGGTCTGCTATTTATTTGGTCACGGAAAGCAATCATTTTGGCCATTTTGACCGCGCGTCAAATTTGAATTTTGTTTGAAAATTTGAAACTTGTTGTACGTCGGAACTTTCTGTCTTCTAATTTTATGCGTAGGATAGTTCGTGCAGAACTTGAAGCAATGATTTTCCAGCACATTTGGTTTTTTTGGCAGATACGTTTGCTAGGAAGCACTTTAATTAGCTGGTTGGTTAATTGAATTAGTGCGACGTTATAAAAGATCTGTTCGCGTACTTCAGCAAACTGCAGTAGTAACATAATTTGGCAGCTGGCTTCTTTTTGCTGCAAAATTTGGCTTGAAGCAATTATGCGAATCTATTTGAATATATTATAATAGATTCAGGTACGCGAACAGACCTAAAGTTTTCAACACCGCATGTGTACGCGATATGAAATGCATGGATGGAAATTATGTATTCATGTGACGGAAATATATATCAAATAAACAATTATTAAATAGATTACATAATTGTTTTACTTCGAAAAACTACGCCTATTTTCATTCAGTCTAATTGAATTTAAAGTGAAAGTAGTTTTTAAAATTTGCTACTAGAACTTGGTTTCTTTCATAAACTTTGGTTTGGTTCATAATATAGCAGTATGATGAGGCAGCAAACCTGAATGAATTTAAAATTGAAGAGCTGAAAGAAGCATTGATGGAATAGTAACATAGTATTTCACATACAGTTGGTAGATTGTAAAGGTTATTTTCAAAGAAAGCTAATTTCTAAATCCCATGCCGCCAAAGTTGAGAGCAATTAACTGTCACTTTGTAATATTCTACACTTCTCTACACGAAAATTTTTCCGTGTAGAAATAAATAGCACAACCGAGTGTCCGGAATTCAGGCTCGCCAGCGTACTAACCTTAATATATTAAAATAGATTGGCAGCAAGTCGTTTCCGTACTTTTGCTGCAAGCCAAATTTTGCAGCAAAAAGAAGCCAGCTGCCAAATTCTGTTACTGCTGCAGTTTGCTGAAAGTACGGAAACAGACCTATAATATATTATAATAGATTCGCAGCAAGTCGTTTCCGTACTTTTGCTGCAAGAAAAATCTTGTTGACGTCATCGCTTCCCCTCTTTCAGACGGTCTGTTTCCGTACTTTCAGCAAAATGCAGCAGTAACAGAATTTGGCAGCTGGCTTCTTTTTGCTGCAAAATTTGGCTTGCATTTGGCTTGCAGCAAAAGTACGGAAACGACTTGCTGCGAATCTATTGTAATATATTATAATAGATTCAAGTACGGAAACAGACCTAGAAAGTTGTAGAAAATTACAGCCGAACTGAGCTGAGGCATTTTGCTGCAGCTTGTCAAATCGACTACGATGGGCTTGGCGCGAGCAATGCCTTCTAGAAGTACGGGCCGTCAGGCTACGTAATCGTTCTCGCCGTGACGTCATGAGTTTAGGAAATTTGACATTTCCACGAGGCAGTGCCGATGTACACGGAGATTTCACTTGCGGTTTTTTGGTTAAAATAATAATAAAACGTTAGTTTTTTGTGCGTGGACGCGTTATCATAATAATATTTAGTCATAACGTACACTTTGTGCCAATTAATTGTATCGCGACAGTAAATCGACACGAACCATAACATAACCTAACACCAACCGATAAACATTTCGTAGTGAATTTTCCACATTATACCGCACGCCCGCTTTAATTTGTGTTTAAGCTGTTCACTAGCACTGTTCTGCATAAAACACTTTAGTTTTCATTTCACTCACTTTAATACAACCCGTACAATTAACATTTTCCCGCGGACGTCCCATAAGACTACGTGTGTTTTTCCCAACATTTGTCCCGATGCTCTGACGTCATCATTCTGCATTACGGCCCGTACATCTAGAAGGCATTGGCGCGAGGCTTTGAAATGTATATATATATTCAAATGAGCGCGCGAAGAAAAATGTTTTCTGTGCAATATTTCAATGACAACGGAATATATTTCTCGCACCACTTTTTTATTGCTATTACAAAATATCCAATGGTGGATATTTAGTGCATGGTGTGCACTTATTTGTATATGATGGACTTCGGTGGAGGCGTTTGAATAAGGACAAAACTGATTTGTCCTTTGAACTTGTTAGTCATTGCAACTGAAAATGAAATGTATTGTTGGGGGAATATGCTGTTGTTTTATTTTGCAGGCATAATAATATTGATGAATTATAAATTTTGTTTCACAGGCCGATCAATTTCGATATGGGCTCCATTAATATTTGATATGGGCTCCACTATACCTATTAGACATGGGTAACGCAGCGCTGTGCCGCGCAATTGCGTTGAAGCACTAGCCATGATACCACTGCGCTGATACCGATTGTCGGTATCAGTAGCGCAGTAACGCACTTCGGTATTAGTAGCTCAGTAACGCACTTCAGTATCAATGGTGTTGGCGCTGCCGCTTTGCAATGCCAACACCATTTGGCTTGGCGCTATGCTACGGCGCGGCGCAAAGATATGAGTTGAGAATACCTACCTCAAGTCTGTTTGAGCAATAGAATTTCATTATGCTTCAATACTACAACTAAATAATACCTTTATAGTATATTAAAGCAATGATGTTAATACTTGTCTAATTTACACTTATCAAAAAGTCAGGCGTACGCACGTTTGGAAAGATACCTGAATGGGTACAAGCTGCGCCGCGCAATTGCGTTGAAGCATTAGCCACGATACCACTGCACTGGTATCGCTTGTCTATTAGCCATGATACCACTGCGCTGGTATCGCTTGTCGGCTTCAGTAGCGCAGTAACGCACTTCGGTATCAATGGTGTTGGCGCTGCCGCTTTGCAATGCCAACACCATTTGGCTTGGCGCTATGCTACGGCGCGGCGCAAAGATATGAGTTGAGTATACGTATCTCAAGTCTGTTTGATGCAAAGCAATATACCCACGCGTACGCACGTTTGGAAAGATACCTGAATGGGTACATACTATAGCCTGGGTATTTTAGGGTATTTTATATCGGAAAATTAGTACGTTCAAATGTGGGTTGCTCTCGTTCCATACAATTTTTTTTTTTTTTTAATACTAGATGCCTTTTGACAAGTATTATGTTGGCTTATGACGATTCGTATCAGCCATCGGTTTACGATAACACCCGTTTATGGTGGGTTTGACCTCAAATTTTTACTCTAGACAACACAAACACATAAGTGACTCAAAACAACGCAACGAACACGAAACCGCAGTTTAAGACACGTTGATAAACGTATTATCAATTCCAGAGAAAAATTGTCCATCGGAAAAAAACAAAAATTTTTCAGCAAATTTCCGGCTACAACCTTCCACCACAAGAGCTAACACGCGTATGCGTTCCATACAAGCTTTTTCAATCATGTTTTTTTGAGTGAATCATAGCGTCATGGTATTAGCGCAATGCTACCAGCGCCGTATGTAAGATCATGGTATCATAGCGCAATGGTATCAGCGCAGTGCGCTGATACCACTGCTGGCGCCGGTATCAGTGTATCAGCGCTTCAAAATTTGCTGCGTTACCCATGTCTAATACCTATTAATGGAACTCATAATTGCCCACGAGCAAAATGTGATAATCTTGTAGATGGAAAAGGATATGTTTACAAAGTGTTTCCAATGCATATGATGGCTTCACTGGTGTGTGGGCTGTGATCATGACACACAAAATGTCCGCAAGAACGTTTTTCGAAATTCAAATCAACGCAGCTGTCACTTTTAGTGTCTTCTTCTTACTTGCAGCAAGTTGCAGCAGCGCGTTTCTGTACTTTTCCAAATGTTCCCCCACCACAAAAATAATCAAGCTGTAAAATTCTGTTACTGCTCCACTTTGCTGAAAGTACGGAAACAGACCTATATTTTCAAATTATCTTCACGTTAAATGCCATTACTCTGAAAGCAAATAAGCGTTATGTTTTCCAATAAAACAAATATGTTATTAATTTCATAATTGTTTAGGTAAAACCATGGCCGTCATATAGAAGGCCGGTCGCAAAAGCAATTAACGTACCAAGATGGCGTGCTTAATGTACCTTTTTTCGACCAGTCGACGTACATTTCTCGACCAGTTCGACCAATAACAGTACATTAGTACCTGTCAGATTGCAAAGCGACCGGCCTTCTATATGATGGCCATGGTAAAACTGGACTTGATCAATGCTTCCTAGAAGTACGGGCCGTAATGCAGAATGATGACGTCAGAGCAGTAGGCCAAAATGTCGCGAAAAACACACATAGTCTTATGGGACGTCCACGGGAAAATGTTAATTGTACGGGTTGTGTTAAAGTGAGTAAAGTGAAAACAATGCTAGTGAACAGCTTAAACACAAATTAATGCGGTGCGCGCGGTATAATTAGAAAAATTCGCCACGAAATGTTTATCAGATGTTCTTAGGTTATGTGCTGTTTTGTGTCGATTCAATTTCGATACAATTGATTGACACAAAATGCAAGTTATAACTAAATATTAAAACTACAACGCATCCACGCACAAAAACCTAACGTTTTATTCATATTTTAGCTAAAAAACCGCAAGTGAAATCTCGGTGTGTATCGGCACTGCCTCGTGAAAATGTCAAATTCCCTACCGCCATGACGTCACAGCGAGAACGATTACGTAGCCTGACGGCCTGTACTTCTAGGAGGCATTGACTTGATGCCCCACACAACTGTTACATGAATTTGCCGATAGATGTCGGGCTAATATGTTTGTGTTTTTGTGATTGTGCGTTTGCTTTTGGGGCTTCTATTTTTTTCTATTTCCTAATTGTTTTATCTTCTTTTTTATTTTTATGTATAATTTTGTCTGTTTTTCTTCAATTTTTCACCCCTTCTACCACCAGAGGGCGAAAAGGTGGTAGAAGGGCTGAAAAAATGAAGAAAAACAGACAAAATTATACAACAAAATAAAAAAGAAGATAAAACAATTAGGAAATAGAAAAAAATAGAAGCCCCAAAAGCAAACGCACAATCACAAAAACACAAACATATTAGCCCGACATCTATCGGCAAATTCATGTAGAGGAGGGTATGCGATATTTTGTCTGCCTCTTGCACATCTATCTCATTTGGAATCATAAGTCATATGATCACCACGTGGAAAATATCTTGTCAAGTTGATAGATGGGACGCTTGGCGAAAGTTGCAGGGGTAGATGCAAAGCAGTTGTACCACATGGGCATAGAGATAAAATAGTAGAGTCGCCCATGTGATACAACTGCTTTGCTTCTACCCCTGCAACTTTCGCCAAGCGTCCCATCTATCAACTTGACAAGATATTTTCCACGTGGTGATCATATGACGTATGATTCCAAATGAGATAGATTTGCAAGAGGCAGACAAAATATCGCATATCCCTTAGCTCTTGGTTTCGTCCCCTCCAATACATTTCAAATGTGAAGGGCCACTCCATTGTCTACTACCTCCATTCACATGGGCGACTCTACTATTTTATCTCTATGATTTTGGCCATTTTGAACGCGTGTCGGGTTTAAATCTCTTTAATTTTTTCAATAGTTACGTCGGAACTTTCTGTCGACAAATTTACTAATTATATGCGTAGGACAATTCTCACAAAACAAGAAACAATGATTTGCCAGCAAATAGAATATCTTTCATAGATAATTTTACTTGGAAACAGTTTAATTTGCTGGTGGTTTGATTGAATGATTGAATTAGTCCATCTTAGGGAAGTTTTGAGCACCGCATGTGTACGCAATTTGAAATAGATGGATGAAAATAATGTATTGACAAAGTGTATAGAATGATAAGTGGGTGAACTCCTTCCATTTTCCCGAAAAAACACTTTGACCTTGAAATTGCGCCTCCTTTTACGCAATGCATTATCTGAAAAAAAATAGCTTTCATTTTGTATCAATTAATTGAATCGACACGAAACATCACATAACCTAACACCAGCTGATAAACATACCGTAGCGAATTTTCCCAATTATACCGCACGCACCGCATTAATTTTTATTTTAGCTCATAGATATGAAAGAATATGGATACGAAATGGCTATCCGTGTACCCATACGTGAATGTGCCTTTTTTAATACACGCACAACATTGCTCTCTCACAAAAATTCCGCTCAGTGCGCCCCTTTCTACCGCACTCAGCACCGAAAAGCCCTAATTCTCCCCCTTTTTTACGAGAAATGCTACCAGAGTACGAACGCAAGCGCCGCATGTTAGAAAGAAAAGCCAATTTCCACGCGGTGAACAAAGTCTTGTCAAAATTCACACGTGTTTTTTCTGATTGTAGGGTAAGATCGGATACAAGGCGTTTGTTTTATATATTTTGTATGCACACACAAAAAGGATTTAATGCATGTTAATATTGCGTTTACATGTTGTGTCAAGTATTTGTGTACATATAAACCTCACAGCAGTTTGATTATTCCAATTTTAACCAAATTTTGATGTAATTGTTTGCAGTTATCTGAGAACGACAATTGCATAAGCGAGTTTAAGCATTAGGAAATTATTAATTTGTGATAGAAATGCTCTTGCATTAAGCATTCATGTACATGCACTTACATTCAATGAAAGCAAGGTGCAAGAAGTTCATACTACTGTTTAATGTTTTCCCATGCTGCCATGCTCCCCTATCGCCGGTTTGGCTTGTCTCACACATTCGTATCTCATTCTCACACCAATAGACAGTAGGTCGAAAATTGGATCATTTCTCAGCTGCGATTTCTAATCCATTCTCTCTTATATCTGTGTTTTAGCTGCTCACTAGCACTGTTCCGCACATCTCACTTTATTTTCACTTGACTCACTTTAACTCAACCTCTACAATTAACATTTTGCCGCGGACGTCCCATAAGACTGCGTGTGTTTTTGGCGACACTTTGACAGTCTAGTGGGACGTCATTGTTCTGCATTACGGCCCGTACTTCTACGAGGCATTGCTTGTACCAATCAATGCTTCCTAGAAGTACGGACCGTCAGGCTACGTAATCGTTCTTGCTGTGACGTCATGGCAGTAGGGAATTTGACATTTCCACGAGGCAGTGCCGACACACACCGAGATTTCACTTGCGGTTTTTTAGCTAAAATATGAATATAACGTTAGTTTTTTGTGCGCGGATGCGTTGCAGTGTTAATATTTAGCTATAACTTGCATTTTGTGTCACTCAATTGCATCGAAAGTGAATCGACACTAAACACCACATAACCTAAGAACATCTGACAAACATTTCGTGGCGAATTTTTCTAATTACACCGCGCGCACCGCATTAATTTGTGTTTTAGCTGTTCACTAGCACTGTTCCCCGGATCTCACTTTGTTTTCACTTTACTCACTTTAACACAATCCGTACAATTAACATTTGCCCGCGGACGTCCCTTAAGACTATGTGTGTTTCTCGCGACATTTTGGCCTACTGCTCTGACGTCATCATTCTGCATTCCGGCCCGTACTTCTAGGAGGCATTGTACCAATCAAACAGTGGAAAAACTCTTGAAGCGCTGCATCAATGCCAACTAGAAGTACGGGCCGTCAGGCTACGTAATCGATTTAGCTATGACGTCAGTTATTCGGGGAGTTTTGACATTTCCACGAGGCAGTGCCGATGTACACGGAGATTTTACTTGCGGTTTTTTAGCTAAAATATGAATAAAACGTTAGTTTTTTGTGCGTGGATACGTTGTAATAATAATATTTAGTCATAACTTTAATTTTTATCAATCAATTGTGTCGAGATTAGACATGGGTAACGCAGCAAATTTTGAAGCGCTGATACACTGATATTGGCGCCAGCAGTGGTATCAGCGCATTGCGCTTATACCATTGCGCTATGATACCATGATCTTACATACGGCGCAGGTAGCATTGAGCTGATACCATGACGCTATAATTTACTCAAAAAAAAAACATGATTGAAAAAGCTTGTATGGAACGAGAGCAACCCACATTTGAACTTACTAATTTCCCGATATAAAATACCCAGGCTATAGTATGAACCCATTCAGGCATCTTTCCAAACGTGCGTACGCGTAGGTATATTGTTTTGCATCAAACAGACTTGAGATAAGTATACTCAATTCATATCTTTGCGCCGCGCCGTACCATAGCGCCAAGCCAAATAGTGTTGGCATTGCAAAGCGGCAGCATCAACACCATTGATACCGAAGTGCGTTACTGCGTTACTGATGCCGACAAACGATACCAGCGCAGTGGTATAATGGCTAAAGGTAGAACTATAATGCAATTAAGTGAACTTAAGTGAGCGCTGAAACTGAACGAAAATTCACTCAATCGAAGTCGATCGGTTAATTTGCCCATAATAGAATTAAGTGAAGGTTCATGAAGCTGTCGGCAGAGTGGCGAATATGAATTTGAATTTGGAGGCATATGAGATGAACTGATGTGAGCGTTTACGCAATATATTTGAATAGATTTTTGCTGCAATTAAAATATAGTTGTCTTCATAGCCTGCTAGCTCTGTTGCAAGAAATCGTAGAAAATTGTAGCTGAGCTGAACCTCAGCACTTTGCTGTAGATTATTAGATCTATAAAGATGGGCTTGGTGCAGGCTCTTAATTTGTGCTTATATTCAAATAAGTGTACGAAAGAAATGTTTTTTGAGCAATATTGGTATGCGACCCTAATATATTTAATCAACAAGGTCTCTTCTGCTGAAGTTTAATATTCAATAGTGGACAGCTGAAGCATGGTGTTTGGTTATTCTTTGAATGAAAAAAGCTGTGAGACGGCATTTTAAGTAGTTTATGTACTTGTATTTTTAAAAGTAAGTAATTTAAAGATACAAGTAAATAAACTACTATATAATTTATTATTTTGTATGTTGTTCAACGCATTTTCTTCTTGAAATTATGTTTGAAACTCATTATTCCTACCTCCTGTAAAAATAGCATTTAAGTGATCGACGAAAAAATATTTTAGATACCTGTTATTCTTTTTACAATGTCACGCAGAATCATATTCGAGATATCTAATTACTACTTCCTATATTGTGAACTGTTAATGAGCCGTTTAACAATAAAAGGTATGTTCGCGTACTACGATTAATTGCAATTAATTGCAATAAAGCCGTTTTTGCACTCCGTTTTACTGAAAACGGAAAATTTCCCCTTTTTTCAGTAGGGTCTGAGCTACTTAAAAATACTGAAAACTGTCAAATGGTTTTTGGCCTATAATATTATGAAGGACGAATATTTTTGTGACGATAATTTATCACCGCTTAGGATGACTTTATTATCATTATTGTTCTCCTGAAAAACGACAACTGACACTTTTGTTTGTCAATTTTCAGGACATGCAATGTGAGCGTTTTTGTACTTTTCATAAATGTCCCCCACCACATGATTCAGGAAAATTCAGTAAAATTCAGTGACTGAAAGTACGCGAACAGACCTAAAATATTCAAATATTTCACATACCTATTATTGCGTCTACAATACCGCATACGAATGATCATTACTTCTACCTCCTGCAAAAATACCAAACGATCCACGAAAACATATTCAAATATTTTACGTGCCTTCTATTGGTTTTAGTCGTTACGCAAACCTCTTGTCAAATTTACTTAATTGATGTACGGTCCCAGTCGTACGCCACTTAAGTGGCCGGAATTGAACGAAACTTAACGAAACGGCAGATAAGTACATTATGGGTATGCCGCTTGATTTCTATGCAACCGTACTGTCACTTAAGCTACTTAAAGCTCACTTAATTGCATTATAGTTCTACCTTAAGTCATATTCGTTTCAACGAGTTCGCTTTTTAATCAATAACTGATGAAATATGCCAAAAGCGTTGAACAAGGCAACGTACGTTCAAAAACATGTACAGACATGGGAACGACAATCAATCGTCAAAGGTAATTTATTTATCTGCTTGCTTCATGAGACGGCAGTCTTACACTTGTAAAAATTTACATTTAAATAGCCCGGTTTTTGAGAATGCTGAAAAACTTCCCTGAAATTACGACACTATGGCTACTTAGGGTAATTTAAGGGATAAATAGGATTTGTCTGGGAATAAGCACAGCGCCTATCTGGCAGCACTGGTTGCTACTATCCCATTTTTGCTTTGGTCGCTGCTTTGCACAGATAAGGTTCAGTTAGCGAACGTGCGTCGCGTCCGTCGCGTCCGCTCCGACTGAGTTGAATTTCTCAGTTTCCATATACTTTACATTGGAAGACGCAGCGATAGTTATCCAACCGGTGCGTCGGACGCGACGGAGCGCAAGAGATCATCAAATTTCATCTTCGGACGCATCGAGAGAGAGAAAGGTGAGTTTAGAATGAGTGGTGAGTGTTTTGCAAGGCATTCTGTCAGCTATGAATTTTTCAAGGACAATATATTTTCAAAATGTTTTGTGGAATAGATAAATCATTTTCCTGAAATATTTAATTAATCGAATGTTTATGCTGTAGAAATTGTTAATTAGCGTATTTTATAGTTATAAATATATCTGGTAAAATAATGTTAATTTACCGATGGTTCAAAAAACAGTCAACCTTTGTTGAACCGATTAAATTGATGTCTGCCTTGAATTAGCTTATCTTTCATTTATATTCGCAACTGTTGCGCTTAAAATTTTATTGATAATTTTCCAAATATAGAATGCTTGAAAATAGCGTGACAAAAATAATAGTAGTTGTAATTTGTGACAATTCAAAAGTTTGATTGATTCTGAAACCAAACACCCGAGTAGAAATGTAAAAAAGCGTTTACGTTATTATGCTTTACTTAATCAGTTAGAATATGCAGCCATGATATTAATTAATATCCTTCATACGATTGTATGTCGATTTAAAATAACCATTTATTTCCCGATCGACGTTCGTCGGACGTACCGACCACCTTCTTTTCCTTTTAATTTTCTTGTATTTTATATACAGCATAAATAACATGCTTAACATTTCAAAAAACTCTCGCATTCTACAATTTTTTACACACCACGACAATAATTTAATTCAACACCTTCAACTTCGACACACGGAACGCACGCACGAACTGAACAGACAAATTACAAAACAGTTCAAACAACTCCCGCGTTCGAATATGAATTTTTCACCAGGAAAATAAAAACTGACCACCTTTGCCTTTGACAAACGGAGCGGACGCGACGCACTCTCAAAGATCATCGATGCGTCCGGTCATAAAACGCAGCGGACGCGACGGACGCGACGCACGTTCGCTAACTGAACCTATAGAAAAGAAAATACGAAATGGCCATCCGTGTACCCATACGTGAGTTAACCTTTTCTTATACACGCACAACATTGCTCTTTCACAAAAAATCCGCTCAATGCACCCCTCTCTACCGCACTAACAGCCAAAGCACCCTAATGCTGTCTCTTATTAACGTAATTTTTAAGGAATATCAGATCGGGATAAAAACGTACAACGGACAGCACGAAAGAAAATGTCAATGTCAGTTTGATTAGTGTCGGTGAGTCAAAATATAAGCCCTAACCAAAGATGAGTCTGCGGCCGTAATCGTCACTCAAAACCGACCGGTTTTAGAGCAAAAAAGGCACTTTTTGACGTACGCAAACATGAGTGAATTTAAGTGCCCATACAACGCATAAGCGAACGTATGTCAAGTCGTATCTCATTACCACTTTACGTACGGACAGCTCATAGTAAAAATTGAGCAAAAGGTTGCTTACGGAGCATGCCACTTTTCTGGCTGTTCGGTAAGTTATGTTTGGGTGCAACATATGCTTTGCGTGGTTTACCTCGGCGCATACGTCAACGTACGGACGCAGACTCATCACTAGTTGGACCTATAGACTTTAAGTCAAAATTTCTCACCGAAAATTTTAAAATTGTTTGACGTGTACCGTAGAAACATAAATTTACTTGAGTGCGCGATAATCTGTGTCGGTTTCCCGAATAAATTGGCGGCCGAATTCTAATTTAGTGCGAGAATGAAGTGCCGCGTTCCTGCCATCAATAGTAGCTACAGAAGTGCTTCGCGGGGGATATCATGTTTCGGGTAAGTGAAAGTAACCTTTGGCATCAATTTCGTCTTCTTTTTGAGTTAAATCATACTTAATTTAATTTACAAAAAACACTTTAATCTTCACTTGCCGGCTGTGGCAAAAGAAATGTCAAACGACGTTCAAAATGTCGATCTATCGTACTCACAGCGTAATAAGCCGTTCACACTCGACTCTAAATCAAGTAGATTTAGAAGCTGTCAAAGTTAATCAGGTAAGCGTTCACACTACCCGGAGTGATTTAGAATGAGGAGATTTAGAGAGCGAACTGTCATTCGAATATGTGTGTACAATTTTTTTGCATGAAAGTTGTTCAAAATGGTGCAGAAACATGCAAGAGCATTTTCTTTTCATTTTGTACAACTCACATTTTCCTTTTTTGTCCAATTTTTGCTATATTTGAACGAAATTCGAATGACATTTCGTTGAAATCTACTCTCCCTCTCACGGATGGAATTCGCCGCGCTCTGAGAAAAATTCGCCGGGGACAAAATTCACAATAGTACCTGATTTGTACTTGATTAACTCTAAATCTACTTGATTAACTCGGTCGGAAACCGAAAAAAATGTATGGGTAATCAGGTAGATTTAACTTGATTTAGCTCTAAAGCGATCAGCTGATCGAAATCGCCTGATTTAGAGCCTAGTGTGAACGGGCTATAAGACGTTAGTTCCTTATGTGCCAAATAGATATTGGCCGAGCCCAGGCGAGATCTGGCGAGCTCGAGTGTGTGGACGGTCCAGACAAGCGACTTTGACAGAACTCGCCGGCGCTCGTGCGACTTCCGATCGGAATGGGTTTTGGGCACGAGCCAAAGCGATTCGTGACGAGCTGTCAAATGCCGTCCACATGTTGGCAGCCTCGTCTGACTTCGGCTCGCTGGGCCTCGGCCAATATCTATTTGCTACATTACCAGCGTGCCAACTCCTTCCATTTGATCTTGAAATTGCGCGTCCATTTACGCAATGCATAATCCGTTAAAGCGACCTGAGAGTGTATTGGTCTTTTTGTGATTGGGAGCCGTATGTGAGCACATATATGAAAGAATGTGAATACGAAATGGCTATCCGTGTACCTATATGAGAGTTTGCCTTAGTTGATACACGCACAACATTACTCTCTCACAAAAATTCCGCTCAGTGCGCCCCTCTCCACCGCACTCACAATCGAAAAGTCTTAATGCTCTGTCTTAATGCTGTGAACACTAGATCGGTGTAAAAGCGTGCAATGGGCAACACGGAAAGAAACGTCAATGTCAGTTTAATTTGTGTCAGGGACTGAGAGCATTGACTTTCAGTCCAAATTTTTCAAACAATATTTGAAAATTTGTGGAAACGTACATCTACGTTCGTGCGCAATCATTTGTGCCGGTTTCGCAAGTAAATTAGCGGTAAAAAAATTATAAAATAGTGCAATAATGAAGTACCACGTTCCAGGCTATAAAAGTAGCTTCCGAAGTGCTTCGCAGGGGATATCGTATTTCAAGTAAGTAAAATAAACCTTTGGCAACAATTTCGTATAGTTTTTGTGTGAAATTATAATGTATTTCATTAACAAAAAGCAGTTTAATCTCCACCCTCCGGTTCGGGGAAAGGAATGTCAAACGACGTTCAAAATGGTAATCTCTCGTGGTTTTCATATGAGCAATACCGTATGAACTGTGTAGGACACACACCAGTACCTCATTCTCACACCAGTAAGCAATAAGCCGAAAATTAGCACATTTCTCTCGGTCGATTTCTAATCCATTCTCTCTTATATCTGTGCATGTGAGCAACGAAAAACCTAACCTGAGTATGTAGTTGTAAGAGAAATTGACCAAATTAGGGCGGCCAGATGTAACCATTGTAAGAAGCTAACAAAGCTTTCGATTTGCCGGATTGGAAATATTTGGCGCAAGTAGATCTAAAGAGAAGTGAATTTTCATTCATATTCTAGCTAGAGTTAATAAAAACGTGGAAAAAAATCATTGTGTTATTCGAGAATGAAAAGAAATGCAAAGACAATCTTCCAAAAACCATTCGCGGTCAATATCGAACTTTTTTTAAATATCCCAGGGGCAGATTCACCCAACAGATTACATTCCTTACCCAAGTCGCATACAGCTCGAAAATCTGTTTCCATTTAATGCTGCAAATAATTTACATAGAAAAAAATTCTAATTAAAAATTGAAATTTATACTTAATTGTGCTTGCTTTTCCAAGTTTGTTTAAGAGGTAATTACCTGCAAAGTTGTAAAATGAATTTCCTTTGAAAATTATTGACTTCGTTGTTTGCTGCGATGTTTGCTCCAACTAAAGATTCTTTCAAAACAAAATATCCGAATCTAAAATTATAAAAAAAAATAACGAAGAAAAGATCACTGACAATTTAGGTGTTTGGAAAGAAGTAAAAGTATTTATAAGAGGATTTAAAGATACATTTGTCAATAGGCAAAGTATATGGAAAGACTGATATTTGAAAAGGATGTATATTTTATGAATCAAGCATTAGTAATATTTAAATTTGAATACGATTAACATTTGCAATAATTGTGCTAGGAAAATATAGTAAGGACGAAATGAAACAAAGCATTTTACACGTATGGGACTTGTGTTTTGTAAAGTGTACAATTGGTGTACACGTAGATTCATATGAGGCTTAATATACTGAAAAATCATTCAAGGACACTTTGAACCAGTTTAACTAAAAATTATGCCTGAAAAATATGCATTACTTATCCATCATGTCCCGATTTATCAGATTCATAAAGAATCGATAAGTCCGTCATACGCATTCATCCACGAAACGAATGAGGCCTTCAATTAAGTTGATTACATTGTACTTTTCCTTATATTAATAAGCCATTTGCTTGGGATGCATAGCAAAAAGATAATCAAATATACACGATGGAACTGAGTACAGTACTCGTGTTGGATGTAATCGATCATTGCCCAATATTTCAATGTAATCATTTTGTCCGAATAGGGCTTGTTTCTCGGTCCATGGGTTTTTAGGACGATATTTTGGTGCAGGCAGCTTTTGTTCATTATCAAGATGCGGTAGAAGTCCTCGGTGTTTGACTCGATCCTTGTATCCGTATCGACGAATTAGAGGCCCATTAGCTACGTTATCTGCACAGTAACGAAATAGCACTGGGACGATTATAGGTGTTCAAAATGCTTTAAGAGATTTAATAGCAGCATTGCAAAAACTCGAAATTACCAATCGATCGGGAAGAGCTATGCAATACTAGCTTAACAAACTTTTTAGTGACGATTCTTTGATGCTTAAATGACATTTCTACTGAATAATTTATCGTCAAAGAATTTTAACGGAGCCAATTGACGAAACTTCTGTTGCATCTCTTTCTGTTCAATGCGATTCGAAGAAACTTTCCAGGGACTATCTCTTTTTAAAATCAGCTGGTCACCAATCTAAGGTTAGATCATTCGAATTGTGGTCCGTATACATAAACGGAGTTCGCACGCTGGTTAGAAACTAGCTTCTTACGCTGTGCTCGTGGTTTTTAAATTGGCGTTAACGTATGAACTGTGTAGGACACACACCCATACCTAATTCTCACACTAATAAATATAAAGTCGAAAATTGGACCATTTCTGTCGTTATGCTTCAAATACATAATGGCCGAGGCCAGGTTAGCCGAGGTCAGACGAGACCGCCAACACGTGGACGACATTTGACAGCTCGTCACGACTCGCCTGGACTCGTGCCCAGAACCCATTCCGATCGGAAGTCGCACGAGCGCCGGCCAGCCCTATCAAAGTCGCTTGTCTGGACCGTCCACACACTCGGGCTCGCCAGATTTCGCCTGGGCTCGGCCAATATGTATATCCCACATTAGATTTCTAATCCGTTCTCTCTTATATCTGTGCTGCTTTGACATTGAAATATATGACTCGGTGCTCTCGTCGGTCCGTCACAGCAGTGCCTTCCAGAAGCACGGGTCGTGAAGCTACGTAATCGTTTTAGCTATGACGTCAATTCATCGGGGAATTTTGACATTTCTACCAGGTGGTGTCGGTATCCACAGAGAACTCACGTGCGGATTTTTAGCTAAAATATGAATAAAACGTTAGTTTTTGTGCGTGGATGTGTTATATTTTTCCGCGGACTTCCCATAAGGCTACGTGTGCTTTTCGCGACATTTCTCCCGCAAACTGTGACGCCATCATTCTGCATTGCGGCTCGTATATCTAAGAGGCATTGGTCCAATGCCTCCTAGAAGTACGGGCCGTAATGCAGAATGATGACGTCAGAGTTTGCGGGAACAATGTCGCGAAATACACACGTAGTTTTATGGGACGTCCGCGTTAAAATGTTCATTGTACAGGTTGTGTTAAAGTGAGTGACATATAAATCAAGTGAGATCTGCGGAACAGTACTAATGAACAGTTCAAACACAAATTAATGCGGTGCGTGCGGTATAAAGCAAAGTACTGAGTTTGATTTCACGTGAAATTTTCATACAAAATTTCCCTTGAAATCTGCTTCGGCGAAAATTTAGCTTGAAAATAAGCAAGAGTTGAACTAAGTTCTTAGCATGAAAAGCTGCTTTGCATTTGCTTTCGCGTTGAAAACGTAGATGGCACTGACACATGTCTCCAATCATTTCACGCCAATTTAGTTTGTGCAGTTCATTCTTTCGAGCGAAAAAGTGACATTTGGTGTTTCAATTTGATAATGGAGCAGTGCAAATGTCTTTCCAATAAGAAAATCGATCGAAAAGTGAAATTCTTGACATTTTATCAATCAGAAATGAGCATTGTCTCTGCTTTTCTCCATTGCCAAAACTTTCGCTCGAAAGAATGACCAGATAATGGAGACATGTCAAAATTTCACGTGAACTCGAACTCAGTATCAGCCTTAAGCATAGTACTGAGTTCGATTTCAAGTGAAATTTTCATACAAAATTTCACGTGAAATCTACTTCGGCGAAAATTTAGCTTGAAAATAAGCAAGTTTGGTACTGTGTTCTTAGCATGAAAAGTTACTTCGACGTTGCTTTCGCTTTGAAAATATAGATGGCATTGACACATGTTTCCAATCATTTCACGCCTATTTAGTATGTGCCGTTCATTCTTTTCGGGCGTAAAAGTGACATTCGATGTCAAATATCCCCTACAAATCTGAAAAATGCGAAATGTTTATCAGTTGGTGTTAGGCTATGTGATGTTTTATGTCAATTCTCTGTCGCTACAATTGATTGACACAAAATGCAAGTAATTACTAAATATTACTACTACAACGCATCCACGCGCAAAAAACTAACGTTATTCATATTTTTCAAACCGCAAGTGAAATCTGCGTGTGTGTCAGCACCTGAGAGCATAAAGACATTCGGAGGGGCGATGTCCATTTAAAATACATTGAAGAGAAACCGACCACTTTTCATGTATCTTCAATGTCAATTCCCCTCTTTGTATCCTTTCTGTCAATATGACAAACTAATGTAAACAATTTGAGTCGGTACGGAAATAAAATCGTGTTTATTTTAAATACAGATTAATTTTGTGTAGGTTCGACTAGTGCGGCTCACATAAACGTTAGTGTAGAATTGAAAATTGCGAGTTTTATTTGAAAAAAGTGTTTGAAAACTGTGCAATTGCATTAATCTTTGCAATGAAGTGAGTTGTGCCGAATTGTGGCAATAGTTTGCAACGCCGGCCACTTGGAGTTTCTTATCACAAGTAAGGAATAAACAAACGATGTGTTTTGCAAAACTTTGTGAATTTCAGAAACTTTTTATAAGCGAAAGTGCCTATTTGAGCCCTTTTAAATATTGTCGACATATTGGCGCGAACTTTCTGGTAGCCATTATTATTGCTGTCAAAAAAAACACAAAGCAGTAGAGCGCATAAACAGTTTCGGGGCAGAGCGGAAATAAAATGATATAAAAATTTATTCGTATTGCATGCTGTGTGAAATATTGTTTTCCAGATTTCCAGAAAATGAGCAACACATATTCATTTGGACTTCTTTTCTTGGATTTCCTGAGCTGATCATCAAAACTACTTCCCGGGTCTATTCAAATTTTTCGGCCGTGGTATATAGCAATTGATGATTGACAAGGGAATAAGTGTAATAGTTTCTTGTTTTTCTTACAGCTGCCGTCATAGTACGTTAGTTCTGAGCAAGCGAACAGGGGACCATCTTTAGTGGAATAGAATCTTCGAGTGATGCAGTAAGTAAAGAAAATATTCAAAACATTCTTCTCTTTAATTATATTAATTCTATAGATACCTTTCGGCAACAAGATTCAAGATGAGATAAACGATGGACAAGAAGAGCGAATTGCGATCTCATTAGGTGCTTAATGCTGATGTTGCGTTCATGATACACTTTTGAAAATTTTAATATTCAACAATATCATTTCAATTAAGCTACGTAAACAGACCAAGTGGCTCCTATTACCGCAGTGCATTTAATCAAGCTGCAGGATAAAATTGGAAGATACGCTGAAACGAAAAAATAGGATTATCCGAAATTTGCGTAAGAAACAGCGCAGCTTCTATAGTTGAGTTGTTAGATAATCTCAAGGCCAATAGCTGGATTAGCGAAGTAGATCGAGAACGGTTAGATAGTGTGAATATAATATAATAAATATCTTATTACCTAGAAATATATTATCTCCAACCTATCATTGTATTTAGCCTACTTTATAGTATAAGAAAAGTTGAGACTTCTTGGAACTATTAACTGTGAAGACTACTTATTTTTTTTCGAAAAATCTTAAATAAAATTTGCCTTTTTGGGAATATGAAGTTGTTTTTTGATTTTGATGATTTTATTCATTGCAGCTGTTTTACACACAATGCTCAGTAAAAACTTTCTAGATGTTCTAAAAACGAAAATGATATTTTATATTATTCAATGTTTTCTCATCACCTACGGCAGTACTCGGCACTGCCAATATTTGAGCCAGCATAAACACATCTAATTTTTAAGCCACTTTCTTATAAAACAATTTTTGTTTTATGGGTGAATAAATATTCAATTAGTATATTCTACAATTTTCATAGTTCGCATGCATTTGTGTTCTGTTTTCATTTTCTATCCTGGACAAACAGTTAATTCTGTTTGTCTATCAGCCCGCTGTAGCTTATTTTTACTCCCTGGTTCGAGAATTCGTACGGTTATAATATGAAAGCTTAAAAATATTAAATAACTAAATATCTAACAATCATTCACTTACGATATTAAAAATTTGAATATTTGAAATTAGTCACACATAATATGTCCCCATCAATTTGATAAATTAGAAATTACCTACGCCCCGAAAATTTCAATCTATCATCGGGGTCGCTGGTGATGAGGAAAAATGGCCATGCTTTCGGCCCCTCCGAATGTCTTTATGCTCTCAGGTCGGCACTGCCTCGTGGAAATGTCAAACATTTTTTCAGTGCGCTGCTAGGCCTTTTAATTTATGGCTGTACAATTATTCATCTTTTAATCGTATTGCAGAAGCGGCCAAAGAAAAAGCACCATGTGTCATCTTTATTGATGAAATCGATTGAGTGGAGGCGAAACGAACTAATTCTGTGCTGCATCCATATACAAATCAAAGAATCAATCTGATACTATCCGAAATGGATGGTTTCCATCAAAACGAAGGAGTCATTGTTTTAGGAGCAACAAACCGACGAGATGATTTAGACCAAGCCCTGTTAAAACCCGGTCGCTTCGACGTTCAGGTAAATCGCAAAAGTCGGTTTTCAGTGCAGTTTGTCAAGGATGTTTTGTTTTCTAGGTGGTTGTCCCGACACCAGTCTTTTCCGGACGTAAGGAAATATTACATATATATTTACACGATGACATTGATATTGATATGTTGGCGAGGGGAACTACTGGCTTCACAGGAGCTGACTTGCAAAACATGGTCATTCAGGCCGCTCTTAGGTAATGTAATACATTTTTTTAAATACATACATTTAATATACGTATATTTAAACATTAAATATATGTAAAGAGCTGCAATCGATGGAACGGACAATGTCACAATGAAGTATTTAGAAGCAGCAAGAGATAAAGTACTGATTAGACCTGAAAGGAAGTCTCGCTTACCGGACGAAGAAGCAATGAAGGTGGACATGCTATCGTGTCATATTTTACGAAAGAGGCACATTCACTGCACAAAGTGACAATCATGCCAAGAGGCCCGTCTCTCGGTAATACTGCATATATTCCTCAAAAGAAACGATATCATGTGACAAAGGCACAGCTTATGGCTATGATGGATACAATGATGGGTGGACGTGCAGCAGAAGAACTTATTTTCGGAACTGTAAAAATGATATCGGGTATGTTGATTTATTTATCACGTAAAATAGTTATTACGTTTACCTTTGATTTGATCACCAGGTGCAAGAAGTGACATAAAACAAGCAACATCAATCGCTTCACATATGGTTAAAGACTGGGGCATGTCAAAACGTGCTGGCTTGCGGACTATAGAAGGAGCAAAAGGCCTGATGCCAAGCGAAAATTTAGGAGCAAATACGATTGAAGTTGTCGATGTAGAAATTAAGAAAATTCTTAGTGATATTTACGAACGAGCCAAGGCGATTTTAAAAGCTCACTCAAAAGAACACAAAACATTAGCAGAGCAATAATGTCCGGGGACAGAAAATCTAGTGATGCATATGCTTCATAGAAGATAAGTTTTAGCGATTAGAAATAATATTGTAAACAGATTGCAAAAGTTTCGAAATAACTTTGTGCAAAACAAGGTATCCGAAATCATATAAATTGGAAGTAAAATATAAATGGAAATAACTAATGCATACATCTGCTACAAAAAAAATATTTTTTATTAAATGAAGAATCTAAAAGGAATATTTACATTCATATATATTTTATAGATAATATATTGCTACATCATAAAAAAATAATTTCAAGCAAAGCTTCTGTTAAATTTTATATTGCATACTTATGTTTTTTAATAATAAAAATGGGGTCAGTTTCATTGCAGAGTCTCTTCTTCATAGCAGTTATAAACCGCTTAGTCAAGAAACAAGCTATTAAATATTCATCATCCCCGATAGAAAATAAGACAGGAAAAAAATTAAAAAAAAATTACATACATAACTTCAGGCTAAAGCATTGCTTAAAATTAATTTTACATAATTCATTTGTTTCAACTTCAAATATCATTAATATATAAATATACATAAAACTATTATAAAAAAAAGCTGCTGAAATTGATTTCCCTTGTTGCCGCCAATTGATCTTCGATGGAATTTAAACGATTCTAATTAAAGTAATAAATAATAATTATTTCATTAAAGCAAGAAAGCGGTATACCTTTTTATTGTACTCCTCGAACCGTCTTCAACTTGCGCCGCTGGGCTCGGTCAGTCAAGCAGTAAAATCCATCATTCAAATTTTTAGTATAGTTATTTAAGCAAATGTTTGCCCAGATTGACGCCTTTTTTTTGCTAAGCTTATTGAATTCTCTCCGCAAGGACAATATCTAATTTCATTTAAAGTACATTCGATATATTTAAAAATTAACGAGAACACGAACTGCTTATGGTGCTTTTGCTTTAAAAACAAATGTTCGAAATCTTTTGAAATTAAAGTTTAGAATAGCCGAAATGCAGCAGCGCCCATATTTAATGAAACATGTGTTGGAAATTTTAAACCACCACGATTAAGATTACAAAGGTAATCAGTATTACTGGAAAATGTGACACATATGTCTATATCAGGTAACAAAAAATTTGTGCAATCGATGCATTTTACTGCTTCACTGACTTTCCTGCCCACGTATCCGGCAATAAAAACGATTATGAACCGTATATTTTCGTCGATTTCAACGATGTCACACGAAGACAAAATGTCATTAATCAATGTTGCGTTAATTAAGGGGGGAAATACATGTAAAATGGAAAAGAAATTGCTAATTTTAGATTGACTTAAAATATATATATTGTTTATTCAGAAAATTTTTAATATTAAATCCTCAAAGTACATATCTTATAGTAAATGAAAATATTTTTTTAATAACTTTTCAACACAAAATGGAGGCGATGCGAGCAAATGAAAAAAACACATCAAAAACAGCCTCGTACAACTTAACGCCTTTTCCGAGAAACTTGCAACGTTCAGAGAAAAAAAAATACGCTAATGAGATCTATAATTCCTAGGTGAACCAATAAAATTTAGAAAAAAAAACCAAATTTTTACATTAATATTAGATTAAAAAAAAAAATCGATTTTTTTCAAAAAAATCACGTTTTAAACATTGGTAAACTAATTATTTTTCCGAAATTACAAGAAAATGTAGGTTCAACGATGAGATAATACTCTTTTGTACATGTGGTATAAATTTTAGCCTAATAGGTTCAATATTTTTTGAGATATCTTGTACGGAAATTGAAAAAGTACTACTTTGAGAAAAGCGCGTTTAAAGTTCTAAAGCTCCACCGACCTGGGGAACGCCGCGCTGTCTATAACTGGCTATAACTCGAGAACTAACACGAACATCGCTTCAAAACTTTTTTTGGTATATTTTAAGAGTATTTCGAACACTTTGATGCAATAAAAAAAAATCGTTTTTGTTTTAGCAGTTACATGTATCTCCCCCCTTAAATTAATGTTGAACGTGTCATCGTCGACGAAAATGTCTTTAATTTTTATATCACCCCGGCTATGTGAATGCAATTTCAACAAGCTTATGACGCGTAATTTTTTTTCTGATTCAAAGATTTGCTGAAGAGACACATTATAGTTGCAACCGCTCATTCTTCGATATTTTCCAAATCTTTCTTCGAGGGAATCTGTTTGGAATTTACCTAGCAAAACGTATCGGAAATTTAAATCATTTAGCAAATAATTGCAAAGATGAAGTAATGACGCCGTTGTGTGAATGATTGCTGAATGTGTTTCGGTAGAAAGTTTACCTCTTATGCTGCGCTCATTAAAATTGTCCCATGAAATTAGCCAATGCAAGCAAGAAACAAGGGAAACATAATTATCGCCAGTAGAACTTGTAATGGGTTCCGCATATTTTTGCCTTGAATTATGTCTTTTTTTTGGGTCTTAACATTGACAATTGTCCACCAAGTAAATATATTCTCTAGGAACTCAATTGTCCCAGTGGATTTGGGGAAAAAAGTTTTAACAGCCTCAATGGTTTTCTCATAACAAGGGAAACATTTTGCCGTTCAATGCTATTAGGATTAAGTGCCTTATATGATAAGGAAGGAGCTAATTTTAATGTTGAAAACTTTTCCTGGTCATGAATTTTTTTTAAACATGAGAAATCGGCGTCAGCGATTTCATTGGCATCTTCGATTGAAGGAAAATCAAGACTGCGATTTTTCATTTATCCAATTGTTTCTTACACATTTGAATATATGAACGGTATCGAAAGCGAAAATTTTTTTTTTGCCAGGAATAAATGGAGAATTAATAAAAGGCTGTAATTCTTTGTGGGGAGAAAATTGTTTAAAAAGTTTTCTATTTGCTTGATTATTGTCAGCTAGCACACACACTACCTCATAGCCGATTTCGTGCAAAATTTTCAAATTAGTTTGAGTAGTTTCGAAGAGAAAAGAAGCACTTATGTCTTTAACTGGATATAGGCCTACTACAATCTTATTTTTGGATAAAAGTGAAGTTAACATAAATGCCTGGACAGTTGTAGCAGGGCACAGATCTGCAATGTCATTTTTCGTGTTATGAGCGATTCCTTCTACTTTGCTCCCTTTAAAACAAATAACCGGCTTTACATATATTTCATCGAGTAAAAGATTGACATATTTCTCGTGGGTTTCCAGCATTTTAAACTTATCTGTGAGATATTTTGTGGCAACGCCTGAATATAAATTTCCTGTTGCAAATGTTTTTAAATAATTATGATGGGGCATTACCAATAATTTCATATCCCGCACATATTTATACGCGGAAGGGAAAGTGAAAAAAATAGACTGAAAGATATGATATCATCTGAAGAGTACAGTTTTCGCGATGCAAAATTTAATTTAAGTTATCTGGAGAGGAAACAAAAAGTAATTTTATCTCCCTCGGATATTTACTCATATTGAGCTAAATCATCTATTTGTTCAACAATATCATTTACGCGGTCTGTAACATTTATTGTGTTCAAATCAATATTATTCACGAAATTTAAAATATTGTTAATTTTTGAATATAGGTCACATTTTAAACTGCTACCTAATACGTGTTTAATAGGTTGTAAACGAATTTCTTTGTCTTTTAATAATAATCGCACTTGAAAAACTTCATTAATTGAGAAAGATTTTTCAATGTGCGGTACTCTTTCTTTAAAATTTATTTTATAGAAGTAAATTGTACAATCCTCCACTGATGTATGCCAATCTTTTAAGGACAATTTATCTAAATTATAAACAATATTATTGATTGACAAAATGCTATCCTGTTGAAGCCATTTTATATGTGCTTCTTCATTAAGCAGCAAAGCTCGATTTATAGCCGGATCGTTTCGAAGAATTAAAAATGAGCAAAGATACGTTGGCAGCCCTGGGAAAAGTGTACGGATAGCATCTTTACGTAATTGACATCTCCCTCTTAATACTGGCAAACCATCTTTTTGAAGCGTATCTTCACGGATGATATGCCAGTCTTGGAAATGCACGTCGCATATCACTTTATGTTTCCCAACTTTAAGGTCTTTCCTAGGGATTTTAGCTAGCCACCTCTTTGTGGCGTTAGTGTCCATAGGAAAGCTAAAAATACTGTTGGTCTTATAAGTAGACCGACAGTTTGGAACGCAGCAGGAAGAAGGCATTTCTGAAATTATATATTGTTTTTTTGTGAAATCGGAAACAAAAGTTTACAAATAAGTTTGATTAAAAGTAATTTTATTTCAATGCCTGCCATGACAAAATGTGTGGAGAGATTAATGTCTTGAAAAACATATTTCCCTTGCAAAATAGTATCTTCTGTTAAATTTTCACATTAAATAAACTGAAACTAGGTTATATCAGCAAAACAATCATGTATTTCAGCCAAATAATAAAAAAAACAAATAATTTTCAAAACTGGATTGGAATTTTTCATAAATATTTTCATATATTATTTGGTAAGATTCTAAATCTACATTTTAACATACTTTTAAGCAGGATTTGTATGCAAGATTATTGAAAAATGGAGAATATTTTTTATCTATATTGAGTAAATACCAAATAAATATTGTTTATCTCCTTCGTTCCAGCCTGACCATACATCAATCAGCGTGCACGATCCATGTGCATTATTTTTCTCTTAAATAATATTTCATTATTTAATCAGAATTATTCACATTTTAGTGCAAAAATTACGGCGTTTACACCTGTTTCGTTACAAACAGCTCTCAATTTGAAACCAAAATCTCATAATCATCGTATCCAATCTCTCGGCCTTCGTATGCGATATAGCAAGAGCCATGTGATGGGTGAACTTTTCCAGGTATAGTTTTTCCATTATGTATGACACATCCAACAAAAAGAGCTTCACCACTCTCACTTTGACCAGCTATAATAGCTTGCGGAGGCATACTTCCTCCAGACGCAGACATCCATTGATAACCAGTTCCGCATAAAACTTCATACACCCTCAAAGAATGTTCACTTCTGCCCCAAGCAATGCGAAGAACGCGTTCTGAAGGGACTACCTAAATAAATTTAGTATAAGTTATTGTTTTGATTACTGTATTACATTGTTTTCGAACTTTTCCAGGAGTTAAGGCACGCTGATGAATCCCTCGGCCAATATATAGTGGTTCACTATCTTCGCTGCATGGTGTGGCATCCGCAGGTTTTCTTCCCTTTGTCACTTGAATCCACCTTCCAGGACCATTGCACGGCGGCGACGGATACATCTGTTCTTGAGGAAATTCAGCTGACAGTGGAGCTATAAAAAATTTGTTATTTATAGCACTATCTAGTTATCGAAGAAAATAAACTGTATACTTTCAATTATACATGAACCGGATGCACCCCATCCTGTGCATACACCAACACTCTTTATGACAATACGTGAACGCATTTCATACGAAATAAATGGTGCATTTTCGCATTCTCGGCCAATTGACAAAATCTGGAAAAAGTTGATTAATGGTTAGAAATTAGTGCTGGAATAAAAGTTAAAAAACTCTAGCGTACCTGAACCACTAGAAAACTAATTTTCGAAGAAATTTTCTTTCAGTGACAAAAAAGTGTGGAAAGACGTAAAACACTGTTTTGTAGAATCATATCAACCATTCCTTATCCAAAGCAACAAAACTCAACTATAACACAAATAATGAAAATGTTCAGTGCTGGCAACCCGAAAGAAGTAGTCCGAACGAAGCGTCCGTTCGGCAGTCCAAACGAAGCAGCAATAAGTTTACCATAACAAACTCATACTCAAATCAACTTATCCTCTGAATTTCGTTCTCATCGCAGGATTTTATCGAAATTTTCAGCGGTTAAACATTGTTTGAGGCTGCCATCCAAAAAATGTTCAAAACTCGGAAAATTTCGAAATTGGTTTCTTATTTTTATTGCAAATTCTTTGCATATGAGAACGTAATTTGATGCCCGAATTACAGTCAACGCAGCGAGGCGCAGCCATCAGTGACCAAGCGCAGCCAACGAAATCGCCTGGTTACACTGAAACGTGACTAAGTGTCAGTGAAGTAGAAGAATTTTCAGCTGATGTTTGAATTTCACAGCGACATCTCTGTATCCGCCTGTAGCCTTCTCATGAATAATCGGACGCTCCTTCACTTGGGCTATCAGCATCTCTATTGTCACCTCGTTATCCAACACTACATCTTTAATTGACTGCATTTTGAAATAATGCTATGTATTTTTTGATTTATTCGAAGGTGTTCTTTTCTATGCACTGTAAATGAGTTTAATTCTAACGTAAACTCAACCTTATATTTACGCCGAATGCTTTAAAAGTTTATTTTACTACTTGCCTTTTACCATAGTTACCTTTGAAATCTTACTTGGCTCTTAAACATTTTCCAATGTTATTTAAATTTAACATTTGTTTGTTATACTATTAGCATAATATTTCACTGATGGGCTTTGAGGAGAAAGCCAAATAGCCCTCGTTATAAATATGTAAGTACATTTGACTAGATCTAGCTTGTAGGAGAAAAAAACTGGTCTTTAAAGCATAATTAAATTAAAAGTAATCCAACGACAACCCTCGTACGGGTCTAGGAGTTGAAGCTGGTGAGGAGCTTCTTTACAATTTTTTCAATCAATGTGAATACGAGTGTGGAATTTGACGACTCACTTTACCCTTGATTTTTAACCACGTACCTAATCAGAGCTAGGTGAACTCAAAGCTTGGTTCGCGGGCCTTCGTCCGAACTTGGATTCGAATCAGGGATCCCACAAGCAAGAAGTCAGTAATCTACCAACTAGACTACTCAAGTATTTTAAATTACTATGATCAATGTGCTATTAATTATCTTTCAAATTTGCTCTTAACTATCTTTTTATTTTACTTTTAACTATCTAAGCTATTCCCAATAAAAATTGTTTTCGAATTCCTCAAAAAATTAATAATATAAAATCAACTCTCTTTATATTTTCACATACATTTCAAATCCCGCGCGTTTCTCAAGTAATTACAGCTGATTGCAACTCTTCGCTGCGACAAAAGTTAAATCCATTTCGACCTGAGCTGTGCCTGGCTGCGCATAGCTGCGACTTGGTGTGCTCGCTGCTATGGAAAACCCATATAGTCGACTCAACTGACAGCTTGGCTGAAGGCGTCGCAGTGTGCTTCAGCGGTGAAGCATCTGTTGGTGCAATATTTACGGAAATGGCTAATGCTGGTTACCCTGTGTAAGCAGCAAAGCAAAACACATACCAAATCTGCTTCACGTTAAGTTAAACCCAACCAGTAAATTTCGTTTCAATTGAACCACTGCGCTGGACGTTATACGGGTGAAAAGAATTTAAGGGTTACCACCCTCAAAACTTTTCAAGTTTTTAAAACGTTAATATTTGTTGTTAATTTTCATTGCAGGATCATTTCCACTTGCAAATCTAATGACATAATCGCTCAGTAAAGAAATTAAACAAAATTACAAAATGGTCATAGCTGGCAGCCCTTTCATGATTTTCGTACGAAATTTCTACGACATTTGGTTCATATTAAGGTTCATTTACTGCGTGAAGTTCGTTCTGATTTCTACACTGGACCGGAAGTTATAGGGAAAAAAGCTTTATTTTGCTGAGCAAATTTGCAAGATTTAAGAGACAAAAATCACCATAGCTGGCAATTCTATTCTAATTGTTCAGCCAAATTTTCACCAAATGTTACATAGAGTAAGATCCAAGTATTGTATGAATTTTGTCAAAATTTGATGGCTGAATCGGAAGTTATAGGCCAAAAACCGGTTTTTTTTTCTCAGTGATTTTTCAAGATGGTACCACTGGCACAGAGTTGCCTGCATTTCAAAATCACTTCTATCAGACCTGGTCCTAGCTAATATTAATATGTCCTGTAAATTTCACTATGATCGGATAACCCCGTCGTCAGTACTCGTGAACAGAACTTTCGAGTGCTGAAAATAGAGGTAGTTTGGTGATGGGTTGCCGTTCTTGTGCGAATCGGAATTTGGGAAATTTTAATCTGACGTGATGGACAAAGATTTAGATTTATCAATGATTTGAGTTTTTTGGCAAAAAGCAAAAATTTTTCAGGAAGGTCGATGATTTGAAGGATTTTTTTGAAGAGCCTGCCATAGCTACAGGGTTACCCACACTTGCCGGTTCCAGATAACATCTCGTTTAATTGATTGTCGGTTCTTTGTGCCTCAGCAATTTTGTGAAAATCAATCACGTTTGTAGCTACTAGCTCGATTCGGGAGAGTATGTCAGCAACCAAGTTCTGCTTACCAGGTAAGTGGACAATCTTGGTCGTAAACTGGCTGATGTAATGCAACTGCTCGATGCGTCGTGGAAGCTCTTTATGTGGTTTCTTGGTGAACGAATGTGAATATGGTTTATGGTCACAATATACTTCAAAATTTCTTCCTTCAAGTATATACTCGAAATGTTGTATTGTGCGGTATATTGCCAGTAGCTCTCGATCATACGTAGGATATTTTACTTCATTTGGTTCAAGTTTTTTTGAAAAAAATCCTAAGGGTTTTAGTTGTCCCCCTTGGATTTGATGAACAACTCCTCCAATGGCTGTTGCGCTTGCATCTGTTGCTACAATTAGTTTAGCATTCGCCATTGGGTGAACTAACATTGCTGCGTTTGATAGTGCTAGCTTGTATTCATCAAATGCTTTGGACGCGTCTTCGCTCCATTCTATTTTCGTCTTATCATTTTTTTTATTCCCTTGAATAAGTACTTGTAATCGTCTCTGTATCTCTGCCGCTTTCGGTATAAAACGGCGATAAAAATTGATCATTGCTAGGAACTTGCGTATTTCCGACACTATTTTTGGTATTGGAAATCGATAAATCGCGTTAATCTTTTCGGTTAACGGTTTTATTCCTTCTGGGCAAACCAAATGTCCTAAAAAATGTATTTCTTTCTTCGCGAATTCACACTTTTCAGGGTTTATTTTGAGTCCGTATTTATTAAGTCTTTTGAAAACTGTTCGTATATGGAAAATATGTTCATCAAAGTTTGCCGATGCAATAAAGATATCGTCGATGTATGGGAATACAAAATCAAGTCCATGAAGAACTTCATCGATCAGTCTTTGAAACGTCTGTGCCGCATTTCTCAAACCAAAAGTCATATAAAGAAACTCATACAGTCCGAACGGAGTAATAATAGCGGTCTTATGAATGTCTTTTTCTTCCATAGGGATTTGGTGGAAGGCTTTTCGTAGATCGATTTTCGTAAAAAAATTCTTTCCGTATAAATTGTTTTGGAAATCGCGTAGGTGTGGTACTGGAAACTTGTCCACAATCGTTTTCGCTTAAAACATGATACCTTGGGCATTTCGATTGTTCGAAGTGTTCCTTTTGACTTAAGACCAGTATTACGATCGATTAATTGCTTTCCTCTGATGTCCACTAACAAACCGTACTCGTGTAAAAAATCCGCTCCTATAAGTGATGCTGTGACGTCTGCTACGGTAAACCGCCACGTGAAGTTGCGTCGAAGGTTCAAACTTACTTCTAATAACTTGGTTCCATACGTACGAATTCGAGATCCATTTGCTGCATAATAGCGTACGCACACATCATCGTCATCGTTGCTCCTGTCTGTATTGGCCTTGTATCGCATTGCTTGTGTAGGTGTAAGTATTGAGTGATCAGCACCCGAATCTATCAAAAATTCTCTCCCGCATCGCTTATCATAAATGAACAGACGTTTTGTTGAATCACCACTGAGTGTCGCCGTCTGTTACGACACTCGATTTACTGGTTTTTTGCTTCTGTATAGTTACATGGCTCGCGACAGTGTCGAGCTTTGTCATCGAATTTGTAGTGGTACCAACAGAGTTCATTTTCATTTTTTTTTTATCGTTTTTCAAACTAATACTCTTGCTCCTCGAATCAATTCGACATCGATTTTTCGGCGTGTCATCACGACGAGATACATGCTAACTTCTTTCTAGAGCAATAATCCGGTCTGAAAGATTTTTGATCGCGCTAGCAATTTTTTCGAGCCTTGCTGATATGCCGTTCTCCTCGTCTTCAATGGATGAAACGCAAAACGTGTCAGACACTTCCCACATTTTCGCAAGATTATCTAGGCTATCCTTAGAGGCTGATAAAACAGCACGTGATGATGATGGCAATCGTTGAGTCCATAGTGTTTTAATAAGTTTGTCAGAAACAGATTCGTCTGCCAATGATTTCATGTGGTGCAAATATTGTGATGGCTTTTGGTCACCGATTTCAGTATTTGAAATTAACTTTCGAAACTTCTCGGTTGCACTCTCTGCGTAAATGCTGATCAACGCAGATTTCAATTTCTCATAGTGACCTTCCATAAATGGAGATTTGATTATATCTTTCACTTGAGACGCCGTTGTACAATTCAAATTAGACACCACATGCACAAATCTGGTTTTTTCATTAGTAATTTTGCGAGCCGCAAACTGCGATTCGATAACTGTGAACCACAAATCCGGATCGTTCTCGTAAAATGCTTGCATTTTTACTTCTGTCACTGGGAAAAAAATGGGCATCTGATTGTTGATTTTGTATGTCCGATGGTCCATCTTGCTGCTGACGAACTTGGCTCAATGAGGATTGGAGCTCTTCAATTTGATTTCGAAGCTCTTCCATGTTATCGTTGCACACGTCGATTTCACCACTTTTTATCACAGATGATAATGGAATTTCGATCCGACCGTCTGGTGTATATTTTACACTCATTCGAATGCTACTTTTCTCGGGGTCACCACTTGTAGTTTATACTCACGAAACACTACTGCGTATTATACAAACTACTTTATTGATTATACTTCATTTCTACTGATAACAATTTGATTCAAAATAATTCGAAAAGGTTCGTTGACGTTGCGTTGGTGCGACGTGCACGGTTTTCGTCGATGAACTAGTGCGGAGGCGAGTGCAATCAAGTTAGCTTTCTCCTCTCGCAATGGTAGTGGTGCAATTAGTGTTAGTGCGCCACAATGTTATATGTCGATTCACTGTCGGTACAATTGACTGACACAAAATGCAAGTAATAACTAAATTTTATTAGTACAACGCATCCACGCACAAAAATACAAACGTTTTACTTATATTTTAGGTTAAAACCCGCAAGTGAAATCTTCGTGTACATCGGCTCTGCCTCGTGGAAATGTCAAAACTCCTCAAATAACTGACGTCATAGCTAAATCGATTACGTAGCATGACGGCCCGTATTTCTAGGAGGCATTGATTGGTCCCAGCGTAAGAAGTTAGTTCCTCGCCAGCGTGACAGCTCCGTATATGTATACGGACTAAATATCCAATGATCCGGTCTGAGATTGTATTGTTGATCAACCTGATGTGCCAAATAGATATTGGCCGAGCCCAGGCGAGCCGAGTGTGTGGACGGTCCAGGCAAGCGACTTTGACAGATGTCAGAGGCGCTCGTCCGCTTTCCGATCGGAATGGATGTTGAGCACGAGCCAAAGCGATTTCGGACGAGCTGTCAAATGCCGTCCACATGTTCGCGGTCTCGTCTGACTTCGGCTCGCTTGGTCTCGGCCAATATGTATTTCCCACATGAAAAGTTGGAAGATATTCATAGATATGAGAGGAATGGATAAGAAATGGACCGAGAGTAATAAGCCGTTCACACTCGACTCTAAATCAAGTAGATTTAGAAGCTGTCAAAGTTAATCAGGTAAGCGTTCACACTACCCGAAGTGATTGAGAATGAGGAGATTTAGAGAGCGAACTGTCATTCGAATTTGTGTGTACAATTTTTTTTGCATGAAAGTTGTTCAAAATGGTGCAGAAACATGCAAGAGCATTTTCTTTTCATTTTGTACAACTCACATTTTCCTTTTTTGTCTAATTTTTGCTATATTTGAACGAAATTCGAATGACATTTCGTTGAAATCTACTCTCCCTCTCACGGATGGAATTAAGCACGCTCTGAGAACAATTCAGCCCGGAAAAATTCACAATAGTACCTGATTTGTACTTGATTAACTCTAAATCTACTTGATTAACTCGGTCGGAAACCGAAAAAAATGTATGGGTAATCAGGTTGATTTAAGTTGATTTAGCTCTAAAGCGATCAGCTGATCGAAATCGCCTGATTTAGAGCCTAGTGTGAACGGGCTATAATGAAGCAATTTTTGACCTCTGGTATAGTTGTCTGAGCTAGAGTTCGCAATTAGGGATGTTCGATACATATCGATATTTAAAAAATATTGACATTTGACTCCCGATATATTGAATCAACCCGATACAGTCGAATCCTCAGATATTGATTATTATTATATCGATATACCATTTGATACAAGAATATCGTATTGTGCTTGCAAACGAGTTGGTCAACAATTTTTCGTTTTTCGAGTCGCGAAGGTGAGCAAGAGAAGAGAGAACGAAAAAAAAGCCAACCGTTCAAACCAGTAAGTATGCTTTTATATTGTTTTCAAATTCATTGGTCTAATTAATTGGATCGTGTCCACCGCGCTGCCCATCCTCGTAAATTGACAGAACTTAGGTTTATCTGTTTTTTTACTAATGTTCGAAGAACATGAGTATTAAAATCGATTCGGTCAAAAATTCATATTTCCATATATATATATTGATATATATATATATATATATATATATATATATATATATATATATATATATATATATATATATATATATATATATATATATATATATATATATATATATTGATATCTATATATATATATATATATATATATATATATATATATATATATATATATATATATATATATATATATATATATATATATATATATATATATATATATATATATATATATATATATATATATGTAAATATATATATATATATATATATATATGTATATATTGTTACCGCTATACCTCTACGGCTGTGTTAAATACCTCTTAGCTCCCTTGAAACCCAAGGGGGTGATTTCAGGGGCCTATGCTCACCGGAGATGGGGGTGGGCCGGGCGCCACTCGCTTCACAACTCCGAAATTACGCTTACCGACGCTTGGAAGCGAGAAAATGCGACGGCTTTGCGCTAAATTTAGCGTTTAGAATACACGCCAGCGGTAACCAAAATTAAGCACAGCCATTTATTGAAAAAGTTTGAAATTTCACACTCGTTGCACTTATGCACTATCCTAAACAGCGCCGCGGAAGTTTGATTTTAACAAATTCACTAATTGACTCTATGTATAACGTCTAAAGTTACTCTGATTACAAACTGTGATATAAGCAACTTAACTCACTTACAGCTTAACTCTTCCCTCGATGTCCTTGCCACAGCCAACCTGACTCAATTCCACTTCGTCCAACGCTTCAAACTAATCCCTTCATGAAATTCGATTGAGATACAAGATTGCATCTCGATATGTACATGGAAAAGAAAAAGATTCGTTTGTGATATTTCGCTATCACACTCCGCCAACTCGTCCGTTGCTTACCGAGGTGGATTCCCAAAAGAGCGATCCATAGCCTGGCCACCTCGCAGTCTACCTTCGATTCTACTTACTAAACTGGCTTTGCGGAATCTCGGCGATTCCGTATTTTCTCTGAAAGTTCAATTGCATTAACGTTCATTAATGTGCATTGCCGTAATATGCATATGCAGCCCAAGTGCATTCGGTCATTGCACTTTTGCACCTGGCAATGTGCTCGATCTTACGAGACACGGTCCGTTTCTCTGGCGTTCCGCCAAGTTGTAATTGTCACTTATTGACACTTGAACTGTCAAATTCGTGTTTTCCTTTCACCAAGACACGGCGTGGTTTGTGTGACTCCAGGAGCTGATCCTAATTCTGCCTTTTCGGATCGAACATCAACGCATAATCATGGCTACTACTACTAATTCTGCCTTTTCGGATCGGACATCAACACATAACCATGGCTACTACTACTAATTCTGCCTTCTCGGCTCGAACATCAACGCATAACCTTTCGATGATAGCGATATCGATTCCTACGTCTGTCAGGTGAGTACATTGACGGTGTTGCTTACCATGACTACTATGGGGTGACTCGGCCCCACCATCAGCTTCGAAGGATACCGGGTCCTGGCGAATGCGCGCCTTGGTTTTGGTATTGGCCGTTTTTGTCAGGCTTCGTTGAGGCTCGAAGCTTAACCTACGATTCGCTATTATTTATTGATTCCCTACATCATACATTATAACTTAGTCTATGATTCGCTATTTTTAATTCATTCCCTACATCATACTGTACAGCTTAGTTTACAATTCGCTATTCTTTATTCATTGTTTACATCATACATTCTCCGTCCCTATTGAAATATACAAGTGTGGTTGCCATGAAATATGTGTTGGTCGTCAGATGGGCCTCTTAATGTTTCTGATTCAATCCGGGTGCAATTTGGTTTTCTACTGCTGTGAGAAAAGTATTTGATTTAATCCAGCAGTGGAGAGCAAAGTATTGTCAGAATTCAACCTACCAAAGCGGCGAGGCCGCAGTTATTGATGGCACCATGTCTATGCTAATCTTAAACATTTGCCGTGCTTAATTTTGCTATGCAAGTATAACCTCGCAAGAGCAGAGATTCAGTAAAACAACTGTGTTCAGTACGTCTACTCAATTTTTCTTACAAATTTAATTCTTACAACTCCTTATATACGATTTTTACAAACATAACCTTACCTACTTTATTACCTAAACTCAGCATGCCCTGAAATAAATCATTAACGCATATACTTTCTCATGACACAATATTCTACATGAATCACATGTGTTCTACTTTCTCACGCTACACTTGACCAATATTTCTAGCGCCACTCAATCAACATGTACAAGATTTATCGCCATGTGCGCTCATTCATACTGTAACCAAAATACATAATATTTGGGTCGCGTGCCATGGTGACACATAATTTATATCGATCGCAACATGACTCTGCATTGCATTCGAATATACCATATGGCATGGGTATTCACGGTCGCTACTCGGAAACCTGATATGGTCAGTTGAGCGCAAGTGTATAGCATTGTACTCGACCTACATGATGCGTGTGGTCTGCTATTACGTAGACAATATTAGTGAATTGTATGGTGTTCTATTTTAATTTATTTGTTTTGATTGCTCTGATTTGATTTATTTCATGCATGTTGATGGTATATCATTACACTTTTACCCCTTTTTTTGATTAGGGTTCATTTGCAACAAAAAAAAATGAAGACTAATCACAAACATTAAGTTCAATAGTCCCAGAAGGGGCTTTTACAATAATATTCTCTTATCTTTAGTCACAACAAAGTTTATCATTCTTAATGTATTTTAAAACATAACAAAATTTTTCTATTTGTAGGTTCATATTTTTTTTTCCGTGTAGTCACAATAATGCTTACTTAGCTTAACTTATAAGCCGTTCACACTACACTCTAAATCAAGTAGATTTAGAAGCTGTCAAAGTTAATCAGGTAAGCGTTCACACTACCCGAAGTGATTTAGAATGAGGAGATTTAGAGAGAGAAATGTCATTCGAATTTATGTGTACAATTTTTTTTGCGTGAAAGTTGTTGAAAATGGTGCAGGAACATGCAAGAACATTTTCTTTTCACTTTGTACAACTCACATTTTCCTTTTTTGTTCAATTTTATCTATTTTAGGACGAAATTCGAATGGCATTTCATTCAAATCTACTCTCGCTCTCACGAATGGAATCCACCACGCTCTGAGAAAAATTCACCAGGGACAATATTCACAATAGTACCTGATTTGTACTTGATTAATAAGCCGTTCACACTACACTCTAAATCAAGTAGATTTAGAAGCTGTCAAAGTTAATCAGGTAAGCGTTCACACTACCCGAAGTGATTTAGAATGAGGAGATTTAGAGAGCGAACTGTCATTCGAATTTGTGTGTACAATTTTTTTTGCATGAAAGTTGTTCAAAATGGTGCAGAAACATGCAAGAGCATTTTCTTTTCATTTTGTACAACTCACATTTTCCTTTTTTGTTCAATTTTTGCTATATTTGAACGAAATTCGAATGAAATTTCGTTGAAATCTACTCTCCCTCTCACGGATGGAATTAAGCACGCTCTGAGAACAATTCAGCCCGGAAAAATTCACAATAGTACCTGATTTGTACTTGATTAACTCTAAATCTACTTGATTAACTCTGTCAGAAGGGGAAAAAAATGTATGGGTAATCAGGTAGATTTAACTTGATTTAGCTCTAAAGCGATCAGCTGATCGAAATCGCCTGATTTAGAGTCTAGTGTGAACGGGCTATAACTCTAAATCTACTTGATTAACTCTGTCAGACGCCGAAAAAAATGTATGGGTAATCAGGTAGATTTAAGTTAATTTAGCTCTAAAGCGATCAGCTGATCGAAATCGCCTGATTTAGAGTGTAGTGTGAACGGGCTATTAACATAATGCGTATCATTCTGAACGTTTTTTTTATTACAAAATTTTTCTATATGTAGGTTCGTATATATATTTTTTTTATTTATCTAAATTGTCGTTTATGTTACATGTGTGGTAAGGTTTTAATCTGTTCTTATGTACTAATTTACGGTTTCCTGCTATGTCTAAAGTGACAGTACAGTGATCCATGTCCAATACTCTATATGGACCTTTATATGGTGGTTGATGTTTCTTTCTATTTTCATTTCTCAAAAGTACTAAATCTCCTATTTTAGGATTCAAAGAATGTATATTTGTTTGGTTCATTGTTCTTTTGATTTTAACTTTTTCAATCAAACTTCGTGCTCTATTGATCGACATCCTCAATCTTGCCTTTAACTCGTTGGCATAATCATCTAAATTGTAAATTACATCTTGATTATCAACTATGTCATTTGGTAAGTACGGAAGTTTACCGAAAGTCAATTCAAATGGAGTATAGTTTGTATCTACATTTGTGGTTGTATTGTACGCAAATGTGTAATGTGGAACCCATTTGTCCCATTGTTGGTCATCAGCAAACGAATACATATATTCGTTTAGTACCCGATGATTCCTTTCTACTACACCTAAAGTCTGGTGGTGATATGGTGTTGAAAATATTTGTTTTATTTTTAGCAAATCACAGATGTTGCTCATAAGCTTATTCGCAAATTCAGTACTTAAATCAGACTTGAGTATTTTGAAATGTCCATACTTTAATATAAATTCATTAACTATTCCTACAGCTATGGTTTGTGCTTCTTTATTCTCTATTGGGAACGCTACTACAAATTTAGTTAGTTCACATTGCAAGGTTAATATGTATCTATAGTTATTAGATATCCTTAGTGGACCTACGGTATCTATTTGTATTGTTTCAAAACTCGTTGTTGGTGTGTCGGTTTTCATCATTTCCTCTTTTGTGTGTCTCACCTGTTTGTTCATTTGACAAGGTGTGCAATTCTTCATGTGGGATTTAACCATACCGTTCATGTTTTTCCAGCAATATCTTTGTTTTAGTTTAAACAAAGTCTTGCGAATCCCTAAATGTCCTCCGTGCGGTGAATTGTGATATTCTTCTATTAATTTCACCTGTTCATCTTTGTTCGTTATTCTAGCGGGCGGCTTGTATATCATTATTCTTAGCTTCATATGCGCATTATCTTTACCTTTTCGTTGCAACAGGTTAAATACTTTCTTAAATTCTTCTTTGTCTATAGACTTCAATACAATATCATCACTTGATAATGAGAGTTCTTGGATTTTGTTACGTCTAGCAAAATCTAATAGTTTCTCCATAATCAAAACGTGTTCTGAATGTGTATTATCACTATTATTCTCATGAGGTTTGTTTCTGTGGGTACCCCTATTTATTGTTAGCTTTGCATTAACGGAAACTGGTTTCACGTTAGATATATCGCTACAATATACTTTAACAATATCTTTCGTACGTACGATATCTATACCTTTATTTTCATCATTGCGCAGGATAAATTTCAACTTCATAACACCGGTGATATCCGACAAGCTAGTGCAATCCCGACAATAGAATTGATCAGGTTCTACCTTTACGTGGTTGCTTTCGCTGCGGGTTTCTTGCTTTTTATCCTCTGTTTTCTTTGCCATGCCCCTTGTAATTGCTAATAGTCTACGCTTTGCTGTTTCAACTATAACTGGAGGTATTAACGCTTTTAAAGAGTCAGAATTCAACTCAATTCTTGACAAAGCATCAGCATTCGTGTTCATGCTGCCTTTTTTGTACACAATCGTGAAATCATAATCCGATAAGTCAACTCTAATTCTAGTGAGTTTTGATGAAGGATTTGCATGGGTGAATAAAGATACTAGTGGTCTATGGTCTGTGACAACTACGAACTTTCTTCCGTAGAGATAGGGTCTGAAAAAGTTTATGCTCCAATGTATGGCTAAAAGTTCTTTTTCTATGACTGGTTTGTTAATGTCGTGTTTCACTAGCGACTTGCTTGCATACGAAATTGGTAAATCCTGTCCAATTTCACCTTGCGATAATACAGCGCCTAATGCGAAATTAGATGCATCAGTTGTTAAAATGAATGGTTTTTCGAAATTTGGATACTGCAGAATTGGTGGCTCAATTAATTTATTCTTAAGTGTTTCATACGCTTTTTGACACTCTTCGGTCCATTCAAATGTAATGTTCTTTTTCAGTAGCGAGTTCAAACTTTTGGCGATTCCGGCAAAATTCGGAATAAAACGCCTGTAGTAGTTGCAGAACGCAGCAAATCTGCGTACTTCATCTGCACATTTCGGAACCGGATTTTTTCTGATCGTCTCAAATTTAGATGGGTCTGTTTTAACACCTTCACTGGCTATCAAATGCCCTAAATACACTACTTCCGATTTCAAAAAGTGACACTTCCCAGGGTTAAACTTCAAGTTGTACTGTCGCATTCGCTGTAACACTTTGCGAAGATTGTCATTGTGGTTTTTGACACTGCATCCAAAAACTATGATGTCATCTATGTATAGGAATGCCTCATGACTTAAACCATTCAAAGCTATCGTCAACATCCGTTGAAAACTGTTAGACGAAATTTTTAATCCAAATGGTAGTCTCTTGAATTGATAGTGACCATCACTGGTCGAAAACGCGGTGACGGGTCTAGATTCTTTCTCAAGTTCGATTTGGTGGAATGAACTAGTCATGTCCAAAGTTGAGAAATATTTCGCTCTACCGAGCCTATCTAGAACGTCTTCCAATCTAGTCAAAGGGAACTTATCATTGATGATTCTGTCGTTCAATCTACGAAAATCCACTACAAGTCTCCACTTAGCTTTACCATCTGAAGTCTTCTTCGGTACAACCAAAAGTGGTGAATTGTATGGGCTTACTGACGGTTCGACAATATCATTGTCTTCTAAGTCTCTGACCTGTTGTAATATTTCTTCGTTTTGTGCTTGAGGTAGCCTATAATTCTTGATGTAGACGACTATCGTCTGCCATCTGCAGCTTTTGTCTGTAGAAATTGTTTGTTGTTAACTTCTCTTCCTTCAAGTGAAAAACATCTTGATACTCTCTGATTATCTCAAGCAAGCTGTCCATAGATCTCTTGTCCAAATTATCTTTATCTATAACTCCCAGCAGTTTCTCGAAACGCTTCTGATCACCTCTCAGTTGTTTTCCTGCATATACTTTGTAGTTTTTCAGTGGTTCAATCTCTATGTTGAAGTTGTTTATGACTACATCTTTATCAGTTGTGTTTAGAACCTTTACATGTCGAACGCCTTTGGCTGGTATAATAGTGTTGCCGATGAAAACACCCTTCTCAATTTCTGCGTTCAGCACAATGCTATCTTCATCGATGCTTACATTTACCGGAACTATCGCTTCAGTTCTCGCGGATATATTAATTCCCGAATGGTTCTGACGTTTTGTATCCATGGATAATACAATTTCTTCATTTGACACACTAAAAGAAATGGTGAATGTTTCATAATCTATTTTACTCATGAAACTAACTAATAAATCTCTACCGATAATACCGTCTGTACTAATCGGAAAATTGTCGTCTACAATGTGAAATAGTTCTGTTATCCTTTTGTTCCCAATTAATAAATCTAATTTCGAAGTACCTAAAGACGTAGTTACTTCCTTAGTAATTCCAGTTAACTTAATTTTATCCTTGCTATTCACTCTATGTTCTAACGCCTTAAATATACCTACTTTACAAATTGATACGTGTGCACCTGTATCTATTAAGAACGATAGTTGTCTATTCGCTCCATCATTATAAATTCTTACGTAATTCGTGCAGCCATCTGTTATTCTGTAAATTTTACATTCTTTACTCGTGTTATTTATTCCGGGAGGCTCCTCATTTCCTCTCCGGAACTTAGGACGTTTCCCTGGTCCGAAATTACATGTAGGCTTCTATTATTGTTATTGCGGTGGCTACTATGGTTGTTGACATAGCTGTTATTCCTACGGTGATTATCCCTGTTACCATCATTGTTTCTATAATGATTTGATCTATTATCTGTCTTTCTATTAAAATTTCTATGGTTATCGTATCTTTTATCCCTAACATCTCTTCGACTGTCTCTATTTCTATAACCATTACCATTCCTATCATCGTTATTATTTTTGTATCTTCGACCACGGTTACTTCTATTATTTACGAAATTGCCGATATGCATTACGCTACTCGTGGCTTGCGATTCTAATGTCTCAACCTCTTGCGCTAATGATACTGCCTCAGCAAAAGTTTTGGGCCTAGCTGAAAATATTGTGCCTTTCAGCTGATCATTAAGTCCACTTTGAAAGATAGTGAGTACATAAGTATCGTTCATTTGCGCGATAACTTTCTTTTCTGGTTGCCTGATTACCTAGCCCTTGTACCTGTAATTGATTGAGCTCATCTACCAAAGATAAAATTCTATCCTTGTATGTAGTAACAGATGATCTGTTCTGACACATGTTACTGAGCATAGATTGAATCTGTGGTACAGTTTTATTGTTTTTAAACCTGCTAGACAATTCATTTTTTAAAGATTCGAAAGTGCTGATTGAGGTGTTAATCAAAGATAATCTCACATTCGCGGTAAGCTTAACTTTAGTGACGAAATCTATGAGTTGGGTTTTTCCTGAAGCGGTTAATGTGGAATTTAGTAATTCGACTATTTTCAAAAAGGATTCTAATTCCTTATACTTTCCCTCGAAAGTAGGAATTATTTTTATGGCAGTCTCTAGACTAAACTCAGACATCTTGCCTTTGTCTTCTGGCGCTTGCAAACTAGTCTCTAATTCTTCGGTGATGTCGCACTCTTGTTGGACATCTTCCGCAGAATATCCTTGTTTACCAAGCTGTAGCCAGATTTCTCCCTCCAATATCGCTGATACCGCTTTGAACTTTAATTTGATATCTAGAACCTCAGAGTTTTCGTCATTAAAATTGCTGATTGTTTTTCTAAATTTTTCTTTACGCGCCTGCAAATCGTTCAATTTTTCTTTTAATGTTTCAAACTTATATAAATTCTTCGAACTTTTTCTTAAATTTCTTAAAACTTGCTCGTTTTCTAAGATCAAACCTCCTAAAGTGTCCATACATAATTATTGTATGACTGGAATTTTACAAAAAGGACCCGTACATTCATGAATAAAAGTTTTAAAATTCATGTATCAAAACATATATATTGTTTTTATTATTTCTAAACGTCTATACTCCTATTTAATCTTTTAGCTACATACTCCTTATTCTTTTTATTATAAACATAAAATATTCCTAATACTATGCAAAAAATTGCTGCTGTTGTTAAAGACTGCTGATACTCCTGTATCACTGTTACCTCCTCTGTCGAGCAATTATTTCCCATCTTTGAGTTCCTGTAGTTTCTTCTGAAAGTACTCCTTCTGCTGCCCAAAAGCAATTCGTATTAGGCTGTGTAATTTCGCTCGTTCCCGTTTTAATTTCGTCTTTCTGCCTCCACGTGGCCGTCTTGGTTTGGGGATGGTGTTCAAAATTTCTTCTTCAGCCTTCTTTTGGTAAACTCTTCTATTCTTCTAGGCCTGGATCCAGGTGTACATATCGGTGTTGGTCGATAGTACAATGGTGTAGTTGTTACCGGTTCAGGGACGTATTCTTCCTGTTCCAATCGCTCCTCTTCTTCTTCTTCTTTTCCGTTTTCACAGCTGCCTAGATGCTTACTGTTGACTCAAAAATTCGGTTTCGCAGGATTGCCATGAAATATACAACTGTGGTTGCCATGAAATATGTGTTCTCTGAATGTTTCTGATTCAGTCCGGGTGCAATTTGGTTTTCTACTGCTGTGAGAAAAGTATTTGATTTAATCCAACAGTGGAGAGCAAAGTATTGTCAGAATTCAACCTACCAAAGCGGCGAGGCCGCAGTTATTGATGGCACTATGTCTAAGCTAATCTTAAACATTTGCCGTGCTTAATTTTGCTATGCAAGTATAACCTCGCAAGAGCAGAGATTCAGTAAAACAACTGTGTTCAGTACGTCTACTCAATTTTTCTTACAAATTTAATTCTTACAACTCCTTATATACGATTTTTACAAACATAACCTTACCTACTTTATTACCTAAACTCAGCATGCCCTGAAATAAATCATTAACGCATATATTTTCTCATGACACAAAATTCTACATGAATCACATGTGTTCTACTTTCTCACGATACACTTGACCAATATTTCTAGCGCCACTCAATCAACATGTACAAGATTTATACCATGTGCGCTCATTCATACTGTAACCAAAATACATAATATTTGGGTCGCGTGCCATGGTGACACATAATTTATATCGATCGCAACATGACTCTGCATTGCATTCGAATATACCATATGGCATGGATATTCACGGTCGCTACTCGGAAACCTGATATGGTCAGTTGAGCGCAAGTGTATAGCATTGTACTCGACCTACATGATGCGTGTGGTCTGCTATTACGTAGACAATATTAGTGAATTGCATGGTGTTCTATTTTAATTTATTTGTTTTGATTGCTCTGATTTGATTTATTTCATGCATGTTGATGGTATATCATTACACTATACCGATACCGTGTCCGTGGCTATTGATCAACAAATCAAAACGTTCATCTTTCAACGGTACTACTCGCGTGCGTGATCAACCGTGACACCCCCCTCTCCTCAAAGGATTCCGTGGGAATCCTCGACGCTATTTCTCCAGGGCACCGCACGAAACTATCTTCTGATTCGAAGACTGGTATTTCGGTTTGCGTTAGATTCTCGTAAAACTTATTCCGTTCGATGACATTCCTTAATTGAATTCTGAATTACACATTCAGGCCACAATTCCCTGATATACCTTACCATGCATGCTTATGTGTCTCGTTTAATCAGTCTGTATTGGTGTTGGTATCTGTACTTTGAAAATTCACCATTTTAATGCAAACTGATCTCGATTTGAGGTTAACCAACATATTGGTTGAACGGCTATGACCGCCACAGAGGGCAACTGCACCAGAAGGACAAAACAGAAATGAAAGAAAAAAAAACGAAAGGAAAATCGGAAGGAAGCTAAACCCCGGGCACGGGATTCACATCCACCACATGGTATCTTATTTCATTTTCATCACTACGAACTAACATCTATTCATATGACTAACCCCGATACAATTTTATTCCACCTTAAATCCTAAGTATAAAATAAGTTTGAAACTTACACGCGCTATTGAGGCCATTTACCCTCCGCTCTTCTACTACCTTTCTTCTCGGTAAACTTACACGTACCCTCACTACTCGCCTAACTACTTAATATATGCACTATCCCCCCACCTAAAATACTTCGAAACCTAAGCCATTATTGGTTACACTACCCTTCACCGATTACTCTATGTCTCTTACCTAGCTATTAAAATTCCCCACCACCAAACTAACCTAGCGATTATTATTTTTTTTTTCTACGCAGTCCACCACCACTATATAACCTATCCTTACTATCTCACCCTATCCGCGTCCAATCCGTATTCACTTAGCCTGTACTATCCAAACTACCTACGCCGTCCCTATACTGCTTCAAGTCTTTGGCGTGCCAATTTCCGCCCGTTTTTCCCCTCTCGTCAGCAAGTTCAAAAGTCCATGCCGATGTTTTCGTCTCAATCGTGAACGGACCAATGATAGCTGGAGCTAACTTCGCCGCAAAGTTCTTGCTAGCATCGGGTAGAACATAATTTTTCCTCCATACTTCATCCCCTACCTGGAAGTTCACGGGGCAGCGACGGAGATCATAACGTTTCTTACTCCCTGTGGCTGCGTGCTGCATTCGGCGAATCACCTCTTGGCGAACTTCTTCCATTACTTTTGTATTCCTTAAAGGCGAGAAATCACTCCCCTGGTCTCCTGGAGGTTCGACTCCGTCTCTTTCCCTACCAAAATTCAGGAAATATGAGGTGTAACCCGCAATCTCTTGCTTGTATGTTCTTAATGCGCATGCAATCTTAGACAGATACTGGTCCCACAAGCGATGGTTATTCGAAGCGGAGCATCTCAAAATGAATTTAATGTCGTGGTTGCGCCTCTCGGTTGGATTAACCTGCGGATGATATAACGCGGTGTAACATATCCGTACCTCATATTCCTCTACCGCCGTTTTAAATTGTCTACCCCGGAATGGCACCCCATTGTCACATATCAGTACCCTAGTACACCAAAAAACCTTATCCTCCAGCAGTCAGAAAATGGCTGATGCTGTGGCCGTCCGTACCGAAAGGAATACAGAATACTTCGTGATGAAGTCAACGATCGATAAAATATAGTTGTTCCCCCACGTCGATCTTGGCAACGGGCCCATCAGATCCATGCTGATCATCTCCATGGGCGATGTAGCTTCGCCAGCCCTACTGATCATCAGGCCGATCGGTGGCCTCCTCTCCACCTTACAGGTCTGGCACACCTTACATCGCCTCACTTAATCCCGGATGTCTCTCCGCATCCATGGCCAATAATAGTGTGGCGCAACGCGTGACCACGTCTTAACCACCCCCATGTGTCCGGCCTTTGGGTCGTCGTGGCATCGGTTAAATATACTCCCTCTTTCGGCCCTCGGAACAACCCGCTTCCGAACTGGACTGTTCTTACCAATGCCTTTGCCGCCCAACATCTGTTTCCACAGCGCCTTCTCCGTCCACCGCCAGTTCCCAAATTTATGGGGTACGTTCCGAACGTCAGCTACCATCTATTCAAACCACTGGTCGGGTACTCGGGGTACCGCTAAGTCCCCTACCTCCACGATTGCACGAGACAACTCATCGGGTACAACATGCTCTTTGCCTCGTCGATGAATCACCTCAAAATCGAACTGTTAAAGGCGTAAAGCCCACCTCGCCAGCCTGCCGTTCGGTTTCTTCAGTTTATTGAGCCAGATCGAAGCGCGTCCCCTCAATATACGGTCGAAGTTTCTCTATCGCCCATAATACACCCAAACATTCTCTTTCTGTGGCCGAGTACTTCCTTTCTTGTTTGGAGAGCGCGCGACTTAGCACACCACCTTTTCACCCGTTGGGTGTGCCTGGCTCAGCACCGCGCCTATCCCTACATCCAATGCGTCTGTTTGGACCTTGAAAGCCAGGTCAAAATCGGGGCATGCTAATACTGGAGCCGACGTGAGTCTCTGTTTAAAGCCTCGAACGCCCGCTCACATTCGTCTGACCATGTGAATTTTCGACCCTTCTTCAGCAGGTCGCTAAGAGGTGATACCATCGTCGCGTGACCAGGAATGAACCGACGGTACCAGGATACCGTTCCTAGCAATTGTCTGACCTGTTTTACCGAGCCTGGTCGAGGAAAATCCCTAATGGCTTGGACCTTCTCTGGGTCCACGCGGAGGCCTTCTTCGTCTACCAAACACCCTAGATATTTAAGTCGCGACCTGCAAAACTTGCATTTTTCTTTGGACACCCTGAGACTCGCTTCTCTCAACCGAAAGAACATCTCTCGCAGGACCTCCATATGCCACTCGAACGTTTCGGTCACTATAATTACGTCGTCTAAATAAGTAAAAACGAAAGGCTCGAGTGCGGGCCCCAGTACCGTGTCGACTAATCTTTGCCAGGTTGCCCCTGAATTGTGTAGACCAAAAGGCATACGTTGGAAATGTAACAAACCTCTTCCGGGCACTGTTGGGATTCTTTGGACATTGGTAGCTGCCAATATGCCAACTTTATGTCTAAGGTCGACAGATACTTCGCGTTACTTAGTTTATCAAGGGTTGCAGTGATATATGGTAACAGGTACGCGTCCTTCTCCGACACCGCGTTGAGCTTCCTGAAATCTACGCAAAATTGGAAGGATCCATCCTTCTTCCGTACCAACAATATAGAAGAGGACCAGGCGCTCGTTGATGGTTCCACCACCCCCATTTGCAACATCTCATCCAATTCCCGTTGATCTGTTTTTGCACACTGGAGAAACCGGATAATACCTTTGTTTGATCGGCGGTGAATTCGTCTTGATGACATGGCATACCGACTTCGCGCAGCTCAGACCATCCCCCATCAGCGCACATTGTCCCTCCAGTAGTTCCGACAAGATCTTGGCTTCGCTTGTCGACAGATGAGACCAACTCCGCAGCATCTTTTCCGGCATTGTTTCTACCGCGGCGACCGAAGTCCACTGCTGTCCGTTAATATCAAGGACTACTCCGAAACATTTCCAGAAGTCTATACCCAATATTAATTCTTGTGGAACCGACGGGATCACCAGCACCTCTAACTCATGACCACGATCGTTTAGTTCAAACATCACCCTCACCGTCCCTGTTACCGGGCACATTTCTATATTAGCCAGCCTCACTTCTTCGATCTCGTTTTGGGTCAGGGTTGCACCTCTTCTCCTTAGTGGAACCCATCCCTTCTCCCCTTAAATCGTGCGACTTGCCCCCGAGTCCAGCAGGCTCTCCATCGCTTTGCCTATCGCCCTCACCTGTAGATGCGGCTATTATCTTGGCTGCACTTCGCTAGTGCGTAACCCACTGTCGGAGAAGGTTCCCTCCGTTGCGACCTCTTTGGAGTGCTCGCTTGACCGCCTAGCGGGCACGTCGGTTGTTTCCCGCCGCCGGTGGGTCTGAGCGTGCTCGCGGCCCCTGTTTGCTCGCCCTCGCTCGACTTACGGGGCATGTGGCTCGCATAATCCCCTGACGACCACACCTGAAACACCGCCGTGGCTCGGTACACTCCCTCGATCAATGCCCATCTCGTCTGCAATTCCAGCATTTTACTCGACCCGGGTCCGCCATCGCCGCCACTTGCTCTACCCTTTCCCCTACCACTTATGCCAAATCCGGCTCCAGACAGCGTCGGAATCGCATTGTGGGTGGCACAAATGCTGCAACCGATACCCTCATCGCATCCAGAGTGCGACCCATCTTCGCCAGTTCAGCCACTGTCGTCACAGGTGTCAAGTACAGCTGTTGCTGATAGAACGGTGCTATATTCCTGCGCAATATGCGCAGTTTCTCCTCTTCGGTACAGCTCGTTGTCAGCCGGCTAAATAACCACTCCATTATTGCGACATATACCCCCGTAGATTCACCTTCTCCTTGTGTCCGTCTCCGTATCTCTTCCCACAGACGATCCTCGTAATCTAGAGGTAAAAACTTCACCTTCATCTCCAGTATGAGTTCGTCCCAAGACGACACCAGATTCCGATTAGTGCGGAACCAAATCAAAGCCCGCGAGTTAAACAGCTCTACAGCTGCCCTGAACAACTGTGGTTTCGACAGACCCCTCGCCTGTCGCAACACGTTCGAGGAAGGCGTTTATGGATCCTGACGAATCTCCACTAAATTTAATGTCCCATTTAGCCACCTCCGCTTGGCTCATTCCTCTAGCCTCTATCTCGGTGGAATCTTCAGTCCTTCCAACCAGTGTCCCCATCGCCAGATTGAGCCTGTTTCGCAACTCCTTCACGCTATCCTTCTGATCCTTAGTGATTGCGCACATATTGGCCAGTTGACGAAAGCCGAACTCAGTCTTCACTTTCGCCTTCATGAACTCCGACCTCGCCCCATCGCCTGAAACCCTGTTAACCAAGTCCTCTATTTCTGACACCTTAGTCAGCATCTCCGAGTGGTCTGTCTCAAAATCGAATGGATAGTTGGGTTCCACATAAGACATATCCAATGCTGACTCGGACCTTAGCATAGCTCTCAACGTCTTCCTCATAGCGTCAACGGTGTTTGCTGGAAACCCGCGGATGGCGAGTTCATAAATGAGCTCGTCTTTACTCAGACGGTCCACTAAAATCTTCATGTTGAACAGGATCCCCGAAACCTGCCCTATATGCTGAAAATTTAGTAAGATTTTGCCTTAATAAACGTCGCAGAACGCCCGCGGCAATCCTTAGAATCCAAACTCCCGCTCTAAAGGTTATTGATTTGTGATCACGGTTGCCTTCTTGTCTATAATCGCATAGACAACGTATATCGTCTTGAAAGCTTGGCAAAGCAGAGAATAATTGATACGGGAAACTCGATCGTTTTGCGGAATAAGCCTCCGAAAGCAGAATCAAATTGGAATTGTTTTTGCGGGATGATTAAAATTGAAACATTTTTTTTTTTTTTTACTTGAAAATGTTCATTTGACAAAGTGGTTTCGAAAGCATGCACTGATTCTCATCAGACACCAGCACACAGTGCATACTTGACTGGTGTGACCACTTGCAGTTGGAAATCATTAATTTTTATTTACGCTGGTTGTGACAAATTTTAACATCTCCGACCTATATCCATGGAAATAATTTACTCATAAAGGTTATTGATTTGTGACCACGGTTCCCTTCTTGTCTTTAATCGCATAGACAACGTATATCGCCTCGAAAGCTTATCAAAGCAGAGAATAATTGATACGGGAAACTCGATCGTTTTGCGGAATAAGCCTCCGAAAGCAGAATCAAACTAGAATTGTTTTTGCGGGATGATTAAAATTGAAAATTTTGTTTTTTTTTTTAACTTGAAAATTTTTATTTGACAAAGTGGTTTCGAAAGCATGCACTGATTCTCATCAGACACCAGCACACAGTGCATACTTGACTGGTGTGACCACTTGCAGTTGGAAATCATTAATTTTTATTTACGCTGGTTGTGACAAATTTTAACATCTCCGACTTATATCCATGAAAATTATTTACTCATAAAGGTTATTGATTTGTGATCACGGTTCCCTTCTTATCTATAATCGCATAGAAAACGTATATCTTCTCGAAAGCTTATCAAAGCAGAGAATAATTGATACGGGAAACTCGATCGTTTTGCGGAATAAGCCTCCGAAAGCAGAATCAAATTGGAATTATTTTTGCGGGATGATTAAAATTGAAAAAAAATTTTTTTTTTTTAACTTGAAAATTTTTATTTGAAAAAATGGTTTCGAAAGCATGCACTGATTCTCATCAGACACCAGTACACAGTGCATACTTGACTGCTGTGACCACTTGCAGTTGGAAATCATTAATTTTTATTTACGCTGGTTGTGACAAATTTTAACATCTCCGACTTATATCCATGGAAATAATTTACTCATAAAGGTTATTGATTTGTGATCACGGTTTTCTTCTTGTCTATAATCGCATAGACAACGTATGTCGTCTCGAAAGCTTGTCAAAGCAGAGAATAATTGATACGGGAAACTCGATCGTTTTGCGGAATAAGCCTCCAAAAGCAGAATCAAATTGGAATGGTTTTTGCGGGATGATTAAAATTGAAAATTTTTTTTTTTTTTTTAACTTGAAAATTTTTATTTGACAAAGTGGTTTCGAAAGCATGCACTGATTCTCATCATCTCATCTTAGATCGCTCTAAGACCTAGAATAATCTCAAAATATGCTGCCTCTTATATGCTAACTCTAAGACAAATAATATCGACCCTATACGTTGCCTCTTATTAACTTACCGATACTATCATGCACTCACAATTCAATCCACATTTATACACGTATAGTTCCACTTTATACACTCACACACGTTCCTTTTTTTGTCTTCACGAAACACACCTTGATTCACAAAATCCAGAGTTCAAATAGTTTTTTTTATGGTGATTTAAAAAAAAAATAGATACATATAAATACATGATGATATATAGAGATATGATGAGAATAGATCTATCCGTTTTTTCGAATTTAAACTTCAAAATTATCCACATCGACCTCAAAATCGTGATAATGCAGCCGCTATCGCGTGAACTACTTTCAAATCTGTCTTTAAAACTACTATGAATATCGATTTTATGCGACCAAATGCCTTCCCACAATTTGGGACTTGGCTCGTCGAATCTTTCTGAGTACCGTTTATTACCGTTAATACCGTTATTACTGCCCCACGTTGGGCGCCAATTTGTTACGGTTATACCTCTACGGTGGTGTTTAATACCTCTTAGCTCCCTTGAAATCCAAGGGGGTAATTTCAGAGCCTATGCTCACCGGAGATGGGGATGGGCCGGGCGCCATTCGCTTCACAACTTCGAAATTACGCTTACCGACGCTTGAAAGCGAGAAAATGCGACGGCTTTGCGCTAAATTTAGAGTTTAGAATACACGCCAGCGGTAACCAAAAATTAACACAGCCGTTTATTGAAAAAGTTTTAAATTTCACACTCGTTGCACTTATGCACTATCCTAAACAGCGCCGCGGAAGTTTGATTTTAACAAATTCACTAATTGACTCTACGTATAACGTCTAAAGTTACTCTGATTACAAACTGTGATATAAGCAACTTAACTCACTTACAGCTTAACTCTTCCCTCGATGTCCTTGCCACAGCCAACCTGACTCAATTCCACTTCGTCCAACGCTTCAAACTAATCCCTTCATGAAATTCGATCTTTCCCGCGAAACCCTTTTTGCTCCGCAGCTTTGATCCTCTAATCGATTCGTTCCCTGCTGGTCTTCGATTTTCTCCTTTCACTGTCGCTGCCCACGATATTTTTTTTCCCGGTGCCGCCAAATGACCAAGATTGCATCTCGATATGTACATGGAAAAGAAAAAGATTCGTTTGTGATATTTCACTATCACACTCCGCCAACTCGTCCGTTGCTTACCAAGGTGGATTCCCAAGAGAGCGATCCATTGCCTGGCCACCTCGCAGGCTACCTTCGATTCCACTTGCTAAACTGGCTTTGCGGAATTTCGGGGAATCCGTATTTTCTCTAAAAGTTCAATTGCATTAACGTTCATTAATGTGCATTGCCGTAATATGCATGTGCAGCCCAAGTGCATTCGGCCATTGCACTTTTGCACCTGGCATTGCGCTCGATCTTACGAGACACATGCATGGCAATGCCTTGATACGACCCGGAACACGGTCCGTTTCTCTGGCGTTCCGCCAAGTTGTAATTGTCACTTATTGACACTTGAACTGTCAAATTCGTGTTTTCCTTTCACCAAGACACGGCGTGGTTTGTGTGACTCCAGGAGCTGATCCTAATTCTGCCTTTTCGGATCGAACATCAACGCATAATCATGGCTACTACTACTAATTCTGCCTTTTCGGATCGGACATCAACACATAACCATGGCTACTACTACTAATTCTGCCTTCTCGGCTCGAACATCAACGCATAACCTTTCGATGATAGCGATATCGATTCCTACGTCTGTCAGGTGAGTACATTGACGGCGTTGCTTACCATGACTACTATGGGGTGACTCGGCCCCACCATCAGCTTCGAAGGATACCGGGTCCTGGCGAATGCGCGCCTTGGTTTTGGTATTGGCCGTTTTTGTAAGGCTTCGTTGAGGCTCGAAGCTTAACCTACGATTCGCTATTATTTATTGATTCCCTACATCATACATTATAACTTAGTCTATGATTCGCTATTTTTAATTCATTCCCTACATCATACTGTACAGCTTAGTTTATAATTCGCTATTCTTTATTCATTGTTTACATCATACATTCTCCGTCCCTATACCAATAGCGTGTCCGTGGCTATTAATCAACAAAACAAAACAAAACGTTCATCTTTCACCGGTACTACGCACGTGCGTGATCGACCGTGACAATATATATATATATATATATATATATATATATATATATATATATATATATATATATATATATATATATATATATATATATATATATATATATATATATATATATATATATATATATATATATATATATATATATATATATATATATATATATATATATATATATATATATTATATATATATATATATATATATATATATATATATATATATATATATATATATATATATATGTATATATATATATATATATATATATATATATATGGAGCTTGAGTAGCCTAGTGGGTAGAGCACTGGCTTCTTGCGTGTGGGGTCCCTGGTTCGAATCCAGGTTCGAAAAGGGTCCGTGCACCAAGCTTTGAGTTCACCTAGCTCTGACTAGGTACCTGATTTAAATCAGGGGTAAAGTGAGTCGTGGAACTAATCACTCCACACTCGTATCCACAATGATTAAAAAATTGTAATGAAGCTCTCTACCAGCTTCAACCCCTAGACCCGTACAAGGGTTGTCGTGGGATTGCTTTACTTTACTTTTATATATATATGTATATATAAATATATATATATATATATATATATATATATATATATATATATATATATATATATATATATATATATATATATATATATATATATATATACATATATATATGTTTATATCATCAAAAAATGTCAGTGAGTTAATCTAGGGAACGCCATCTGATTGAGCTAAAACTTTCAGGATTCATTGATGTATATGCAATATTGGTCCAGGTCTCACTAAATGTCAGTTGTTGTTAACTCCTTGGCGCTGGTGGCCATTTTTAGTGATATTTTTAATTTACCTATTATTCCTTACAGAAATAATTTTTGCAAAAATCAAGTTGACGAAATAAATTTCGAACCTCTTATCGGATAATGTTTTGGAATTTTTCAACCCCATGTGTACGCTAGGTGCCTAAAAGAGAACGGGAAAATTTGAAAATTTTTAGTTTGCGATTACCTTTGACAGAGCTATTCAATCATTACGAAATTTTCAGGATATACTGGTATTATTTAATTGTAAATTTGAGTAGCTTTTAATGAGCGTGTTAGCAATTTTGTAGCTAGACCAGGCACTGAAAATGAAAACATTCAAAACATCGTCTTTCTTGAAAAACTGCCGTTTCTTCAAAAAAAGCCACTCATATGTAAATCTTATGCTGTGTTTACATAACCAAAGTAAAAAATTTGATACGGTACAATGGGCACGCCTGGTAACCCTTGCCTAATTTACCTACAAAAACTTCTGTTCACGGAAACTAACGATCCGATGAGCAGAATTATTTGAAATTTATAGAATGTATTGGTCTTTAATAGGACCAAGTCTGATAGAAGTGATTTTGAAATGCGGGCGATTCTGTGCCAGTCGTGCCATCTTGAAAAATCACTAAATAAGAAAACTGCTTTTAGCCCTATAAATTCTGATTCAATCGTTCGATTTTGACGAAGTTCACACAGTAACTGAACCTTACTTTAAACCGCATTTGGTAAAAATTTGGTTGAAAAATTCGGTTGGAGCTGCCAGCTATGATAATTTTGGTGTCTTAAATTGGAAAAAAATAAAAATTTGGAAGTGATAATATTCAAACAATCGAATATCCTAAAAAAATGTCCGTTTCTGAGAATAAAACCAATCTGTATACAAATCTTATGCTTTATCTACACGTTCAAAGTATAGCTTTGGAAATTTCATGTCGGACAAGAACGGTAACCCTCTGCCAGTTAGCCTATATTTTTAGCATCAAAAACTTCTGTTCACGGGAACTCACGAACCATGTTACGCCAGTGCGTAGGGCAAATCAGATTGTATGTATTTAAAAATAAAAAAGGAAAAAAAATAAAGTAGAATTTAAGTTAGTAAGGTAATAGAACTGGTAACGATAATTGAATGTAACTAGATAGATGAATTGAATGATATTGAAATTAAATTGTAGAAAAATTATAATTATAAGTGTGATGGTGTCGCGGCGAACTTGGACTCCCCGGTGATGAAATCGAGCACTCCCCGCCAAGCCAAGCCATCGCCGACGATTTACATACGACGATCGACGATCACTTGACCCAGAAGCGAGCAACCCATAACGTAGCTAAGGAGCCAAGCGGAAAAGACCATCGCGGCAGCCGAAAGCCATTCCCAATCGACTAATTCCATCGGGTGAAACGGAGACTTTGAAGCGACGACCACAACAACCATCGCCACTCTTCACAGTGCCCGACAATAAACATAAAATTTATAAAAATTTCCATTCTGAGGTATTCCGTATGATAGCCTCACTTTTGAATTCATTTAGGCGTCAATTTAGTCGCGACTTATCGGAATGGATATCAATCGACCCAATAGTAGTAACGTTATCGTGGATAATGCTGTTAGTATCAATAATTTTCAGTCTCCAACGACGAATGGAGATCACACCAATAGTAATATTAGTACCAATTCTAACCGTAATGACGTTTACCAGTCAACAATGCCAAATCATATAGAAAACAAGCAAAAGAATACACAACCCGATCAGCAAAAGCTTGATAAAAAGTCGAATGAAGTCGGGACATCCGGAACGATACATAATAACAGTTTCGTTAACGCCACAATTGCGACAAATTGCAAGGGCGATGTGTTTGATCTAGACAGGAAAAAGTACATAGAAAGATGGGACACTGTTGCTTCGAATGATTCAGGATCAATTTCAGTTTCATCGCATACGAATCTTAATGACGAAGACAGCGTAGTGAAAACGCCATCTTCACTAGTTAATGGCTGTGATGATCGAATCAGTGATTATGATGATGATGCTGCTAGGATTAACACCGATATAGACGATTTAAATGCCACGGAAAAGGACAAATCAATTTTAGTCAAATCTACTTCGAATAGTTCTAATTCCTTACCATCAGGACGATCTTCAATGAATCGCGAAATCGATGACGCGGATCCCCTTCGAAATTCTACGGGAAAGAAAAACGTAAACAATCACGATCATCTTCCATCTGTAATTAAAAACAGCCACAAATACAAGGAGTATATTATCCAGACCTAGGTAGATACAAGTCGTCGTCCCAGCGTACGAAATGATGACGACGAATCTCATCAGTTGGAGAATGTGCGATTATTGATAAATGACACGGCACCGCTCAGGAAAAACATTAGTCGCAAGATGAAAGACAAACTTGACAAATGTCAAACAGCGATCGAACCGCCACCAAGCGGCAATTGGAAAGGGTGCGCTCCGACAACGAGAACTGCAAGAAAATGAACTTGCGAATGCGCGTGCAAGGGGCCAATGCACCCGCCAGCATATTACCAATCCCAATAGCACTTGGTGGACAACGGAATTCGCAGATACCGCAGAAGCGGTTGGAAATCCCTCTAGGGAAAGGTTCCGTGGCGAGTCGACAGGGCTTGGGAGCTCTTCTTCTGGCAACCAAGGTGAGACACGCACGCGTTGGCGCAAGCTCCTTCTTTTGTAACCGATTTTCTTCTTTTCGGTTTGGAATCCGTCTGGACGTGACGAGGAACAAGGATTTATCCTGAGCTATTGGTCGACAGCGAGTGGTGCGAAAACTCCAAGGATTATTGAGGAAAAAATAGCACGGGGAAAAGCTTCGACAATAATCAAGTGGGGCGGAGCGCCTAAAGGAACACGGCTCACAGCAAGCGAGCGACGGCGAGCAACAGCAACTGGAACCGCAACGAATACCATTGGGCCAACATCGACAGCCATATTTGTCATTCGGGGAAGCACCGGTGTGATTGGAATCGATATCGCAGATAAACGTAACTCACGGCAGCAGTAGAGCGACGCTTCGGGGAAGCACCCATTTGGCGGAGAGTGTACGAGCGAGTTAGAGCGTATAAGATTCAAGGTAGGCTAAGTTTCCTTACTGTGATTATATTAAGAGGAAGTAGAGTAGGTAACGCGGCGCCGTCGATAGGTATAGACTTGGAAGTAATTTGCGATCAATAAAACGTTGTTAACATTGTCAAGTGCTGGTGTTACCTTGTGCCCCTCTGGCAGGACGAATCGTTGATTATCAAGTGGCTACCGCGAAAATTTAAAATCTTAAAAATAAGTACCCGCCGTCGATTTCTCGCTTAGAGACGGTGGTATAAGAGACGGTTCCGGTTACAATTTGTAAAGCGAGTGGCGCCTGTAAACGACCCACACCCGTTTCCACGGGAGTTAGCCAACCGGAACTGTCCCCTTCGCCCTCCATCGCGAGGCGGAGGCACGTTGCTCGAATTAGCGTGGTAATAAATTGGCGCCCAACGTTCTACGGGGTGACAAAACGGTTTTGAAAAATTAACGATGAAACTATTTTGAAAACGTGAATTTTAGCTGAATGCATTTTAAATTTAAATTTTACATGTGAATTTTAAAGCGAGTGTCGGTATTTAATTTTGAAGAGATAACGATTGAGTCAAAATTTGATTAAAAAGAGTAAATTATTTAGAGAACGCGGATGGGACTGAAATAAGTAAATTGGAAACGGGAATTTTAATTAAGCTTTTCACTAAGCGAGCGAGATTTAGAAAAATATTTAATAGTATCGCATGCTAACTTCTTCTTACAAATATTGAACATCATTCTTACAAATATTGAATTTTATTTAAAATTTATTATATAAGTATTGAATTTTATTGAAAATGGTTCTTGGTTCTACCTTCGATAGTGTGGGTAGTGAGTCATAAAGAATAATTTATGGTGTGAAGTGTTGGTTTTTGCGTTACCGGGTGGTGAGCATTATTAGCGTAAGAGTGTAGGAAATCGTGTCAACATTTACAGACCGGGGAAAACCGAGGTGGGAAGAATTGACTGCCCGAATTTTCAGTGGGGTGTGTAGGAAGTATCACGAACCTCCGGTGCCTAAAATCGATTGTTCTGTGACGTAGCGTGTTGCCCTAGTCGCAATTATTGTTGATTCAACCTGGGTTGGTGTTGGATTCAGGATAGTAAAGGGAAAGTAATTAAGTGCGGAGCGAGCGCCGCGAATTGGGGATTTTGATTCGCGTTACGTTGTGCAATTGGAAGAGGGATACTTTCTCGTTGATGGGAGTAGGTCCCCGATGCTCGTGTGGTCAAAGACGCTGTCGAGTTGAATAGGAAGGTCAAGAAGACAGGTTACACGGCTAAATCCGAACCTAGTAAAAGTTTAACTAAATGTTCTAGCGTGGATAGGGCACGGGAATTGTGTTAGTAGTATACTTTTTCGTCGATCTCATTGGGCAACCACCAGTGGGTTCAACAGTTTAGCTAAGCTATTTGTTGCGGTTGGTAACAAGCAAATAAAAAGTTAAGGCAGGTTTGTGAAAAGAAGTAAAGAAATGTCGACCGTGAGTGCGGTGAAGAAAATCTCCGTGGATCGTCTCAGTAAAGACGAGCTCTCTTATGAGCTCGCGATTCGAGGCCTAGAGGCGGACACGGTAGATTCGATGCGGAAGGTGCTGCGGGGGGCGTTAAGAAGTGAGATGTTGTTGGGGGAGTCTTTTGCGTCGATCTCGTACCCTTTCACTTTTGTCGAAGATCAGGCGGCACTGGTGGCGAAATTAGAAGAGGTCGGATCGTTAGTAGGATCCTTTTCGGGAGATTTCAACTCGGGAGATTTTTTAAAGTTAAAGGGGAAAATATGTTTTGGGCTACGACGTCTAGGCTATATGAAAGGGGTAACGGCCGAGGAAATTGATTTTATGAGGCAGACAAAGGGCCAACTTCTAATCGCCATGGGGGATCTGTTGTATAAAGCTGGTGGAGAATTGGCAGAGGAATCGGACGAGGATTGGTCCTTGAATACTCCAAGCTCACCAGCCCCGAGTACGCCGGTGTTCCAGCCTCAAAAGCCGTTAGACCTCCACAAGTGGGGGTTGAAATTTAGTGGGGAATCGCCATATTCGGTGAGCGCTTTCCTCGAACGGGTGGAAGAGCTCAGGGAGGCAAAGGGTCTAACAAAAGCGCAGCTGTTCCGGTCGGCCGTAGACCTTTTTGAAGGAAAAGCCCTAATTTGGTTTCGAGCGAACCGCGCAATCTGCCAGAGTTGGGAGGGCCTGGTGAAGGAATTACGAGCCCAATTCCTTCCCGCAGACTACGATGATAGGCTACTGGATGAAATTAGACGTCGTACGCAGGGCAACACGGAGTCAATAGGGGTATTTGTGGCGGTCATGGAAGGTTTGTTCCGTCGATTGAGTGACCAACCGAGCGAAGCGGAGAAGTTGAAAATACTCCGGAAAAATATTGCTCCCTTTTACCAGACTCAGCTGGCTCTGGTGAAATTCGAATCGATTGGAGAACTGGTGACGCTGGGGCGTTCATTGGAGGCGACGCGAGTGTCCGTGGAGTCATTCGTGCCACCTACTCCAAGAAGAACGAGGGTACTAGAACCGGACCTGGCGTATTTGGAGACGCAAAACTTAGCCGCAGTGGAAGTACCGGGCGGATCGAGAAGCATCACATGCTGGAATTGCCGGAAGTTGGGCCATACTTCCAGGGAGTGCGACCAGGCTAGAAGATGTTTCGGGTGTGGTAGGGTAGGAGCCAGGAGAGCGGATTGTCCGAATTGTCGAGGCGGAGGACGAAGGAGTAATGCCCCAATGGGTAACCAGAATAGCAGCCAAAATGGGCCGTTGGGAGATCGTCGCCAGGGAAACGGCAATCGGGCCTAGTGGGCGACAAACTAGGCCCTCGTCCGATTTCGAGCGTCGCAAGAGATAGCCAAGTGGGGTATATGCTGCACAGCGCAGAGGGGGATAACCGCCCTTACGTAGAGATAGCAATTCAGGGTCAGAGATTTCTGGGGCTGGTGGATTCAGGAGCGTCGAAATCAGTGATTGGTGGGAAGGGATGGGAGCTGATCCGGAGTCTAGGTGTCGAACTAAAACAAAGCGGTCGGAGAGACCTGCGATTGGCAAACGGAGTGGGTTGTGGTGTGGAAGGAGTAGCGTATTGCCCAATCACGGTGCATGGAAAAGAGAGATGGCTGGAGGTTTTGGTAGCACCTGCGATTCCGCATCTCATACTGGGAGTAGATTTCCTGCGGCTATTCGGAATTGTGTTGAATGTGGCGAAGGAGCAGTGGGAGATGGTCGCGTCGTTGGAGGGGCTCAAGTCCGAGCAACTGATCGGCAGGAGCCGATTGACACAGGGGGAGGAAGTGGAGTTGGAGGCAATGCTCGAAGAAGAGTTCCGGATGATGGGGGAAGGAATTGGTTGCACCGATAGGGTAGAACACGTCATACGAACCGATTCCAATCCGATCAAACAGCGCTACTATCCCGTCTCACCGGCAGTACAAAAGCATATTGACGCCGAACTAAATGAAATGCTTGAGGCAGGGATAGTGGAGCCTTCCAGCAGTCCGTGGGCTTCGCCGATTGTTTTGATTAAGAAGAAGGATGGGTCGTTCCGGTTTTGTGTGGACTACCGGAAGCTCAACAAGGTGTCGGAAAGAGATGCCTATCCTCTGCCCTTCGTCACGGCAACTCTGGATAAATTAAGAGATGCGAAATATTTATCTTCCCTGGACATTAAATCCGCGTATTGGCAAGTGCCGATGGCGGAAAACTCCAGGGAGCTCACCGCCTTCACTGTCCCCCACAGAGGGCTGTTCCAATTCCGTCGAATGCCTTTTGGGTTACAAAATGCCCCAGCAACTTGGCAACGACTCATTGACAAGGTTTTGGGACCCGATTTGGAGCCATTTGTGTTCACGTACCTGGATGACATTGTGGTGGTCACCCAGGACTTCGCGAAACACCTGGGGATCCTGAAAGAAGTCCTCAATAGATTGCGCCAGGCTGGATTGAGGGTCTCTCGGGAGAAGTGCGAGTTCTGCCGCACTCGTCTTCGTTATCTGGGTTATGTTGTGGACGAGAACGGGCTGAGTGTAGACCCAGATAAGGTAAAGGCGGTGATGGACATTCCTCGTCCAAAGGGAGTAAAGGAGGTACGGCAATTCTTGGGGATGGTATCGTGGTATCGGAGATTTATTCCGGATTTTGCGACGTTGATGTCGCCAATCACGAACCTCCTCAAGAAGAACCGGAAATTTCTATGGACTGAGGAATGCGAAGAGACGTTCAGCCGAGCGAAGACAAAGCTGGCGACGGCACCAATACTAACTTGTCCGGACTACACTCTGCCATTTACCGTCCAGACAGACGCCTCAGGTAGCGGAGTGGGAGCGGTATTGACACAGGAGCACCCCGAGGGCGAAAAAGTGATCTGCTACCTCAGTCGCGCCCTGACTAGTGCCGAACAGAAGTACTCCGCCACAGAACGAGAATGTCTCGCGGTCGTATGGGCCATTGAAAAGTTGAGGCCATACGTGGAGGGTACTAAGTTCAGGGTAGTCACCGATCATCACTCTCTGGTCTGGCTCCACAATCTAAAAGACCCCAGTGGCCGTCTAGCTCGGTGGGCGGTGAGGTTGCAGCAGTACGATTACGATGTCGTCCATCGCAAAGGTAAGGAGCATCTGGTCCCAGATGCTCTCTCACGGTCCATCGAGGTGGCGGAGGTGCGAGGAGGCGAAATCAAGAACGATCGTTGGTATGAGAAAATGAAGAAGGAAGTAGAAGAGGATCCAGATCGGTTCCCAAATTGGCGGATCAGTAATGGCCATCTATGGAAACATGTGGAAGGGCGATACCCAGAACTCCAGTCCGACGTTGCCTGGAAGAGGGTAGTTCCGTCCACGGAACGCTCTACAGCTTTGTTTCAGTGCCATGACGCGCCCACAGCAGGTCATTTGGGGGTACGAAAGACATTAGACCGACTGGGCCAGAGTTACTACTGGCCGAAGATGGCTGCGGATGTACAAAAGTATGTCAGGCGTTGCAAGGTTTGCCAGTCGGTGAAAGTGGAGCGAAAGCAACCAACTGGACATATGGTATCGAGGGTTGGGGAAATAACATCGCCCTGGGAGATGATCTGTGTGGATCTAGTAGGTCCGCTACCCCGGTCATCGCACGGATACATGTATATTTTGACGGTGGTAGATTATGCTACGAAATTTCCGCTAATATTTCCTGTGAGGAAGGCAACGGGAGCCACTGTAAGGCGTATTCTTGAGGAGCATGTGCTGTTTGTGTTTGGAGTCCCACGGGTGCTGGTGTGCGACAATGGAGTTCAATTCCGCTCAAAGGAATTCTCAAGGATGGCCGAGACTCACGGGATGACGCTGCGATTCACGGCATTCTACCATCCACAGGCGAATCCCGCGGAAAGGGTGAATCAAAACATCAAGCAACTGTTACGGTCATACGTATCCGAAAACCACAGAGATTGGGATAAAGTGATTCCACAAATCGGCTGCGCTCTCAGAACATGCACCCATGAAGACATGAAAGTCACGCCATACTTCTTGAACTTTGGGAAAGAAATGGTGATTCATCCGGGAACTCTAAGCAAGCCGGAGGCACACGGTAAAGGGGACACGGATGTAAATGGGGCTCAGAAGGCAGAAAGGCTGCGGGTGGTCCTGGAAGAGGTGCGAGAACGATTGAGGAAAGCGGCGGCTAAAGCGAAGTCAAGGTACGATCTCCGCCGGCGAGACGAGAAATTCCTACCAAGAGATCTGGTGTGGCGGCGTAATTTCGTTTTATCTGATGCAGCGAAATTTTTTTCAGCCAAATTAGCACCGGAATATGTGGGACCTTTTACGGTGCGAAAGCAAGTGTCTGGTTGGACCTATGAGTTGGAAGACTCTAATGGGAAAAGTGTGGGGATATGGCACTCTAAAGACCTAAAGAGATATGTTGCATGAATAAAACCGGAGGAATTATCAATCGCATTAAAGCATGATATTGACGTTGAATTAGTTGTGGCCATGTGTATGAGTGGGGTAACGATAAATAAGGGGATAATGGTGATGGTTTTAATTATAAGTACAGGATGCATAGCTCGATTAAGTAATGGAAGGAAGAAGAGAAGAGAACTAAGTAGCTAGTGAATTAGTAGTAAGTTACGTAGAGTAAGAGGTGGTGGTGATTGAAACTAGGCTAAGAAAAGTTAACGTGAGCAACGGGCTAAAAGTGAAATCAAGTAGTTATATAATAGGAATGAATTAAGAGAAAAGGTTACCATTGTTGCCGCGTTGCCTCCGTATTGTTTTCATCCTTCCGTGGTTGAGATTAATTGTTTTGTTTTGGTGACGGGTTGTCCGTTGTTTTTTTTTATTTTTATTATTTCTTTTTATATCCTATGCGCATTTAGTCGTATTTTCGTTACCATTGTAACCTAAAATAGAAGGAATGGAATTAACTACGAGTATATGAAGGTGGTGGAATTTTTAGTAAACTGGTTAAGTCGAAGGTAGAACCAAAAATATGTCGCGGAGCGGTCCGGAGCAAGTCCGAATAATAAGCGGGTCTTACATTAGTAGTTATAATGAGAATCACTACGTAATTCTCTGGGGAGGGGGGAAATGTTACGCCAGTGCGTAGGGCAAATCAGATTGTATGTATTTAAAAATAAAAAAGGAAAAAAAATAAAGTAGAATTTAAGTTAGTAAGGTAATAGAACTGGTAACGATAATTGAATGTAACTAGATAGATGAATTGAATGATATTGAAATTAAATTGTAGAAAAATTATAATTATAAGTGTGATGGTGTCGCGGCGAACTTGGACTCCCCGGTGATGAAATCGAGCACTCCCCGCCAAGCCAAGCCATCGCCGACGATTTACATACGACGATCGACGATCACTTGACCCAGAAGCGAGCAACCCATAACGTAGCTAAGGAGCCAAGCGGAAAAGACCATCGCGGCAGCCGAAAGCCATTCCCAATCGACTAATTCCATCGGGTGAAACGGAGACTTTGAAGCGACGACCACAACAACCATCGCCACTCTTCACAGTGCCCGACAATAAACATAAAATTTATAAAAATTTCCATTCTGAGGTATTCCGTATGATAGCCTCACTTTTGAATTCATTTAGGCGTCAATTTAGTCGCGACTTATCGGAATGGATATCAATCGACCCAATAGTAGTAACGTTATCGTGGATAATGCTGTTAGTATCAATAATTTTCAGTCTCCAACGACGAATGGAGATCACACCAATAGTAATATTAGTACCAATTCTAACCGTAATGACGTTTACCAGTCAACAATGCCAAATCATATAGAAAACAAGCAAAAGAATACACAACCCGATCAGCAAAAGCTTGATAAAAAGTCGAATGAAGTCGGGACATCCGGAACGATACATAATAACAGTTTCGTTAACGCCACAATTGCGACAAATTGCAAGGGCGATGTGTTTGATCTAGACAGGAAAAAGTACATAGAAAGATGGGACACTGTTGCTTCGAATGATTCAGGATCAATTTCAGTTTCATCGCATACGAATCTTAATGACGAAGACAGCGTAGTGAAAACGCCATCTTCACTAGTTAATGGCTGTGATGATCGAATCAGTGATTATGATGATGATGCTGCTAGGATTAACACCGATATAGACGATTTAAATGCCACGGAAAAGGACAAATCAATTTTAGTCAAATCTACTTCGAATAGTTCTAATTCCTTACCATCAGGACGATCTTCAATGAATCGCGAAATCGATGACGCGGATCCCCTTCGAAATTCTACGGGAAAGAAAAACGTAAACAATCACGATCATCTTCCATCTGTAATTAAAAACAGCCACAAATACAAGGAGTATATTATCCAGACCTAGGTAGATACAAGTCGTCGTCCCAGCGTACGAAATGATGACGACGAATCTCATCAGTTGGAGAATGTGCGATTATTGATAAATGACACGGCACCGCTCAGGAAAAACATTAGTCGCAAGATGAAAGACAAACTTGACAAATGTCAAACAGCGATCGAACCGCCACCAAGCGGCAATTGGAAAGGGTGCGCTCCGACAACGAGAACTGCAAGAAAATGAACTTGCGAATGCGCGTGCAAGGGGCCAATGCACCCGCCAGCATATTACCAATCCCAATAGCACTTGGTGGACAACGGAATTCGCAGATACCGCAGAAGCGGTTGGAAATCCCTCTAGGGAAAGGTTCCGTGGCGAGTCGACAGGGCTTGGGAGCTCTTCTTCTGGCAACCAAGGTGAGACACGCACGCGTTGGCGCAAGCTCCTTCTTTTGTAACCGATTTTCTTCTTTTCGGTTTGGAATCCGTCTGGACGTGACGAGGAACAAGGATTTATCCTGAGCTATTGGTCGACAGCGAGTGGTGCGAAAACTCCAAGGATTATTGAGGAAAAAATAGCACGGGGAAAAGCTTCGACAATAATCAAGTGGGGCGGAGCGCCTAAAGGAACACGGCTCACAGCAAGCGAGCGACGGCGAGCAACAGCAACTGGAACCGCAACGAATACCATTGGGCCAACATCGACAGCCATATTTGTCATTCGGGGAAGCACCGGTGTGATTGGAATCGATATCGCAGATAAACGTAACTCACGGCAGCAGTAGAGCGACGCTTCGGGGAAGCACCCATTTGGCGGAGAGTGTACGAGCGAGTTAGAGCGTATAAGATTCAAGGTAGGCTAAGTTTCCTTACTGTGATTATATTAAGAGGAAGTAGAGTAGGTAACGCGGCGCCGTCGATAGGTATAGACTTGGAAGTAATTTGCGATCAATAAAACGTTGTTAACATTGTCAAGTGCTGGTGTTACCTTGTGCCCCTCTGGCAGGACGAATCGTTGATTATCAAGTGGCTACCGCGAAAATTTAAAATCTTAAAAATAAGTACCCGCCGTCGATTTCTCGCTTAGAGACGGTGGTATAAGAGACGGTTCCGGTTACAATTTGTAAAGCGAGTGGCGCCTGTAAACGACCCACACCCGTTTCCACGGGAGTTAGCCAACCGGAACTGTCCCCTTCGCCCTCCATCGCGAGGCGGAGGCACGTTGCTCGAATTAGCGTGGTAATAACCAATGATCAGATACAACTGAAATTTACAGAATGCATTGCACTTTAGTAGGACCAAGTCCGATAGAAGCGATTTTTAATTGTGGGTAACCCTGTGCCAGTGGTGTCATCTTGAAAAATTACAAAGAAAAAAAAACTGCTTTTTGCCGTACGAATTGTGAATAAGTTACCGGATTCTCATGAAATTGACACATTAGCTGAACCTTACTCTAAACTCTGTTAGGTAGAAATTTGGTTTAAAAATTCGATTTGTGCTGCCAGCTTTGGTAATTTTTGTGTCTTTGGTTTTGAAAATTCGCTCAGGAAAATAAAACTTTTTGCCCTATAACTTCCAGGGCAGTCATGAAATCAATACGAATTTCATACAATTAAGGTGACCTATTATAAGCATTATTCAGGCCAAATTTGGTTGAAAAGCCGCGATAGGGTTGCCAGCTATTGTTGGTTTAGTGTTTTATTGAAATATCTTTATTAAGCGGTTTTACCGTAGAATTTTCAAATGGTAATGATATTGTAGAGACAATAAACAGCAAATATTGAGTTTTCGATTATTTGAAAAAAACTGGCTGCAGGTTTTTTTTCCCTTTTGATTCTCCGCTATCTAAGTTCTACGAGCTTTTGGTTGTAACTTCTAAAATTCGCGTACACTTGGCTCACCATCTCTATTGTTTAAAGTTGCTTAATTTAAATTAATTATATAAAGTACTTTCAATTACCGGAGTAAACCGAAAACGCCAAATCACCGAGAAGCATTCACAATATTTAAAAACTCTAGCGCACCTGAACCACTAGAAACACTAATGTTTTAAATTTCACTAATTTCACTAAATTTCTTTATACTCCTATAATTTCATATGTAATTTAACAACGTGAAGCAGATGTGATGTATTTTTGGCTTTGATACTGGCAAAAGGTTGCCAGCACGAGTCGGTTGTGCTACTTTTGTATCAATAAATGCTTGCAGTAGGTATTCATACCGGAAATGTTTCAATCCCCAAAGTTCTGCAAATTTTTCGGATCGCAGCCTCAAACACCAACTTCAGTTACAGTGCTGCAGGCACTGAGCATTTGCTTCATTGCTTATATGAGATGCCGCTTTGAAAATTTTGTGAAATAAGCGACTGATAACGAATATAATTAACCCGTGTTTTGCTCTCATAAACGTTGAAATTCATGCCAGTGGTAATATCTGAAACCTTCTACCATATGAGTTATAATGCATTCTTGAGACCAAAGTAAAACGTGTCGTTTGAAACAGTTTGACCGTAATAAGCAGCTCATGTGGTGGATTTTGCACTCAAAACCTGCACAATTCTTCTACTGTTCTTCGAACATTAGTGTTTCTAGTGGTTCAGGTGCGCTAGAGTTTTTAAATATTGTGAAGGCTTCTCGGTGATTTGGCGTTTTCGGTTTACTCCGGTAATTGAAAGTACTTTATATAATTAATTTAAATTAAGCAACTTTAAACAATAGAGATGGTGAACCAAGTGTACGCGAATTTTAGAAGTTACAACCAAAAGCTCGTAGAACTTAGATAGCGGAGAATCAAAAGAGAATACCGGAACTAGTAAGGCTCTCGATTTGTTTTATTTATAGATTGTATCTGTGCATCCGCGATTCAAGGAACTTCATTTTGAGGATCAACTGGCTTGTTCAAATGCCGTACTTTAGATAAAAAATTAATTAAAAAAGATCAGCAAGATGAATTATGTGTAGCTGCGGGATCAGACTCGAATGGTTCAGACAAAACTCAGTTTTATTTTAGTCTCTGGAGCGATCATCATCATTTAGTTCAATGAAATTGGAAAACAAATAAAACTGATGAAAGTGTCTCAGACGAATTATCTCTTAACTTGAGGGCTCCAGTTAGCAGATTAAATGAAAGCCCTTTGGCAGTATGGGTTGATTATAAAGTACAATTTCCGAAGTTATACAATATTGCATACAAGTACTTGACTATGGTCGTAAGTTCTGTGCCTTCTGAAAGATTATTTTCGAAGGCTACGCAGGTCTTAACTCAACAGAGAAATTGGTAACAAGCTAAACGGGTGAACAAATTTTTGTTTATGCAAGGTTTAAGCAAAAAATATTGGGAACTTTGAAAAAACCGTTATACACATATCATGATTGATTTGTATTCTATTTCTTTTTTATTACATATAATAAATATAATTAATTTCTGGTAAATTTCTTCTTTTAACTATTTACTGTTAATGAAGTCTTACCTTTCCTCATGAATCGCGCTATTTTAAGCTTAGGTTTGTTGCATTACTTTTCTACAGACAACGGTTTCAAAGCCGATATGGTCAACTCTTCATTGTGGGTGGGGGTTAGGAAACGTTTAGTTCAGAAATGAATACATTCAGTATGAGTTTATGAATAAATATAATTTTTCACATGTTAAGATATTGGAAGACTGTATATATGACCTTATCCTTGTCCCAAAATATTTGAAATTTTCCTTTATGATATTTTGTAATATCATAAAATCTATTTACTTTCTTTATTCTCATTTAACTTATAATTTGAGATGAGCCAGTCCGTCATAAAATAAATATCTTTATTTTCATGAGCGAAATTTGACCGCTGCGAAGAGAAGTCAAAGCAATGATAGATGACGTGGACAAATATTTCCCTTTGTTTTCTTTGTTCCCAACCAGAGTTCAAAGCAAATTTCAAATTAAACTAATATTATTTTTCATTTATTCTATTTGGATGAATATTGCTAAGTTAAGGAATGTGGAATTTATCCCAAGGAATTTTCTGCTTTTTATCCAGTAGTTGTAGTAAACTTCATATTTTGCCAACATTTGTGCGTCTCGAAAATTTTCCAGAAATTTCATAATTTATGCGTCCATTCTTTGGAATAATCACATAATTTATCTGAAGGAGCATTTAAATTTTATTGTGGCGAATATTCACGAGAAAAATATGCAATGAAACAATATCAACCCCTTATATAAAGTGAGTAATACCACCTAACCAAACCAAGTAAAGGCCAAACGCAATAAAAAAAATAAATTATCCAATATATATATACACCTATCCCCCGATTTACACGGTAGATACGTTCCTGAGAAAAACGTGTAAATCGAAAATTAAAAATTTTCAAGTCAAAACCGTGTAAATCGAAAAGCTTGCAGAAAATGCATAATTTTGCTATTTAACAGTTGTGATTTTTTTTCAATATTTGTAGGTGTACACAGAAATAAAAATAAAATGCATTGACAGGTTAAAATATGTAATATATTACGGAAACACTGTTTTTTTATTTAATTACAATACATTAAACAGAAGAACAAAAAATAAAACCAAAGGTGTTTTATTATCCTTCATCACTATCAGAAATTACTCTCATTCTTTTTTTCGAAATCGAAGGTTGGAATTCACTTTCATCACTCGAAGTTATTTGTGCCGATTTGATGTTTAAAGCAGAAATATTTTCATTCTGAGAGATGGTAATAAAATCGGTTATTAACAATTGCTTCGAATTTTTTGTAAGATCTTTGTAAACTTCTTCATATTGAGCCAAGCAGCGATTTATGTCACGTTGGAATCGTAAAGCCCTTTCAACGTTTGTGTCATTTTGTATAAAATGATTACCCAGCTTTCTTCCCAATGCGAGTCCTTCGCGGATGACTTTAGCAGTGAATGTTACTGGTACTAATTCCTCTTCATCAGATTTGTCAGACTCACTTTCGCACACTAAGTTAACTAAATCATCCTCACTTAGTTCTTTATCAGCCATTAACTCTGCGATATCATCAACAGTAAAATCATCAAAACCTTCTCCGCCCAATGAATGCGCCATCTGTACTATCTGCGAATATTCATCATTTAACGTTGAAATGGAATGTTCATTTTTGACTACATTTGGCCACAATTTTTTCCAACAGCTATTGAGCGTTGTTTGCTTAATCGCAGTGTATGATAAGGCGATATGCTTCACACAGTCTAATATTGTAAAATTTTTCCAAGCACTAATAACTGTTAAAGATTCATTGTTCTCCATTTGTTCCAAAATATGTGTAAAGGCTCGTTTTATGTACAAAGCTTTAAAAGTAGAAATTATACCTTGGTCCAATGGTTGTAATAGGGTCATTCCACGGAAAATCGACCAACGGTCTTTTATCGCTATCGTCAGATTTCAATGACATTTTCACTGTGAATATAAGTAGTTGAGTTATGTGCACAAATAAATTTTTTTCGGTAAATATGGTGTATTTGCGGAAATATGGCCTCTTGTAGTTTTTGAGAAACGTCGGTTCGTATTGCATTCAAAAAATTGCATAAAATCTTCTACTTTACGTAGAGCCCTCAAATAAAGCTTGTTGGAAAAAAAAGGAGTAGATATTCTATAAAAAATAGTGCAAGAAACATTCTGGCCAAAAAGGATAAAAAGGATCACTACAGTGTCCTTTATCCTTGAATATTTCAAAATGCGCACCTTTGATTTTCTTCATTTTTTTATATATTGTAAATAGTTACAGAAACTACAAATGTGCGAAATTTCAAAGTGGAGCTCGTAAAAATACAGTCATGAGAAATTTTTAAAGGTCTGCAATGCTGTAACCGCTGAAGAAAATTTATAGAAAATGGTGCCGAAACAAGGTAAAACTTACAAAATATGGTACGAAACAATTTTATATTTTCAAAATAGATTTAAAAACTGTTTTGCAATGTTGGTTTAAGCCCGCAGAAGATTTTAATCCAGTTTCTAACGTAGAACGATCTGTATAATTCCATTGCTTATAACTAATACCACTCACGCAAATTTCATCAAATTTTTTTCACATGTACTTAGAACAACGGCTGATTCAGGACAATCCTGGCAGCTACCAAAATAACAATCTGTTTGTGGAGGAGATCATATCATCAGAGATAAAAAGTTCTTATAATTAGCCAAGCTTATATCGGAACCCTTCGTAAGAAAATTTATTTTGAATCCTTTAATCACTAACTTATATATTAAAAGCAGTTATGTAATCTACAAATGTGCTAAATTTCAAAGTGGAGCAACGTTTGTAAGAAATTTTCGAAGGAACAAAATACTGTAACCGCCAAAGAAAATGGTACCGACACAAAGTGAAACTTACAATATGTATATGTATGAAATAACTTGAAGATCGCTCTGTTTTTTTTTTGCAAAATCATGGTCTTAGATTCTTCAGTTATGGGTAATTATTGTTTATGATTTTATTTTTTAAAGGAATATTACTTCAATTTTTTCTGTACCCTAGCACTAGAAAATAAATTTGTCGTATGATCTACTGGTGTTCTTTATTTCATAGTCGTAGCTCTACAATATTACAGTGACTTACTAACTAGTTTTACTAACTAATACAACCTTATTTCATGTCTATACAACATCTCCCTTCTTCAAACATTGGATGCTGTTGCCTAATGAATAATTTACAAATACGTCATTGTTATGATGCATTACTGAATATGTATATCTTATTTAAATTGGAATTCAAATTTAAGTTATTTAAAACAACAAATCATTTTTAACTAAATTTCAAAAGTTAATACATAAATTCATGAATTCATTTTATAGTTCATTCAATATAATTCAAGTTGAACATATCACAACGTTTCATATATTTGAATATGCAGAATTATTAGTAGAAACATAGTATTTGTTTTTCAATTTCAACTTTTAACAACTGTACGTTGTAAGTACATTGAATTTTAATATACATATATCTGCCCTCTTCTTTTTTTTATATTATGTTTTAATGTAAATACTATGTGTGCTTTGATCTATTTGCAAGTGAACCTATTGGGTTCTTTAACTAAACGACCATAGCGTGTTCGATACGCACCATTTGATACTTCTCTTTCAGATAGTTTTTGAGAGTCGGATGGTGATATCGAGTGAGTACTTTCATTACTGCTGACAGTTTCATTGTGCGCCATAGACATATTATTATTCTGACTAGTTTCTTTGCTGTATTTACCATTGCTACATTGGGAATCTTCATTACTATCCCTAAAACTTGGTTCATTTAGGGATTTTCTAAGATGATAAGTGTTTCGTCGCAGAATTGTGTTATCCTCAGTTCGAATAACATATGAGCGAGGTTTGGAGTGCTTCTCAACTACTTGAGCTGGTTGCCAACGTTTATTCTCGCGGTAGACAACGTTTTCTCCTGGTTTAAAATTTATTTCTTTCCTAACTTTATATGAATTGTGGTGAAATTTTTGTTCTTTTTGTATGGATATGAGTTTTTCACGTACACCTTTAGGAATTTTGGGTTTCAATAGATTTGTCGATATTGGAAGCTTTGTTCTCAATTGACGATTCATTAATAATTCACAAGGTGCTAAACCTAGTTTAGAAACCATCGTACATCTTTGTTCCAATAATGCACTACATAAATCCGAATTATTTTCTTTTGTTTTCATTACTATCTTTTTTGCTATATCTACGCCTTTCTCCGCCATTCCATTAGATTTGGGATATCTCGGACTAGAATAACTAAAGTTAAAATTCCATTCTTTTGCGAAATTTTTCAATTCATACGAATTAAACGGTTGGTTATCAGCCACTATTGTTTGTGGTATTCCATGAGTTGAGAATATTTCTTTTAATGCTCTCATTACCTCACCTGCTCTTTTACTTTTTAGCTCTTTTATTTCTATCCATTTTGAGTAAAAATCTATTGCGGATAAAAAACTGTCTTTACCATATTCAAATATATCGACCCCTAACTTTTGGAATGGTGTTTCTGGGACTTCATGTGATATTAGTGAATGCTTTACATTCAAGGGCTTGAATTTTTCACATGTTCGACATTTTGCTAGCATATCGCAAATGTCTCTATTCATAAAAGGCCAAAATAATAAGGTTTTTGCTCTATGCACTGTTTTGGTGATACGTAAATGCGATTCATGCAATAAATTTAACATTTCTTTTGTCAACGACTTCGGGACTAAAACTCTATTTTCATAAAAAAGTAAACCATCTTCATAGTAAATTTTATCCTTAATGCTCCAATAAAATTTTATGCTGTCAGCCAATTTATCTTTGGATGACGGCCATCCCTTCATAATGACCTCTATTAATTTTTGAAAAGTTTCATCGTCTTTGGTGTGCTTTACAAATAATTCATGTTTATAATCACTCATATTTATTGAATGAACCGGATCGGTTAATATATGACCAACATCAACATTTTCACCAACAACGGCACTTCTTGAAAGCGAGTCTGCTACATGTAAAAATTTACCCGGAATATATTTTAATTCAAGTTTATATTTTTGCAATCTTAAGCACATTCGTTGTAATCTTGTGGAGTGTATTTCACTAAGAGGCTTCTTAATAATTGCAAGAAGCGGCTTATGGTCCGTATGCACCGTAAAATTATACCCATATATGTAGTTATGAAATTTTTGAACTGCATATACAACTGCCAACAGTTCTTTTTCAATCTGTGCATAATTAACTTCTGTATTTGTGAGGCTTTTAGAAGCAAAAGCAATAGGCTTTCCTTCTTGAGACAGACAACATCCTAACCCGTTTTTCGATGCATCCGTTTGTATAACAATTTCTTTTTTAGGATCAAATGAATGCAACACTGTTGATTTTGAAAGTTGGTCTTTTATCGCGTTGAAGACTTCTGAATGATATGGTGTCCATTGGTATGCAATATTTTTTTTAAGTAGCGCCCTTAAAGGAGCATTCAATTCTGAAAAATTTGGAATGAATTCTCTAAGATAATTTAGCATTCCCAAAACCCGTTCTAATTCCTTCCGACATGAAGGATCTTTCAAACTTTTAAGAGTGTTGATGCGTTCTGGATCAGGGGATATTCCCTGTATAGAAAACATATGGCCTAAATAACTCACTTTTGTTCCCTGGTATTGAAATTTTATTGGATTAAACTTGATCCCTATCTCTCTTGCCATATTCAATACACCCTGCAGGTTAATATTATGCTCATCAATTGTTCTTCCTCCCACAATTAAGTCATCAATATACACAAAACAGCCAGGAAGGCTACCAAAATATTTCGCGTTTAGTTTTTGAAATTTTTCAGGAGCTGTACTTACACCAAACGGAAGTACATTATATCGATACATGCCAAATGGCGTGCTAAAAACAGTTAAATCCTTTGATTCTTCTGAAAGTGGTAATTGCCAAAAACCTTCTTTCAAATCCAGCACTGAAAAGTAGCGATAATCCTTCATAGCTAACCGAAAATCTTCAAGCGAAGGAATTAAAAAATGTTCAAAAATAATGTTTTCGTTTAATTCCTTGGGATCTAAGCAAAGACGCAACGACCCATTTTTCTTCTCCACTATCACTAGGTTATGCGCCCATGGTGACGGACCTACCTTTTTTTCAATTATTTTACGTGCCTCCAATTCACTTAAGGTTCTCTTTAATTTTTCGCGTAGTCCGACAGGAATTCTGCGTGGTGGTTTGTGCACAGGAACAGCACCATCTTTCAACTTCAATACACATTCCTCTGGAAATCTTCCAGATCCAGTAAACACGTCACTATTTTCTTTAATGAACGTTTCTTTACCGATGCGATTTTCAATCTCACTAACAACACTACGTTCAATCAGACCTAGCTTTACACACGACTGCAAACCTAATATGGGTTTACATTGCACATCAACTATCACAAATGGGGCATGAATTGAATTTTTATTTTTGTTACATGTAATATGCAAAATCACCCGTCCCATCGGAATCAACCTTTGACCGCCGAATGCTTCCAAATGACCAACAACTGGTTTCAATTTCTGACCCGAGCCAATTTTATCAAATATAAACTTAGGTAAAACGTTCACCTCTGCACCACTATCTAATTTGAATGTGATTTGCTTACCGTTTATCTCTAATTGCTCAAACCAACTACTTTCAATATACTTTGCAAAATGTAAACTATCAACATATAATGTTTCACTCTCAATACTTGCAACATCGTTATCAAGATAACTGTTATTGCGAATAGAACACGTTATGTCGCTTACCTTTGATTTATGTTTCCTCTTGCACATGGTCGAAAAATGATTTTTGAAGTTACATGCAAAACAAGTTTTGCCATATGCCGGGCATTCTCCCTTTTTATGCCTTTTTCCACAGTATTTACATTGTACATTCGTTGAACTAAATTGTTTTGAATTATTTTGTTTTCTAAAATTTCCATTTAAATATGTATTTTTACTTTCCTGCTTCTTGTTATTGATTCCATCAATAGAAATTCCTTGCATCTGTTTCGCCTGCTCTTCAGTTATTTCTGCTACTCTGCAAAATTCCTTGGCTTTGTCCAGCGTTAGGTCTTCCATTTTCACCAACTTGCTCTGGATGTTTCGATCCGCAACACCAATTACGATCCGATCTCGAAGCATTTTGTCCCGTTGATCCACAAAATTACAGTTTTCCACTAGCTTCATTATGTCTGCGAAAAACGAATCGAATGGTTCTCCATCTCGCTGCCGCCGACTATAAAATCTGAACCTTTCGTAAACCTCGTTTGTCCTGGGATCACAATATTCTTTAAACGCCTTCGTCACTTCTGCAATATCAGATCTTTGCTCCTCCGTTAGATTCAGTGTGTGAAAAAGTTCCACGGCAGCCTCTCCGGCACAACTCAAGAAACGTGCAACTTGCACCGCTTCTGTTTCATCCACTGTTTTCGTAGCCACCGCGTAAATTTTGTAGTTTCTCATAAATTTTACGAAATTTTCTATCAAGCTGCCCTCTAACACTAATGGTGGCGGTTTTTTAAAATCCATTTCGCTCTGATTCACTCACTGTTTCTTTTACTTTGTTTTAAAAATATTCAACTTTACTTCAGGAAACTATGTACCGGCTGCGCCATGTCGTATGATCTACTGGTGTTCTTTATTTCATAGTCGTAGCTCTACAATATTACAGTGACTTACTAACTAGTTTTACTAACTAATACAACCTTCTTTCATGTCTATACAACAAAATTGTTTACAATAATTGAGGACTTTCATTTGTAAGCAATCATAAAACAAAAATAAAGAAAGAAGATTCCTTTTCATTTACTAGCTGCATGAACAATTAGGATTCTTTTGGGTTTCTTCCACATATTATACTGTACATATATTTTCAATTACTCCCTTGTTTGTCTATTTTGTATATTTTTACAGCTTCAAATGAGGGTTAATTGCAATGCCTGTAGTTTACTTTCATTCCAAGAAGATGCTTTCAGGGTATAGATCAGAGGTAGTGAAAGTTGACATGTAGACAACAAATTTTGTAAAATGGACATTCTAAGAAGAAAGTTAAAAAAAACTTTACTAGCGTACTGTACAAAAATGTACTTAGAATAAACCAGAAACTACCTACAGAAGAAACAAAAAACAAATATCAAAGAAGAACTTTCAAAAGCTGCAGAAAAGGGAGTAAAGTGTTTATTTTTATCACTTTTGCCGATGAAATCGTCACGTGCCAAAGTAGTGTCCGAATTTCCTGACGCAACCTCATATATGATTAAAAAAAATTAGATGAGGCTATACTTCCCCGAAAATCCCTGGTCTCATAAAATCATTCTACTGCAGCAATCCAAACAGCAGACTGCCTAAATACTTCAATTTAGCGGAAGCATCGGGAACACATTGTGTCTGTGTTTGTGTTATACATCAAAACGTTAAATTAATGGTTAAAGAATCAAAAATAAATTTTCGAACAAAGGGTTCCGATATAAGCTTGGCTAATTATAAGAACTTTTTATCTCTGATGATATGATCTCCTCCACAAACAGATTTTTATTTTGGTAGCTGTCAGGATTGTCCTGAATCAGCCGTTGTTCTAAGTACATGTGAAAAAAATTTGATGAAAATTGCGTGAGTGGTATAAGCAATGGAATTATGCAGATCGTTCTACGTTAGAAACTGGATTAAAATCTTCTGCGGGCTTAAACCAACATTGCAAAACAATTTTTAAATCTATTTTGAAAACATAAAATTGTTTCGTACCATATTTTGTAAGTTTTACCTTGTTTCGGCACCATTTTCTATAAATTTTCTTCAGCGGTTACAGCATTGCAGACCTTTAAAAATTTCTCATGACTGTACTTTTACGAGCTCCACTTTGAAATTTCGCACATTTGTAGTTTCTGTAACTATTTACAATATTTAAAAAAATGAAGAAAATCGAAGGTGCGCATTTTGAAATATTCAAGGATAAAGGACACTGTAATGATCCTTTTTATCCTTTTTGGCCAGGATATTTTTCTCACTATTTTTTCTAGAATATCAACACCTTTTCCTTTCCAACAAGCTATGCTTGAAGGCTCTACGTAAAGTAGAAGATTTTATACAATTTTTTGAATGACACTCGGACCGACGTTTCTCGAAAACTTCAAGAGGCCATATTTCCGCACATATGCCGTATTTTCCAAAAATATTTCATTTTCGATAATCAGCTCTCCAATCCTTCTGGATACCAAAATATTTTCAAATTCCAAGGAGGTGAGTTCAAAAATTATCTGAAAATTGGTCGATTTTCAATGGAATTACCCAATAATGAAGTTGTATTTTTTGGTAAAAATTTTACTTCAACGTTCTCATATTCTAGATCTTGTGAGTGACCCGGCGCATTGTCAATTAACAAAAGCACTTTAAAAGGCAATCCCTTTGAACTTAAATCTTTTTTGGCATCTGGGATAAAACATTCATGATACCATTCAGTAAACATTGCAGCAGTAACCCACGCTTTCTTATTAGCCCTCCAATAAACGGGAAGATTATTGATGTTTACTCTTTTAAAGGCACGGGGCATTTTTGATTTGTTAATCACTAATGGTTTCATAATATAATCTCCTGAAGCATTGCTACAGAAAAGAATTGTTATGCGATCTTTTGCTGCTTTATGACCACTAGCCGATTTATAAAATTTTGAGACATAAGTCCTTTGAGGCATTTTTTTCCAGAATAACCCTGACTCATCAGCATTGAAAACCTGATCAGGGGTGTATGAATTGTCGTTAATAATTTCTGCAAAATTTGCTGGATATTCTTGGGCTGCATCTACGTCGCCAGAAGCCAGTTCACCTTTTAATTTTAAGCTGTGTAAAGAATGTCTTATTTTAAATCTGTCAAACCAGCCATGACTTGCCAAACAATTTGGCTTCTTTTCAGTTGAAGAAGAAGGTGGTAATTGCTCTACAATTTTTTCGTAAATTCGTAATGCTTTATTTGTCATAGCGGCCGTATCAATGGGTACTCTTTTTTGTGTTTGATCTTCTATCCAAAGCATTAACGCTTTCTCCATTTTTTCCATTGCGATATTTCTGGTGTATGATGTTGTGCCCATACTCGTGGTATTGCCAGCTGCAACACTCTTTCTAATTGTGTTTTCATTTGTTCTAATAGTTCTTATTGTAGCTTCGTTCATGCTATATGATTTTGCAACATCTACTACTCTATCTCCCTTTCGTAAGCGATCCAAAATTTCGATTTTAGTTTCCAAAGAAATAACTTTTCTTTTAACTTCTTTCGACATTATAAGCCTATATGTAATTTTTTTTTAATTTATGTTAATTTATAATAATCTAAATTATGCACTCACTTGTAATTTACGAATGTGGAAAATTAAATCTTTCTGAAACTGTGAAACTTTCACTCAAATACAATTTTCCGTAGATAAAACTTTAATTTTATGCGAAGAAATACAGACACAGTATGCATGTGCAGCAAGTCAGCACATAAGCTCGGGATTCCCCGTGAGATGTGTACACAGCGCACGTGTTCAAACACAGTTGCATTTAGTAGAGTGCGATAAAAACAAACACAGTTGCATTTAGTAGAGTGCGATAAAAACAAAAAAAAACTTATTTGGAAAACCGTGTAAAAGCGAAAACGTGTAAAACAAGTACCGTGTAAATCGGGGGATAGGTGTATATTACTTTTGATTCAATTTCGATATATCGAAAAATCGATATTTACATTTCGATATATCGCAAACTATCGATATAGAGTTTCGATATATAATATCGGAAAAAATATTGATATAAATTTTGAATGAACATCTCTAGTCACAATGTGTTTGTGTGACGAGGGCGGTTTGAAATATTATAAAATTAAAGGGCAACTTTTTTGGTGCAAATACAAATTTATTACTATTGATGTAATGTAATTCACGTCAATAGCGAAGCAATAAGTTTCGATTTGCATTAAAAGTGTGCGTAGTATTTGCAAATATACTCTTAAGCAAAACATAATCTAACAATTTCATATTTTTTTACTTATATAGGTTTTGTTTCGGCACATTCTGCAGTTCAAATCCGCTTTATATACACAGTACGCGTGTAGAACCACTTGTGAAGAATAGATTTGAATGGATTGGATAAGGGATTCAGTAGATTTTTTTCCATGTGCATACATATGGAATGTAATGATCAGATATGCATGGGAATTGGTATGGCTAGCATTTATCATGTAAAAATGGCTGGTAGTTTTGCTAAAACCATTAAGTCTGATCAAAGTGTATGATATTATATGAAGTTGAGTTTTGTCATGCTTTCAAGTATGTTAAAATAAAATCTGCTTTTAGATAGTGCAGTTTGAAAACATATCAAGTATCGAGTATTTTCGTACTTGCGAGTATTTTATTCAAATATTCGAAAAGTTTGTAGGGCAAAAGTAGCTGAAATCGGCCAATTTTGGGTTAAAGTAGTTTCGGACATAACGGGCCATACAAACAATGCGGTTTTGTAGGCGAGTAAGGGGTTTTTTGGCCAAAGTTAAGCAAAAACTGCCTTTACGGCACTTTCGGTGATTGAAAGTGGTCGGAGAGTATAATAGTGATATTTTAAGGAAGAAAAAATTTTTGATAGGGAACATTGGGCAGAAATGTCAAATATTCCCAAAATTTATTTTTGTCTAGCATGAATTTGGGAACCTCTCTGAATAGTTTTGGGCGAAATGTCCATACAAAATTAGGAAAAGCTTCCTAGTTTCGAAGATACGGCAAAATGAAATCCACCGAAAAACCATCCGAAAAAACTGAAAGTATCATAGCTCTAAAAATGCAAAGTAGTAAAAGGTTCAGATCCTTTTTGATTCGATAGTTGGCTTTTCCGGCTTAGCATTGTGCCATATCTTCGAAACTATGCCGCTTTTTTCCAGACTTGTATGGAAATTTCACCTGAATAGCTCAGAATGATCTCCGAAAAGACCAAAACAAAAATTTTGGGAAAATTGGGCGTTTTTGCCCGATTATCGGTAAAAAAAAATTTTTTCTTCGTTAAAACATTATTATACTCTCCAGACAATTTCAATTATCGAAAGCGCCGTAAAGGCAGGGTTTGCTAAACTATATCCAAAAAAACCTCTTACTCTCCTACAAAACCAAAATGTTTGTATCACAGCAATAGGTCTTCGTCCGTTATGCTCTAACCCTTAATTAGCCGATATCAGCTACTTTTGCCCTAAAAAAAGCCTTTTGAATATTTAAATAAAATACTAAAAACATTCATATTTACATGAAGGTCACGTTTGTGACATATTTCCATTTTAAATTATATATATATATATATATATATATATATATATATATATATATATATATATATATATATATATATATATATATATATATATATATATATATATATATATATATATATATATATATATATATATATATATATATTGTGATCGGATGTGCTCTCTAATCAAAACTGAATTACTTCTTGTCGTTCTTGTTAGAGAGGAAAATGTTTTTTGCATGAATATTCATTTTTGTGCTGATGCGAATAATGCAAGAGCAATAATATTGTTCCTTGATTAGCCACCTTATTCAACGTATTTTCTATTAACATAAAAAGCTTAACTATAGTATAAGATATACCATTGAGAAAAGTTAATTTGCAGAAAAACACAGCCATCAAATCTAAAATTCATTTAAATTTCCTAAAAATGATATATTTGAAATCAAACTGAATATCGTTTTAAACTACGAATTAAATTTTAACGACCAAAACACTTGCTAATTTAATTTCAATCAATCGATTTGCCTACCAATCTAACAGAAAAACGACGTGTTTAGATCATTTAGCATCATAATCTGCACGTAGCATTCCTAAATAGTAGCCCACGTCAATTTAAAAGTTAGCTTTAAATCGTTCATTCACACCGGTTTTCATCGTTCGAACAACTTTCTTCACCTAAATGACGTTAATTTATATAATTGATCAAACTTAATCACCCTACACGCTATAAAGCTTTTCCCGCCTAAGAACAAAAGTAATCAATAAAATTGGCCGTCGGGCGGTTTGACATATGTTATATTTTCCTCTTTTCATCAATTAAAAGTGTAAGGGTTTGGATTGCTCAATAAACAGTGCAAAAGTAAAAAGTGCTTTGCACCAATTGCACAAAGGATTTCGCCCTAGAATGTGTAATGTGAGTACAAATTCAATTCGAACCAATGCATGTCTTTTTACCGGATTTAGCATAGAAAGCCTTCGACTCGTGGAAAGAAATGGGTGTTAAATGTGTGCAAGCAACATTTTCGACCTTCCCTTACAAAATAACATCAAATTTTATAAAGAAAATTTGATTAATTTATAAATTTGTGCCCCATGTGACACATATTTTATTTGCCCCGCTATTCCAACTAACCTGTAAATTAACCATGGTGACAACAATAGAAATGTATGGAAATGCATGTTTGCATAGCGAGTCTACAGCGTAGAAGGGTAGAGTGTGCGGCATTGAGGGAAAGGCTTTTTTGCAGAGAGTAAATTGCATATGTAGCAAAATTGATTTATTCACGTGCGTGTTCATGAATTATGATTGCGTGTCCATTCTTTATATGTCTATGAAGATATTGCATGGAACCGAAAGATATGCAAGATACGATTCGATAACTACAAACTCAGGCTACGGCTCACTCCTGCAAAAAATACACGCCACACGCAATGCATTGCGTAATTGGAGGTGCAATTTCAAGGTCAAAGTGTTTATTTTGGAACATGAAGGAAATTGCACTAATAGGTCTGTTTCCGTACTTTCAGCAAAATGCAGCAGTAACAGAATTTTACAGCTTGATTATTTTTGTGGTGGGGGGACATTTGGAAAAGTACAGAAACGCGCTGCTGCAACTTGCTGCAAGTAAGAAGAAGACACTAAAAGTGACAGCTGCGTTGATTTGAATTTCGAAAAACGTTCTTGCGGACCTTAAATCAGCCTTATCTTTGTAGTATGTATTTTGTAGTATGCAAAATAAAAAAAACAATTGTGAGAAACATTGGTGTCATGATCACAGCCCACACACCAGATGAAGCCATCATATGCATTGGAAACACCTTGTGAACTTATCCTTTTCCATCTACAATATTATCATATTTTGCTCGTGCGCAATTATGAGTTCCATTAATAGATATAACAGGCTCTATTAATGGAGCCCATATCAATATTGATCCGCCTGCGAAACAAAATTTATAATTCATCTATATTATTATGCCTGCAAAATAAAAGAACAGCATATTCCCGCCAACAATACATTTCATTTTCAGTTGCAATGACTAACAAGTTCAAAGTACAAATCAGTTTTGTCCTTATTAAAACCTAGCCTCCACCGAAGTCGATCATATACAAATAAGTGCACACCATGCACTAAATATCCACCATTGGATATTTTGTAATAGCAATAAAAACGTTGTGCGAGAAATATATTCCGTGTTCATTGGAATATTGCACAGAAAAGATTTTTCTTCGCGCGCTCATTTGAATATATATACATTTCAAAGGCTCGCGCCAAGCCCATCGTAGTCGATTTGACAAGCTGCAGCAAAATGCCTCAGCTCAGTTCGGCTGTAATTTTCTTCAACTTGCTGAAAGAGGGGAAGCGATGACGTCAACAAGATTTTATTTGCAGCAAAAGTACGGAAACGACTTGCTGCGAATCTATTATAATATATTATAATAGATTCAAGTACGGAAACAGACCTAATGCCTTTTACAAGTACGGGCTGTCATGTAACGTAAAGCCTGAATTACATTGGAATGCAGTGCAGTGCAGTGCAGCACAGCGCAGCGCAGTTTCAAAGCAGTGCACGCATTGCAAAGCACATTGAAAGCAGTGCAGTGTTCTGATAATTAATGTCAAATCAATTTGTGGAGGTTTGATATTTAGGTTTTCTGCATCTGTTTTTCGTCCATTTACAATTTAATGCCTGGAACGGCATTTCCGCCTCAATTCAAACGGTTTTTACCCGGTCAACTACTCTCAAACGAATGTCAGCTGATGCAGTCTGCAGCGTTTTAGAAATAAGCCTAAAAGATGCAGTGCAGTCCGCTGCACTGCACTGCACTGCAGTTAATGTGAATTGCCACATGCAATTACATGAGTTCTAAATTTCAGTGTACTGCACTGCACTGCAAGCCAATGTAATTCAGGCTTAAGCGTTGCAGCTTTGACGACACTGTTGCTGATCATTTTGACATTTCCGCCATGCAGTGCCGATATACACATAGCTTTTACGTGCTGATTTTCAGCTAAAATATAAATAAAACGTAAGCATTTGTTCGTCGGTTTGGTGTAATAATAATATATAGTCATAAATTGCATTTAGACTAAGGTTTTATCTCATACTGTGGTGTTGCACAACATGTAAACAACACTTCACATTCACAGTACGCACACAAAACCTAACAGAAACTGATACACATTTAATAGCACACTTTCGTACACACTCACTTCACTAGCACTGCTCCGCAGACCTCACTTTATTTTCACTTCACTCATTGTAACACAACCCGCACAAATTACAATTTGCCGCGGACGTCCCCTAGGGTAGGTTAGGTTAGTAAAAAGGGCTGCCGGGAAGGCGGCTTGCATTAGGCCACTAGTTTGGGACCATTTGCCACCCTCCGCTGGCTTTTTTAGAGCTGCCAAGTGACCGTTTTGCCAAATTGGATCAGCTGACTCAGCGTGACGGTACTGGGCACCTCTCCTAACCCTTGAAAGTGGTAAGAACCAAAAATCTTGAGACGTTTATTATTTAGGGCCGGACAAACACAGAGAGTATGCTCGATGGTGTCCTCTTCTATCTCGCACCTCTTGCGTAAATTGCTGGATGTCAGTCCCATTCTGCTCGCATGAAATGCGGTAAGGCAACGCCTTGTGAGCAAGCCGACCGTAGCTCTCAAGCAGCTCCTGCTGAGCTTGAGCAATTTCCTGCTTTTGCTTGGATCAGGTGAAGGCCATAATGTCCTGGCCACCCTGCAGTCCATCCTGTTTTCCCATTCGGACTTTAGTTTGGCCTACATGGTGGCATCAAGTTTGCTTGTGGCGTCAGCGATTGACCGTGGTACAGGAATGCAAATCTTTATTGATCTGGTTGATATTCCGCTAATGGACTCAACTGCCATGCGTATAGCATGTAAATCAGACTGAAAGACGGTAGCATCGTCCGACAGTCTACACCAGGGGTGGGCAAACGGTCGATTGCGATCAACCGGTTGATCGCAAACAGTTCGACAGTCGATCACAGACATTTTTAATAATTTACTAGGTTAATTTAAAATGTGGACCAAAAATTTAGTAGACGATTTATTCAGTACATTTCGGAATGGGACTTGGCTTAATAGATCCAATCGGACAGGCCACGCAGTTTCAGTTCACACAAAAGCTCGCAGAGCCTTGGTGGCGGAGAAACCAAAGGGAAAATACGAGATAGCTATGCTCTAGATTTGCGCAATTTATAGATTTATATCATTGTAGTAAAACTGTTTCAATAAATCTCGTATAAGTGTACGGTTGTTTCATTTCCTTAAATCTCTCTGTTCTAAAGTACATACTTTATATTTTTGCTTCTTGCTTTACACCTTGTTTGCTTTTGCATTCGTCTCCCTGCTACCGAGGTAGTAAATTATCGCACACAGCGCAACAAAGGTTAATCTCAATTTTAGATAAAATAAAATTAAAGTCTTTTCACGCCAATTTAGATTGTGCAGTTCATTCTTTCGAGCTAAAAAGTGACTTGTGGTGTATGAATTTGAACATTGAATTGTGTAAATGTATTTTCAATAACAAACTCGTGTTATGGATTAGATGTTTGGGGAATGTTTTAAAATGGTAAATTTAGAGGAGAGTCACTTTTGGTCCGATTCCTGATTTAGTTTGTTTTATTTCACCAACGGTTTGTTTGAAATAAGATAAATGTTCATTACTAATGTTGTTGCCAAATTCATTTTAATACTTTGATGTCTGTATAGATTGTAAATTCAGTAAGCTAAAAAAAAGGCAGTTGTGAAAAAATTGAATTAGAAAAAAAAATGTAGTTTTTGAGGGGAGTTGAGTGAGAGAGTTTGTTGTTTTGCACCAATGTGGTAATGATTCGAACTTTAATTGCAAAATAAAAGTAATTTAAGAAGGACTATCCATATTTTGAGAAAATATAAGAAATATAAAAGGCTATGCAGTCTAAATCTATGGATTTACCAAACGTGTCACAGTTGCTGAAAAACTGTTCGGAATTTGGAAATTTTGTCACCTGCTCTTATAACAGCCAAGGAAAGAACATCTCAGGCGGAGGTAGAGCGAGTTTTTAAACCAGGTCGATCCCGATGAAAGAAAATATTATTTCAGTACGAAGCCGTAGATGAGACACCAAGTGATCCCGAAGAATTGTTTAAGATCGACCTTTTTTACCCTTTGATTGATACGGTTGAGAGCGCATTGGTCAGTCGATTTATTTTTATTTTATTTTATTAATTCACCAAACAAGGTACAAAATCTTATATAAAATAACAAAATAAAAATAAAATGGAAAAGTAAAGTGAAGTAAAAAGTAAAAACAAACAAGTTAAATAAGTAACAAACAAATGAAAAAATTAACAAAAAGATTAATAAATAACAATCAATAAATAAAAACATTGAGATATAAGCTATGGCTTAAGGTTTAGGGGTATGGATGGCATGCAAAAGAGAGGATTTGGAGGATGATTTGGAAATCGTAGGGGAATATAAGTGACTTATGCTGTTGAATATTCTGCAGCATCTATTTATAGGCTCATTTGCTGCATATGTCGTCGAATGTGAATATTCTTTTAGGAAACGATTGGACCTGGTGTTCCTCACAGGGATATTTATCGAAATTTTACTATTCAGGAATTCTACATTAATAGTGCCTCTAATGACGTCGAATATGAAGCAGGCCGATATCATTATTCTTCTGGAGGCTAGTGTCGATAGGTTTAAATGACCCAGTCGAAACTCATAAGGGGGTAAGCTATTAAAATCATAAGGGTTGTACAGTTCTCTCAAGGCGAAAAGTAGAAATTGTTTTTGTATTGACTCGAGTCTGTCACTGTAGGTTTCAAAAGCGGGATTCCAGCTAATGCAAGCGTATTCGAGAATAGGACGTACAAGTGAAGTGTATAAGGATCTTGTGACCCACAGACTACGGAATTCTTTGGCACGTCTTTTGATGAAACCTAGCTGTTTGTTCGCACGAGAAAGCATTTTATCAAAGTGTAAGGTGAAGCGGAGTTTTTCATCTAAGATAACACCGAGGTCAGCAATGTTATCAACTCGGGTTAGCATATTATTGCCGAGGAAGTACGTATTGTGTGTGACCGTGCATTTCCTGGAAAAACTAATAACTTGGCATTTGCTGATATTGAGAGAGAGCTTGTTTATATTGCACCACTGATCAAGTGAATTAAGCTTGGATTGGAGAAAGGGGGCATCCGATTTCGATTCAATAGTCTGATAAAGTTTGAGATCGTCTGCATAGAGTAAATGAGGTATGCCTGCTAGGACGTCAGATAAGTCAGAAATAAATATATTAAAAAGAAGTGGGCCAAGATGGCTACCTTGGGGTACACCAGAGGTAGCACTAACGTTTTTCGATAAAAATCCTTGAAATTTTACACATTGTGTGCGATCGCGAAGGTAGGAGGTCAGCCAGCTGAGTAAAGACCCGGCAATACCAAATTTCTGAAGCTTTAGAATCAAGGTAGAATGGTCAACTCTGTCAAACGCCTTACTGAAGTCAGTGTAGACTGCGTCAATTTGGTATCCTTTTTCCATTTTGCATAGAACGTCAGAGATTAGAATTGTCAAATTCGTGGTAGTTGAGCGACCTTTTCTAAAGCCATGTTGTTGCTCGTTCAAACGGGAATCAACAAGCGGAGAAAGTTTATCGTATACCACCTTTTCGAAAAGTTTCGGAATCGAAGACAAAATGGCAATGCCCCTATAATTTCGGATACAGCGTCGATCACCATTTTTGAATATGGGTGTGACATACGAAAGCTTCCAACAGAATGGGAAAATTCCCGACGAAAATGATCTGTTAAAGAAAATATGCAAGGGATCTATAAGCTGCTCTACACACTTGCGCAAGAAGATTGGAGGAAGAAAATCAGGCCCAGGGCCTTTGTTGCAGTCGAGATCCAAAATAGTTTTACGTATTTCATCACGGGAAATTTCTAAATGGTTCACAAAAGCTGTTGAAGCTGAATCAGCGGAAGAAAGGTGTGAGTTTGATGGGTCTGGTGCATTGAAAATTTCTTGGAAACTATCAGCAAATAGGTCACATATCTCTTTAGGAGAGGAAGACGTTATATTATTAAGAAACATGGACGATGGATAGCCAGTAGTTTTTCGCTTCACATTAACAAAATCAAAGAATTTTTTCGGGTCGCGGACTATATTTTCGCCGATTGTTCTAATGTAAGTGTCATAAGCCTCATGAGACTTTGCTAAAAATTGCTTAGCAACTTCATTATATTCTTCCTGAATAGCAGGAATAACATCGGTATTTTCTTTAATAAGCTTATAAAGTTTGTTCCTACGATTTCGCATATGCCAAAGGTCCCTATCAAGCCATGGCTCAGACAATTTATTCTTTTTTTTTTATCTTTGGAACATATCTTTCAACGGCGTCAAATATTTTGTTGTAAAAAGAGGAAATGGCTGTCTCGAGATCTTGTGTTGAAAGAGTAGTCGACCAATCAGTAGTATCAAGAACATGTTTAATGCTTTCATAATCAGCATTACGGAAGTCAAATACAATTGAGTTATTGTAAGTTTTCAAGCAAGTGGATTCTGGAGTGGAAAGTTCGACTGACAGTGCTGTATGGTGTAAACTATTGCAAAAAAGATGCTCTGCGTCACTAGTTGGACTAACCACTACTTCGTCATAAGCATTTGTGAAAACAAGATCTAACCAATTACCATTTTGGTTAGGAGTTTGGGAAACCTGCTGCAAATCATTACCATAAAAGGCACTCGCAAGATTGAAATCGTTGGTGTCTACAAGGTTTACGGGGAGAAGGTAAGAGTCATTTTCATCCGGAACAAAGCAAAGATTCGGACGATTGAAGTCACCCAAAACTATTATTTTATCTTTATCGCTAAGTGATGTTGCTAATGAAGATATTGTGTCACAAAAATTGCTGTAGATGGACTCGTCAGATCTAGGGGGGATGTAGACAACAGCGATGTAAATTGAGTTGTTATTAGTGGAGATCCGAACAATTATACATTGGAAGAAAACATTTGGAGTGGTATCTACAAGCTCACTTGAAAGTGTGTTGCTAACAGCAAGTAAGACACCACCTCCTCGCGACTGACCCGTAGAACAATAATCACGGTCGCTTCTGTAAATAGTCCAACTACTATCAAGAATCTCCTCATTCTTATGAGAGGCATTAAGCCAAGTTTCGGTGATGGCGAGTAAATTAAAATGGCACGATTTGGCGTCAAGGTATAATTTACTTAGTTTGCCTCTCATACCACCACAATTGTGGTAAAAAAGTTTGAGGCTTTTCTGAGATCGGTTAGGAAAAATGCCTAAGAGGGTTGCCTGATCTTCGAAGAGATTCAGATGTCATATTACTACCATTAGAAGAATAATTTATATTGCTCGTAGAAGGAGCTAAGTTTGCGGCGGCCTGACTGGAAACCTTGGAGGAGTGTTTATTAGCAGCGTTGATACACCTGCTTGAGGGAGAAGATGCCGTGTTAACTGCTGGGGGTATCAGTGCATTTCTATTATTATGAGTAAAAGCATTGGAACAGTCAGATAAGGAAGAATTATCTGTTGTCATTGAAAATTGAGACTGAGTACGTGATGAGCGAGTTTTATGGGTGGAAGGAAATTGGGTAAAGGTGTGTCTAGGGATACAATTTTTTCTTACAATTTTTTGTTTTTTCTTATAGCTAGTTTTGTCGGTGATGTTTCTCCAGGGGCTGAATGTCACTCCTTTCCAATTGATGGAGCTGTTGTTTCCACTCAAGCAAGTAAAGAGCCAGGCATATTTTGATGGGATGAAGACCTTACACCGTCTTGAGGATATATGTTTACGCTGGGATAAAAATTTCACTTCGTAGTCGTTTATATGAAAATCCGCTTCGAGAATCTTTCCCAACCATTCGTCGTCAGCAGAATAAGGAATCCCTTTCACAAAGAATGCACTTTTGTTTACTGAAGTCGTTAAATTGGAAGACGTGCTCTTATTGTGAAGAATATCGTTCGTTTTTTTTATTTTTTGTATACGATTCTGCCAATCGTTTTGGGACCAAAAAGTACCGAACTTGTAAATTGGTGTTTCACCGTTGAGGTTCGAAAATTTTTGCTGAATAGATGGAGTTGTATCCTCAGCTAGATTCCTTATAGGCGATGTTGCTTTGTCCTGCGTCCTCGTATTCATAGCCGTTGTGTTATTATTTATTTCCAACGTTGTGTTAAGGAGCTCCTGATGAAGTGTTATCTCGTTCGCTAATAAATCTTCGTCGGCATCATTTCTTGAGGTTTTGCAATGACGGTCTTAATCCTCCAACTTTCTGCTGATATCAGCTAATTTTAGTTGTTGCTCAGAAAAAGCGTCTGTGAGTCTGTCAGTTTGCATTTTTAACGTTCGTGAAAATTGTTCAAAATTTACAAGCGTACCTATGTTGTTTGTTTGGCAAGTATCATTAGCGTTATTGAGAGTGGACAAATTCGATGCAATGGAACCCATTTTATCAATTAGAGTATCCATTTTCTTCCCAAGCGTGTCAAAAGACTTTCCGTGGCTAATACTGTTCGATTTAGAAAAGGTAGACGCCAGACCATCGAAATGACTTGATATTTCCGACAGGAATTCTTCATTTGCTCGCGCTTGTGCAAGTTGCTTGGATATGATATTGTCTTTTTCCGAATTAAGTGTCCCAATATAGTTAATTAGGTTGTCGTACATAATTTTTAAGAGTCTTTCAATATTTTGGCAGTCTGTACAGATAAAATGACTCTCGAGATACGGGTGGAACCAATCTCTGGGAGCACCCATGCAGGCACCGTGCAACTTCCTATTGCAGAAAGCTTTGCATATCACGAATTTCATCGTGTTGTCGAATGCAAAGCAATTTTCGAGGCTGCACTTGAAGCTCATGATTAATTAATGAATTTGTCGACTCGATGCTCAGAAGAATCCAATATGATAAGTGCCCGAAAGTATGCAATTATTTTGACTTGGTATCTTAGACAAAAACCAATTGGTTGGTAGGTAAGTGAAATATATGTATATATTTTATCAAAAATGCGGGCGAAAATTCGGTGCCGTGTGGATTCGATCGTCGTGTGGATTTGCCCGTCAGATCGGAAAGCGGTTGCTAATGTAATGTTGCTACCAAAACTGATAAGTTATGGGATTATAATGTCAATTTAACTTTTCAATAGCTCGGCCAGTGAAGTTAATTTAAAAATGTTATGTGTGTTTATTATATTGCATATGTATTTGATTTATAATTGTTTCAAATTGTTTCAAATTGAAAGTGCTATTTTATCATTTAAATTGTTTTTTCATAAAATCAAAGCGATTTATTTTTCCCAATATGTTAACTTACAAAAAGCTGAAGTACTGACGCGGAATCGAACTCGCTCTCTAGGGGTCCAGAGCTTGCAACAATGTCACTGAGCTATGGCCGGTTGGATTTTATTGTTGATAAAATAACATAAAAACCAAATTTAGAAGTAGGATTAATTACTAAAACAAATGTTCTGTTAACATATGTGAAATTAACTTCTTTGTTCGCACTTTCCGTTAAAGCTGATTCGATTTATACACTTTCACTTATGAGGAACATGAAAAAATGGAAATATGCTAATAGAAATAAACTAAATGACCTTTACTAAATTGTCCAAGGTATATATACAACAGAAAACCGGGTCGACCCCTCAGAGTTTTACTGTTGATGCGATTTATAGGACGACGCGACGTTACGCGACCTTGTTTTCTAACTGGTTCCTCACAGGGAAAAGAAGAAGGGTAAAAATTGTATTGCGAAGAAAAAAGGCATCCACGTTAGCACCGCACATAAAATCAGCGCGTCGGCACAGAGTAAACACACAGATAAATAAACAACGTAATGGATTATGATTAAAAAATATACGGAAATTTAATTTAATTCCGACGGGGACTACTTCACGCACGTCTGATAGATCGTATGACAGTTGAGACAACATTAAGCAACTATCTAGCTTCAATGATACGTGGTAATTTTTCTACAACATCAAAAGAATCCCTTGAAGATCCATATGGGAAAAAGCCTGTGGGGATTAGCAAATCAGTTTAACTGATAGGAGAAAACACGAAGTATCTGGTTGTGAATTGGTTGAAGAACTTAGAAGTATCAGGTTGTGAATTGGTTAAAAAACTTTATGCTGTAAAAGCGATTCTATAGCGGAGTGTGAAGAAAACCTTGCGAAACGTTACGTTTGTATATTCACTAGTGCAACAAGAAGATTCAAGGTCAATCAACGGAGAAGACTGTCTAAATCAAGAGGGGGCCCCCACAGGTAGTTGTTGTTTTTATTTATATTATATTGGTTAAATGTTGATATTTCTTAATAATAATATCCTGTACCAAATGAATCGTTGGTGATTTCATTGATTGGATTAAGGGAAAGAAAAGTGATTCTCCCTAGTGTAGATTGTTTGTTTTGCCTTAAAATATATATATTGTTTGTTTTGCTTTAAAATATATATATATATATATATATATATATATATATATATATATATATATATATATATATATATATATATATATATATATATATATATATATATATATATATATATATATATATATATATATATATATATATATATATATATATATATATATATATATATATATATATATATATATATATATATATATATATATATATATATATATATATATATATATATATATATATATTGTTGCAATGCTGACAGCCGGAACAACCAATAAACAACTTACGGCTGTTGACATTTATCAAATCACTACAGTAAAGTCGGTTCACAATAGGGCTGAAAAAGTAATTTATCAGTTGATGGGTGAGACTGTACAAATGGAATTGGGGATGCCCTAATGATGTAGCAAAACAGATGATACGGAAAAATTTGGGGAAAAAACCGCTTTTGCGGTTCATGGAAAAAAAGTTTTCGAGTGAAAGAACAAAGGGGCACTTTTTGTCTGACCGTGGTAGAAAGGTGAAGGAATTTTTTTTGAAAGAACAAAGAGGGGAATCCAGAAGTTGAATTTTGATTAAAAATTGTTAAAGTTAAAAGAAATTTGTCGTAATATCAGTAACTGATTGTGAAGTGGCAATATTCGTAAAGATTCGAACACTCTATCCTGGCATTTGATGCAGGAAATTTAGAAAACTCCATAGTTGGGTGGAAATCAGTTGCAGAAGTTGAGCATTGGCATCTTGGACGAATGAGAACATTTCAAAAGGAAAAAAAAACCACGGTGTAATCAAAAATATACGGCATAAACTCGACGGCAGAATCGCTGAAGAAATATTTGATTGATCGAGGGAAATATGGCGAAGGAGAACGATTACTGGATGGTCAAGCCAAGTACCAAATAATTGGATACAAGGTCAGAATTTTTTTGTCTCATTTATCTAAGCATGAGAATTGCTAGCTGTGAATTACCGAAATTATTTTTCGTAAAAGAGTGAATTCATCAAAAATATTATAATAGTAGAAGAAAAATTATAATAGTAAAAAAATTATAATAGTAGAAAAGAAATCAATAGATTAGTATAGAAGAAGACAAAAAAAACCATACGTATAATTTTTATAAATGAAATTATTCAAATTCTTGACTTATTATAGTTTATTGGATGATTTGTTTTATTTGAATTTTTCTTTTGCTTTGGTGTGGGTGCTAAATGTGTTTAATTTACTTCCATATAATCTATATATTTGAATTTTTATGTAAATAATATAATATGTAAATGTAATATATGTAATATATGTAAAGATCGGTGTGAACCGATTCCGATCGGAATGGGGTGGAATTGATACTCACCCACAGTATTTAATAACTAAACCAGTAGATATTTTGCTTAAATGCATTATTTTGTTGGGATATCAATTAATTAAGTGATTATTATATTTCTTTTGCTGAATAGTTATTATTTTCTTCTTCTTTCTTTGTGGATTTGCATTTACTTTTCCAATTTTGTTATTTGATATAATGATAAGAGGTACAATAAAGACTGTAATAAGGATGAAGTAGATTTGACTTATTGACAAATAATGACCCTCACATGGAATTTTCACTATCCTTCTCCACAGGCTGTGTGTGTTTGTTTGTTTCGTATGCGTGCCGTAGCACGAAGGAATCGTGGTCCCAAATGCCCACGACCAGACTGAGCTAGTCGGCGGGGTGAAGGCACGCAGGGTGAATTTAACCACGATTTCTTAAATATAATTATATGCTGCACTGACTACTGCTCGACTGAGTATAGTCGGTCGCAACAATATATATATATATATATATATATATATATATATATATATATATATATATATATATATATATATATATATATATATATATATATATATATATATATATATATATATATATACATTCTCCCTCGCTTATCCGTGAGGCTACGTCTCGTTCCATAGACGAGGGAACGCATAGGAATCGAACGAGTGGCGCAGTTTTTCCCACGACCGTCTGCGGCTGTGGTCGGGCAAACCTTCGAGCGTTCCCCGCGGTATTGCGTGACACTCGTTCGAAAATTGAAATTCTTGACATCTTATCCGTCAGAAATGATAAATGTCTCCGCTTTTCTCCATTTTCAAAATTTTCGCTCGAAAAAATGACCAGATAATGGAGACATGTCAAAATTTAGCTTCACGATTAACTCAGTACTAGCCTAAAGAATGAACTGCACATACTAAATTGGCGTGAAATGATTGGACACATATGCCAAAGCTATCTGCATTTTCAAAGCGAAAGCATCTTCCAAGCAATTTTTCACGCTTAAACTCTTGCTTATTTTTAAGTTTAATTTTCGCCAAAATAAATTTCACGTGACAATTTGCATGAAAATTTAACGTGAAATCGAAAACAGTACTAAGCTTTAGATGGCTTAGCTGAGGAAGCTTTTTGCAAAGATTTCTAAATCTTGTGCCTGAAATTATTGCATTTTTGGACACATTAGGAGAAAAACATGAACAATTGGAAGATCCAGTATGGGTAAAGAAATAAGCATTTCTTACGGATTTTATGGGCCGTTACAGCTCGCTTGATTTACAATTCTAAGGAAAAGGAAAATATTGTTGACTTGTTGAGTTCGGTAAATGTTTTTTTAAGTAAAATTAAAACCTTTTGCTTTATAGTTGAATAGGCAAAATATTTAGATATTTTTCATATTTAGAAAAACATATTAACCTTACTGGTGAATGTAAAATATCAATTAAAAGCTGAAAGACATCCTTCAGTTCGCGAAAAATTCCGGGGCCTTGGATGGCCGCTTGGACTGAATTTTTACTCCTGGCCCATTTATCTGGTATAACTCTGGACCAATAGGTCTATATGTGGCATTGTGCCAACTGGTACAAACTAACCTAACCTACTGGTGAATATAATATTGAAATGTTTTGTCCTGAACTGGAAAATTTCAATCAGACGATTTGCAAATCTTAATAACCTGCAATCGATTTTTGAATTTATTTAATTTCCATTTAGAGAGTTCGATAACGATGATATTTAATCAAATCTAGCTCATACTTTACAATTGAATTCATTGGATCTAGAGTTAGAAATTTTAACAATAGCACGCGCAAGTGAGAATAATTTTTGGATTTTATTACCATAAAAATTATCCATTATTGAGATTGGTGGCAATGAGGATATTTGAATTTTTTTAGCTTCCATTTATCTATGTGAAGCAACGTTTTTTGAATTGAATTGAATTTGATCACGGTTCCCTTCTTGTCTATAAATCAGCATAGACAACGTATTTCTACAGCTTATCGAAGCCGAGCATATTGAAACGGGAAACTCGATCGTTTTGCGGAATCAGCCTCCGAATTTTAATCTACATTGAAAATTCTATTTTGACAAAGTGGTTTCGAAAGTACAAAAGTTCGAAAGATCTACACTATAGACAAGAAGGGAACCGTGATCAAATTCAATTACCTTTACTAAGTAAAATTATATCCATGGATATAAGACGGAGATGTTAAAAATTTGTCACAACTAGCATAAATAAAAATGTAATGATTTCAACCTGCAAGTGGTCACGCCAGTCAAGTATGCACTGTGTGCTGGTGTCTGATGAGAAGCAGTGCATACTTTCGAAACCACTTTGTCAAAATAGAATTTTCAATGTAGATTAAAATTTTTAATGTTAATAAAAAGTTGTTTAATTTTAATCATCCCGCAAAAACAATTCCAATTTGATTCTGCTTTCGGAGGCTGATTCCGCAAAACGATCGAGTTTCCCGTTTCAATATGCTCGGCTTCGATAAGCTGTAGAAATGATATACGTTGTCTATGCTGATTTATATACAAGAAAGAAACCGTGATCAAATTCAATTACCTTTACTAAGTAAAATTTATCCATGGATATAAGTCGGAGATGTTAAAAATTTGTCACAACTAGCATAAATAAAAATATAATGATTTCCACCTGCAAATGGTCACGCCAGTCAAGTATGCACTGTGTGCTGGTGTCTGATGAGAAGCAGTGCATACTTTCGAAACCACTTTGTCAAAATATAATTTTCAATGTAGATTAAAATTTTTAATGTTAATAAAAAGTTGTTCAATTTTAATCATCCCGCAAAAACAATTCCAATCTACAATACTTTTTGATGAAATGGAGAGTTACGCATACACATCAAAAATTAATCCAAAATATTTATTAATAAAGAACATTGCACAAAGTAGTAATCCAATGTTACAATAGAATATGCATAAAATAGAACAAGCAAGTATTTCAATTTAATGTTTATTTGCATTTAGGCGAATAAGGATGGGAAATAAGTAGGTTAAGAAGTTAATAGGGCCTTTGTCAAGTTATTTTTGAAAGTGGATTTGGTGATACCTGAAGAGTAGTGATGACTTACAGTGTTGAATGTTCTACAGCACCTATTGATGGGTTCATTATACCCATAAACTGTAAGGTGCTGGTATTCCTTAAGGAGGGTTGTATGTCTAGTCCGTCTTATTTGATTGTTGAAAGTAATTCGATTAGAGAGAGCTGCTATACTAACTGTTCCGTTAATGACATCAAAGGCTAGACATGCGCTAATTATGGTTCTTCTTGATGAAAGAGTCATTAGGTTTAAAAGACCAAGTCTGTATTCGTAAGAGGGAAGATTACTAAAGTCGTTTGGATTATAGAGGTGCCTCAAAGCGAAAAGCAAAAATTGTTTCTGAACTGATTCGAGCCTGCCGCTGTGTAGTTGAAAAGCTGGGCACCAGACTATGCAGGCGTATTCCAGTAGAGGCCGCACTAGTGATGTATATAGAGACTTAGTAACCCAAATGTTTTTGAACTCTTTAGCGCCCCTCTTAATGAAACCTAATTGTTTGCTCACTTTCGACAAGACTTTGTCGATCTGCAAATTAAAGCGCAATTTGGTATCTAGGGTTACACCTAGGTCTAAGATATGTTCAACCCTAATAAGTTCGTTGCTATTAAGATAGTATGAATTGGCTATTACACTATTTTTCCTGGAGAAACTTATCACTCGACACTTATCGACGTTGAGATTTAGTTTATTCAGGAGGCACCACTGTTAGAGAGATACAAGTTTTGATTGAAGAAAATCAATGTCGGACTGCGTTTTGATAGTGTGGTACAATTTCAAGTCATAAGGGTAGAAGAGGTGTGGGGTATCAAATAAAATCCTAGATAGATCTGAAATGAAAATATTAAAGAGAAGAGGGCCCAAATGACTGCTTTGCGGCACCCCCGACAGGGCAAAAACTGTTTTTGAAAATTTTCCTTGGAATTTGACAATCTGGGTTCTGTCACAAAGATAAGATTTAAGCCAGTTAAGTAGGCAGCCAGATATACCAAAATTAAGTAATTTCTGTGTCAAAATTTGATGGTCGACTCTGTCGAAGGCCTTACTGAAATCAGTATAAATCGCATCAACCTGGTTTCCCTTTTCCATCTCACAATGGACGTCCGAAACCAGGATCATGAGATTCGTGGTAGTTGACCTGCCTTTTCTAAACCCATGTTGCTGTTCGTTGAGAAGGGGACTTATTATGAAAGTCAGTTGATCGCAGACGAGCTTCTCGAAGAGTTTGGGGATCACTGAGAGAATAGCGATGCCTCGATAGTTGTCAATAGATCTTTTATCGCCACTTTTGAAAATAGGCGTAGTATGGGAAGATTTCCAAAAGGATGGAAATACCAGTGGCGTGGCGTTCATGGAAGCAAGGGAAGCATTGCTTCCCTTACATTTTACTGATATATATTTTAAATTAATTTATTTAAAAATCACGAGAAAAATCATGGACAGGAATTTTCTAAATAAATTTTCCCAAAAACTCATAGTGAACATCTTGCACGGCTAAGGTGGTAACACCACCGAATGAAAATATTGAGAGAACAAGACGGGTGGAAGCAACTAAAAAATTGCTTCTACGAGCATTAATTTCACTTCATGTAGACTGCATTGTGACGTCATTCAAAAAAATATGCTTGTACTGGCTGTTTGGAAGCAATGCAGAAATTGCTTCTTAGGGGAAATTCTCGTCTCAAGCGAGAAACTGAGAGAGAAGCCGCGTACATATGGTTGCTGTGGAACTTATTGTGACGTTCCCCATATAATTTGCTTGTGCGTATTTTTTTTTTTTAATGAGAATGTTTGCTGTAGTACCTACACACTATGTGAATTTTTGAATGAATTTGAACTACGAGATGTTTTAAGGGTTGCCAGAGACTGCTTGAATGTAGTTCGGTAGTGAAATTTCTGCTATATTTTACATATAAATTTGGTGAAGGTATTTTTAATTGGTGAAGGTAATTATTTCACCAATAGTTTAGAGTATTTTTGTAATTAAATTGATTTGAATTGTTTAGAATTGAGTGCGTAGAATTACTTTCTGGAATCGCATGATTTTTTAATTTTATACTTAAAATAGTGAGAGTGCAATCAAAAGGTTAATGTATTTATTTGTTCCGTAAATAGCATGGATTATAATTGCATAATTAGTGACCTTTTTAAATTTTCTTTTGGATCTCGATCTTTTGCGGATAAAAAGGAACTCATTGTCTTTTACTCTAATGCAAATTCACAGACAAAATATTTTTGAATATTCTATCAACAATAAATCAGAAAATAGTTTAAAACAATTTTATAAATCAGTTTTTTTAGTTCTAACATTGCAAGTAATGAATGCAAAAGAGAATGTTACAAGAGCGCCCGCAGAGCGCAGTTTTTCTTCCTTAAAAAGGATTAAAACTTATCTCAGGAATAGGACAGATGAACAGTGACTAAGTGACTTGGCAATACTTTCCATAGAATAGGTTTTGTTAAAATAATGTTTGAGCGAGTAAAATTTTCAAGACGTCATAGATGAGTTTGCAAAAAAAAAAACAAAGGCAAATTGCATTAAATTTAAAATAGAAGTATGCATGAATTTTCTTTTCAAATTTGATTTGTAATAGATTTTTTTTCAGCTGTCACTTCATTTATTTTAAGTTTACTAGATTTTTTTTTAAATATAAATATATATGTTATTCGTTATGGGAATGTTGTTACTTTACTGTTATTTTTTATAAGTACTAGAATATTGAAATTTTCTTTATGCGTATAAACATTTAATTTGCATAATCACTGTGGTTGTTATTGTTGCCGTAGCTATATTTGCAAATGCTTTATTTACATAGCTTGCATTTGCAACATAGCTAATGTATATGTTTGCCAATATTTAATTTTTGCAAATATATATTTAATGAAAAAATAATTATATATTGGTGGCATGCGAATTAGTATTGATAACAATACAGTATAAGTACTCTCACGTCCATGCTCGTAATTCATGGAAGCTTTTGTATTTGCAATGTTAAAAGTAGCTAACAAGAGGCGTTCCATTAATACGTAACAAATTTGAAGAAAACATAGCCAAAGTCAGTCATCGAAATGAACTAATTGCTTCCCTAAGGTAAACTATCACGCCACGCCACTGGGAAATACGCCTAATGACAGCGACTTGTTAAAAATTATATACAGAGGGGTTATCAACTGATTGATACACTGTATCACAAAGCAGGGAGGTATTAGGTCAGGGCCAGGTCCTTTATTAATGTTTAGCTCTTGGATAGCGTTGGCAATTGCCTCTTTTGTTAGAATGATTCCCTCAATGAGTGGTGTGGATAAAGTTTGGGTAGGGCAGACAGTTGAATTTATTGTAGGGATCGAAGGAGGACAGAACGAATCTTGAAAGTGATCTGCAAATAAATTGGAGATTTCCTGTGGAAGCGAAGATATAGTGTTCCCTCTGAACATAGAAGCGAGATAGCCAGTCGTTTTTCGTTTCATATTAACGAAATCAAAAAACTTTCTTGGGTCATTTACAATTTTGTTACCCATTAAAGTCACGTAAAGCTCATGTGCTTCCCGAGATTTAATTGAGAATTCTTTGGATAAAAGATCGTAGCTTTCCTTTAGCCCTACGCTGATATTGCGATCATTTTTAATTGCTTTATAAAGTTTGTTTCGTCGGTTCCTTAATTGTCTCAAATTATTGTCAAGCCATGGCTCAGAACGTTTATTGCGTTTTTTTATCTTTGGTACATAAGTGTTAATGGCTTGAAAGATTTTTTCGTAAAAAAAAGAACGTTGAGATGGACCTTGACCATTCTATGGTATCCAGATAATTTTTAATGCTTACGTAGTCAGCATTATGAAAATCAAATACAATTTCATTATTGTATGATTGGTTGAAAGCAATATTGATAGTGGAAAGTTCAACGGTAATAGCGGAGTGATGAAGAGTATTAGAGAAAAGATTCTCGGCGTCAGTAGTTACACTAACCACCACCTCGTCATAAAAATTGGTAAATATTAAATCTAACCACTTACCATTCTGGTTAGAAGTCGATATAACTTGCTGTAAATCATTGCCATAGAATGAACTGATAAGGTTGAAATCAATGGCGTCAAGAAGGTTGAGCGGGAGGAGTTGGTTATCATTTTCATCAATAGTAAATCTGATGTTTGGACGGTTGAAATTCCCGCAAATGATTATTTTGTCTTCCTCATTCATAGAAGCAATAATGGAGGATATGGTGTCATTTATATTATTGTAAGCAATTTCGTTAGAGTGGGGTGGTGCATAAAAAATTCCAATGTACATATAATGACAGTTAAATAAAACTCTGACGAATTTATGTTCAAATAACTTGCTCTGATTAGTTACAATAGGTTCGCTAGAAAAGGAGTTGTGTATGGCGATAAAAACACCACCTCCTCTTGTGGAACCAGTCTGAATATAATCGCGATCAGCTCTGTATATGGTCCAATTAGACTCAAGAATTTCCTCATTAAGATGTGATTCATTCAACCAGGTCTCAGTTATAGGCAGGATATTGAAATGGCAAGATTTAGCGTCAAGAAAAAGTTTGTTGAGTTTGCCTCTCATACCACCGCAGTTGTGGTAGAGAAATCTTGGTGATGGTGTAGAGAATTTCCGGTTGACTTTTTCATTAGGAATAAAATTTCTTTTGATTTTCGCGTGACTTCTGTAAAAGTGAAATATATTTGGAGCTCACATATGAACGATATGTTTTAAGATCGCTTTCGACTTGTTCTGGAGTCATTCCCAGTTCGACATGATAGCGAGTAAAGAATGAGCGAAGAGAGTCAACTTCAGTGGGAAGACTTTCTTTATGTATCAATAATTTTAGGTGCGTCTTTGTTTCTCCCTCAAAACAGGTAGCATCGTTCGCATTATGCATGTACGCGAGATAAAGGCGGACAATATCATAGATCTTATGGTCTCTAAATCGTGATAACAAGTATCTATTATCCGTATCATCATTTGAATTTATCGTTAGTTTTACAATTGCTGGTACAAGTGGATCTATAAATTTTGCAGGAGAATGTTGAGAGGGTGATGAGTTTGGTATATGAATCGAGCCAGATGTCAATGGGATTTGGTCCTCGCCGCATACGATGTTAGAATATTTTGAACTTGCTACTATGCCAGAATTACAAAGTTGCTTTGGTGGTTTTAGAACATCATAACTATTAGTATCTTTGTTTGAAGAAAGAGTAGATGTAAGTTTTTGATTGGAGGTAGTATTTGTGGGTGATTTAGGTGTGAGTGTATTAGTCATCTTTGGAATGGCATTATTTGTAGAGGATGATAAAGTTTCTCGGGAGACTGTGTAAAGGGAATCGCCAAAATACGTGTTAGGTTTCTGTTGAGAAGACATCGATAGGTTGGTGTCCAAGTGCCTGGGTTTGGTGGTGATGCGTTTACTGGATTTATTGTTCCTCCACTGGCTGAATGTCATTCCGCGCCAAGTATAAACATCTCCAATGCGTTTATGGTTAGAAAAAAGCCACCCATATTTTGCTGGAACAGTTAGTTTGAAACAAGTTTGGGATTTGTCCTTGTGTCCTCGCCGACGGGTGCGTATAGTTTCACCTTTACAATCCACGATACATAACTCATCCTTGAGTACTCTGTATAACCAGGTGACGTTAGTGGATCTAGGAGCTCCTCTAACAAAGAAAGTTTTGTTGCCAGGTTTGTCAATAACCGTCGTGCTTACTGCCTGGTTGCACATTGTGTTGTTGATTGTGTTGTTGAACAGCTTGATCTTCCTAATTCTGGCATCCCATTCTTCACGAGACCAAGATGTGCCAAATTTTAAAATCGGCCGACTCGAGGATTTGTCTGCAGCTTTTGAAATTATTTTGTTGGAGATTGGTCTCAGCTGCTTAATTGGGGATGTTGAATTATCCACTATAATTGGTACTACTGACATTACTGGTAAGTCTTCAGAAACTTCTCCTATCGTTGCTTTGGTGGCAACATCATTAATCATTTCAACAAGAATGTTGAGATTTTTGTCAAGACTTTTAACTGCGCATGCCAAGTTATCAAATAGGCCCATACCAGCATCCATTACTATAGCTAGAGACGATTCACCGCAATCACAGATATAAGAGAGAATGGATTAGAAATCGTAGCTGAGAAATGATCCAATTTTCGACCTACTGTCTATTGGTGTGAGAATGAGATACGAATGTATGAGACAAGCCAAACCGGCGATAGGGGAGCATGGCAGCATGGGAAAACATTAAACAATTGTATGAACTTCTTGCACCTTGCTTTCATTTAATGTATTTGTATGTACATGAATGCTTAATGCAAGAGCATTTCTGTCACAAATTAATAATTTCCTAATGCTTAAACTCGCTTATGCAATTGTTGTTCTCAGATAACTGCAACCAATTACATAAAAATTTGGTTAAAATTGGAATAATCAAACTGTTGTGAGGTTTATATGTACATAAATACTTGATACAACATATAAACGCAATATTAACATGCATTAAATGCTTTTTGTGTGTGCATACAAAATATATAAAACAAACGCATTGTATCCGATCTTACCCTACAATCAGAAAAAACACGTGTGAATTTTGACAAGACTTAGTTCACCGCGTGGAAATTGGCTTTTCTTTTTAACATGCGGCGCTTGCGTTCGTACTCTGGTAGCATTTCTCGTAAAAAAGGGGGAGAAGTAGGGCTTTTCGGTGCTGAGTACGGTAGAACGGGGCGCACTGAGCGGAATTTTTGTGAGAGAGCAATGTTGTGCGTGTATTAAAAAAGGCACATTCACGTATGGGTACACGGATAGCCATTTCGTATCCATATTCTTTCATATCTATGACCGCAATTGTTGGTAGAACTTTCAAGCAACATGGATATTTTCTTATCGAGAGTAGATAAAGCTTTCTCGATATTATGTTTGTGGTCGTTGTTGTTGTTCGTTGTTATGCTCACTAGTTCATCGAAACTTCTGGCCATTTCGGTAAAACTGTCACCGTTAGCCTTGGTCTGTGCAAGCTGTTTGGCGAGCAGGTCATCTTTGTCTTTTATTAAGTTGTCGATGTGTTGCATGCTATTTTCAAACATATATCTGAAACGACTTTCTATATCTTGACAATCAGAGCATATAAAATGCTCAGCAAGATGTGATGAATACCAGTCTCTAGGGGCATCCATACATGCACCATGTTATCTGCGTTGACAATAGCCTTTACACACGACGAACTTGGATTTACTATCGTAAGCTGTACAATTCACAAAGCAGCATTTGTAACTCATGGCTGTTTAGTGATTAAAGGAAAAACAATCACGAAAATATTCACCAAAAAAATTGTTATGATTGATATATGAGTGTCTTTAGTTTAATTGATTTTGATTTTAAACAGTACAGCAGATTTGAATCGGTCACTTTGTGATTTTAGACAAGCAAATGGATTACGCTGCACATTATCAAGCAGCATTTGTGACGCACGATTAATTATAATTATAGTTTTGAGGAGGTCACTTAGAGATTGTATACAAGAATTGGTTACACTGCACAATTTATCAAGCACCACTTGTAACCACGATTAATTATTGGTAATGCCCAGTCGCGGAAACACTTGCGTATTAAAAATGGGTCAATGCTTAAATTTGCTTTATTTGAAGGGAAAACAGAAACGCGTTCGCACTGTTCTACGGTTGATGGGTAATATTAATATCAATAAAGACCTTAATTAAATTTTTATTTATTTTTAATTCAACCCATATTTCGAAGTCCATCGCGCATAAAAAATCATGTCGATCATACCAGTATTAGGTTTGCCCACCCCTGGTCTACACCATAGGCTAAAGCTCAAAACCGTCAAAAACACGCCCGAGCCAACTCCTGTGTCCATCTTTGACCCGTCCGTGTAAATCCAGACGCCCCCATTGGTGGTAGCTTCGTTTTTCTTCCAGTCTCTTCTTGTGGGTATCTTGAACTAGAAATTCCTGCCAAGATGTATTAGTTTGCTTATGTGGTCCGTGTCTTCTGCAATGAGCCTAAATCTTTTGCGGCATTCTGTAAGAATATCGCAGTGGCCCTACTGATCTGAATCGTTCCACACGCTGGAACTTTGGGCGCGTATCGCCGCTAAGCTTGCGCTTCTAAAGATGAATCGATCTAAGGGCATGAGTCCCAAAATCATTTCCAACCCAGCCGTTGGGGCGGTTCTTAAAGCACCCGTAATACATATGCAAGCTAATCTTTGCAGTCTTATTAGCTCCTTGATATTAGTTTTACTCTCGGCTGCCTTCCACCACACGATTGCTCCATACACCAAAATCGGCCTCACTATAATGTAAATATGTAAAAAGTCGCCCTAGGTTTAAGACCCCAGGTATTGGAGTAGGCGGACTGGCCCGCAAAAAGTGCTAGGCGAGCTTTAGCAACTCTGTGCTTCACGTTAGTCCCCCAGTTCAGTTTCCTGTCTAGTATAAGGCCCAAATAATTAACACTATCAGCAAGTTCCAATGTTATTCCGCTGAGGTTAGGCGTGGCAATAGCCAGTACCCTGTGTCTTCTTGTGAAAAGGACATTTTCGGTTTTTGTCGGGTTTGCCCTAAGACCAACTTTTCTGGCCCCGATTTGGATATGGTCCAGTGCCTATTGCATAAGGTTCGACAAAATTTGTGGGAACGCACCCCTCACAAGTACCACAATGTCATCAGCATACGCCACCACCTCAAAGCCACTGGCCCTTGAATTCTCCAGTATTTCGGTGACTGTCAGGATCCAGAAAAGGGGAGATATAATCCCTCCTTGTGGTGTTCCGGTTCTGACTATTCTTTCCGCTTTGGCCTCCAGAAAGGTAGCGTCGATCCGCCTGCTCTTTAGCAAGTTAGATGCCCAGGTCACCAGAGTTTTATCCACTCCATATCGAAGCAAGGCATCGATGATACTCGCAACAGTGACATTATTGATGGCCCCCTCAATGTCTAAGAAGGCTGCCAACGTGAATTCCTTTTGCCGTAAGGATTTTTCTATTGTACCGACAACTTTGTGTAATGCCGTATCTACTGATTTGCCCGCTAGATAAGCGTGCTGATCAACACAGAGTCTCGCGACATCAATTGAGCTTTTGATGTGCAAATCAACAAGCCTCTCTAGTGTTTTGAGCAGAAACGATGGTAAGCTGATTGGTCTAAAGTCCTTCACTTAATGATGATTCAACCTACCAGGTCTCGGAATGGTGACCACCCTAGCTTTTGTCCATTGCTCGGGTACTACCCCGATGTGGAGGCATGCGGTAAAAATACGCTGCAGAATGTGAATGATGGTTTTATCTGCTTTTTGAAGCATGATGGGTGATATCTCATCAATCCCTGTAGCTTTGTAAGGTCGGAATATGCCAATAGCCCATTCAATCTTTACCTCGTCTACTACTTCCTTGATTTGCCGCTCAGACGCCCGGTGGGTTCTTCGAAGTACGTCACCACGCGGTGCCGCGCAAGCTGATTCTGGAAGGTGAGTTTCCAGTAGCATGTCCAGGCACTCTTTCAAGTCCTCCACCCAATCCCCGTTTTCACTTCGCAAACACATAGGTACGCCGGGGGCTACGCTTAGGACCTTCCTGATTCTGGTAGCCTCTGTACATCCTTCAATGTTCTCACAGAATTCCCTATTTTCTTCTTTTTGAAAAGCGACAGCTCTTGCTTGTAACGATATCAGTCATCCACGTTCCCGGAACGCCTTGCGTTGTTAAACGCCCTTTGTGTGCGACCTCTGGCCTCTGTGAGTTCGCCATTTAACCATAAGGTAGCGTTCTTCCTTAAGGGCTTTTCCAGGCACACGTCTTTGAAATCGGACACTAAGATTTCCGTCAGACAGTCTACCTGCTCGTTAAGTTGTCCTGGACTCGTCGGATCCAGATCATCTAGTGCCCTGAGGTGTCTATTAGTTTTCCTTGAGTAAACTTCCCATTGTGCTGTTCTCGGGTTCCGTACTTTTTTAGGTGAGATAACAGAACAACCGATATTCCAGTATAGCCACTGGTGGTGCGAGAGTGGTGGCAGGTTAGAAACCTGCCAGCTATGGACACTTTCCATTTTGCTTGGAGTTGCCAGGGTAATATCAATTACCTCAGCCCTGTTCCTAGTGATAAATGTAGGTTTGTTACCTATGTTGAGGATGTCGAGGTTGGTGTACGTTAGAAATTCTAGCATACACCTGCCTCTCTCATCTATGTTGGTACTTCCCCATATTTCGTGGTGAGCATTTGCGTCACAGCCGGTAACAGCATCAGTTGTCATAGCCGCTTCTGCCAATCTTCTCAGTCCGGTTTGATGGTATCCACGTTATATTTTAGATAGGCCGTCAACAGCAGGCACCGCTGCGTACCGCTACCAGCGATCCTCCTCTCCAAACCCACTGTGGTTGTAACCCCATCACAAAGCTGCGGAATCAAGATTGCTTTCACCTCTTTTTTGGTGCCAATACAAGCCCTTGTCTTGTCCCTTCCTTTAAGCTGGAACACACTGAGGCTGGTGCTGAATCCAAAACCACATTCTTGTCCCGAAGCGGCTCTTGTATCAGCGCAATGTCAGCGTGCCCCCGACTAAGATGCCGAGCCAGATTGGCCGTCGCCTTTTTACCGTGGTGCAGATTTGTTTGGACCCGCTGGACACTTTCCGTAAAGTTCTTCCCTCAGTCACCTTCTCCGCTCCAAATTCCAAGGTGATCCTCTTCAAACTGAAGTGAATGAACCCGTTGTTGGCCCGTACTTGAGCCGCGGATTCCCGATCAATTCCCAGCACAAGCACCAACTTTGCTGCACCAGTTAAATCAGGCTCCGCCGATTGGTAAGTTAGTCTAACCGCTTGGAATAATCTCCAGCCTGAGACTTTTAGATCAGGGTTCTGTCTTTTTTACAGAGACAGAGCCTCCGAGGCGTTCGAGTGGGGCACCGCTACCTTTGCTGTAATAAGTTTAGGCACGGATGTCTCCTCCACCACGTCCAAACCTGGATGGTCAACAGAAATCTTCAGGACGGTAGACCGAAGCCATTCCGTTGAGAAGACGTCACTGCAGGTCACCGCAATGTGGCCGCGAACAATATTGCATCCTTCAAATTGAGGTGACCCTTCTTCCATTGACATGGCAAACTTGAGGAGTTCTTCGGTGATCCGTTCAAGAATCATCTTCGCCACGTCATCATCGAGTCTCGATTTCAGGGGTTCCTGCTTGTCAACGACGGCCAGCTTAAGGTAAGTAGCCGCTACGTCCCTAAAGGAATGAACTGCAGTCTCCTGGCTTTGCCTCTTCGTCGATTTATCTCTCGGCACGTTTATCTCCTCTGAGCGTTGGCGTTTACTCGCAGCCGCTGCAGTAGGTTTCACTTGGCCATCCTCAGGTTTCGCTTTGGATTCCAGCGTCACCGTACTCTTGGCCGCTCGTTTTGTCTCTCTCCTCCTGAAGCGTTGGGTGTTCCGCTTCCCCCCTTTGGTGGGATCAGCTGCCGCCACCTTTACAGTGAACTGCAGATCCTTGGAGGCACCACCTCCAGTTCTGGTTACAGCTCTGCCGAGGGGCTTAGCCACCGCTTCCTTCCCGGTGATCTACGAGCCTTTCGGCTTGCCGCCTCCGTTCTTGGTCACAGCTCTGCTAGAAGCTGACTCAACCGCCGCTTCCGTTGGGCTGGCGAGTGATTCTCCAGACCCGCTGTCAGACTGCTGAGTAACTGCTCTGCTGAGGGGTACCGCTACGTCCATCGGAGTCCCAGTAGATTCCGGAGCGAGTGCCGCATCTAGCTTCAGGGCCCGCAATCTTTCGATTGCCTGACCCTGAGCCGTTTTGCCTCCCGGCGCTGATGATCGTGTCACTTTTGAACTCCTTTTGAAGAGTTCATTTTCTGGTGACTTCCCTCCAGTAGTACTGGCGGGAAGTTTGATTTTGTTTAGGTCTTTATTATTTTCCATATGTGTATCTTAGATGGTTTCAGGTTTGGGTTTCGCGTTCTCGGACGACAGCCGAGGCAATCGCCAGCATTTTGCAAACCGCCACACCCCGCCCCCATAGGATCAAGCTATTGCTCCGACCGTCCTTCCCCCTCTATGGATCACGAGGCAGACTCCCCCACGACCATCCGAGTGCTCCGTAGGTTTTCACAGTACACTGAACCTGCGAACCTTGCTTCCGAGGCAACCAAGGTGTCTCCCCTAGTCTAGCAGTTCACTACTCTGTAGACCGCGGTTCGCCAGGTTCCAGGGCCGGGCAAAGTGAAGTGTTGGATCCAGAACTCTGCAGGTGGACTCTCACCTCAGCCGCCAGCCCAGACCTGTTCCCAGGCCTCCATATCACACCTGCGCAGAGAAACAAGGGCGCCCCTGTACCGATTACGGGCGAGGCCTCCGTTGACACAGCCCATACAGCTGGCTGCTGTACGGGCGTGCGGCAGAACCAAATTTTTTACGGGAGAGGGACCTCTCACCAACCTTACTTAGAAGGGACTAGCCTGAGCCAATCCTCCCTTCCAGGGGGATTGTTACCAGCGACTACCGCGAGTAAGCTATGGATCACACTTTCACCAGTCCGAACAGTTGCGGCACGTATATATTTGCGTATACAACATGTTCTTCCCCCTATTCGGCTGGCGACCGAACGTAAGACTGCGTGTGTTTTTCGCGACATTTTGATCACTTCATCTAAAGTCATCATTCTGCATTACGGCCCGTCCTTCTAGAAGACATTGTGGACACGCTGGTTAGGAACTAACTTCTGATGCTTCAAATACATATTGGCCGAGGCCAGGCGAGCCGAAGTCAGACGAGACCGCCAACATGTGGACAGCATTTGTCAGCTCGTCACAAATCGCCTTGACTCGTGCCCCAAACCCATTCCGATCGGAAGTCGGACGAGTGCCGGCGAGCCCTGTCAAAGTCGCTTGTTTGGACCGTCCACACACTCGGACTCGCCAGATTTCGCCTGGGCTCGGCCAATATGTATTTCCCACATTCAGGCTGGTACTCAGTGAAGCGTCAAGCTAAATTTTGACATGTCTCCATTATCTGGCCATTCTTTCGAGCGAACATTTTGTATATGGAGAAAAGTGGAGACATCATTTCTGGCGGATGAAATGTCAAAAATTTCAATTTTCGATTGATTTTCTTATTGGAAAGACATTTGCACAATTCAGGTTTCAAATTCAAACACCAAATGTCACTTTTTAACTCGAGAGAATGAACTGGCGTGAAAAGATTGGAGACATGTGTCAATGCCATCTGTATTTCAATTCCGAAAGTAACTTTTGGCAATTTTACAAGCACAAAAGTAAGCACAGCTCTAGCTTATTTTCAAGCTAAATTTTCGCTGAAACAAGAAATTTCCCTACAATTTGACAATGAAATCAAAATGGCGTAAAGGCAGCTTTAACATGCTTTGTGTGCGAGAGGATTGAAGGGGCTAATGGTGGAAAGTTATAACGTCCGTGTCCACGGCAGCCCCTGGAACTACTTGGATTTGACCCGATTTGACAATGAGTAGCTAAAAATGTACTACCATCCTCTTCATTGTAAATCTTATGGGCATGTCCACTCCATTTCTACTACCTTACTGGTCCAGAGGCTGGCTTTACGCCGTGGCTCCGTCTTGTCCGTACCACAGATATAAGAGAAAAAGGATTAGAAATCGAACGAGACAAAACGTCCAATTTTCGACTTTCTGCTTATTAGTGTGAGAATGAGGTACGGGAGTGTGTCTTTCGCAGTTCAAGCGGTAACGTCTGTGGAAAAACCGCGAAAGATCGCCATTTTGAACGCCGTTTGACATTATTTTTTTGGCAACCGGCGAGTGAAGATTAAAATGTTTTTTTCTATATGAAATTAACTACAATCTCACTCAAAAGAAGACAAAATTGATGCCAAAGGTTACTTTCACTTACCTGAAACATGATATCGACCGCGAAGCACCTCTGGAGCTACTATTGCAGCCTGGAACACGGCACTTCATTCTCGCACCATCTTGGAATTTTCGACCGGTAATTTATTCAGGAAACCAATACAGTTTATCGCGTACTCAAACAGATTGATGTTTCCACTGTACATGCCGAACAATTTCAAAATATTCTGTAAGCAATTTTGACTTAAAGTCAATGTTTTCACTCACCGACACTAATCAAACTGACAGTGACATTTTCTTTCGTGTTGTTCGTTGCACGCTCTTACACCGATCTGATATTCCTCACATTTTCCGTAAATAAGAGACAGCATTTACGCTTTTCGGTGGCGAGTGCGGCGGAAACGGGTGCATTGAGCGGAATTTTTGTGAGAGAGCATTGTGCGGCTATTAAAAAGGGCTAACTCACATACGCCTCGTCCACATTGGCAAAGTGAGATGGCATGACATTCGACTTGCCATCGAAATGGAAAATGTAGGCGGTACATGGCATGCCATATTTGATGGCATGCCATAGATGTCAAGCCATATAGCGAAACATTTGCATGGCCATGAGCATGGCCATATTCTGACAGTTGTTCATTTTCAAAATGGTGATGTTGAGGGAAATAGTGCTATCAATACCTCCTAGAAGTACGGGCCGTCAGGCTACGTAATCGTTCTTACTGTGACGTCATGGCGATATGGATTTTGGACATTTCCACGAGGCAGTGCCGACACGCACCGAGATTTCACTTGCGGTTTTTTAGCTAAAATATGAATAAAACGCTAGTTTTTTGTGCGTGGATGCGTTATAATATATATATTTAGTCAAAGCTTTCATTTTGTGTCGACCAATTGTATCGCGATAGTAAATCGACACGGAACCAACCTCACATAACCTAACATAAACTGATATACATTTCGTAGGGAATTTTTCCAATTATGCCGGACGCACCGCATTTATTTGTATATAAGCTGTTCACTAGCACTGTTCGGCATATGCCACTTTGTTTTCATTTCACTCACTTTAACACAACCCGTACAATTAACTTTTTTCCGCGGACGTCCCATAAGACTAAATGTGTTTTTCGCGACATTTTGTCCTGTTGCTGTGACGTAATCATTCTGCATTACGGCCCGTACTTCTAGGAGGCATTGGTGCTATGAACCTTAAACGAATACAAAAAAAAATGCATACGGAATTATATGTTTGCCTCCTCCTCAATTTGCGCTTTTCCTCACATTCTGCTTCCTCTTATCCTCGCAGTGCTCTCAAACACTAGATAGCGCGCATATGTTTACTGCTAAATGACATTTTCAAAATGATATGGCATGACATGCCGTTGCCCAGGGTACACGGCTAGCCATTTCGTATCCATTTTCTTTTATATCTGTGGTCTATACCCTAATGTACGAAATACATCTTGGCCCAAGCCAATGCCTTCTAGAAGTACGGGCCGTCAGGCTACGTAATCGTTCTCGCCGTGACATCATGAGTTTAGGAAATTTGACATTTCCACGAGGCAGTGCCGATGTACACGGAGATTTCACTTGCGGTTTTTTGGTTAAAATATGAACAAAACGTTAGTTTTTTGTGCGTGGACGCGTTATAATAATAATATTTAGTCTTAACGTACACTTTGTACCAATTAATTGTATCGCGACAGTAAATCGACACGAACCATCACATAACCTAACACCAACCGATAAACATTTCGTAGCGAATTTTCCGCATTATACCGCACGCACCGCGTTATTTTTGTGTTTTAGCTGTTCACTAGCACTGTTCTGCATAAACCACTTTAGTTTTCATTTCACTCACTTTAACACAACCCGTACAATTAACATTTTCCCGCGGACGTCCCATAAGACTACGTGTGTTTTTCGCGACATTTGTCCCGATGCTCTGACGTCATCATTCTGCATTACGGCCCGTACATCTAGAAGGCATTGCCCAAGCCAATGCCTTCTATATGTACGGGCCGTAATGCAGAATGATGACGTCAGAGCATCGGACCAAATGTCGCGAAAAACACACGTAGTCTTATGGGACGTCCGCGGGAAAATGTTAATTTTACGGGTTGTGTTATAGTGCGTGAAATGAAAACAGAGTGGTATGTGCGGAACAGTGCTAGTGAACAGTTAAAACACAAATTAATGCGGTGCGTCCGGCATAATTGGAAAAATTCACGACGAAATGTTTATCAGTTGTTGTTAGGTTATGTGATGTTCCGTGTCGATTTGCTATCGCGATACAATTGGTCGATACAAAATGAAAGTTATGGCTAAATATTATTATTATAACGCGTCCACGCACAAAAAATTAAAGTTTTATTCGTATTTTAGCTAAAAAACTGCATGTGAAATCTCGGTGTGTGTCGGCACTGCCTCGTGGAAATGTCAAAATGGTTTGACGCCATGACGTCACATCGACAACGATTACGTAGCCTGACGGCCCGTACTTCTAGAAGGCATTGCCCAAGCAAAACCAAAAGAGGATATGGCCAATATGTGTACGTAAAGATTATTTACTTTTTATCAGTTGGCCTGCTGTTGGGCTCACTCTCATGTAGGCAATACATATTGGCCCAAGCCAAACCAACAGAGCCTATGGCCAATATGTGTACACCCCCTTGGTGCGAGATGGCTACGATTGGTCGATATTGGCCTGCATTCCGATCTGAGTGGGATTTGGGCACCAACATGCACCAACCAAACGGATTTGACAGGCTGACAATAGACAACTGAAGCTCACCAGCTCCGGCCATGGTGTGGACAGTAGTATCTGTCCTCGAATTGGTCTGTAATGGCCCAACCCGAGATGGTTTAGCTTGGGCCAATATGTATTTGAAGCATCACACCGGGGCTCGATTAGCAATTTACCCTGCAATTTACGATGGTAGTGACTGTCAAATTTATGGTATGCAATCTGTGCATGGGCAATTTCATGGCATGCAATTTCATTTCTAAAATGACTCTGAGCGAGAAGGACGTGCGCTGTATCCGAGTGTCAAATGCTCTTAAGAAGTTATTTGAAGCGCAGAGCGAAGAAATTCTGCTACTTATGAAAAGTTCACGTGTAGGATTAGTTACTTTTTGGATAAGCGGGTGAAATTTCAGACGAAAATGTAACTATTAGGTCTGTTCCCGTACTTTCAGGAAATGAATTTTACTGAATTTTCCTGAATCATGTGGTGGGGAGTTTCATGAAAAGTACGGGAACGCTCTCATTGTATTTCCTGAAAATTGACAACCGAAAGTGTCAGTTTTCGGTTTTTGGGAGAACAATAGTGATTATAAAGTCATCCTATGCGATAATAAATTATCGCCACAAAAATATTCGACCTTCATAGCAACATTACGCAAAAAATATGTTGCTTGCCGCGCACATTTGAAAATATTTACTCCGTTTGACACTTTTCAGTATTTTTCAGTAGCTCAGACCCTACTGAAATTACTGAAAGAGGGGAAATTTTCAGTTTTCAGTAAAACGGAGTACGGGAACAGCTTCATTGCAATAAATCGCGATTAATCGCAATTAATCGTGGTACTCCTACTATTATATGATTTGCTGGGGTACGAAGGGGAATGAGATAAAAGTAATTTGAAAAATCCACCAATCATCAACTGGGAGTCTCATAAATTTACTTATCGTCCAAAATTGAAATTATTTCATTTTTAAATCAAAAAATTATATATAATTTCACCATTCCGCATCAAAATTCGATTTTTTCGCAATTTCCCACCACTTCATATTGTGTGGACTATTTTCATTGCTCAACGAGATCTAAAAATCCCTTTGAATTCAAAATCCCTACAATTTCCTATAAGAAATAAAACATTCCCACAGTTCAGCGCCATTTTGAAATCAAGAACTGTCAAAATATTGCCAGGCAGATTGCCGAGCAAATTGCATACCATAGTGCCTACCATTTATGGCAGACCATAAAATATTGCATACCATAGGCTGCCTCCACTGGCAATTTCAAATTTCATGCTATGGGAAAATGCTAGTGGAAGCAGCCTGTCAGCAATACCTCCTAGAAGTACGGGCCCTAATGCAGAATAATGACGACACACTAGACTGTCAAAGTGTCGCGGAAAACACACGCAATCTTACGGGACGTCCGCGGGAAATGTTAATTGTACAGGTTGTGTTGAAGTGAGTGAAGTGAAAACAAAGTGAGATCCGCGGAACAGAGCTAGTGAACAACTAAAACAAAAATTAATGCGGTGCGTGCGGTATAATTGGAAAAATTCGCTACGAAATGTTTATTGGTTGGTGTTAGGTTATGTGATGTTTCGTGTCGATTTACTGTCGAAACAATTTATTGATACAAAATGCAAGTTATGACTAAATATCATTATTATAACGCGACCACGCACAAAAAAACTAACGTTTTATTCATATTATAGCTGAAAATCCGCACGTAAAATCTCCGTGTATATCGGCACTGCCAAATTAAAATGTCAAAATGCACGGCTAAATTGACGTCATAGCTAAAACGATTACGTAGCCTGACAGCCCGTATTTCTAGAAGGTATTGCTCCCAGCCTGATGCTTCAAATACATTTTGGCCCAAAATTTTAGCCAAAAATCCACTCAGACTGGGAATGAGCCCAACATCAGCCCAGCTCGCACCAAGGGGGTGTACACATATTGGCCAGAGCCTCTTTTGGTCTTGCTTGGGCCAATATGTATATCCTACATGAGTGGATTTTTGACACCGGGGCTCGATTGGCAATTTACTCTGCCATTTCCGTTGGCAACGACTGTAAAATTTATGGTATGCCATCTGTGCGTGGGCAATTTCATGGCCTGCAATAACATTTCGAAAATGCCTCTGAGCGAGAAGGACATGTGTTGTATCTGAGCGTCAAATGCTTTTAATGAGTTATTCGAAGTGCAGAGTGAAGCAATTCCCCAATTTCCCAGCATTTCATGTCCTGTAGACTATTTTCATTGCTCAACGGGATCTAAAAATCCCTTTGAATTCAGAATCCCCACATTTTCTTATAAGAAATACAGCTTTCTCACGGTCCAGCGCTATTTTAATATCAAGAACTGTCAAAATATTGCCAGGCAAATGGCATACCATATTGCCTACCATTTATGGCAGACCATAAAATATGGCATACCATAGGAAGCCTCCACTAGCAATTTAAAATGTTATGCCATGGGAAATTGCTAGTCAAGGCAGCCTGTGAGCAATATGTTGAGCCAACATGTTTGGCCAATATGTAATTAATGCTTCAAATACATAGTGGCCCAAGCTAGAGCATCTCGGGTTGGGCCACCACAGGCCAATTCGAGAACAGATGCTGCTGTCCACACCATGGCCAGAGCTGGTGAGCTTCAGTTGTCTATTCAGCCTGTCAAATCCGTTTGGTTGGTGCATGTTGGGGACCAAATTCCACTCAGATCGGAATGCGGGCCAATATCGACCAATCGTAGCCATCTCAAACCAAGATGGTGTACACATATTGGCCATAGGCTTTGTTGGCCTGGCTTGGGCCAATATGTATATCCTACATGACAGGCTGCCTCCACTAGCAATTTCTCATGGCATGAAATTTGAAATTGCCAGTGGAGGCAGGCTATGGTATGCAATATTTTGTGGTCTGCCATAAATGGTAGGCAATATGGTATGCAATTTGCTCGGCAATCTGCCTGGCAATATTTTGACAGTTCTTGATTTCAAAATGGCGCTGAACTGTGGGAATGTTTCATTTCTTAAGCATAGTACTGAGTTCGATTTCACGTGAAACTTTCATACAAAATTTCACGTGAAATCTGTTTCGGCGAAAATTTAGCTTGAAAATAAGCAAGAGTGGTACTGTCTTCTTAGCATGAAAAGTTGCTTTGAAGTTGCTTTCGTGTTGAAAATATAGATGGCACTGAAACATGTCTCGAATCATTTCACGCCAATTTAGTTTGTTCAGTTCATTCTTTCGAGCGAAAAAGTGACATTTGGTGTTTCAATTTGAAAATGGAGCAATTCAAATGTCTTTCCAATAAGAAAATCGATCGAAAAGTGAAATTCTTGACATTTGATCCGTCAGAAATGAGCATTGTCATGCCAAAATTTTCGCTCGAAAGAATGACCAGATAATGGAGACATGTCAAAATTTCACGTGAACTCGAACTCAGTACCAGCCTTTATAGGAAATTGTAGGGGTTTTGAATTCAAAGGGATTTTTAGATCTCGTTGAGCAATGAAAATAGTCCACACAATATGAAATGGTGGGTAATAGCGAAAAAATCGAATTTTGATGCGGAATGGTGAAATTATATATAATTTTTTGATTTAAAAATGAAATAATTTCGATTTTGGACGATGAGTAAATTTATGAGACTCCCAGTTGATGATTGGTGGATTAATCAAATTACTTTTATCTCATTCCCCTTCGTACCCCAGCAAATCATATAATAGTTACATTTTCGTCTGAAATTTCACCCGCTTAAGCATAGTACTGAGTTCGATTTCACGTGAAATTTTCATACAAAATTTCACGCGAAATGTGTTTCGGTGAAAATTTCGCTTGAACATAAGCAAGTTTGGTACTGTATTCTTAGCATGAAAAGTTGCTTTGAAGTTGCTTTCGCGTTGAAAACGTAGATGGCACTGAAACATGTCGCGAATCATTTCACGCCAATTTAATTTGTGCAGTTCATTCTTTCGAGCGGAAAAGTGACATTTGGTGTTTCAATTTGAAAATGGAGCAGTGAAAATGTCTTTCCAATAAGAAAATCAATCGAAAAGTGAAATTCATGACATTTTATCCGTCAGAAATGAGCATTGTCTCTGCTTTTCTCAATTGTCAAAATTTTCGCTCGAAAGAATGACCAGATAATGGAAACATGTCAAAATTTCACGTGAACTCGAACTCAGTACCAGCCTTTATCCAAAAAGTAACTAATCCTACACGTGAACTTTTCATAAGTAGTAGAATTTCTTCACTTCGCGCTTCAAATGACTTCTTAAGAGCATTTGACACTCGAAAACAGCGCACGTCTTCTCGCTCACCGCTGAAGCACACTGCGACGCAGCCAGGCGCAGTCAGGCGCAGCCAAGCTGTCAGTTGAGTTGACTATATGGGTTTTCCATAGCAGCGAGCACACCAAGGGCCTTTCCGAATTGTCGTCTTCACCTTGGTCTTGAGCTTGTTATAACAGAATGTGACGTCACATCAAGTTTAGCTTGTCCGAATAGTTTATATTCGGCTTGATATTTCTCCCCTGTATAACAGTTCATGATAGTCTCATCTCGTTGTTTAGACGTCATGATACCATGTTTGATTTATATATTTACAAATTACAATTATGTAAGAAAATCTAAACTTACAATCAAAACGGTTATTGTGCATGTGAGCCCAGACTTGCCATTCGACGAGCGCTTCGCGTGGTAAAGCAGGAACGATAATGCAATCGATTATTGCATTTGTCGTACAACGTTCCTATTGCCGACGAGCTTCGGTAATTTAATTCGTATGTGCTGTGAAGCAGATTCGTAGCTGACCGTTGGCATTCATTCTTTTCGTTATGCGTGCAATATGTCTCAAAGCTAATTTACATTGGGGTAGTCTTCTACCCTCAATCAGTTTCATGCTGCCAGATACAAGAGCACAGTCTTTCATTCGCCATCTTAGCTTAAATGTCATAACAAGGCAAGACAGAGAATCCGGACAGTCTATCTTGATCTCCTATAACTGTTATAATAGGTCAGCTAAAACGCTGACGTCATAATCTGTTATACGGAGATCAAGACCAAGTCGGAGACACGAATTCGGAAAGGCCCCAAGTCGCAGCTATGCGCAGCCAGGCGCAGCCAGGCGCAGCTCAGGTCGAAATGGATTCAACTTTTGTCGCAGCGAAGAGTTGCAATCAGCTGTAATTACTTGAGAAACGCGCGGGATTTGAAATGTATGCGAAAATGTAAATAGAGTTGATTTTATATTACTAATTTTTTGAGGAATTCGAAAACAATTTTTATTGGTAATAGCTTAGATAGTTAAAAGTAAAATAAAAAGATAGTTAATAGCAAATTAGAAAGATAATTTACAGCAAATTGAATATAGTAATTTAAAATACTTTATTAGTCTAGTTGGTAGATTACTGACTTCTTGCTTGTGGGATCCCTGATTCGAATCCAAGTTCGGACGAAGGCCCGCGAACCAAGCTTTGAGTTCACCTAGCTCTAATTAGGTACGTGGTTAATATCAGGGGTAAAGTGAGTCGTCGAATTCCACACTCGTATTCACATTGATTGAAAAAATTGTAAAGAATTATTTCAAAATGCAGTCAATTAAAGATGCAGTGTTGGATAACGAGGTGACAATAAAGATGCTGATAGCCCAAGTGAAGGAGCGTCCGATTATTCATGATAAGGCTACAGGCGGATACAGAGATGTCGCTAACATCAACTGAAAATTCTTCTACATCACTGACACTTAGTCACGTTGCAGTGTAACCAGGCGATTTCGTTGGCTGCGCTCGGTCACTGATGGCTGCGCCTCGCTGCGTCGAGTGTAATTCAGGCATCAGAGTCATTTTCGAAATGAAATTGCATGCCATGAAATTGCCCATGCACAGATTGCATACCATAAATTTGACAGTCGCTACCATCGGAAATTGGAGGGTAAAGGCTAGTACTGAGTTCGTTTTCACGTGAAATTTTGACATGTTTCCATTATCTGGTCATTCTTTCGAGCGAAAATTTTGACAATGGAGAAAAGCAGAGACAATGCTCATTTCTGACGGATAAAATGTCATGAATTTCACTTTTCGATTGATTTTTTTATTGGAAAGACATTTTCATTGCTCCATTTTCAAATTGAAACACCAAATGTCACTTTTCCGTTCGAAAGAATGAACTGCACAAACTAAATTGGCGTGAAATGATTCGAGACATGTTTCAGTGCCATCTACGTTTTCAACGCGAAAGCAACTTCAAAGCAACTTTTCATGATAAGAACACAGTACCAAACTTGCTTATTTTCAAGCTAAATTTTCGCCGAAACCAATTTCACGTGAAATTTTGTATGAAAATTTCACGTGAAATCGAACTCAGTACTAAGCTTAAATTGCTAGTCGAGCCCCGGTGTGAAGCATAAAGCATAGTACTGAGTTCGATGTCACGTGAAATTTTCATACAAAATTTCACGTAAAATCTTTTTCGGCGAAAATTTAGCTTGAAAATAAGCAAGTTTGGTACTGTGTTCTTAGCATGAAAAGTTGCTTTGAAGTTGCTTTCGCTTCGAAAACATAGATGGCACTGAAACATGTTGTCAATCATTTCACGCCAATTTAGTTTGTGCAGTTCATTCTTTCGAGCTAAAAAGTGACATTTGGTGTTTCAATTTGAAAATTGAGCAGTGCAAATGTCTTTCCAATAAGAAAATCGATCGGAAACATTGATATAAAAGTAAAGAGGATATGCGAATAGCATATACGTATACTGTACGTGACTGTTGCCAGAAACAATTGTATGAATATGGGTGAGAACGCAGTGTTCTGACATTCCCAGGTGTTCCAGCATCGTCCCAGTTACTGGGACTGTCAACTTTCGTTTCATAAAATCGATTGTCTTCAAGCCGCGCATTTATAAAACGCTTTATAATTCGTGATCGGGAGCTGCATTCAAAAAAAATATTGCATTTAGTGTCGTGCGCATATGAGTGGCAGTGTCGAGTGATTATTTCATTAAGCTAATGTGTATACAGAATTAGGTAAAGCAGGTTTTATGTTGTGCGGTTTGGTTGTGGTGAAAGAAAATAAAGTTAATGAGTGAACGGTTTGATATTTTTTAAATATAGCTTTTGTTAGAGAATGCGTGAAGTGTTTAAATTTCAAATACGCCTGTTTATTTCGTTTGCGTGAATAATAGCTTGGCAATTGTCGCGAGAACGAAAACATCACCCGGTTTGTTTACATTTTAAGCAGTGTGACATGTTAAATTTGTACGTAGGTCAAAGCGGGTACTAAACTAAATAATGAAAGGGGGCATTTTCAGCGTATGCTCAGGTACAGGAAAATAGAAAATGAAATAGTAAAATGGTAGTTTCTGAAGCCAATAAATAACAGTTAATTATGTAACGAGCATTGTAAATCTGCCATAGCTGGTCCCAAGCCCGGTTGAGAAAAGAGGAGGGAGGTGCGAAGCTGTGAGAATAGCTGAGTTTTTGTACCTCTATCGCAAATATGTGCAAACATATACATAAATATATATATATATATATATAAACATATATATATATATATATATATATATATATATATATATATATATATATATATATATATATATATATATATATATATATATATATATATATATATGTATATATATATTTATATATATATATATATATATATATATATATATATATATATATATACATATATATATATATATATATATATATATATGTATATATATATATATATTCATATGCATATACATATATGTATATATACATTTTTATGTATATAGATATACATATATATATATATATATATATATATATATATATATATATATATATATATATATATATATATATATATATATATATATATATATGTATATATATATATATATATATATATATATATATATATATATATATATATATATATATATATATATATATATATATATATATATATATATATATATATATATATATATATATATATATATATATATATATATATATATAGATATATATATGCAAAGATCATGCACACGTAAATGTATTGTAATGTCCTTTAGTACTCTTATAAATGGTCTATATTTAAATGATTGTTTTGAAATTGTTGTTTGCAGAATATGTATTCAAAATCGTAGCCTTAACTGTCTTGGATACCGCAATTGCATCATTATAAAAAGTGCAAATTGCGTTAGTAAGTGGAAGTGATAAATGTTCTGGGGAATAAGTTATATTGTGTTTTTTTTTCCCAGATAATGGAAACTACGATTGAATTTTTAAAATATTTTACAATCTGCTGTGTTTGAAATTAACTAGCAAAAATTTACGCGAAAACATAAGGAAATTCATATTGAAGATTCTAATAGGTATGTTCACGTACCTGAATCTATTATAATATAGGTGCGTTTTTTTGCACACCCGAGGAGGTCAATATTGGTTGTGTATTGAATACAACAACAAAATTGTTATTGTATTCAATATACTTAACAAATTTGGATCTGCTCGGGTGTGCAAAAAAACGCACCTTATATTAAAATAGATTCACAGCAAGTCGTTTTAGTACTCTTGCTGTCACCCAAATTTTGCCACAGAAAGAAGCCAGCTGCAAAAATATGTTGCTGCTGCAGTACGCGAACAGATCTAATCTCTCACATATTTTCGAATGTAACTATTCTCTATGCTTCTAAATAATAACCCGGATTATATTATGAATTAAATTATCCAAGGGAAGACGTAAAACCGCCAACGCCGGTCCCAAGCCCGGTTGCAAAAGGAGGAGGGGGGCTGGTAACTTAAGATTTGGTTCTATGGTAAGATTCGTATTTTAAAATGCATTTTAACTATTCTGAGTTTATGGTTGATAAATAATTTGAACAGAAGTTATTATTATCAATAACATTGGTTTATAAATTTAATAACGCGCACTGATTTGTGTTGCATTTTCTCGGGATAAAATACAAAACTTTATTCAAATCATCGATTCAATTTCTTTTATTTGAATTCATCACAAATGTTAATAAATAAAATTTCCACGTATTTCATCATTAACCGTTCATAGATATTGTGATTGTATTTTACTATTAAATTCTTCCAGATAAATCGAAACACCATTTTAATATATTTAAAATATATTGGCCCCTTTAATTATACGAAATCGTATAATCACTACACCTTTGTATTTTTATGCCAGTTGCATGTATTCACTACAACTATCAAACAATCCAAAAAATTGCAACAAAAATTTCGCTATGCCCATATCCTCTATACTTTTATATCAATGATCGGAAAGTGAAATTCATGACATTTTATCCGTCAGAAATGAGCATTGTCTCTGCTTTTCTGCATTGTCAAAATTTTCACTCGAAAGAATGACCAGATAATGGAAACATGTCAAAATTTCACGTGAACTCGAACTCAGTACCAGCCTTAATGTGCCAAATAGATATTGGCCGATCCCAGGCGAGATCTGGCGGGCCCGAGTGTGTGGACGATCCAGACGAGCGACGTTGACAGGGCTCGCCGGCGCTCGTGCTACATCCGATCGGAATGGATTTTGAGCACGAGCCAAAGCGATTTCGGACTTGCTGTCAAATGCCGTCCACATGTTGGCGGTCTCGTCTGACTTCGGCTCGCCTAGCCTCGGCCAGTATGTATTTCTGCAGATCTGATTACGGTTTGATTACGTGGAACAATCAGAGGGAAGGAACTGATTTTTCAGTATTTTACGGCAGTAGCTTTGGAGCAGATCAATTGGCGTGTGAAGTGAGTATTTGAAAGAGCGGGGCTTTTATAATCGGTGGCTGTGGCGACTGTTTTCATTTCGGTGATATATTGAGTGGAAAGACATAAAATGAATTTTCTCGAGATTTTATGTCTTGTGACAATCGTCTCAGGTTCTGGTGCTGGAGAGGAATCCAAAGGACCTAAAGTAACGGATAAGGTGAGTTGTAAATTTCAATTGCCAAATAAAACGCCAATTGTATGTTTCCTGTTTGAGCGCGGCGCACCTGTTGGAAGCAATTGATAATTGGTTCGTCCGTTGCAGGTGTATTTCGACATCGAAATAGGTGGTGCACCGGCTGGAAGAGTTGAGATTGGTTTGTTCGGGGCCACGGTACCGAAAACCGTACGGAATTTCAAGGAACTGGCCGATAGGCCAGCGGGAAAAGGGTGAGCTTTTGAATGGTCGAGTTGTATAACAATTTTAATAATATAACATTGATAGTTACAAAGGAAGTAAGTTTCATCGGGTAATTAAAGATTTCATGATACAAGGTGGTGACTTCACTCGTGGTGACGGAACTGGAGGTAAGCTCAGAGTGGAATTGCCTCCCCAAAAACATGAAACAAACCATGTTGAATAGTTAATTCTAGTAAAGGGATAAATATTGCGCACTTACAGGTGAGTCGATTTATGGCGAACGTTTTGAAGATGAAAACTTTAAGCTGAAGCATTATGGAGCTGGCTGGTTGAGCATGGCTAACGCTGGAAAAGATACGAACGGATCGCAATTTTTCATAACTGTAAAGCAGACGAGCTGGCTCGATGGTCGCCATGTGGTTTTTGGAAAGGTTTGCTGCGAGTTTTACTCAGCATATATTAAATTTACATGATTTTTTGGTTTGTAGATTTTGAAGGGCATGAAGATAGTGAAGGAGATCGAAAGTACCCCGACTGATGGTCGTGATCGACCCACCAAAGAAGTCGTCATCGCAGATTCAGGCTCTCTGCCCGTTCCTGAACCGTTTTCAGTGGTAAAAACCGATGCTGTTGATTAAGAGCTTCCACCACGCGAAGCCTGTCATGTTTAAAGTGCTCTAAATATGAAATTTAAAACAAAAATCATCGCATTTTTTTCAAAATATGTAGTTTTTAATTAAAACAAATTTTATAGAATCTTTTCTTGAGTACGGATCAAATAGCATAATACATAAATGGAACATCTATTACAGACTCCGAAGAAGTAGCACAGGGGATAAACAATTTCTTCGTTACCACTGGAACTTCGTCATAGAGCAACTGGAATGTTAATTACGTTCGGAGTATTCATACTGAGCATAAGTTCACTTCAATTCACTTACGTCCCACTGGACCTGTTGAGAAATCTGAAATAATCGACAACCTTAAATCAAAGGTTTCTCATAGTCTGATTGGTATAATATCGGAGGACATTAAATAGAGGAAAATCATATTTTATAACTATCTTAATAATTCAACTCCTAGAAGCTGGCTCATTCCCTAACTTCGTTAAATTGGCGAAAATCACTCCAATCTTCAAAGGTGGTGAACAGGCAGATACATCAAATTATCGCCCAATAGCTGTCCTAAAAAATATATTTGAAAGAGCCATTCAAAAATAATTGCTGCAATTTATCAAGACTAACTTAATTTTGACGCCAGTTATATACGGATTTCAAGAAAACAGTAGTATACTAGCAGCAACATTAGATGCAGTACATTTCATCAATAATGGATTGGATTAAGGCGAATATGTAGCGGCAATCTTCGTGGACTTGAAAAAAGCCATTGGCACTATTAACCATGACATTCCACTTCAGAGGCTCGAAATAAACGGAATCTGCTAATAAAGAACTATCTCTTCAACAGGCGTATTATTACAACTAACATGCATGAAAGTCAAGAATGTACTGTAAACATCGGCATCGCTCAAGGATCAATTCTTATACCATTAATGTTTTTTACTGTACATTAACAGCGTACAGGACATTTATCTGTCGGTAAAAATCGTTTTATTTGCCTATGATACAATACTGCCGTATTCCGGTAAAAATGAATTAAATCTCCAGCAAAATATAAATAACAACCTACGAAAATATTGAGATCAGCTCGAACAGAGCAAATTGATTATATACATCCAAAAGACTAAATATTTATTAATCCAAAAAAAACAAGCAGCAAATTAACCCGTACGAATCAATGAAATACAATTGGAATATGTCAACTCAATTAGACACTTAGGCAAAGTGTATAGAATGATAAGTGAGTGAACACCTTAAGAGACAGAACGAAAATTGTCATGACGCGTCAAATTCATGAAATGTACCACTTCAAAATTTTTGTCATGCTACTCTTCACTTTGCGATTTGGAAGCTGAGAGACAAAGAGCCGATAGTGACGACTAGTATGACATGTCAAAGAGAGGCATTACATTGTACGATGCGGGTGCAAGCTAGTACAATGTCCCATACAAAATACGGTGTGTGTACGTTTAATCAGTTTGTACTACTGTGTAAAGTCGAGTTGAGACTTTTTAACTCAAATTTTCAATTCAAGCAGTCGTGGCGAGCCGAATGCTAGAGTTCGCTCTATCGCCTCTTTTGTACTAATCGCCTCTTTTGTACTACATCAACTGTTTTGTACTACATCGCGTCATTTTTACTATACCGCCTCTTTTGTACTATCGCCTCTTTTGTACCGCGTTCATAAAAACGCCTCGCCTCATTTGAAGTGGGACATTGTACTGGCTCAGTACAAAAAAGAGGCGACTCTCACCGCTGAAGCACACTGCGACGCAGCCAGGCGCAGCCAGGCGCAACCAAGCTGTCAGTTGAGTTGACTATATGGGTTTTCCACAGCAGCGAGCACACCAAGTCGCAGCTATGCGCAGCCAGGCGCAACTCAGGTCGAAATGGATTCAACTTTTGTCGCAGCGAAGAGTTGCAATCAGCTGTAATTACTTGAGAAACGCGCGGGATTTGAAATGTATGCGAAAATGTAGAGTTGATTTTATACTACAAATTTTTTGAGGAATTCGAAAACAATCTTTATTAATAAGTAGCTTAGATAGTTAAAAGTAAAATAAAAATATAGTTAAAGGCAAATTTGAAAGATAATTAATAGCAAATTGAATATAGTAATTTAAAATACTTTATTAGTCTAGTTGGTAGATTACTGACTTCTTGCTTGTGGGATCCCTGATTCGAATCCAAGTTCGGACGAAGGCCCGCGAACCAAGCTTTGAGTTCACCTAGCTCTAATTAGGTACGTGATTAATATCAGGGGTAAAGTGAGTCGTCGAATTCCACACTCGTATTCACATTGATTGAAAAAATTGTAAAGAATTATTTCAAAATGCAGTCAATTAAAGATGCAGTGTTGGATGACGAGGTGTCAATAGAGATGCTGATAGCCCAAATGAAGGAGCGTCCGATTATTCATGAGAAGGCTGCAGGCGGATACAGATATGTCGCTGTGGAATTCAAACATCAACTGAAAATTCTTCTACATCACTGACACTTAGTCACGTTGCAGTGTAACCAGGCGATTTCGTTGGCTGCGCTTGGTCACTGATAGCTGCGCCTCGCTGCGTCGACTGTAATTCAGGCATTACAAACTCTCTTTGAAACCGTGTCCTACCATGGCCTTCATATAAAAGGCCTATCGCGACTTGCAATCTGACAGGTATTAAGCTACTTTTTAAAATGGTGTAGTCCTCTCGTTATTAAGATTTATTGGGAATTGCACAATGATAATTGTTTGACATTTCTCTGACAATTCGTAATGTGAATGGTGCTGCTCGGTTGAATCAGCAAATAGAGTCTATTTTCCTATTATCCGGAGACTGGTTTAGAAGTTTTTGTCACGTAAAATATATTTCGGATAAGTGTCGTGAAAGTGATGTGTTTATTGTGATGTATACGCGAGAACTTTGCAATTTGGAATACCTACCACCTACTCTCGGCAATGTGAATTATAAACAATTGCCGATTGTGGTTGGTAGGATTTATTCCACTCTAAAAATCATCAAATTTTGGTAATCCGCGAATTCTTCTATACAAACGATGTTTCGGATAAGTGTCCCGATGAATTGAGATCTGATGTTAACGGCTTTTTATATCTAAATTTCTTGTGAAAGATCCCAAAAAAACATTGATTGACATGACATATGAGTTTCCTCATATCTCCTGTAGGTGGCTCTCGTGAATTTCTTTATAACCATAAAAAAACATCACTGTGCGGACTGGTTGGGAAAAGTAGCTTAGGTCCGCCATCTTGTACGTTAATTGCTTTTGCGATAGGCCTTTTATGTGAAGGCCATGGTCCTACTCCGCCCCTGGACACGGACGGTATAACTTTCCACCATTAGCCCCTTCAATCCTCTCGCGCACAAAGCATGTTAAAGCTGCCTTTACGCCATTTCGACCTCATTGTCCAATTGGAGGGGAACTACTTGGATTTGACTCGATTTGACAATGAGTAGTTAAAAAATTACTACCATCCCCTTCAATGTCAACCTTATGGGCATGTCCACTCCATTTCTACTATCTCACTGGTCCTACACAACACTAGAGCTAACCAATGCCTTCTAGATGTACGGGCCGTAATGCAGAATGATGACGTCAGAGCATCGGGACAAATGTCGCGAAAAACACACGTAGTCTTATGGGACGTCCGCGGGAAAATGTTAATTATACGGGCTGTGTTAAAGTGAGTGAAATGAAAACTGAAGTGGTTTATGCAGAACAGTGCTAGTGAACAGCTAAAACACAAATTAATGCGGTGCGTGCGGTATAATATGGAAAATTCGCTACGAAATGTTTATCGGTTGGTGTTAGGTTATGTGATGGTTCGTGTCAATTTACTGTCGCGATACAATTAATTGGTACAAAGTGTACGTTATGACTAAATATTATTATTGTAACGCGTCCACGCACAAAAAACTAACGTTTTATTCATATTTTAACCAGAAAACCGCAAGTGAAATCTCCGTGTACATCGGCACTGCCTCGTGGAAATGCCAAATTTCCTAAACTCATGACGTCACGGCGAGAACGATTACGTAGCCTGACGGCCCGTACTTCTAGAAGGCATTGAGCTAACTCAAGTTAAATCTACCAGATTACCAAAGATATAGAAGGAGTAGATTGGAACTGTAGATTTCCAAGCTGCACCAGTTTATTTTAGTATGCGACATTCTCTCATACAAACATATATAGCAAAGGTCGTAGGTGATTTAAAATGTAAAATAAATATGGGGGCAGTTAATTGGCGCGCAAGTTTGAATCGCCCTCTTTATGATGAATTAATGTGATATATAATAGGTATATTTGCGTACCTTAATCTATTATAATATATATAAAAAAAATTTGCAGCGAGTCGTTTTTGTACTCTTGCTGCAAGCCAAATTTTGCCACAAAAAGAAGCCAGGTGCAAAAATCTGTTGTGTGGACAACACTTCATGTCTAGTTTTTAAATATTTGTCTTATAGTCACAATTCCTAGCGCTCTTAAATGTATAATACCATCTCTAAGCTCACGTGGTTTAGACAGGACTAAATAACCAGGATAAAATTAAAGTGTGCAATATGTATTTCATACATTATGATTACAATTAATTCAAATACCACATCACTTGAATGGTTATACTGTCTTTCCGTACAAAATTGCTACGAATAGCGCTAAACTTAGCGAAATAGAATACGCAGTCACTTGCACAGATAGCTTGCATAATTTGGACAACATGAATGTTGTCAACAGCCGAAAAATGAAACAAGCAGGGTGGAGGTAGATTAAACACGTTAATCGTGGAGAGGCACATGTTCGCCGTGCGAATAGGAATGAAACTAATTGTTGATATGCTATTTTGAAATTCGTACTTTTTGCAATCTTGCGTATTTTATTCTTGTAAAATTAGCAATATTTGAGAAAAACATGAAATTATTAAAGTTTCTTAAATTTTGTGTTAACGTATCACAAGAGAGCGTTTTGCAAGTGTTTTCTTAAAAACCGGGCTTGGGACTGGCTTAAAGTTTCTTAAATTTTGTGTTAAAGTATCACAAGAGAGCGTTTTGCAAGTGTTTTCTTAAAAACCGCTTCCTCAAAAACCGGGCTTGGGACTGGCTTCGGTCAAATTAAAGCTCTAACTTGGAAACCCATCGTATTGCTTGGGGTCATAGAGACGCAAATATATACAAGTATAGGTACTTTGATTGTTTTCATATAATAATACATATGTCAATGCACCTCCTTCCTTCCACACTCTGCGTTCAAATTATATTTCATAATTATATTATCGTAATCTGTTTTCATTTTTACCCACAAACATGTATTCATCCTAATGCCTAGTACTATACTCTTCGCGAAACGAATTCAACGGTCAAATCCCATACAAAAGAGCTTTACTGACGAATTGAAAAGCTCTTTTTGTATGGAATTTGACCGTTGAATTCGTTTCGCGAAGAGTATAGTACTAGGCATAATTTTGAAAAAAAATATTCAAAAATATTTGTGACTTCCAACAACCAAACTAATTGGTACGCCTTTGACGCTCCCAACTCATAAAAATTTAAGAAAACTCAGGTTGTCAAACTAGGTTGTCAGTGATCGCGCGCGTAGTACGGTATCTGCAAAAGATTTCCAATTGCGGCGGTAGTTTTTAATCTATGGATTTACTGTTTCACTAGTCCTCTTCTTAGTTTAATTTTAAATGTTGTGAACTCGGTTTTCGACCGAAAATCACAAATCCGATGGTATGAGAGGCGATTGTAGTAGCACAACTCTCTACCATTCAGTTCATTTCGCAGTTTTGGTTAGATTTTTTCGATGCCGTTTTGCTTCTTGCCCAATAAAGTAAGTAATCATGTTTAAACTTTATCACGAACCACTTTTAAGGCATAAGAATGTTGTTAATGGGCCGCAATTCGACTAGATCCATTCGGCAATCATATGTAATCGGAATTCGTTCACGTTTATTTGACAACATGAGATTTGTCAAAGTGGAGAGGGGATAGCATTTTGCAAGAAGAGCTGGTGCCATACACGTACGTGTATACCGCCCATTTCTTCTATAGCTTTGCAGATTACCCATACCAGTGAGGTAGTAGAAATGGAGTGGATATGCCCATAAGATTTACATTGAAGGGGATGGTAGTAATTTTTTAGCTACTCATTGTCAAATCGAGTCAAATCCAAGTAGTTTCCCTCCAATTTGACAATGAGATCAAAATGGCGTAAAGGCAGCTTTAACATGCTTTATGCGCGAGAGGATTGAAGGGGCTTGTGGTGGAAAGTTATACCGTCCGTGTCCAGGGTCTGACCCATACATTTTTCTCGGCGTCTGACAGTTGAAAGCTAGTGGATTTAGAGTTAATCAAGTACAAATTAGGTACCATTGTGAATTTTTCCCGGCTGAATTGTTCTCAGAGCGTGCTGAGTTCCATTCGTGAGAGGCACAGTAGGTTTGAATGAAATGTCATTCGAATGTCGTTCTAAAACAGAAAAATTGAACGAAAAAGGAAAATGTGAGCTGAACAAAGTGAAAAGAAAATGTTCTTGCATGTTCCTGCACCATTTTCGACAACTTTCACGCAAAAAAAATGTGCACTTAAATTCGAATGCCATTCTCTCTCTAAATCTCCTCATTCTAAATCACGTCGGGTAGTGTGAACGCTAACCTGATTAACTTGACAGATTCTAAATCAACCTGATTTAGAAGTGTACTGTGAACGGCATATTAACCAACGTGCGGACTCCGTATATGTATATGGACCAAAAATCCAGTGAACTGGCCTGAGATTGTATTGTTGATCAGCCTGGAAAATTGGAAAAAATCGCATGGAACAGAAAGACATGCAAGATAAGATTCGACAACAACATACTCAATCTAGGTTTTTCGTTGCTCACTTACGGCTCACTCTCCAAAAAATACCAGCGCATTCTCAAGTTGCTTTGACAGATAATGCATTGCGTAAATGGAGGCGCAATTTCAAGGTCAAAATGTTTTTTTCTGGAAGAGGGAAGGAGTTCACCCGCTTCTCATTCTATACACTTTGGCAAAGCCTTCTAGAAGTACGGGCCGCATAGCCATATAAAGAATGGACACGCAATCATAATCCTTGAATTCGTACGTGAATGAAGCAGTTTTACTACATATGCAATTTACTCTCAGCAAAAAGCTTTCTCCTCAATGCCGCACACTCTACCATTCTGCGCTGTAGACTCTCTAGACTCTCAATATAAACATACATTTCCATACAATTCTATTGTTGTCAACATGGTCAATTTACGGGTTAGTTGGAATAGCGGGGAAAATAAAATATGTCACAAATTAATCAGATTTTCTGAATGAAATTTGATGTTATTTTGTAAATTGGGGTCGAAAATGTGGCTTGCACACATTTAACAACCATTTCTTTCCACGAGTTGAAAGCTTTGTATGCTAAATCCGGTAAAAAGACATGCATTGGTTCGAATTGAATTTGTACTCACATTACACATTCTTGGGCGAATCCCATTGTGCAATTGGTGCAAAACACTTTTTAATTTTGCACTGTTTATTGAGCAATCCAAACCCTTACACTTTTAATTGATGAAAAGACGAAAATAAAGCATCTGTCAAACCGCCCGGTGGCCATTTTTATTGATTGCTTTTGTTCATAGACGGGGAAAGCTTGATAGCGTGTAGGATAATTAAGTTTAATCAACAATCTGTTCCCGTTTTTTCAGTCATTGAATTTTCCTGAATTTTCCTGAATCATGTGGTGGGGGAAAATCATGAAAGTACGGGAACGCTCTCATTGCATTTCCTGAAAATTGACAACCAAAAGTGTAAGTTTTCTTGTGTAAGTTTTTCTTTTTCGATTGATCGCAATTAATCGTAGTACGGGAACATATCTAATAGGTCTGTTCCCGTACTTTCAGTCACTGAATTTTACTGAATCATGTGGTGGGGGAATTCATGAAAAGTACGGGAACGCTCTCAATGAATTTCCTGAAAATCGAGAAACAAAAGTATCAGTTTTCGGTTTGTGGGAGAACAATAGTGATTATAACGTCATCCTTAGCAGTAATAAACTATCGCCACAAAAATATTCGACCTTCATAGCAAATTACGCAAAAAATATGTTGCTTGCCGCGCACATTTGAAAATATTTACTCGCGCCACACCGTTTGACACTTTTCAGTAGGTTTGGGAGAACAATAGTGATTATAAAGTCATCCTAAGCGGTAATAAATTATCGCCACAAAAATATTCGACCTTCATAGCAACATTACGCAAAAAATATGTTGCTTGCTGCGCACATTTGAAAATATTTACTCCGTTTGACACTTTTCAGTATTTTTCAGTAGCTCAGACCCTACTGAAATTTACTGAAAGAGGGGAAATTTTCAGTTTTCAGTAAAACGGAGTACGGGAACAGCTTCATTGCAATTAATCGCGATTAATAGCAATTAATCGTAGTACGGGAACATACCTAATATAAATTGACGTCATTTAGGTGAAGAAAATTGTTCGAACGATGAAAACCGGTGTGAATAAACAATTAAAAGCAACCTGGGAGATTGACTTGGGCTACTATTTAGGAATGCCACGTGCAGATTATGATGCTAAATGATCTAAACGCATCGTTTGTATATATTTCATGTGTAGATGTTTTCTGTTACGTTGGGAGGCAAACCGATTGATTGAAATTAAATTAGCAAGTGTTTTGGTCGTGAAAATTTAACTCGTAGTTTTAAACGATATTCAGTTTGATTTCAAATATATCAATTTTAGGAAATTTAAGGGAATTTTAGATTTGATGGCTATGTTTGTCTGCAAATTAACTTTTCTAAATGGTACTTTTTATACTATAGCTAACCTTTTTATGTTAATAGAAAATACGTTGAATAAGGTGGCTAATCAAGAAACAATATTATTGCTCTTGCATTATTTGCATCAGCACAAAAATGAATATTCATGCAAAAACATTTTCCTCTCTAAATGCTGGTACTGAGCTAATCGTGAAGCTAAATTTTGATATGTCTCCATTATCTGGTCATTCTTTCGAGCGAAAATTTTGGCAATGGAGAAAAGCAGAGACTGCTCATTTCTGACGGATAAAATGTCAAGAATTTCACTTTTCGATCGATTTTCTTATTGGAAAGACATTTGCACTGCTCCATTTTCAAATTGAAACACCAAATGTCACTTGGCGTGAAATGATTGGAGACATGTTTCAGTGCCACCTACGTTTTCAAAGCGAAAGCAACTTCGAAGCAACTTTTCATGCTAAGAACAGAGTACAACTCTTGCTTATTTTCAAGCTAAATTTTCGCCGAAACCAGTTTCACGTTAAATTTTGTCTGAAAATTTCACGTGAAATCGAATACAGTACTATGCTTAACAAGAACGACAAGAAGTAATTCAGTTTTGACTAGAAAGCACATCCGATCACAATGTATATAATTTGAAATGGAAATATGGGACAAACGTGACCTTCATGTAAATCTGAATGTTTTTAGTATTTAATTCAAATATTAAAAAGGCTTTTAGGTCAAAAGTAGCTGAAATCGGCCAATTTTGGGTTAGAGTGGTTTGGGACATGACGGGCCAAGCAAGACCTATTGCTGTAATACAAACATTTTGGTTTTGTAGGGGTGTAAGGGGTTTTTTTGGCCATAGTTATGCAAAAACTGCTTTTACAGTGCTTTTCGATGATTGAAATTGGTCGGAGAGTATAATAATGATATTTTAAGGACGAAAATTTTTTTTGATAGGAAGCATTGAGCAAAAACGTCCTGCATGAATTTGGGGACCTTTTTAAGTAGTTTCGGGCAAAATTTCCATACAAGTCTAGGAAAAAGCGGCCTAGTTTCGAAGATACGGCAAAATACTATTGCTGTGACACAAACATTTCGCTTTTGTAGGGGAGTAAGGGGTTTTTTGGCCATAGTTTGGCAAAAACTACCTTTATGGCGCTTTCGATGATTGAAAGTAGTTGGGGAGTACAATAGTGATATTTTAAGGACGAAAAAATTTTTGATAGGGAGAATCGGGCAAAAACGTTCAACTTTCCCAAAAATCTTTTTTTTTGTCTAGCTTGAATTCGGGGACCTTTCGGAGTTATTCACGCCAAATTTCTATACAAGTCTGGAAAGATACGGCAAAATGCACAGTTTTTCCGGACAGTTTTTCGTTGGATTTAATTTTGCCGTATCTTCGAAACTAGGTCGCTTTTTCTAAACTTGTATAGAAATTTCGCCCAAAACTACCCAGAAAGGTTCCCGAATTCATGGTAGACAAGAAACATTTTGGGAAATATGGACATTGGGTCGGAGGTCAGAGGTCAGAGGTCGAAAATTGCTTCATTTCTCTCGGCCCATTTCGTATCCATTCCTCTCATATCTATGACGGGTCGTAATACAGATTAATGACGTCAAACTAGACTGTCAAAGTGTCGCGAAAAACACTCGCAGTCTTATGGGACGTCCGCGGGAAAATGTTAATTGTACAGGTTGTGTTAAAGAGAGTGATGTGAAAATAAAGTAATAGCTGCAAAACAGTGCTAGTTAGAGTTGGGTCGTATTCAGATTTTTACATTCCTAGGTATTCCGAGTACGAGTACAAAAAAATACCTATTCCAAATACCTGTTCCAAAAACACTAGCTAGTATTTTTTGAAGTATGTACATATATACACACACAAGTACATGCGATTTGCAGTGATGTAATGAAACGGTATGGTATGCCCCCCCACCCACCAGACACAAAGTTCCCGTGCAGCTTGTCCGTAACTATCCAATGGTCGCTCACGTATTTGGCAAGTGTTTCTCCAATCTAGGAGCCATCTAAGGGGAAACAAGCGAATTCAATCAATTAAATTTGATTTTCATTTTAATATATGCACAAAACACCTCCTGTATTCGTTCAAATTACCAGTGTCGAAAAATTTACTATGATAGGACCAACTAATCCTGTTGCCATCTATATGACTTTTCATCGATCGATGCCTGATACCAAACTTTCCCTGGCTAATCTAAAACAGTCGGTTTTCCATTTTGCCTCACTGAAGCATGAATTTGTCGAAAATTTTATTAAGAAATGATAAAAAAAATGTTACGTCTATTAAACATGCACCCACTAGGAGGCCAACCTCTTCGGTAAGGCTGGACATGAGTCACAACCCCGGTAGGGTTGTAGTTCAGTCACGAGGAGAGCTTCAGCACAGCCGGAGAAGCCAACTGGCGAACCAAAAAGTATCTAAACATTTTGAGTGCTACATTCAGTTTTTCCGGTGGATTTCATTTTACCGCATCTTAGAAACTAGGCCGCTTTTTCCCATATTTGTATGGAAATTTCTCCCGAAACAACTCAGAAAGATCCTGGATTGATACTAGACAAAAATTTTTTTTTAAATACCACTATTGAATTCCTCGACCATTTTCAATCATTGAAAGCGCCGTAAAGGTAGTTTTTGCCAAACTATGGCTAAAAACCCCCTTACTCCCCTACAAAACCGAAATGTTTGTATCACAGCAATAGGACTTGGCCCGTTATATACGAAACCACTCTAACCCAAAATTGGCCGATTCCAGCTACTTTTGCCATATCTTCGAAACTAGGCTGCTTTTTCCTAGACTTGTATGGAAATTTCGCCTGAAACAACTCAGAAAGGTCTTTGAAAACATGCTAAACCAAAACGAAACTTTTGGAAAATATGGACGCTTTTGCCCAAATTCCCCTATCAAAAATTTTTTCGTCCTTAAAATATCACTAATATACTTCCTGACCACTTTCAATCATCGAAAGTGCTCTAAAGGCAGTTTGTGCCAAACTATGACCAAAAAACCCCTTACTCCCCTACAAAACCGAAATTTTTGTATCACAGCAATAGGTCTTGGCTCGTTATGTCCCAAACCACACTAACCCGAAATTGGCCGATTTTGTCCGATTTCAGATACTTTTGCCCTAAAAACTTTTTGAATAATGGAATAAAATACGTGCCCAGTTTCCCCTATAACAATTTTTTTCGCCTTTAAAATATCACTAATATACTCCTCGACCACTTTCAATCATCGAAAGCGCGGTAAAGGCAGTTTTTGACAAACTATGGCCAAAAAACCCCTTCCTCCCTTATAAAACCTAAATTTTTGTTACACAGCAATAGGTCTTGGCCCGTTATGTGCCAAACAACTCTAACCCAAACTTGGCCGATTTTGTCCGATTTTGTCCGATTTCAGCTACATTTGCCCTAAAAACCTAAACCTAAAGTCCCAAAATACTCGCAAGCACGAAAATACTCTATACAAAAATATGCTAAACGAAAATACTTGCAAGTTCCAAAATACTCGATACGAGTATATAAGTTTTACTGTCGGACTCCACTTAGTACAAAAAAAAAATATTAAATCAATTAAAACTTCAGTGTTTTTACTTTGATTTGTATTGTACGACTCAATAAAGGTCTTAACCGTAAAACGCTCAAATTAAGACTAACTTAATATATGTTTCAAAGGTTTTTTCATTGCCTCAACTCTCACCGTGGAAGTGCAGGTTCAATGGAATTTGAACCTTGCACAAAGTTGCACTCAAGTGCAGACATGGTGTCAGCAAAAATTATGAAGGCACAAGTGTCCGGTTAACTGAAATTTTGCGGTACACGAGTTTTGCAATGCATGAAATTAGAGAATGCATGATAGTTTTCATCATGATCATCGAGGCTCTACAGCCCGAATCGAGCCTTCGCCTCCTTAATACGTCGCCTCCATTCGTCTCGGTTCAGTGACCGCATCCTCCAGTTCGGTGCTCCCAGAAGTGACCTGCTGTCGGCATCGATCGAATCCTCCCAGCGCTTGCGTGGCTTACCGACTGGCCTGGCTCCGCTCGCTCGCCCCCTTGAGAGACCGTTTGGGATTCGATTATCGCTCATTCGTTCGACGTGGCCAGCCCATTGTAATTTTTGTAGTCGTATGACGGTAGAGACTTCCGACTCGTCATATATGGTATACAGCTCGTTGTTGTATCGGATTCGCCATCCATCTTCGTCCCGTATTGGACCGAAGATCCTTCGCAATACCTTTCTCTCGAACGTACTCAAGGCTTTTTCAGAAGCCTGGGTCATTGTCCAGGTTTCGCTTCCGTAGCATAGCACAGGTCTAATAATCGTTTTATAGATGCGAAGCTTCGTATTCCTGTGTACGCATCGAGATTTCAAAATGGGAAGCACCGAAAAGAATGTCGTATTGGTTAATTGAACCGGTCGTTTGATTTCGTCAAGCTCATTCCCATCCTTCGAGAGGTTTGTCCCTAGGTACACGAAGTTGTCCACATTTTCAAGATTATAGTCCCCTATTGTTATATTTTGTCTTATTGGCGTCCTTCTCCTTGATTGAGTCATAACTTTTGTTTTTTGTTCGTTAATTTGAAGATCAACTTCCTTGGCGGTTTCGTCTAAAGCTACAAATACTTCCTTGGCGTCATTGAACGAACGTGACATAATGTTGATGTCATCAGCGTAGGCTACTAGCTGTGTCGACTTAAATAATAGAGTTCCTCTCGTGTCAGCGGGGATTTTTCTGATGACATATTCAAGCGCTTAAAGAGTACCGGAGCTAATCCATCCCCTTGTTTTAGTCCTGTGTTCGTGGAAAACGAGTTGGGCATATTATTCTGGATCAGCACTTGTGACGTGGAGTCGGTCATGGTCATTATCACCAGTCGTACAAACTTTGCTGGGATTCCGAACTGCAGCATGATGATATACAATGCAGTTCTGTTGATGCTGTCGTACGCTTGTTTGAAATCGACGAATATTTGATAGACATCAATGTTGAATTCCCAGCAATTTTCCAAAATTTGTTTGACCGTAAATATTTGGTCAGTTGTCGATCTTCCACGTCTGAAACCACCTTGATATTCTCCAAGAATTTTCTCAGCGTGATGGGAAATCCTTAACTTTAAAATCTTTGTCAAGAGTTTGTACGACGTACAAAGTAGTGATATGCCCCTGTAGTTTTGCATAGCAGTTTATCTCCTTTCTTGTGAATGGGACATATAACACTTTTTCGCCACTCATCCGGCATCGTTTCTTGTTGCCAGATGCTTGTCACCAATCCATGGATAGCCCTTAAAACGGAAATCCCGAATGTCTTCAGGAGCTCCGCGGGGATCCCATCGATGGCCGGTGCTTTGTTGGGTTTCAAGCGGTCCATGGCCTGCCGGACTTTATCTAGTGTAGGAGGGTGAGATGTGGCACTATCAGGGTATGTACCAATTAGTGATGGCGATTCGTCGGGTGCGGGGACATTTCCATTTAGTAATTTCAGGAAATAGGACGCCCATCTTTCCTTCACCTGTTCCGAGCCACTTATGATGCTTCCGTCGGCAGGCCTACATAGGCTAGTTCGTGGTTTAAAGCCTTGTTTTAAGTGCCTCACTACTTTGTACGCTTGTCGAGTGTTGTTAGCCATAAAGTTGTCATTCATGTTATTCAACATGGTGTCAAAATGCTTTCGTATCTTACGACTAATTATTCTATTAGCTACTCTCCGAAGATCGTCGTATTTTTCTTTCTTGGCTCTAGTCGGTCGTTCAATGTGGATTTCGTAGGCCGCATTCTTTTCGTCCAACGCGGCTTGACATTCCTCGTCGAACCATTCATTTCTGCGTTGCCCGGCTGTGTATCCCACTACTTTTTCGGCTGCTACATTCACTGCGCTTTTGATCGTAGTCCACACTTCGTTGATAGACGTGGTGTTAGGCATGGAAGCTAGTTCCATTTCCAGAGCAGATCAATACTTGACTTCCACCGTCTTATTTCGAAGCTTGACGACATCGAACTTGCGTCTTGAACTTGCTCTGGCTTCATACGACATTGATATGCGACATCGATATCAAGTCTTCACTAAGTAGTGGTCGGAGTCGCAGTTGGCCCCACGGAAGGTTCACACATCTAAAATACTGGAGGCCCACCTTTTCTGAATCAGAATATGATCAATCTGATGAAAGGTGCGGCCGTCCGGGGATGTCCATGTCTTTTGTGAATGTCGCGATGGGGGAAACACGTGGAGCTTACGATGAGGTTTCTGCTACTCGCAAAATCGACAAGTCGTTGTCTATTGTCGTTGCATAGGTCGTGGAGACTAAATTGGCCGGTGGTACCGCGATGTGTTTCCTCCTTTGCAACCTTTGCGTTGAAGTCGCCCAGCAGGATTTTCACATCATTTGATGGCAGTGAATCATATAGCCTTTCCAGAAGGTTGTAAAAATTATCTTTCACTGCCTCATCCTTATCTTCAGTGGGGGCGTGAACGTTAATGAGCCAAACGTTAAAAAACTTTGCACGAATGCGGCTCGCACACAATCTTTCATTGACAGGCTTGAAGTCGATTATTTGCGGTTTCATTCTTCTGCCCACAATGAAGGCCACTCCAAATTCTTGACTTTCCGATGACTTTCCGCTTTTGAAGATTGTGTACGATCTCATGTCCATAATCTCAGCACCAATAGTTTTGCAATGTATAAAATTAGAGAATACGTGGTATATGACATGATTATATGATATTTGACTTAGGTTCTGACATTGTAACCCCTCCACCGCAAGATTGAGGCTCCGACGAAATTATGTGTTTACAACTTTTGTTAATGATTTTTCGTCTTAATATAATTTTCTTACATATGACATGGAGTATTGCTATGATAGCGATTGAAATAATAGTCGTATTGATTCCTATGTTTGCAACATGGTAAGTATGATTTTTATATTCAAGTTTTTGTAATAAGTTTCTATTATGAATATTCTCTAAGTACAGTTCTCTTACGTTTAATTCTTTTACTACCTCATGTTCCTTAGTTCTGGTTACAAAGTTTGGTAAAATTATTTTATCCAAAACAGTATTTTCATAATTCGTAAAAATTTTATTTTTAATAGAAATTTTGCAATTTTTGAATTTGATGAGGTAGTTCCCACTAATATCGACATTTATTTTACTACAATTATTCATTACATTAGTTCTAACTAGGTTTTTTGTAATGATGATACCGGAGATAATATCTTTGATTTCCTCATTTGTTACTATGGTTTTGTTACATAATGCTTCCTTTGAGTTGATAATGCCATCTATGCAACTGTCAATCAACGGTATTAAGTTTTTTTCCAAGCTTTCCTTGACCGGTAACTTATATATATTAGTATCGTATACAGCCATAGATATGAAAGAATATGGATACGAAATGGCTATCCGTGTACCCATACGTGAATGTGCCTTTTTTAATACACGCACAACATTGCTCTCTTACAAAAATTCTGCTCAGTGCGCCCCTTTCTACCGCACTCAGCACCGAAAAGCCCTAATTCTCCCCCTCTTTTACGAGAAATGCTACCAGAGTACGAACGCAAGCGCCGCATGCTAAAAAGAAAAGCCAATTTCCACGCGGTGAACAAAGTCTTGTCAAAATTCACACGTGTTTTTTCTGATTGTAGGGTAAGATCGGATACAAGGCGTTTGTTTTATATATTTTGTAAGTACACACAAAAAGCATTTAATGCATGTTAATAGGTCTGTTCGCGTACTACGATTAATTGCAATTAATTGCAATGAAGCCGTTTTTGTACTCCGTTTTACTGAATACTGAAAATTTCCCCTCTCTCAGTAAAATTCAGTAGGATCTGAGCTACTGAAAAATACTGAAAACTGTCAAACAGTTTTTGGCGTAATGTTATTATGAAAGACGATTATTTTTGTGGCGATAGTTTATCGCCGCTTAGGATGACTTTATAATAACTTTTGTTCTCCCAAAAACCGACAACTGACCCCTTTTTTTTTCAATTTTCAGGAAATGCAATGAGAGCGTTTTCGTACTTCTCCTGAATTTCCCCTACCACATGATTCAGGAAAATTCAGTAAAATTCAGTGACTGAAAGTACGCGAACAGACCTAATATTGCGTTTATATGTTGTATCAAGTATTTATGTACATATAAACCTCACAACAGTTTGATTATTCCAATTTTAACCAAATTTTTATGTAATTGTTTGCAGTTATCTGAAAACAACAATTGCATAAGCGAGTTTAAGCATTAGGAAATTATTAATTTGTGAGAGAAACGCTCTTGCATTAAGCATTCATGTACATGCACATACATTAAATGAAAGCAAGGTGCAAGAAGTTCATACAATTGTTTAATGTTTTCCCATGCTGCCATGCTCCCCTATCGCCAGTTTGGCTAGTCTCACACATTCGTATCTCATTCTCACACCAATAGACAGTAGGTCGAAAATTGAATCATTTCTCAGCTGCGATTTCTAATCCATTCTCTCTTATATCTGTGTATACAGCGGACGTTTAGTCCGCGGACTAAACACCAAATTTCACCTAAATTTATTAGTCCACGTGCTGTATACACTCGTGGACCGACCTAAATTTAGGTCGGTCCACAATTTCAAGCGACCTGACCTAAATATAGGTCGTGGACTATAATCGTTGTAAACACACGCGACCTAAACATTGATTTTTGTGTGACTATTAATAATGTATGTATGTTGAATATAAGCTCATAACATTCCTCTTTGACACAAAATCATTGAAATAAACATGTTTGAGAGACAAATGAAACGATAAATACAGTGCATGAAGGAAAATTAAACTAAATGACAGCTGTCATATACGGAAGAGGACTAAATTCCACCTAGGCAAATTTTAGGTCGGGTTCGTTGTAATCACCTGAGGACTAAGTTCATTTAGTCCGCGCTTTAAGTCAGGTCACTTTTGGTCCGACCGGTGTAAACCGGTACATTATTATTGTCGTCAATTAGGACTTTGTTAGTGTGCAACGACAAGGACTTCTTATTTGAGTCAGGAATTAGGTTCAATGAGTACTTTAGAGTATTTTAGATTCGAAAGTTGGGGTATGAGTAAAGCTATTATGTAGCAAATAGATATTGGCCGAGGCCCAGCGAGCCGAAGTCAGACGAGGCCGCCAACATGTGGACGGCATTTGACAGCTCGTCATGAATCGCCTTGGCTCGTGCTCAAAATCCATTCCGATCGGATGTGGCACGAGCGCCGGTGAGTGCTGTCAAAGTCGCTTGTCTGGGCCGTCCACACACTCGGGCTCGCCAGATCTCGCCTGGGCTCGGCCAATATCTATTTGGCACATTACAATTGTATCTTGGTAAGTTGTAACAATAGTTTTAATATTTTGGTAACTTTCTAAATTTGGAATGAATTTTAACTCTTCTGCTGAGAGTATGTTTTTTGATAATATTCCGAGTCTGCTGGAGAGAAGTACTTGTTCAATGTTGTCTATATGGTTTTTAAGTAATGTTATGTCGTAGTTTATATGGTATGCATATTGCATGAGTTTTACTTCGTCTTCCAATGTCGTAATGCGGTTAGCGTATTCGTTAGTGAAATTGTCTATATATTGTTTCAGATATTTTTGTTGATGATTGATGTGAGTGGTTATATTTTCGATTTGACCCGATAGCTGTCTGTTTATTGAAATTTGTCTATTGTTTTCCTGGATTAGTTTTCCGTTGCTATTGTATGGTTCGTTAAGTCTGGTCTCAATTTCTATTTCGTCTTCTTGGTCCATGGTTCCAGCAATAATTTTTAAACCTTTGCCTCTTAGATTGATGAGTCCACGTTTGTTCCTAAAGTGTGGCTTGATACTTTTAATTTTGTTTTCCAATAAGATGAAACTTTGGTTTAGAGTTTGATATATAGGTCCTATTAATTCAGATTTTGATTGAAGCGCCATAAAATTGGATTTTATATAATTTGCTGAAGTTTCATATGTTGCTAAGTTAACTATATGTAACACTTTGTGATAGTGGTTGATCATGTTAATAGTTCTTAGATCGAGGGTACTATATCCGTTGTTGCTGTTCAGGTCATTAACATGAATTTCCTGACTTTGGGCATAAAATGTGTTGGTGAAGAGTAAGAATGTTGATAGAAACCAAATCATCATTGTGGTATTTTTCATTTGCGTGTAAAAAGCTATGAGTTCTGTTAGTAGTATCATATACAGCGGACGTTTAGTCCGCGGACTAAACACCAAATTTCACCTAAATTTTTTAGTCCACGTGCTGTATACACTCGTGGACCGACCTAAATTTAGGTCGGTCCACAATTTCAAGCGACCTGACCTAAATATAGGTCGTGGACTATAATCGTTGTAAACACACGCGACCTAAACATTGATTTTTGTGTGACTATTAATAATGTATGTATGTTGAATATAAGCTCATAACATTCCTCTCTGACACAAAATCATTGAAATAAACATGTTTGAGAGACAAATGAAACGATAAATACAGTGCATGAAGGAAAATTAAACTAAATGACAGCTGTCATATACGGACGAGGACTAAATTCCACCTAGGCAAATTTTAGGTCGGGTTCGTTGTAAACACCTGAGGACTAAGTTCATTTAGTCCGCGCTTTAAGTCAGGTCACTTTTGGTCCGACCGGTGTAAACCGGTACATTATTATTGTCGTCAATTAGGACTTTGTTAGTGTGCAACGACAAGGACTTCTTATTTGAGTCAGGAATTAGGTTCAATGAGTACTTTAGAGTATTTTAGATTCGAAAGTTGGGGTATGAGTAAAGCTATTATGTAGCAAATAGATATTGGCCGAGGCCCAGCGAGCCGAAGTCAGACGAGGCCGCCAACATGTGGACGGCATTTGACAGCTCGTCATGAATCGCCTTGGCTCGTGCTCAAAATCCATTCCGATCGGATGTGGCACGAGCGCCGGTGAGTGCTGTCAAAGTCGCTTGTCTGGGCCGTCCACACACTCGGGCTCGCCAGATCTCGCCTGGGCTCGGCCAATATCTATTTGGCACATTACAATTGTATCTTGGTAAGTTGTAACAACAGTTTTAATATTTTGGTAACTTTCTAAATTTGGAATGAATTTTAACTCTTCTGCTGAGAGTATGTTTTTTGATAATATTCCGAGTCTGCTGGAGAGAAGTACTTGTTCAATGTTGTCTATATGGTTTTTAAGTAATGTTATGTCGTAGTTTATATGGTATGCATATTGCATGAGTTTTACTTCGTCTTCCAATGTCGTAATGCGGTTAGCGTATTCGTTAGTGAAATTGTCTATATATTGTTTCAGATATTTTTGTTGATGATTGATGTGAGTGGTTATATTTTCGATTTGACCCGATAGCTGTCTGTTTATTGAAATTTGTCTATTGTTTTCCTGGATTAGTTTTCCGTTGCTATTGTATGGTTCGTTAAGTCTGGTCTCAATTTCTATTTCGTCTTCTTGGTCCATGGTTCCAGCAATAATTTTTAAACCTTTGCCTCTTAGATTGATGAGTCCACGTTTGTTCCTAAAGTGTGGCTTGATACTTTTAATTTTGTTTTCCAATAAGATGAAACTTTGGTTTAGAGTTTGATATATAGGTCCTATTAATTCAGATTTTGATTGAAGCGCCATAAAATTGGATTTTATATAATTTGCTGAAGTTTCATATGTTGCTAAGTTAACTATATGTAACACTTTGTGATAGTGGTTGATCATGTTAATAGTTCTTAGATCGAGGGTACTATATCCGTTGTTGCTGTTCAGGTCATTAACATGAATTTCCTGACTTTGGGCATAAAATGTGTTGGTGAAGAGTAAGAATGTTGATAGAAACCAAATCATCATTGTGGTATTTTTCATTTGCGTGTAAAAAGCTATGAGTTCTGTTAGTAGTATCATATACAGCGGACGTTTAGTCCGCGGACTAAACACCAAATTCCACCTAAAGTTTTTAGTCCACGTGCTGTATACACTCGTGGACCGACCTAAATTTAGGTCGGTCCACGATTTCAAGTGACCTGACCTAAATATAGGTCGTGGACTATAATCGTTGTAAACACACGCGACCTAAACATTGATTTTTGTGTGACTATTAATAATGTATGTATGTTGAATATAAGCTCATAACATTCCCCTATGACACAAAATCATTGAAATAAACATGTTTGAGAGACAAATGAAACGATAAATATAGTGCATGAAGGAAAATTAAACTAAATGACAGCTGTCATATACGGACGAGGACTAAATTCCACCTAGGCAAATTTTAGGTCGGGTTCGTTGTAAACACCTGAGGACTAAGTTCATTTAGTCCGCGCTTTAGGTCAGGTCACTTTTGGTCCGACCGGTGTAAACCGGTACAGTCTCAATGTGTCTGTATTAGTTTTAGTTTAAGTAACGCATGTTGGTGTTGACAATATGGAGGGTATAGAAAGAAATAATTTTTCCCTATGGTAAACGGTTATGAAAGAAGTTTTCCTTGGATTATTTCAAGTATCATACGGTTTCGTAAGTAGGGAATGTCTGTTTGCGTAAATGTAAGTTCACGTCCTTTTGTAATATATTCAGCTATTATGCAACTAAATACACGGCAGTCACTTGTGTTTGACATCGCATTGGTGTGTCGAGTACATTTTCTTTTGTGAAATGAGTTGTGTCATAGTTTGATTTAAGTTTACCAATTGATTCCTTCTTTAAGTAATCTTCTAGGCTATGTGAGGGATTAGTATTCTGTCTGCCTAACGAGTCGTAATATGTAATTGTTTTATTTCTAAAATCTATAATGGCTAGGCACCAATGTGAATTGTTGATATGAACCGCTATAATTATCATATCGTAAGAGAAAATGTTTATCGTTTGAGTCCAGGATCTGACTCCTTCGTAGCCAGATTGTAAAAGTTTTAATGTGAAAAAAGTATTCATCGCATATACATGAATTCTATCGGAGTCTGTTTGATTATTTTCACTTCTATCTTGAATGAGTTTTACATAATATATAAAAGTTTTACATAATATATAATATATACAGTTTTACATAACATATAATATATAATACATAATATATAAAAATATTGTCATTAAGCCAATTACTGCCTATAAGTGTGGAAATGTCACGTCTAGTGATTTGTAAACCAAATTTGGAGATAAGCGTCTCATTTTCTGGGCCTTGATATTTCGCTTTTTGTATCAGGGAATTTTGTTCGTTAGTAAATGGTGGAAATTCCTTCAAAACAGACGGGTTTTCGCGATTATAACAGGGGTCGTCAAAGGTAGTTAGTTTTTTCGATTTGTGTTTTCTACGTTTCGTTTTAAATTTAAGGCTAAAAGTAGGGCTTTCAATGGTTTGGTACCTCTTTTTCCGTTTTACGTGTGATTTGTAATATTTGTGTCCAGAGTCAGTCCCAATGTGGTCTTCATTGAATTTTCTTGCAGATACTTTCCTAAATTTGGCATGGTTTTTTCCGCCTCTGACTTCTTTCAGGAAGACTGGCCCTTCTTGTATGCTTGTTTCTTCGCGATCTTTGTTTGCTTTGCTAATAGCTTTTTCTTTCAATTTAATCATTCTTTCTTTGATACTCGGATAGTCTGCTGGAGTTACGACGCCCGAAAGGAAATCTTTAGGTCTAAATCCTGTAGTAAAGTGTATGGTTTTATTGTAGAACATAACGGCCTTGAGTACTTTAGTTTCTACTGTATCAGTATCTTTTTCTGGATCATGCCTTAACAATCGTATGTGTCCATTTAGTGTGTTATGAAACCGATTTACGTCTGCGTTAGAGGTGTGGTTATTATTTGACGTATAAGGGATTCCAATATTACGTTCTTTGAAAAAATCCTGGAGGGGGAGTGCTTTGCAGCCTAATTCATTGTCAATTATCAACTTTTTTATTTGTCCCACTACACCTAGATACTGCAGAGTGACACGCTTAAATTCTGTCCAAGTTCTGCCGAGTATTTTGAAAGCTTGCGCGAATTTAGAGAATCGGTCTATGAAGGTAACGAATATTGTTTTATCAAGACTATAATAAACATCTGCTTGTATTATGTCTCCGGGTGTGTTCGGGGTTTCGGTGATTTTAAATTTTCTTTTATCGGATGCCGGTCGTATTTTTCAACATTACATATTTCGCAATTATCATTGAATTGTGTCACACGGATTTTCAGTTTGGGGTTATAAAATTTCATTTTGAGCTCTCTAAATACTTCGTCTATCCCTCTGTGGTTGTTACGAAGGTGTTCCTTTTTTTATCTCTTCTACTAGTTTTTCTTCGTCTAGAATATCTTCGAGTAATGTTTCGCAGCGTATTAAGGCTGGTACTGAGTTCGAGTTCACGTGAAATTTTGACATGTCTCCATTATCTGGTCATTCTTTCGAGCGAAAAATTTGACAATGTAGACTAGTGGAGACGAACGTGTGACAGTGGCAGTAGTGACAGTTTAAATTGTCATCAGTTGCCCCCGTCAAGAATATGGCTTTTCAGAAATATTCGAACATGGAGCAGTCGTTGTTCACGAGATTAGTGCGATTGAGTGGGTGAGTGAATACATCGAATCGGGAGATGAGTATCAAAGTGCCAATAGTGGTTTCGTATATGACTATCAGCTGATTAATGTAGACGATTTCAATGGAGTTCGTGAGTCGGCTGAAGCCAAAGCAGCTAAAATAGCAGCTATAGCAAGAATATTGAACACACTCCCCCGCTTTAAACCCCACCATTCAAGCATCTGGAAGGATAAATTAAAAAAAAATCGTTAGTAGTGATTGAGTCGACCGATAAAGCAAGACAAAAAAGTTTAGCGTTTCAATAGGTCTGTTTCCGTACTTTCAGCAAACTGCAGCAGTAACAGAATTTGGCAGCTGGCTTCTTTTTGCTGCAAAATTTGGCTTGCATTTGGCTTGCAGCAAAAGTACGGAAATGACTTGCTGCGAATCTATTTGAATATATTATAATAGATTTAAGTACGGAAACAGACCTAATGTCTTCCTTTTCATTTTGTTCGCGAAAGAATTAAATATAGATTTTTAGTATTAATAATGTTGCAAAAATTCAATGCAAGACCGACCTTCTATTCAGTTATATATGGGCTACTGTTCAATCCGAAAATATTATTGGATTGTAATGTAAGAAAATCTATCAAGCTTTACGTACAGTAGTGCTACTGCGGATAGAATTTTTTCTCACGAATTCAGTTCATTAAAAATGAAACTTAATTTTAATTACGAATATTTTTTCTTTCAGAATTGGAAACTCCAGATTGTCTAATTTATATGACATATCCTGTCAATATCAATGAATTCATTTTTAAAGTAAGAGCTCCAAACAATGCTCACATAGGTTTTGCAAGTGATCGTATTTTTACAAAACGAAAAGGAGTTGATTATCGGAGGGTGGCGCAACAAAAAATCTGCATTAACGTTAAGCAGAAATGCACAAAATCTTGTTGAAATCTATACACCAGGAATATTGCATCCTGAAGAGTATAGAGGCTTTTGGATTCGGTGGCAAAATCAAGTACATATTTTTAACTTTTATTGCAGCACTAATTTCTAACCATTAATCAACTTTTTCCAGATTTTGTCAATTGGCCGAGAAGGCGAAAATGCACCATTTATTTCATATGAAATGCGTTCACGTATTGTCATAAAGAGTGTTGGTGTATGCACAGGATGGGGTGCATCCGGTTCATGGATAGTTGAAAGTATACAGTTTATTTTCTTCGATAACTAGATAGTGCTATGATTGTCGCTACCTAGCCAGCATATTTTGATCCTTCAACAGGGAAAACAACAAATTTTTTATAGCTCCACCGTCAGCTGAATTTCCTCAAGAACAAATGTATCCGTCGCTGCCGTGCAATGGTCCTGGAAGGTGGATTCAAGTGACAAAGGGAAGAAAACCTGCGGATGCTACACCATGCAGCGAAGATAGTGAACCACTATATATTGGCCGAGGGATTCATCAGCGTGCCTTAACTCCTGGAAAAGTTCGAAAACAATGTCTTATACTAAATTTATTAAGGTAGTCCCTTCAGAACGCGTTCTTCGCATTGCTTGGGGCGGAAGTGAACATTCTTTGAGGGTGTATGAAGTTTTATGCGGAACTGGTTATCAATGGATGTCTGCGTCTGGAGGAAGTATACCTCCGCAAGCTATTATAGCTGGTCAAAGTGAGAGTGGTGAAGCTCTTTTTCTTGGATGTGTCATACACAATGGAAAAACTAAACCTATAAAAGTTCACCCATCACATGGCTCTTGCTATATCGCATACGAAGGCCGAGAGATTGGATACGATGATTATGAGATTTTGGTTTCAAATTGAGAGCTGTTTGTAACGAAACAACTGTCAATCAACGGTATTAAGTTTTTTTCCAAGCTTTCCTTGACCGGTAACTGATATATATTAGTATCGTATACAACCATAGATATGAAAGAATATGGATACGAAATGGCTATCCGTGTACCCATACATGAATGTGCCTTTTTTAATACACGCACAACATTGCTCTCTTACAAAAATTCCGCTCAGTGCGCCCCTTTCTACCGCACTCAGCACCGAAAAGCCCTAATTCTCCCCCTTTTTTACGAGAAATGCTACCAGAGTACGAACGCAAGAAAAAAGAAAAGCCAATTTCCACGCGGTGAACAAAGTCTTGTCAAAATTCACACCTGTTTTTTCTGATTGTAGGGTAAGATCGGATACAAGGCGTTTGTTTTATATATTTTGTATGTACACACAAAAAGCATTTAATGCATGTTAATATTGCGTTTATATGTTGTATCAAGTATTAATGTACATATAAACCTCACAACAGTTTGATTATTCCAATTTTAACAAAATTTTTATGCAATTGTTTGCAGTTATCTGAAAACAACAATTGCATAAGCGAGTTTAAGCATTAGGAAATTATTAATTTGTGAGAGAAACGCTCTTGCATTCAGCATTCATGTACATGCACATACATTAAATGAAAGCAAGGTGCAAGAAGTTCATACAATTGTTTAATGTTTTTCCATGCTGCCATGCTCCCCTATCGCCGGTTTGGCTTGTCTCACACATTCGTATCTCATTCTCACACCAATAGACAGTAGGTCGAAAATTGGATCATTTCTCAGCTGCGATTTCTAATCCATTCTCTCTTATATCTGTGTATACAGCGGACGTTTAGTCCGCGGACTAAACACCAAATTCCACCTAAATTTTTTAGTCCACGTGCTGTATACACTCGTGGACCGACCTAAATTTAGGTCGGTCCACGATTTCAAGCGACCTGACCTAAATATAGGTCGTGGACTATAATCGTTGTAAACACACGCGACCTAAACATTGATTTTTGTGCGACTATTAATAATGTATGTATGTTGAATATAAGCCCATAACATTCCCCTTTGACACAAAACCATTGAAATAAACATGTTTGAGAGACAAATGAAACGATAAATACAGTGCATGAAGGAAAATTAAACTAAATGACAGCTGTCATATACGGACGAGGACTAAATTCCACCTAGGCAAATTTTAGGTCGGGTTCGTTGTAAACACCTGAGGACTAAGTTCATTTAGTCAATGCCTTCTATATGTACGGGCCGTAATGCAGAATGGTGACGTCAGAGCATCGGACCAAATGTCGCGAAAAACACACGTAGTCTTATGGGACGTCCGCGGGAAAATGTTAATTGTACGGGTTATGGTAAAGTGAGTTTAATGAAAACTAAGTGGTAACATGCGAAACAGTGCTAGTGAACAGCTTAAACACATATTAATGCGGTGCGTGCGGCATAATTAGAAAAATTCGCGACGAAATGTTTATCAGGTGTTGTTAGGTTATGTGATGTTCCGTGTCGATTTACTATCGCGATACAATTGGTCGATACAAAATGAAAGTTATGGCTAAATATTATTATTATAACGCGTCCACGCACAAAAAACTAACGTTTTATTCGTATTTTAGCTAAAAAACCGCATGTGAAATCTCGGTGTGTGTCGGCACTGCCTCGTGGAAATGTAAAATGGTTTGACGCCATGACGTCACATCGACAACGATTACGTAGCCTGACGGCCCGTACTTCTAGAAGGCATTGATTTAGTCCGCGCTTTAAGTCAGGTCACTTTTGGTCCGACCGGTGTAAACCGGTACATTATTATTGTCGTCAATTAGGACTTTGTTAGTGTGCAACGACAAGGACTTCTTATTTGAGTCAGGAATAGGTTCAATGAGTACTTTAGAGTATTTTAGATTCGAAAGTTGGGGTATGAGTAAAGCTATTATGTAGCAAATAGATATTGGCCGAGGCCCAGCGAGCCGAAGTCAGACGAGGCCGCCAACATGTGGACGGCATTTGACAGCTCGTCATGAATCGCCTTGGCTCGTGCTCAAAATCCATTCCGATCGGATGTGGCACGAGCGCCGGTGAGTGCTGTCAAAGTCGCTTGTCTGGGCCGTCCACACACTCGGGCTCGCCAGATCTCGCCTGGGCTCGGCCAATATCTATTTGGCACATTACAATTGTATCTTGGTAAGTTGTAACAACGGTTTTAATATTTTGGTAACTTTCTAAATTTGGAATGAATTTTAACTCTTCTGCTGAGAGTATGTTTTTTGATAATATTCCGAGTCTGCTGGAGAGAAGTACTTGTTCAATGTTGTCTATATGGTTTTTAAGTAATGTTATGTCGTAGTTTATATGGTATGCATATTGCATGAGTTTTACTTCGTCTTCCAATGTCGTAATGCGGTTAGCGTATTCGTTAGTGAAATTGTCTATATATTGTTTCAGATATTTTTGTTGATGATTGATGTGAGTGGTTATATTTTCGATTTGATCCGATAGCTGTCTGTTTATTGAAATTTGTCTATTGTTTTCCTGGATTAGTTTTCCGTTGTTATTGTATAGTTCGTTAAGTCTGGTCTCAATTTCTATTTCGTCTTCATGGTCCATGGTTCCAGCAATAATTTTTAAACCTTTGCCTCTTAGATTGATGAGTCCACGTTTGTTCCTAAAGTGTGGCTTGATACTTTTAATTTTGTTTTCCAATAAGATGAAACTTTGGTTTAGAGTTTGATATATAGGTCCTATTAATTCAGATTTTGATTGAAGCGCCATAAAATTGGATTTTATATAATTTGCTGAAGTTTCATATGTTGCTAAGTTAACTATATGTAACACTTTGTGATAGTGGTTGATCATGTTAATAGTTCTTAGATCGAGGGTAATATATCCGTTGTTGCTGTTCAGGTCATTAACATGAATTTCCTGACTTTGGGCATAAAATGTGTTGGTGAAGAGTAAGAATGTTGATAGAAACCAAATCATCATTGTGGTATTTTTCATTTGCCTGTAAAAAGTTATGAGTTCTGTTAGTCTCAATGTGTCTGTATTAGTTTTAGTTTAAGTAACGCATGTTGGTGTTTACAATATGGAGGGTATAGAAAGAAATAATTTTTCCCCATGGTAAACGGTTCTGAAAGAAGTTTTCCTTGGATTATTTCAAGTATCATACGGTTTCGTAAGTAGGGAATGTCTGTTTGCGTAAATATAAGTTCACGTCCTTTTGTAATATATTCAGCTATTATGCAACTAAGTACACGGCAGTCACTTGTGTTTGACATCGCATTGGTGTGTCGAGTACATTTTCTTTTGTGAAATGAGTTTTGTCATAGTTTGATTTAAGTTTACCAATTGATTCCTTCTTTAAGTAATCTTCTAGGCTATGTGAGAGATTAGTATTCTGTCTGCCTAACGAGTCGTAATATTTAATTGTTTTATTTCTAAAATCTATAATGGCTAGGCACCAATGTGAATTGTTGATATGAACCGCTATAATTATCATATCGTAAGAGAAAATGTTTATCGTTTGAGTCCAGGATCTGACTCCTTCGTAGCCAGATTGTAAAAGTTTTAATGTGAAAAAAGTATTCATCGCATATACATGAATTCTATCGGAGTCTGTTTGATTATTTTCACTTCTATCTTGAATGAGTTTTACATAATATATAAAAGTTTTACATAATATATAATATATACAGTTTTACATAACATATAATATATAATACATAATATATAAAAATATTGTCATTAAGCCAATTACTGCCTATAAGTGTGGAAATGTCACGTCTAGTGATTTGTAAACCAAATTTGGAGATAAGCGTCTCATTTTCTGGGCCTTGATATTTCGCTTTTTGTATCAGGGAATTTTGTTCGTTAGTAAATGGTGGTAATTCCTTCAAAACAGACGGATTTTCGCGATTATAACAGGGGTCGTCAAAGGTAGCTAGTTTTTTCGATTTGTGTTTTCTACGTTTCGTTTTAAATTTAAGGCTAAAAGTAGGGCTTTCAATGGTTTGGTACCTCTTTTTCCGTTTTACGTGTGATTTGTAATATTTGTGTCCAGAGTCAGTCCCAATGTGGTCTTCATCGAATTTTCTTGCAGATACTTTCCTAAATTTGGCATGGTTTTTTCCGCCTCTGACTTCTTTCAGGAAGACTGGCCCTTCTTGTATGCTTGTTTCTTCGCGATCTTTGTTTGCTTTGCTAATAGCTTTTTCTTTCAATTTAATCATTCTTTCTTTGATACTCGGATAGTCTGCTGGAGTTACGACGCCCGAAAGGAAATCTTTAGGTCTAAATCCTGTAGTAGAGTGTATGGTTTTATTGTAGAACATAACGGCCTTGAGTACTTTAGTTTCTACTGTATCAGTATCTTTTTCTGGATCATGCCTTAACAATCGTATGTGTCCATTTAGTGTGTTATGAAACCGATTTACGTCTGCGTTAGAGGTGTGGTTATTATTTGACGTATAAGGGATTCCAATATTACGTTCTTTGCAAAAATCCTGGAGGGGGAGTGCTTTGCAGCCTAATTCATTGTCAATTATCAACTTTTTTATTTGTCCCACTACACTTAGATACTGCAGAGTGACACGCTTAAATTCTGTCCAAGTTCTGCCGAGTATTTTGAAAGCTTGCGCGAATTTAGAGAATCGGTCTATGAAGGTAACGAATATTGTTTTATCAAGACTGTAATAAACATCTGCTTGTATTATGTCTCCGGGTGTGTTCGGGGTTTCGGTGATTTTAAATTTTCTTTTATCGGATGCCGGTCGTATTTTTCAACATTACATATTTCGCAATTATCATTGAATTGTGTCACACGGATTTTCAGTTTGGGGTTATAAAATTTCATTTTGAGCTCTCTAAATACTTCGTCTATCCCTCTGTGGTTGTTACGAAGGTGTTCCTTTTTATCTCTTCTACTAGTTTTTCTTCGTCTAGAATATCTTCGAGTAATGTTTCGCAGCGTATTAAGGCTGGTACTGAGTTCGAGTTCACTTGAAATTTTGACATGTCTCCATTATCTGGTCATTCTTTCGAGCGAAAAATTTGACAATGTAGACTAGTGAAGACGAACGTGTGACAGTGGCAGTAGTGACAGTTTAAATTGTCATCAGTTGCCCCCGTCAAGAATATGGCTTTTCAGAAATATTCGAACATGGAGCAGTCGTTGTTCACGAGATTAGTGCGATTGAGTGGGTGAGTGAATACATCAAATCGGGAGATGAATATCAAAGTGCCAATAGTGGTTTCGTATATGACTATCAGCTGATTAATGTAGACGATTTCAATGGAGTTCGTGAGTCGGCTGAAGCCAAAGCAGCTAAAATAGCAGCTATAGCAAGAATATTGAACACACTCCCCCGCTTTAAACCCCACCATTCAAGCATCTGGAAGGATAATTTCAAAAAAAATCGTTAGTAGTGATTGAGTCGACCGATAAAGCAAGACAAAAAAGTTTAGCGTTTCAATAGGTCTGTTTCCGTACTTTCAGCAAACTGCAGCAGTAACAGAATTTGGCAGCTGGCTTCTTTTTGCTGCGAAATTTGGCTTGCATTTGGCTTGCAGCAAAAGTACGGAAACGACTTGCTGCAAATCTATTTTAATATATTATAATAGATTCAAGTACGGAAACAGACCTAATGTCTTCCTTTTCATTTTGTTCGCGAAAGAATTAAATATAGATTTTTAGTATTAATAATGTTGCAAAAATTCAATGCAAAACCGACCTTCTATTCAGTTATATATGGGCTACTGTTCAATCCGAAAATATTATTGGATTGTAATGTAAGAAAATCTATCAAGCTTTACGTACAGTAGTGCTACTGCGGATAGAATTTTTTCTCACGAATTCAGTTCATTAAAAATGAAACTTAATTTTAATTACGAATATTTTTTCTTTCAGAATTGGAAACTCCAGATTGTCTAATTTATATGACATATCCTGTCAATATCAATGAATTCATTTTTAAAGTAAGAGCTCCAAACAATGCTCACATAGGTTTTGCAAGTGATCGTATTTTTACAAAACGAAAAGGAGTTGATTATCGGAGGGTGGCGCAACAAAAAATCTGCATTAACGTTAAGCAGAAATGCACAAAATCTTGTTGAAATCTATACACCAGGAATATTGCATCCTGAAGAGTATAGAGGCTTTTGGATTCGGTGGCAAAATCAAGTACATATTTTTAACTTTTATTGCAGCACTAATTTCTAACCATTAATCAACTTTTTCCAGATTTTGTCAATTGGCCGAGAAGGCGAAAATGCACCATTTATTTCATATGAAATGCGTTCACGTATTGTCATAAAGAGTGTTGGTGTATGCACAGGATAGGGTGCATCCGGTTCATGGATAATTGAAAGTATACAGTTTATTTTCTTCGATAACTAGATAGTGCTATGATTGTCGCTACCTAGCCAGCATATTTCGATCCTTCAACAGGGAAAACAACAAATTTTTTATAGCTCCACCGTCAGCTGAATTTCCTCAAGAACAAATGTATCCGTCGCCGCCGTGCAATGGTCCTGGAAGGTGGATTCAAGTGACAAAGGGAAGAAAACCTGCGGATGCTACACCATGCAGCGAAGATAGTGAACCACTATATATTGGCCGAGGGATTCATCAGCGTGCCTTAACTCCTGGAAAAGTTCGAAAACAATGTCTTATACTAAATTTATTTAGGTAGTCCCTTCAGAACGCGTTCTTCGCATTGCTTGGGGCGGAAGTGAACATTCTTTGAGGGTGTATGAAGTTTTATGCGGAACTGGTTATCAATGGATGTCTGCGTCTGGAGGAAGTATACCTCCGCAAGCTATTATAGCTGGTCAAAGTGAGAGTGGTGAAGCTCTTTTTCTTGGATGTGTCATACACAATGGAAAAACTATACCTAGAAAAGTTCACCCATCACATGGCTCTTGCTATATCGCATACGAAGGCCGAGAGATTGGATACGATGATTATGAGATTTTGGTTTCAAATTGAGAGCTGTTTGTAACGAAACAACTGTCAATCAACGGTATTAAATTTTTTTCCAAGCTTTCCTTGACCGGTAACATATATATTAGTATCGTATACAGCCATAGATATGAAAGAATATGGATACGAAATGGCTATCCGTGTACCCATACATGAATGTGCCTTTTTTAATACACGCACAACATTGCTCTCTTACAAAAATTCCGCTCAGTGCGCCCCTTTCTACCGCACTCAGCACCGAAAAGCCCTAATTCTCCCCCTTTTTTACGAGAAATGCTACCAGAGTACGAACGCAAGAAAAAAGAAAAGCCAATTTCCACGCGGTGAAGAAAGTCTTGTCAAAATTCACACCTGTTTTTTCTGATTGTAGGGTAAGATCGGATACAAGGCGTTTGTTTTATATATTTTGTATGTACACACAAAAAGCATTTAATGCATGTTAATATTGCGTTTATATGTTGTATCAAGTATTAATGTACATATAAACCTCACAACAGTTTGATTATTCCAATTTTAACCAAATTTTTATGCAATTGTTTGCAGTTATCTGAAAACAACAATTGCATAAGCGAGTTTAAGCATTAGGAAATTATTAATTTGTGAGAGAAACGCTCTTGCATTAAGCATTCATGTACATGCACATACATTAAATGAAAGCAAGGTGCAAGAAGTTCATACAATTGTTTAATGTTTTCCCATGCTGCCATGCTCCCCTATCGCCGGTTTGGCTTGTCTCACACGTTCGTATCTCATTCTCACACCAATAGACAGTAGGTCGAAAATTGGATCATTTCTCAGCTGCGATTTCTAATCCATTCTCTCTTATATCTGCGTATACAGCGGACGTTTAGTCCGCGGACGTTTAGTCCGCGGACTAAACACCAAATTCCACCTAAATTTTTTAGTCCACGTGCTGTATACACTCGTGGACCGACCTAAATTTAGGTCGGTCCACGATTTCAAGCGACCTGACCTAAATATAGGTCGTGGACTATAATCGTTGTAAACACACGCGACCTAAACATTGATTTTTGTGCGACTATTAATAATGTATGTATGTTGAATATAAGCTCATAACATTCCCCTTTGACACAAAATCATTGAAATAAACATGTTTGAGAGACAAATGAAACGATAAATACAGTGCATGAAGGAAAATTAAACTAAATGACAGCTGTCATATACGGACGAGGACTAAATTCCACCTAGGCAAATTTTAGGTCGGGTTCGTTGTAAACACCTGAGGACTAAGTTCATTTAGTCCGCGCTTTAAGTCAGGTCACTTTTGGTCCGACCGGTGTAAACCGGTACATTATTATTGTCGTCAATTAGGACTTTGTTAGTGTGCAACGACAAGGACTTCTTATTTGAGTCAGGAATAGGTTCAATGAGTACTTTAGAGTATTTTAGATTCGAAAGTTGGGGTATGAGTAAAGCTATTATGTAGCAAATAGATATTGGCCGAGGCCCAGCGAGCCGAAGTCAGACGAGGCCGCCAACATGTGGACGGCATTTGACAGCTCGTCATGAATCGCCTTGGCTCGTGCTCAAAATCCATTCCGATCGGATGTGGCACGAGCGCCGGTGAGTGCTGTCAAAGTCGCTTGTCTGGGCCGTCCACACACTCGGGCTCGCCAGATCTCGCCTGGGCTCGGCCAATATCTATTTGGCACATTACAATTGTATCTTGGTAAGTTGTAACAACGGTTTTAATATTTTGGTAACTTTCTAAATTTGGAATGAATTTTAATTCTTCTGCTGAGAGTATGTTTTTTGATAATATTCCGAGTCTGCTGGAGAGAAGTACTTGTTCAATGTTGTCTATATGGTTTTTAAGTAATGTTATGTCGTAGTTTATATGGTATGCATATTGCATGAGTTTTACTTCGTCTTCCAATGTCGTAATCCGGTTAGCGTATTCGTTAGTGAAATTGTCTATATATTGTTTCAGATATTTTTGTTGATGATTGATGTGAGTGGTTATATTTTCGATTTGATCCGATAGCTGTCTGTTTATTGAAATTTGTCTATTGTTTTCCTGGATTAGTTTTCCGTTGTTATTGTATAGTTCGTTAAGTCTGGTCTCAATTTCTATTTCGTCTTCATGGTCCATGGTTCCAGCAATAATTTTTAAACCTTTGCCTCTTAGATTGATGAGTCCACGTTTGTTCCTAAAGTGTGGCTTGATACTTTTAACGGTGAACTTGGATACTTGTGCCCATGAGTTAGTGTAGTCGCTCACCGCAAGGAGCACACCGATAAGTAAAGTGAATTTTGCAACACTTCTAAAGCACTCAAACTGTGCGTTGTGTGGACGAAAATGACGGCATGGGGGTAGGAGGAATGGAGGAAAATTTGAGGTAGTATTGGTGGCGAACAATAGAGAAATGGCTATGTATGTGACGAATAATGTAAATGCGAGAAAAGGTATGCAGGTGAATAATAGGTGAATGAAAATAAGTAGAAGAGAAAAATGGGAATATGCTGAAATGTTTAATAAAACGATAAATGTTAAAAATTTCTTGAGTAAAGTGCAAGTTATGCGATTTAAGCAAGAGTGTATGAAAATGCGTAGAATTTAGAAGAGTAAAAAAATTTAAATATTTTAAAAAATCAAACTTCGATGACGGATTGGAAATTATCTTCACCCAATGTGCTTGCTAACTGATAAGTATTCCATATTAGCAATTGCGTTTAGGGTCAAAGTTTTCAATTTGTGTTCTCACCAGTAAAAGTGTCTTGATGTATGTGGCTTTTGAAACTTTTCGGAAAAAAGTTGCAGGATAAGTAACAAAAAATTTTGCTGTAATATAATCATATAATCTACAACTAGATATTAATTCAGCGATATATGCAATATCTAAGTTTTTGTCTGTATCATGATGCATAGTGATGAAAACTTTATTTGAGAGGCGTAGCTATTGATTGGAAATAAAGCAAACTATTGGGTTGCAAGGAACAAGCAAATAACTTGCATTCACACCGCATGAGCCGATTAATAGATAAAATAGTATAATTTATAGTTACAATTTTTCCATAAAATGTTACTTAATTTTACCACACAAATTGCAGAGCTTAATAACGTGAAACGAGCCATAGCAATTGCTCTTAATCCGATAGAATATGGATTTTGAATTAACCTGACGAATATTTTTTAGACTTGAATAATAAAAGAGTCGCAGTTTAAAGCATTGTTTGATTCATAAATTGTAATGCATTTATCCGTTTGTGGCTGAAATACTAAGGCTGTTAAGTAAAATGTTCGCAAAAGTGGAATTGATTGACGATCTTTCAGTCGTTTGTTGCTATTGTAACGAATATGAAATACTTTTATTAGCAATAATTTTTATTTCCACTAAAAACTTTTTAATCAAAGTCATATAACAATCGACAAAACCTACTTTTCGAAGAGAATTTAAAAGTGGTGTGTTTGACTAAATTCGTTTTCAGTAGCACTCAAACTGGAAACAGCCGTGCAACGATTGATTTCGAAAATCGATGAACGAAGCTTGTGGGCACACCTATCCAAGATCTTGGATCATATGAGATGCAAATAATATAATTTTTTAATAAGTTTTTTTTTTGTTAAATGCTCAATGAATAAAGGGTTGTTGAGTATAATAATAAATGGAATTGTGGGTATAATGTGCAGTACTTTAGGTTCAAGTTGAATCCGTTTTTACTGTAATTAATTTAATTATCATGGAAATGTATGTAGATATCTTATAACATTGCACACTGGTTACTAAGTACAAATTATTGTTTTAAGACTAAAGAAAAATATGTAATCTGCTATGAATGTGTATATATGCAACATGCAAGATTGATGGGATCTAACAGGGTAGTAGCAAAGACTTTGACTCTATGATGCATGCGCGTTTGCACCTAAAATTGAATGGAAACTAAGTAAATTTGGGGTAATAAATCAGTTATTGATATTCGATGTGATTTTCGAAGAATACTGATTTTCGAAGAATATATCAGAGCAAAGAATCAATAGGATGGAAGAATTCATAGAATGAATGGCTACTAGTTTCAAAAATATGCACTGTTGCAAGTGGTCACATCAGTTAGATATACACTATGAGCTTAGTTAAATTTGGATTTTTGATCGTCGAACAATTAGAAAATAATTTTATTTGAATATGATAATTTCACATTAACGTTTAGAAAAATCTTCTTTTTGATAATCGACAGAGAATACTTAGCTCAAAAATTTTAATATGAAATAGCTCGACATCGCCAATAACCAATAAACATGTTATTCAATAAGGACATAACAATTCACCGAAAAATCACCGTTGTACGTGAACACGTCATCCGATTGAGCTGAAATACTCAAGATACAGTGGTATATATATGGAACAGGTCCTAATTTCACCAAATATTGGTTATATTTAGTGCTTTGGCACCGACTGCCATATAATTGATATTTTAAGTGATCTTAAAGTCCTAACAACAAATAAATTTTGACGTTTTTGACGTTACATTACGCTATCATTTAAACAAAATTTTAAGCCTATGTGTACACTACGCTCCCGCTAGGAGTAGCGTGAAATTGGCTGCAATGAATCCATCACTGCAAACATGCTCGTGCAAGTCACGTGAACAAAATTCAATTTCAGACTTAAAAATAATATGTGTACTACATTTGGAATAAATTTCAGCCCCAAATCTAATTATTCGGTGTTTTATTTAAATTCAAAATTACTGTCTTTATTTTAAAACCCCTGTATAATAGCTAACTTTCTGATGGCATTAGTATATTTGAATCATATCTTGTAGTCTCGCAGTCATAGTTAGTGAACGGTTGGGGTTATCCCGTGATAGCTTTGATTTTGATAGTGTCAAGTACTACTTTTAAATATGTACGAAGTTGGTACATTAAGTTCGTGGAAAAGGAGTAAAAATATAATTAGTTATAATTAGTTTATCATCCACATTTTCAAAAATGTTTTGTGTTTGTCGGATTTGAATGCCGAAGTCGCAACCTTCACTTCGTCGTTGGAAAATTTCTTTCCACAAACTTTTTTTTTCAATTTTGGGGAAAAATGATAATCGCTAGGAGCCATATCATGGCTGTAGATTGGGTGATGTAAAATATCGAAGCTCACTTTATGCAGGGCAGTAAACGAAAAACAACTCCTGTGAACAGGCTCGTTGTCGTGCAAAAGAAGGATAGCTTTGGTCAATTTTCTTATTTCTTTGATGGCTTCTTTCAACTATTGTAGAATTGAAGCGTTGTATTCTATAGTTGTGGAGACGACTTTGTTTTTAAAATCTATCAACAGTATCCCTTCTGAGTCATCTGCCATGACTTTTCCAGCAGAGGGTGACACCTTGAACTTCTTGGGTGGTGGTGTGCGTATTTGTTTCACTGCATATAATCTTGTTTGGACTCAGGATTGTAATGATCAATCCAAGTTTTGTCTCCGGTAGCGATTCGACTCAATACTCCACCCTCGTCCTCACTACACCTTGCACTACATCTTATTCATGCCAGGATGATTTGTGTAATATTTAAAATGGTTGTATCTGGCACTGCAAGCATTTTTGCGAGCTGTTTCTTTTTGAGTATAGCATTTATCAATATAGCTTTTCGACTTTTTGAGCAATATTCGAAGTGGCCGTCCTGCTCGTGGGTCGTTTTCTTTTTTTGTTTGAAAAGACAAATTGGAAAGGATGCCACCTTTTCCATTATGGTTGGAGCCTACTTTCCTTGTTTGGCGAGGATCTTTATAACAAATACTCGATTATATTTTACACTTTCTTCCAGATTGAGTTGCTTGGTCGACGAAGGTTCAAAAACGAATGGCTCGATGAAAATAAAACTTGCATTTGATACTTATAATACGTCCCTAAAGCCATAACGTTTCATTAAACTACTCCCATTAATTATCTACCTACTCAATTCGGGAACTTAATGACCCACCCTTGTAGTTATTAATACTGTAGCTTAAGTTACATTGTGAAAACATTGTACCATCCAATTGCACAAATCATTTTAAATGATTCAATGATGATTGAATGAATATTCTGCTGACTTATGAAGCATGTGTATAGGTATAGGGCGCATGATCAGGATTCTCGCCATCAGTCTGCAGTTCAATTCCGGCACATGACACTCAGCTTTTTTCTTCATTGCATATATTATATTTTAACTTTCATCGGGCTCAAAATGCATACATCAAATTTAGTTCAGTTTGATTTGAAATTTAAATTGTTGGACTGACAAAAATATCAGTCATATTTTTGGTAGTATGGGTTAGATTAAGCGCCAAGCCTAACTGTTGCAAGAGTATCCAGAAGAATCAAATAGAATAATACTAATATGGACGAAAGCATAATTCATTATAAGTGCATGCATTGACACATAATTCTTAATAAATGCTTTTACTGCACAATAACAGACAAAAGTTTAATTTGTTCTGATTTCACATGCACATCTGTAGGACAGTTTGCTGTGCATTGCAAATTAAGTAAGAATCACGCAAAATATTAGCTAGACTCTAACACAACTTTGAGACAAGTGTATAACTTTTATCATTTGCTTCCATCAAATGTACGTAAGTAAAGAGCTGGTGAAATTTTACAAAAGAAATTTTAATTTGGGGGCCAACATAATAACGATTTCGATCGAATTTGCTTGAATTAATTTCAACTCAGCGGCCCTCAAACTGTAGCAAGTCTTGACTTCCGATACAAATTTTGTGGGCACATCTATCCAAGATCTCCGTTCATATAAACTGCAACTTATATATTTTTGGGCATTCAATGTGGAATGAATTAAATATTTATGAGTACAATAATAAATGAAAATGTGTACATCATGTGCAGTACTTTGCGTCCGAGTATTTAGCTTTTTACGTTAATTAGCACGTACATATGCATGCTGTTCGGAGTGGAAATGTATTAAGATACCTTATTAGTTGGACTTTGAATACATATTGATTTTATAATGTTGTACCCTGCTTGCAATTTCCCATTATGTAGGCTTGCAGTCAAATGGTTGCTTTAAGGCCAATGAAAAAGTTGCAACTGGGTATTAAATTTTACAAGATCGGGGTAGGATATTATAAATGACGTTGACTCGATGGTGCATGCGCACTAATATGGATGAATAGAAACTAAGTGAATTTGGAGTAATAATGTAGTATTGATATTCGATACGATGTTTATACAACCTTTTCACCTTCGAGTATTAAACTAAAACAACCAGTCTTCGTTGCACATGTTTTTTGAGATGAGGTTTTTGGATGCTCCAGCAAAATTCCTAAGCAAATGAAGAATGTGAACAATGTCTCTGATTACTCACGTTTTTTGTTTGTATTTAGCGGGATGCTATGGCATAAACCGTCAATAGTTCAAATTCTCAGGCAAGAACATGACTAAATGTTAAAAAAGGAAATACATTTTTGCTAATCATATACATGGTTAGAGAAATATACATTTTTACTACTCAATCGCCAATTTAAAAGCTATTTTACATTTTTTTCTATGATAATGCCAAAGCTCAGGAGATTACCATTTGAAGCAAATGCTTAGCTATGCGGCAAGGAGACACAAATAAGAGATATCTATATCAATTATTCCATTATTCTCTTTTAATGTGCCACATTATTTCTTGTTTTCTAAAGCTCTGGTGCTATGTCCAGTCGCCACTAAAACTATGATATGATAATTAATGCAGTGCTGGCATCATGCCCAGTTTGTGGCTATTAAAACAATACAAATACAGCCATGAGCATACAGCGGGATTCGAAACCACAGACAGTAGATCTAATTGGTTATAGATATAGATATAATTGGTCGCAATGTGTTCCGATATTATGACTTCCATCATTTTTTCTCGTAGATTTTCCCACAGAGAGATAACCTTTTTCAATTTCAAGATTGCTTATATGTGGCAATTTAAAACACACGGAGGATCAATTTTTTGAAAAGAATTTCACGTCCCTGCTCTAGCTATAGCGGTGTCCACTAATTCATCATAAATCAGAAATGTATATTTTTTATAGGCATAAACTCGTCCTGTAATTTCGTTATGATCCGATGTTTCTCTCAGAAGCTATGACCAATAAAATCCTTGGAAAAATTCCTTGTCGACTTTTAAGCAATCAGCGCCCACATAGAATTAAAAATTACCAAACCGTTATCATAGCCAATCATTCATATACCATACTGACTTCACTATAATTGTCTTTACATAGACATATAGAAAATAATCATTAAATGGTCGCTGCTGCCAAAGTGTAAAAATTTCATTTTAACTTGACATGGGCCTACCTAAAATTTCAGCTCGATTGCGTTACGCACATTAAATAATCTCACTTAATCTTTTTTCTGATTTATATACACATGTAAAGAAAGGTCCAGGTAAATTTAGTACTATTTTCGAAAATCAGTAAAAATATATGTTGAATTATTTCATGTGACACCAGTTTTACTCTAGATTATTTTTAAATTTAGTCTGGCACCATTTTTAATTCGAAATTGCGTTACGATATTCAAATACTTATTTTCATCAATTTATGTGATTCGCCAGACCTTTACATATAAAATTCATACCTTCCAGCACTACATTATCACTCTAAATTTACTCAGTTTCTATTCACCCATCCGTGCGTACCAACATATTTCTTCATATATCAATAAAAATATAAAAGATATTGGGACAGAGCGAGCATTGAACAACATCGCAATATCAATATTTGTGATCTAATTAGGTCTGTTTCCGTACTTGAATCTATTATAATATATTATAATAGATTCGCAGCAAGTCGTTTCCGTACTTTTGCTGAAAATAAAATCTTGTTGACGTCATCGCTTCCCCTCTTTCAGAAAGTTGTAGAAAAATACAGCCGAACTGAGCTGAGGCATTTTGCTGCAGCTTGTCAAATCGACTACGATGGGCTTGGCGCGAGGCTTTGAAATGTATATATATTCAAATGAGCGCGCGAAGAAAAATCTTTTCTGTGCAATATTCCAATGAACACGGAATATATTTCTCGCACAACGTTTTTATTGCTATTACAAAATATCCAATGGTGGATATTTAGTGCATGGTGTGCACTTATTTGTATATGATCGACTTCGGTGGAGGCTAGGTTTTAATAAGGACAAAACTGATTTGTACTTTGAACTTGTTAGTCATTGCAACTGAAAATGAAATGTATTGTTGGCGGGAATATGCTGTTATTTTATTTTGCAGGCATAGTAATATAGATGAATTATAAATTTTGTTTCGCAGGCGGATCAATATTGATAATTAATAGAGCCTGTTATATCTATTAATGGAACTCATAATTGCGCACGAGCAAAATATGATAATCTTGTAGATGGAAAAGGATATGTTCACAAGGTGTTTCCAATGCATATGATGGCTTCATCTGGTGTGTGGGCTGTGATCATGACACTCAAAATGTCCGCAAGAACGTTTTTCGAAATTCAAATCAACGCAGCTGTCACTTTTAGTGTTTTCTTCTTACTTGCAGCAAGTTGCAGCAGCGCGTTTCTGTACTTTTCCAAATGTTCCCCCACCACAAAAATAATCAAGCTGTAAAATTCTGTTACTGCTGCATTTTGCTGAAAGTACGGAAACAGACCTATTACTTTTCCATTTCCAATTGCATGCAAATGTTCGTGTTAATTACCGTAAAAAGTGAACTTAACACCGAATCCAAAGTACTGCACATGATATACACATTTCAATTGTTGATTGTACGATAATTAAAAATATAACCCACATTTAAATGAAAGACATTGTCAAAATTATATTGGTTGCATTTCATATGAAGAGAGATTTTAGATAAATGTGCCCACAGCTATCGATTTTGAATTTTTTTAAATATCTGAGCTAAACTTTTCATCACCCACCAATACCACCAGCATATGCATTTCAAGCTGTGGACACCGTATGAGATTTCCGAAATATGTTCTCATTACGCAACGCACAAAGTTTTTTTTTCTATAGTAATGTTTAATACTATAGAAGTAACATATCATTCATTCCAGGCATTTTTTTAAGTTTAATCATGGCCTTCATATAAAAGGCCTATCGCAAAAGCAATTAACGTACAAGATGGCGGACCTAAGCTACTTTTCTTAACCAGTCCGCACAGTGATGTTTTTCTCTGGTATTAAAGAGATGCACGCGAACCACCTACAGGAGATATGATGAAAATCATATGTCATGTCAATTACACTGAGCGGGAAAATAACATAAACAAATGTAAATTGCAACGAATAAATCAACTTGACCGAATTTATTTCAAATCCGCTATTGTATGTTACATATTCATTTTGAGTTTTTTTGGCGTAGCGTAATGTTTGTGTCGGTGTTCGGGATAACCTTTTCATACTAGGAGCGTAGATAAACGATCATTCTCGAGCGGGGCTTCGTGAAAAATACCAATTTCAGTTTTCTCCAAATCCAGTTGAAGTTCCACAGTTCAAAGGCGTTTCGTGAATATTGAAGATGTTTGTTGTCAGGTGCTCTTCACAAGTATACCTGTGATATATCTTAAATACCAATTTCAGTTTTCTCCAAATCCAGTTGAAGTTCCACAGTTCAAAGGCGTTTCGTGAATATTGAAGATGTTTGTTGTCAGGAGCTCTTCACAAGTATACCTGTGATATATCTTGGAAAAATGTAGTACACACTGATTCTACGAATGCTCCGTTTTGTCAAACGATGCATGTACATTATGTCTGATATTCTAAGTTTCAAAATTTTCTTGTTTTGTAATTGTTACATAGAAAAATAGACAACTGGAAAAAATAAGCATAGTTTTCTAAAATGTTAATCGAGTTTTAAACGTTTAAATTTACTTGCAAATGATAGGTCCTCAAGTTTCAAATGAAAAATCAGCTGCGACCCGAAAGTATTTATAATATAATATTTATAATAATTTATAAACTTTATTCTTCCTGTAGAGTGATTAGATAAATGTTTCCATATGCTCAGACGAAATGTCGTTTGATTGAATCAAATTGATCCTCATTTCTGCTTTAAGTGACTTATTTAAAAACCTACTTTTAGCAGTATTACTCTAACGTTGACTTGTGTCTCTCGATCTATATGGTATTCCTAAAGTGAACATACGTCCCGTTTTGAACGGGACTGTCCCTTTTCTCGGTCACATGTCCCGTTGTCCCCAGACAAAGCTCCGGGACGCAAAATAGTCCCGTTTTCCGAAACAGCACGAAAATTTCAAAGTATGACACTATACAAGAAAACTACAGTTTTCGCTCCAACGGTTGCGCGTCGAAATTTATCCAAACATGTTTCGATCCGAAATTCACATGCACGCGTACGAAAACAGAAGCTATTGTAGTAAATGTTTTAGCACGTACAGCGCTCGACAAATTAAAAGATGATCTCAATAAATCCAATTGTATTACAATTTTAAACTACGCTTCAAACCACGGTAAGAAGAAAATATCTCCTTTTGTAGTGCGCTTTTTTCAATCTTACGAAGGTGTGCAAAAAAAATGTTAGACCTCCAAGACCAACCAGGTGCAACTTCTGATATCATTGTTGATTATTGACACCAAGTGTTATACAGATAATAATTTGACAAAAAATTTGTGGCATTTTGTGGCGACAATGCCAATGTCAATTTTGGGGGTGTAGCTAGGCGAGGAATTAATAATGTGTACGCAAAATTAGAATTATCTCTGAAAAAACCGTTGATAGGTATTGGATGTGGAGCCCATATAATTCACAAAGTAATAACAAGTGCTGCAGATGGCCTACCTTCAGATTACGAAAGCGTTATTGTAAAAATATATTCATTTTTTTATATTTATACGGTTCGAGTTGAAGCTCTAAAGGAGTTTGGCGCTGAAGCTGAAATAAAACATCACCAAATGCTCGGCTATAATAAAACCAGATGGCTTGTACTTATGCCTGCCTTGGAGAAAGTTTTAAAAATGTACTAGCTGTTGAAAGATTATTTTTTGAGCATTGCAAAATGTCCCAAATTATAAAAAAAAATTTTTTTTGAAGATCCTACATTATGGTTTCAATTTTTCCACGCTCAATCAGCAAGTTTTCACCAAGCTGTATTGCAGGTTGAAGGTCAGACTTTGTCGGCAATAGAAGCTGCAAAAAAAAAATTAATCATCTCAAAGACAATTTGGCTCAAAAACAGATGAATTAGTTTCTTCCATTTACTGCTCGTAGTTTAATTGTGAAACTAAAAGATAATGACACTAATATTGATGAAGAGTTTGTGAAACGTATGGGTACTGAATTTTATAAAACAAGCCGTGAAAAACCGGAAGAGTGGACTAGCTTTCTTACTAAAGAAAAGGAGATATTTGATTGTACCTGCATGGAAAGACATTCAAAAAGCACTGGATGTATTGACTGAAAAGGGATATATTGACTGTAATAAAGATACAGAAGTATTTGACGAATTTACATTAATTTTAAGCTACGTCACTTCTCAAAAAATAACCGAATGCGATAATTTTAAAGTTTCCACAGAAACTCGTTGGGTCGAAGTATTCAAACACTTTCACACCAATAATCTTCAACATGAAAATTTTTGTGTTCTAATGGACTATATTTTATGTCTACCTGGTACAAATGCTCCAGTAGAAAGAGTTTTTTCTCTAATGAATAAATTAAAATCTTATTTAAAATCATCTCCAACTTTATTAAAACAAATTTGTTCCTCTGAGAAATATATATATAATTTTAAAAAATATGTTGCATATAATTTAATAATTACTGTCAAAAGAACTTTGCTTTATTATTTTTACTAAGCTGGTGAGCCAGTGATTGATTTGATTATTCACAATTTGTTATCATAAAAATAATTATAATGAATCTAAATATAATTATAGTGAACATTAATTGTATTGAGTTACACTTGTTTTAAATAAAGAATATTAAAAAGTGGTGTTTATTTTCAATGTTAACCTGCTAACTGAGGTATTTAAACCCATGTCCCGTTTTGAGTTAAAAAAAAAATGGTCAGTTTAGATATTCCTCGACTTTTCATATCCCGAATCGTAGCGTTCGGTAGCCGTCCAGACACTGAAATCGCATAAATACCCCGGCAAAATCGATCTAGAAGTAAAATTCTCATTAGTATCATCGTTGGAAATGAGATGCGCCGTCGCTCACTTATCCGTTGCCATTTGGTGACCCAACTATCTTCTGGGCTCGTGACCGCAACTAACCCATCGAACTTATTGCTGGTGCAGTCGTACACTTGATCTTCATTATTTTTCATTCAGAGAAACTCCGCAATTATCGCAGCTGTCATATTCGAACTGTTGAAAAGTCTACCAAAGCAAACTAAAATTACAGACCTACATAACTTTGAATGCAGAGTAGACTATCGAACAGACCAAACATGCCCGCAACCCTTGTAGGTCTTTAGGAATTGTATCAAAAGACATTATTAACTATTGGATAAACACGTACTTTACTTCGCAATTAAGCCAAACGCATAGAACCGAGCCCACCGAACAGCACCATTCACTTTATTATTTGTCAATGCAATTGTCATCGAGAAAAAAGCCGAAATTGACAGCATAAATAGCCGTTTGAGAGCCACTGAATTTACTCAATCTACCGCCAATTCTCTCTCTGGTGGTGAATTTTCGCAACCATGGGCACAAGTATCCAAGTTTTACCACTTTTAATTTTGTTTTCCAATAAGATGAAACTTTGGTTTAGAGTTTGATATATAGGTCCTATTAATTCAGATTTTGATTGAAGCGCCATAAAATTGGATTTTATATAATTTGCTGAAGTTTCATATGTTGCTAAGTTAACTATATGTAACACTTTGTGATAGTGGTTGATCATGTTAATAGTTCTTAGATCGAGGGTAATATATCCGTTGTTGCTGTTCAGGTCATTAACATGAATTTCCTGACTTTGGGCATAAAATGTGTTGGTGAAGAGTAAGAATGTTGATAGAAACCAAATCATCATTGTGGTATTTTTCATTTGCCTGTAAAAAGTTATGAGTTCTGTTAGTCTCAATGTGTCTGTATTAGTTTTAGTTTAAGTAACGCATGTTGGTGTTTACAATATGGAGGGTATAGAAAGAAATAATTTTTCCCCATGGTAAACGGTTCTGAAAGAAGTTTTCCTTGGATTATTTCAAGTATCATACGGTTTCGTAAGTAGGGAATGTCTGTTTGCATAAATGTAAGTTCACGTCCTTTTGTAATATATTCAGCTATTATGCAACTAAATACACGGCAGTCACTTGTGTTTGACATCGCATTGGTGTGTCGAGTACATTTTCTTTTGTGAAATGAGTTTTGTCATAGTTTGATTTAAGTTTACCAATTGATTCCTTCTTTAAGTAATCTTCTAGGCTATGTGAGAGATTAGTATTCTGTCTGCCTAACGAGTCGTAATATTTAATTGTTTTATTTCTAAAATCTATAATGGCTAGGCACCAATGTGAATTGTTGATATGAACCGCTATAATTATCATATCGTAAGAGAAAATGTTTATCGTTTGAGTCCAGTATCTGACTCCTTCGTAGCCAGATTGTAAAAGTTTTAATGTGAAAAAAGTATTCATCGCATATACATGAATTCTATCGGAGTCTGTTTTATTATTTTCACTTCTATCTTGAATGAGTTTTACATAATATATAAAAGTTTTACATAATATATAATATATACAGTTTTACATAACATATAATATATAATACATAATATATAAAAATATTGTCATTAAGCCAATTACTGCCTATAAGTGTGGAAATGTCACGTCTAGTGATTTGTAAACCAAATTTGGAGATAAGCGTCTCATTTTCTGGGCCTTGATATTTCTTTTTTTGTATCAGGGAATTTTGTTCGTTAGTAAATGGTGGAAATTCCTTCAAAACAGACGGGTTTTCGCGATTATAACAGGGGTCGTCAAAGGTAGTTAGTTTTTTCGATTTGTGTTTTCTACGTTTCGTTTTAAATTTAAGGCTAAAAGTAGGGCTTTCAATGGTTTGGTACCTCTTTTTCCGTTTTACGTGTGATTTGTAATATTTGTGTCCAGAGTCAGTCCCAATGTGGTCTTCATTGAATTTTCTTGCAGATACTTTCCTAAATTTGGCATGGTTTTTTCCGCCTCTGACTTCTTTCAGGAAGACTGGCCCTTCTTGTATGCTTGTTTCTTCGCGATCTTTGTTTGCTTTGCTAATAGCTTTTTCTTTCAATTTAATCATTCTTTCTTTGATACTCGGATAGTCTGCTGGAGTTACGACGCCCGAAAGGAAATCTTTAGGTCTAAATCCTGTAGTAGAGTGTATGGTTTTATTGTAGAACATAACGGCCTTGAGTACTTTAGTTTCTACTGTATCAGTATCTTTTTCTGGATCATGCCTTAACAATCGTATGTGTCCATTTAGTGTGTTATGAAACCGATTTACGTCTGCGTTAGAGGTGTGGTTATTATTTGACGTATAAGGGATTCCAATATTACGTTCTTTGAAAAAATCCTGGAGGGGGAGTGCTTTCCAGCCTAATTCATTGTCAATTATCAACTTTTTTATTTGTCCCACTACACCTAGATACTGCAGAGTGACACGCTTAAATTCTGTCCAAGTTCTGCCGAGTATTTTGAAAGCTTGCGCGAATTTAGAGAATCGGTCTATGAAGGTAACGAATATTGTTTTATCAAGACTATAATAAACATCTGCTTGTATTATGTCTCCGGGTGTATTCGGGGTTTCGGTGATTTTAAATTTTCTTTTATCGGATGCCGGTCGTATTTTTCAACATCACATATTTCGCAATTATCATTGAATTGTGTCACACGGAATTTCAGTTTTGGGTTATAAAATTTCATTTTGAGCTCTCTAAATACTTCGTCTATCCCTCTGTGGTTGTTACGAAGGTGTTCCGTTTTACTAATGTTCGAAGAACATTAGTATTAAAATCGATTCGGCCAAAAATTCATACATCCATATATATATATATATATATATATATATATATATATATATATATATATATATATATATATATATATATATATATATATATATATATATATATATATATATATATATATATATATATATATATATATATATATATATATATATATATATATATATATATATATATATATATATATATATATATATATATATATATATATATATATAGATATATATATATATCATCAAAAAATTTCAGTGAGATAATCTCAGGAACGCGCCATCCGGCGGCCATTTAAGTGATATTTTTAATATACCTATTATTTCGTGCACAAATGGTTTTCGCAAAAATAAAGTTAACGAAATAAATTTCTTACGTGTTTTACATATGAATCGGATAATGCTTTGGAATTTTTTAACCCCATGTGTGCGCTGGGTGCCTAAAAAGAGGACGGGAAAATTTGAAAATTTTTAAATTTCGATAACTTTTGACAGAGCTATTCAATCATTACGAAATTTTCAGGACATATTGATATTATTTAGTTGTAGATTTGTGTAGCTTTTAATGAGCGTGCTGGCAACTCTGTAGCTAGGACAGGCACTGAAAGTGAAAACCTCCAAATCATCGTCTCTCTTGAAAAAATGCCGTTTCTTCAAAAAAAAGCCACTCATATGTAAATCTTGTGCTTTGTTTACATAACCAAAAAAAAAAAAAAGATATGGTATAACGGGCACGCCTGGTAACCCTTGCCCAATTTACCTAGATTTTTAGCATCAAAAACTTCTGTTCTCGGAAACTCACGATCCGATGAGCAGAATTATTTGAAATTCACAGAATGTATTGGCCTTAAATAGGACCAGGTCTGATAGAAGTGATTTTGATATGCGGGCGATTCTGTGCCAGTGGTGCCATCTTGAAAAACCACTAAAAAAGATAACTGTTTTTAGCCCTATAAATTCTGATTGAATCGTTCGATTTTGACGAAACTCTCACAATTGTCTTACTTTAAGCCACTTTTAGTAGAAATTTGGTCGAAAAATTCGGTTGGAGCTGCCAGCTATGATAATTTTGGTGTCTTCATTTTGAAAAAAAAAATTTGGAAGTGAAAACATTCAAAGCATCGAATATTCAAAAAAATATCCGTTTCTTACAATAAAACCAATTTGTATACAAATCTTATGCTTTATCTACACGTTCAAAATAAAACTTTGGAAATTTCATGTCGGACAAGAACGGTAACCCTCTCCCAGTTAACCTATATTTTTAGCATCAAAAACTTCTGTTCACGGAAACTCACGAACCAATAATCAGATACAGCTAAAATTTACAGAATGCATTGGACTTAAGTAAGACCAGATTTGATAGAAGCGATTTTGAATTGTGGGCAAGTCTGTGCCAGTGGTGCCATCTTGAAAAATTACAAAGAAAAAAAACTGCTTTTTGCCCTATGAAATGTGAATAAGTTACCAGATTTTCATGAAATTGACACAGTAGCTGAACCTTACTTTAAACTCTGTTTGATGAAAATTTAATTTTAAAATTCGATTGGTGCTGCCAGCTATGGTAATTTTTGTGACTTTGGTGTTGAAAATTCGCTCAGGAAAATAAAATTTTTTGCCCTATAACTTCCAGTGCAGTCATGAAATCAATACGAATTTCATACAATTAATGAAACCTGTCATAAACATTATTCAGGCCAAATTTGGTTGAAAAGCCACGATAGGGTTGCCAGCTATTGTTGGTTTTGTGTTTAATTGCAATATTTTTATTAAGCGGTTTTATCGTAGAATTTTCAAATGGTAATGATATTGTAGTGACAATAAACAGCAAATATTAAGCTTTCGATCATTTGAAAAAACTTGCTGCAGGTAACCCTAAATTTCTTTATACTCCTATAACTTCGAATGTAATTAAACAACGTGAAGCAGATTTGATATATTCTTGGCTTTGATACTGGCGAAAGGTTGCCAGCACGAGTCGGCTGTGCTACTTTTGTATCAATAAATGCTTACAGTTAGTATACATACCGGAAACATTTACAATGAAAATAAATAACCGTTGTTACAATTCGCAAAGTTCTGCAAATTTTTCGGATCGCAGCCCCAAACACCAACTTCAGTTACAGTGCTGCAGGCACTGAGCATTTTCTTCATTGATGTTATATGAGATGCTGCTTTCAAAATTATGTGAAATAAACAACTGATAACGAATATAATTAACCCGTGCTCTCATAAACGTTGAAATTCATGCCAGTGGTAATATCTGAAACCTTCCACCATATGAGTTATAATGCATTCTTAAGACGAAAGTAAAACGTGGCATTTGAAACAGTTTGGCCGTAATAAGCAGCACATGTGGTGGAATATGCACTCAAAACCTGCACGATTCTTCTACTGTTCTTCGAACATTAGTGTTTCTAGCGGTTCAGGTGCGCTAGAGTTCTAGAATATCTTCGAGTAATGTTTCGCAGCGTATTAAGGCTGGTACTGAGTTCGAGTTCACGTGAAATTTTGACATGTCTCCATTATCTGGTCATTCTTTCGAGCGAAAAATTTGACAATGTAGACTAGTGGGGACGAACGTGTGACAGTGGCAGTAGTGACAGTTTAAATTGTCATCAGTTGCCCCCGTCAAGAATATGGCTTTTCAGAAATATTCGAACATGGAGCAGTCGTTGTTCACGAGATTAGTGCGATTGAGTGGGTGAGTGAATACATCAAATCGGGAGATGAATATCAAAGTGCCAATAGTGGTTTCGTATATGACTATCAGCTGATTAATGTAGACGATTTCAATGGAGTTCGTGAGTCGGCTGAAGCCAAAGCAGCTAAAATAGCAGCTATAGCAAGAATATTGAACACACTCCCCCGCTTTAAACCCCACCATTCAAGCATCTGGAAGGATAAATTCAAAAAAAATCGTTAGTAGTGATTGAGTCGACCGATAAAACAAGACAAAAAAGTTTAGCGTTTCAATAGGTCTGTTTCCGTACTTTCAGCAAACTGCAGCAGTAACAGAATTTGGCAGCTGGCTTCTTTTTGCTGCAAAATTTGGCTTGCATTTGGCTTGCAGCAAAAGTACGGAAACGACTTGCTGCGAATCTATTTGAATATATTATAATAGATTCAAGTACGGAAACAGACCTAATGTCTTCCTTTTCATTTTGTTCGCGAAAGAATTAAATATAGATTTTTAGTATTAATAATGTTGCAAAAATTCAATGCAAAACCGACCTTCTATTCAGTTATTTATGGGCTACTATTCAATCCGAAAATATTATTGGATTGTAATGTAAGAAAATCTATCAAGCTTTACGTACAGTAGTGCTACTGCGGATAGAATTTTTTCTCACGAATTCAGTTCATTAAAAATGAAACTTAATTTTAATTCCGAATATTTTTTCTTTCAGAATTGGAGACTCCAGATGGTCTAATTTATATGACATATCCTGTCAATATCAATGAATTCATTTTTAAAGTAAGAGCTCCAAACAATGCTCACATAGGTTTTGCAAGTGATCGTATTTTTACAAAACGAAAAAAGGAGTTGATTATCGGAGGGTGGCGCAACAAAAAATCTGCATTAACGTTAAGCGGAAATGCACAAAATCTTGTTGAAATCTATACACCAGGAATATTGCATCCTGAAGAGTATAGAGGCTTTTGGATTCGGTGGCAAAATCAAGTACATATTTTTAACTTTTATTGCAGCACTAATTTCTAACCATTAATCAACTTTTTCCAGATTTTGTCAATTGGCCGAGAAGGCGAAAATGCACCATTTATTTCATATGAAATGCGTTCACGTATTGTCATAAAGAGTGTTGGTGTATGCACAGGATGGGGTGCATCCGGTTCATGGATAATTGAAAGTATACAGTTTATTTTCTTCGATAACTAGATAGTGCTATGATTGTCGCTACCTAGCCAGCATATTTTGATCCTTCAACAGGGAAAATAACAAATTTTTTATAGCTCCACCGTCAGCTGAATTTCCTCAAGAACAAATGTATCCGTCGCCGCCGTGCAATGGTCCTGGAAGGTGGATTCAAGTGACAAAGGGAAGAAAACCTGCGGATGCTACACCATGCAGCGAAGATAGTGAACCACTATATATTGGCCGAGGGATTCATCAGCGTGCCTTAACTCCTGGAAAAGTTCGAAAACAATGTCTTATACTAAATTTATTTAGGTAGTCCCTTCAGAACGCGTTCTTCGCATTGCTTGGGGCGGAAGTGAACATTCTTTGAGGGTGTATGAAGTTTTATGCGGAACTGGTTATCAATGGATGTCTGCGTCTGGAGGAAGTATACCTCCGTATGCTATTATAGCTGGTCAAAGTGAGAGTGGTGAAGCTCTTTTTGTTGGATGTGTCATACATAATGGAAAAACTATACCTGGAAAAGTTCACCCATCACATGGCTCTTGCTATATCGCATACGAAGGCCGAGAGATTGGATACGATGATTATGAGATTTTGGTTTCAAATTGAGAGCTGTTTGTAAGAAAACAGGTGTAAACGCCGTAATTTTAACACTAAAATGTGAATAGTTCTGATTAAATAATGAAATATTATTTAAGAGAAAAATAATGCACATAGACCGTGCACGCTGATTGATGTATGATCAGGCTAGAACGAAGGAGTTAAACAATATTTGTTTGGTATTTACTCAATATAGATAAAAAATATTCTCCATTTTTCAATAATCTTGCATACAAATCCTGCTTAAAAGTATGTTAAAATGTAGATTTAGAATCTAACCAATTAATATATGTAACTATTTATGAAAACAAATTCCTATCCAGTTTTGAAAATTGTTTGTTTTTTTTTTATTATTTGGCTGAAATACATTATTGTTTTGCTGATATAACCTAGTTTCAGTTTATTTAATGTGAAAATTTAACAGAAGATACTATTTTGCAAGGGAAATATGTTTTTCAAGACATTAATCTCTCCACACATTTTGTCATGGCAGGCATTGAAATAAAATTACTTTTAATAAAACTTATTTGTAAACTTTTGTTTCCGATTTCACAAAAAAACAATATATAATTTCAGAAATGCCTTCTTCCTGCTGCGTTCCAAACTGTCGGTCTACTTATAAGACCAACAGTATTTTTAGCTTTCCTAGGGACACTAACGCCACAAAGAGGTGGCTAGCTGAAAGCCATAGGAAAGACCTTAAAGTTGGGAAACATATAGTGATATGCGACGTGCATTTCGAAGACTGGCAAATCATCCGTGAAGATACGCTTCAAAAAGATGGTTTGCCAGTATTAAGAGGGAGATGTCAATTACGTAAAGATGCTATCCCTAAACTTTTCCCGGGGCTACCAACGTATCTTTGCTCATTTTCAACCCCTCGAAACGATCCGGCTATAAATCGAGCTTTGCTGCTTAATGGAGAAGCACATATAAAATGGCTTCAACAGGATAGCATTTTGTCAATCAATAATATTGTTTATAATTTAGATAAATTGTCCTTAAAATATTGGCATACATCAGTGGAGGATTGTACAATTTACTTGTATAAAATAAATTTTAAAGAAAGAGTACCGCACATTGAAAAATCTTTCTCAATTAATGAAGTTTTTCAAGTGCGATTATTTTTAAAAGACAAAGAAATTCGTTTACAACCTATTAAACACATATTAGGTAGCAGTTTAAAATGTGACCTACATTCAAAAATTAACAATATTTTAAATTTCGTGAATAATATTAATTTGAACATAATAAATGTTACAGACCGCGTAAATGATATTGTTGAACAAATAGATGATTTAGCTCAATATGAGCAAATATCCGAGGAAGATAAAATTACTTTGTGCTTCCTCTCCAGACAACTTAAATTAAATTTTGCACCGCGAAAACTTTACTCGATAAAATATATGTAAAGCCGGTTATTTGTTTTAAAGGGGGCAAAGTAGAAGGAATCGCTCATAACACGCAAAATGACATTGCAGATCTGCGCCCTGCTACAACTGTCCAGGCATTTATGTTAACTTCACTTTTATCCAAAAATAAGGATGTAGTAGGCCTATATCCAGTTAAAGACATAAGTGCTTCTTTTCTCTTCGAAACTACTCAAACTATTTTGAAAATTTTGCACGAAATCGGCTATGAGGTAGTGTGTGTGCTAGCTGACAATAATCAAGTAAATAGAAAACTTTTTAAACAATTTTCTCCCCACAAAGAATTACAGCCTTTTATTAATTCTCCATGATTGCCTGGGAAAAAAATTTTTTTCGCTTTCGATACCGTTCATATATTCAAATGTGTAAGAAACAATTGGATAAATGAAAAATCGCAAAGTCTTAAGTTTCCTTCAATCGAAGATGCCAATGAAATCGCTGACGTCGATTTCTCATGTTTAAAAAAAATTCATGACCAGGAAAAGTTTTCAACATTAAAATTAGCTCCTTCCTTATCATATAAGGCACTTAATCCTAATAGCTTTCAACGGCAAAATGTTTCCTTTGTCATGAGAATTTTCAATGAGAAAACCATTGAGGCTGTTAAAACTTTTTTCCCCAAATCCACTGGGACAATTGAGTTTCTAGAGAATATATTTACTTGGTGGACAATTGTCAATGTTAAGACCCCAAAAAAAGGACATAATTCAAGGCAAAAATATGCGGAGCCCATTACAAGTTCTACTGGCGATAATTATGTTTTCCTTGTTTCTTGCTTGCATTGGCTAATTTCATGGGACAAATTTAATGAGCGCAGCATAAAAGGTAAACTTTCTACCGAAACACATTCAGCAATCATTCACACAACGGCGTCATTACTTCATCTTTGCAATTATTTGCTAAATGACTTAAATTTCCGATACGTTTTGCTAGGAAAATTCCAAACAGATTCCCTCAAAGAAAGATTTGGAAAATATCGAAGAATGAGCGGTTGCAACTATAATGTGTTTTTTCAGCAAATCCTTAATTCAGAAAAAAAATTACGCGTCATAAGCTTGTTAAAATTGCATTCACATAGCCGGGGTGATGTAAAAATTAAAGACATTTTCGTCGACGATGACACGTTCAATATTAATTTAATTGACGCAACATTGATTAATGACATTCTGTCTTCGTGTGACATCGTTGAAATCGACGAAAATATACAGTTCATAATCGTTTTTATTGCCGGATACGTGGGCAGGAAAGTCAGTGAAGCAGTAAAATGCATCGATTGCACAAATTTTTTTTTATCTGATATAGAAATATGTGTCACATTTTCCAGTAATACTGATTACCTTTGTAATCTTAATCGTGGTGGTTAAAAATTTCCAACACATTTTTCATTAAATATGGGCGGTGCTGCATTTCAGCTATTCGAAACTTTAATTTCAAAAGATTTCGAACATTTGTTTTTAAAGCAAAACCACCATAAGCAGTTCGTGTTCTCGTTAATTTTTAAATATGTCGAATGTACTTTAAATGAAATTAGATATTGTCCGTGCGGAGAGAATTCAATAAGCTTAGCGAAAAAAATAGCGTTAATCTGGGCAAACATTTGCTTAAATAACTATACTAAAAATTTGAATGATGGGTTTACTGCTTGACTGACCGAGCCCAGCGGCGCAAGTTGAAGACGGTTCGAGGAGTACAATAAAAAGGTATACCGCTTTCTTGCTTTAATGAAATAATTATTATTTATTACTTTAATTAGAATCGTTTCAATTCCATCGAAGATCAATTGGCGGCAACAAGGGAAATCGATTTCCGCAGCTTTTTTTTATAATAGTTTTATGTATATTTGTATATTATTGATATTTGAAGTTGAAACAAATGAATTATGTAAAATTAATTTTAAGCAATGCTTTAGCCTGAAGTTATGTATGTAATTTTTTTTAATTTTTTTCCTATCTTATTTTCTTTCGGGGGATGATGATTATTTAATAGCTTGTTTCTTGGCTAAGCGGATTACAACTGCTATGAAGAAGAGACTCTGCAATGAAACTGACCCCATTTTTATTATTAAAAAACATAAGTATGCAATATAAAATTTAACAGAAGCTTTGCTTGATATTATTTATTTATGATGTAGCAATAAATTATCTACAAAATATATATGAATGTACATATTCCTTTTAGATTCTTCATATAATGAAAAATATTTTTTTTTGTAGCAGATGTATGCATTAGTTATTTCCATTTTTATTTTACTTCCAATTTATATGATTTCGGATACCTTGTTTTGCACAAAGTTATTTCGAAACTTTTGCAATCTGTTTACAATATTATTATGCATCACTAGATTTTCTGTCCCCGGACATTATTGCTCTGCTAATGTTTTGTGTTCTTTTGAGTGAGCTTTTAAAATCACCTTGGCTCGTTCGTAAATATCACTAAGAATTTTCTTAATTTCTACATCGACAACTTCAATCGTATTTGCTCCTAAATTTTCGCTTGGCATAAATTTTCGCTTCTATAGTCCGCAAGCCAGCACGTTTTGAAATGCCCCAGTCTTTAACCATATGTGAAGCGATTGATGTTGCTTGTTTTATGTCACTGCTTGCACCTGGTGATCAAATCAAAGGTAAACGTAATAACTATTTTACGTGATAAATAAATCAACATACCCGATGTAATTTTTTCAGTTCCGAAAATAAGTTCTTCTGCTGCACCTCCACCCATCATTGTATCCATCATAGCCAGAAGCTGTGCCTTTGTCACATGATATCGTTCCTTTCAGGAATATATGCAGTATGACCGAGAGACGGGCCTCTTGGCATGATTGTCACTTTGAGCAGTCAATGTGCCTCTTTCGTATAATATGACACGATAGCATGTCCACCTTCATTGCTTCTTCGTCCGTTAAATGAGATTTTCTTTCAGGTCTAATCAGTACTTTATCTCTTGCTGCTTCTAAATGTTTCATTGTGACATTGTCCGTTCCATCGATTGCAGCTCTTTACATTAGTGTACGTTAAACATCGATAGTACTATCGATAGTATCGATAGTTCAGAATTATCGAAAACCTCGATGTTTTGTTTTTGCAATCGATAGTTTTTGAAAACAGAAAAAAATGCGTAAGGTAACATTTCGATATCATCCCATTCACTGTGAGTATTTTACGTTTGCTTAGTTTTTCTCATTTAATAATATTTCTTTTTCCTGTTATTATAAAACAGCACAAACCAAAGATAGCAGATCACTCTTATATTTTGTTAGTTTTGCCACTTGTTATTTATTGTAGAATGAAATAACATGAAGAAGGAAAAAATGTAAAATTTAACTGCACGTGAAAATCGTACTTTCTACGCGTACGATTTTCACGTGCAGTTAAGACATGCAGTTGAGACTGAGTGAGAAAGAGTTCCAAATAGTGATTTGGCTAAGTGTAATATATGCAGCAATCAATACAAAACAAGCAAAAACACGAAAAATTTATCAGGTCATTTAAAACGGAAGCATAAATTATAGTGGAAATTATTTTTTGTTGAACCTATAGCAAAAACCCATGGTCCTAGGAACATCTTTGAGAGTAGTTCAACGAAATCTAGAACAATCATCAAAAATTATTTTGCAAGAGCAAAATTCTACGCAGAAGATTCTGTCCGCAAAAATATTTAGATGAACTGTAAAAGTATGGTTGTTTTGGACATAGTGCCTTTGGGGAAAGGAGAACATGAAGGCTTTCGTGATTTCATGGCTGATTTGGACGGAAAACATGCAATTACTGACACCAAATACTTCGAAGATGTTAAAACGCGAGTTAAAAATGCCATAAATGCAGTTCAACATATTTCTTTATCTACTGATATGTGGACAAATCCAAGAGAATACTGATTTTTTTCAATGGCAGAAGTAAGTTGCATATTTATTTTATGCATGTTTGAAGAATACTATCGTTGGTGTAGTTGAAAAGACAAATATTCAGGCATCTGATCAAAGATAAATGCGATCGTCACTGATAATGCTGCTCGCATGTAAATGCAAGCAACATTTCTTCAATTTAATCATATTCCATGCTTCGCGCATACATTAAATTTGACTGTGTCTGATATTTATAACACCTGCCTTTCATTTTATCACCAAAAAGTGCAAAGATATTGATACTTCTTTTCAATCGAGCTCAGTTGTTTCAGGCATGCTGACAATTGCACAAAGACAGCTCAACAAACCTGAACTGAAGTTAACTCAGCAGTTCCATTCTCGTTGGAATAACGCATACGCCAAGATCACAGCGTAAAGAGTTAGTTCCTAACCAGCGTGCGGACTCCGTATATGTATACGGTCCAAAAATCCAGTGATCTAACCTGAGATTGTATTGTTGGTCAGCCTGGAAAGTTGGAAGAAATCGTATGGAACAGAAAGAAATGCAATATACGATTCGACAACTACATACTCAGGCTAGATTTTTCGCTGCTCACATACGGCCCACTCTCGCAAAATATACCAACATAATCTCAGGCTGCTTTGACCGATAATGCATTGCGTAAATGGAGGCGCAATTTCAAGGCCAAAGTGTTTTTTTCTGGAAAAGGGAAGGAGTTCACCCACTTATCATTCTATACACTTTGCCAAGATTAAATGTTTCTATGATATCAGGCAAGAATAGACTTTGGAATTAGCCAAATGTGTAAAGGCACCTGAAACGTTACTCGCCAAAGATTTGAATGTGCTGCCGAATACAACTCTGCTATTAGAACCATTTGATGTGGCTATAACAACAATATCTGGTGCAAATTACATTACTCTTTTTTATATAACTCCGTTATTACGAGGGCTGGCTCTACAATTATCGAAAGTGGAAATTAACATAAAAAACACTGCTGGAAAGAATAGTTATAATACTTTATGCAAGTCAGTGCGGGAACGATTAATATCGTTTGAGAAAAGGGTCCTTATGATGTTAGCCGCCATTCAGGATCCAAGGTTCAAAAAATAAGTGAAGACGATGGAAACATAGCTGCCCTATCTCTTCAAATAGAATATACTTCTTTTCTGATGACACAAAAGCCCGAGTCAACTTAGAGTGCTTATGAATTTACAGGAGCTGCATCTGCAAGCAACTGAACTGGTGAAACTGGGGAAATTTACTAACGAAGGAATAGCGGAAAGCAAAAAAAAACCAAGGAGTTATTATTTTTATTTGAAGATCTATTCAAAGACAAAGCTTATAGCTGCCCAAATAATGATGCAATAAGACATAGATATATACAAAAACCTGGAGAAACCTCCCAGTGGAAACGACAAATGTCCCATCGACTACTGGTTAAATTCAAATACTGAGACAAAGAAAATGTTCGTTCTCTAGCATTTATGTATACTTGCGTCTTCTATTCCGAGTTAACGATTTTTTTCGAAAACTGGTGTAATTCACCATGATCGCAGAAACCTCTTAAAGTCTCAAAGCGCCTCAATGAATTGCTTTCCCTAAATCAAAATGCTCAGCATTTTGGAAATGAATAAAACTCTATATTTCTGTGTTTCTCTATAATAATAATTGAATTCTCAGTTATTTTTAAAAAAATTAATGAATCCTGGGTATATATACTAATATCGCAAGGCACATATACACTATCGATAGTCTATCGATAGCCTATCGATAGTTTTTAAAAAAACATCGATATTATCGAAACATCCAACTATCGATGTTTAACGTACACTACTTTACATATATTTAATGTTTAAATATACGTATATTAAATGTATGTATTTAAAATATGTATTACATTACCTAAGAGCGGCCTGATTGACAATGTTTTGCAAGTCAGCTCCTGTGAAGCCAGTAGTTCCCCTCGCCAACCTATTAATGTCAATGAAAACATCCATGACAAAATGCACTGAAAACCGACTTTTGCGATTTACCTGAACGTCGAAGCGACCGGGTCTTAACAGGGCTTGGTCTAAATCATCTCGTCGGTTTGTTGCTCCTAAAATAATGACTCCTTCGTTTTGATGGAAACCATCCATTTCGGATCGTATCAGATTGATTGTTTCACATCACATCACATAACCTAAAACCAACTGATAAACATTTCGCATTTTTCCGATTTGTAGGGGATTTTTGACATCGAATGTCACTTTTACGCCCGAAAAGAATGAACTGCACATACTAAATAGGCGTGAAATGATTGGAGATGTAGAGGTTTCTACTACACACAAATTAAACACGTCTGTCTTCGTTTGGTTCACAACAAGGAGTAATTTTATTCACATCAAATTTCTAACAAAAAGTCGCTAACTAACTTAATTCTAATGTTGATTCACAGATGGCAGCTCAATAGCTTGGTAGTCTCTATAATACTTCCCCTCTTAAGTTTTTGCAAATGTCACTGTTTTTCCTTGTCGCGCGTATGTTTTCGTTATTGCTGGCTTAACATTTCGAAAGGTTGGTGAAGCTATTATTCGTTCGTCGATGTCGGTATTTAATATAAATGCTGGCTTTAGACGATCGATAGCTATATTCGTATCTTTGGAATCGATCCGAAGCGTAAACACTTTTGATGAGAGGCGAGCGATAGCTTCGTAAGGACCAGCATATGGCTGCTGCAGAGGCTTCTTAACAGCGTCGATGCGTACAAATACATGTGTACACGAAAGTAAGTCCATATGTACAAATACACTGTCGTTTCGATGATGTTGGACGTCTTTTGGCCGTAGCCGTCGCATATTGCGCTTGAATTTTGAAAGGAATAGCTCAGGATCGCTAACGGATTCATCCGTCGAGAAGTATTCACCTGGCAATCTTAGTGTTGTTCCGTACACTAGCTCGGCAGATGAACATTTAACGTCTTCCTTGTAAGCGGATCGCAATCCAAGGAGAACAGTAGGCAGAGCCTGGATCCAGTTCTCAAGGCCAAGATTCAATCAACGCGAATGCGAATGCGAACGGTTTGAGCATAAGGAAAACATATGCAAGACGCAGCGAATAGAACCATTCACGACGAATGCGAATTCGCACGAACTTGCGAATGCGACTAGTTTGAGCAAAGAGCAAAATAGTCGCACGAATTGTCAGAATGGCCAATTGCACGAAAAGAAAATGTACATCTTTGACATCATGTATGTCATATAATAGTAAGTTGGGTCTTGGGTAAAAAAATTTCTAGTGGCGGTTGATTTGAAAGAAAATAGGGATTATTGGTTTTCATGTGAAAATAAGTAGATTTCACGATTGGATATTGTTCGCAATAGGTTTTGTAGCGCAGTAACTTAGTTAAGAAATGCCATTTAATTTTGCAGAAAGATTTGAATAAAAAACTGTTTCAGCTGGCAGGAGATGGTTTCATTTTGTTCGTAGAAAGTAGTGGGTGGGAAAAATTGTTGTTGACTATGTTTGTGTTAGGTAGTTGTCAAAATATTTTTATTAAAATATGTCTATAATCTCAAATTTGTGGTTTTGAAATTTTCGTGCCACATTCATTAAGGAAGAGAAAAAAATTAGTTTGTTGTCTGATAGTTCATACCCACGTCAATCAACATGGAAACATTACAGTACATATAGTTTTCGCAGTCTCCTTTACAGATCAGGGAGTTTGAATAATTTTATGTTATGTAATAACTTTAATATTTTGTGACTTTGTTTACCGAATACTATTCAATTACTTTTTGATTTATTAATAAGTAATTTGGAGAGCTTCCATCAGAGTTCGGTAGTGTTGCATCTGCTAATAGCAACAATACGCCAGTCGACATTTTGGTCATGTATTTTTCTTGGATGTAATGTATTTTTAATTCGCAACAAACAGAGTATTTTCAGGTTTGAAACAAAGTAAGTTCAATTAATTGCACAATATTCGGAAATGGCACCGTATCCTACAACCACTAACGAATTCAAATACCTCACTCACTTTACATATTTTCCAGTTGGCAGCTTTGACGCGAATGCGAATCGCACCGATTGGTTCTTCAAATGCGATTCGTTTGCGCGCTCCTGTCAAAAAATGCGATTCGCATTTCGCATTCGCGTTGATTGAATCTTGGCCTTCACTCTCGTGGCACATCAATGCCGCCTTCAACGTGCGATGAAATCGCTCTACCATCCCATTAGCCGAAAGATGGTAGGCCGTTGTGCGTATATGTTTGCATCCTATTAATTTAGTCAAAGAATGAAATAGCGGCGACTCGAACTGGCTTCCTCTGTCGGTAGTAATGATTTTTGGTGTTCCAAAACGCGAAACCCAGTTGTTGTAGAAAGCTGTAGCTACTGTATCTGCGGAGATCTCGGATATTGCAATCGCTTCTGTCCATCTCGTAAATCGGTCTATCATGATTAATAGATATCGATTATTATTAACGACTGGCAATGGTCCTACCAAGTCCAAATGGATGTGGTCGAAACGATTGTCAGGAGTAGCAAACTGAAGTGGAGCTGTTTTTGTGTGTCGTACAATTTTAGAACGTTGACACTGGATGCAAGTTTTTGTCCAGTTTTTTATGTGTTTATCCATTTCGGGCCATACGAATTTTTCTCGAATTAAACGGCTGGTAGCTCGTGCGCCAGGATGAGCTAAGCAATGTAAGGCGTTGAAAACTCGCATTCGCAATGTTTTGGGAATGAAAGGTCGGATATTCCCCGTAGACGTATCACAGTAAACAGTATGTTCATTGAACTTTAGTTGTTGCAGTTTCAACGACGTTTCGGAGTTCAATAACTGTTGTACTTCTGGGTCCTGCGCTTGCTCGGCTGCGATTTCTGACATATCAATGGCCTTCACTGCGTCAACAGCTTCCAGTCGAGATAACGCATCAGCTACTTTGTTTGCGTCCCCAGTTACATGAATTATTTCCGTTGTGAACTGTGAAATAAATTCAAGTTCCCGAACTTGTCTGGGAGATGCTTTCGACGATTTCTGTTGAAAAGCAAAACAAAGCGGCTTATGATCCGTTTTTACCATGAATGGGCGGCCTTCAATCCGTTCGCGGAAGTATTTAATTGCAGAGTATATTGCCGTAAGTTCTTTATCATAGACACTATACTTAAGCTGAGCGTCACTTAGCTTTTTCGAGAAAAATCCAAGCGGTTTCCAATCTCCGTTCTGGAACTGCTCTAGCACGGCTCCCATAGCGAAATCGGATGCATCTGTCGAGATGGCTAGTGGAGCATCTTTTGATGGGTGGACAAGCAAGGTAGCCGTTGCTAACAATTGTTTGCTGTCCTCAAATGCTTTTTTAGCTGCAGATGTCCAGTTAATCAAAGTTTTCGCGTTTTTCTTCGATCCTTTCAAATAAGCGTTAAGCGGCGCCATAATTTCCGCTGCGTTTTTAATGAACTTACGGTAGAAGTTTATCAAACCCAAATACCTACGCAATTCCTGAACATTTTTAGGCTGTGGATAGTTTTGGATGGACTCCACTTTCGAAGGTAGTGGCTGTATTCCTGCCGCACTAACAGTAAACCCAAGATATTGTACCTTCTCCTGTCCGAATTTGCATTTTTCGATGTTAATTTTTATCCCGTAGTCACTGAGCCGACGAAACACTTCACGAAGGTAATTTTCATGTTCGCTTTCTGAGCTAGATGCGACCAGGATATCATCGAGATAGCCAAAACAAAAGTCTAAGTTACGCAAGACCGTATCAATGTAGCGTTGAAAAGTCAGCGCTGCATTCCTCAGTCCAAACGGCATTGTCAGAAATTCAAATAAACCGAATGGAGTGATTACCGCAGTTTTCGGTATATCCTCTTCTGCCACAGGCACCTGGTGATAGGCTCTAACCAGATCGATGGTCGAAAATATCTTTTTTCCATGGAGATTATATGTGAAATCTTCCATACACGCAATTGGATATCGATCTGGAATAGTTATTGCGTTCAGTCTACGATAATCGCCACATGGCCTCCAGTCTCCGGTCGATTTTCTTACTAGATGGAGAGGACTTGACCAAGGGCTACTAGATGGACGGCAAATTCCTTTTTCGACCATGTGCTTAAATTCTAATTTAGCTGCATGGTATTTACCTGGTGGCAATCTGCGGAATCGTTCGGCTACAAGCGGTCCTTTCGTGACTATGTGATGATGAATTGTGGGATTCGTACAAGTCAGAGTGGATTCATTCGTTAACTCTTTGTATTCCAATAAGATTCTCGTGTATCTATTAGAATTATTAAGGAACGAAATGGATGGCGTGGTTTTTTTGATTAGAATGGCGGCGACTTCCATTTTGGTTTTCGCATCTATAAGACGTTTATGACGGATGTCGACCAATATGTCGTGACATCGTAAAAAATCTGCGCCAAGAATCGGTAGGGAAACGTCAGCGATAAAAAATTCCCATTTAAAAGCTCGGCGTAGCCCCAAGTCTATAGTTATTATTTTTGTGCCGAAAGTATTAATGGATGTTCCATTCGCAGCATATAATTTTGTATCAGCCATTTTGCGGGTTGTTCTATAGTTTTTTGGAATGACTGAAACTTCAGCACCCGTATCTATTAAAAAATTGATACCCGTGGACTTGCACCTTATAGATAGGCGGTTCTTTTTGTCCATAACGCCATCGCTGACCGCACAAGTTGACGACGACGGACTTAGTTTTCCGAAGCCGTGAATTTGCATGGAGGTCGACATTTTATGGCTTCATTACCGAACCGATTATGATAATAGCATATACGTGAGTTCGGCGTTCTACCACGCGGGTAATATGTAGCTCTATTTCTACTGCGTGATCTGGTACGTACCTTATCTCGTGTTTCTAAACGCTTTAGTCTCGTGAGTGCTGCAGCCATCGTATTGTCTGTTGCTGCTTGCTGTGTCGTCGCAGGATCTTTGGATGTGCTTCCAATCATTGGAACTGCGTTAAGTTCCTCCATGATTTTATCCGCCATGGTCAAAAGCGAATCGATATTTGTTTCGGTGGAAACCGAAATGATTGCTCCTACGCGCGTTGGTAAACGACGTAGCCACAACGTTTTTAAAGCGTCATTTGGCAGCTGGTTGTTTGCGAGTGCCTGCATTTTTCGGAAGAGTTGAGACGGTTTTTTATCCTCCAACTCTAACTCGGTCAAAACTCGCGATAACTGTGTGTGTGGGATTCTGCGAAACAAGCAATTAATCGTTTTTTGATTTCACCATATTTGTCTATTTCCGGCGGGCACTTTACGGTTTTTTGCACTTGTTCTAGTATGGATATGTCCAATCCTGAAACAACTGCGTGAAATTTCGCGTTGTCCGAAAATACCCTATTATGGGCGAATAATGACTCGACTTGCGCGAACCACAGCGTTACATTTGATTGCCAAAATGGCGGCACTCTCACTTCGCGTATGGCGTCCACTCGCGGTGGCTTAGATCCGGGCCAGAGTTCACACGCGGCTTGCAAAGGCGTTACCGAGGATTTCGGCGTCTCCTCTTGAATGTTTTTCGAAGCATCACTAGTTGCCATTTTGAAAATTCGTTTTCAATGGTCTCTCAACAATGTTCTTTTAAACGCGGGGTCACCACTTGTAGAGGTTTCTACTACACACAAATTAAACACGTCTGTCTTCATTTGGTTCACAACAAGGAGTAATTTTATTCACATCAAATTTATAACAAAAAGTCGCTAACTAACTTAATTCTAATGTTGATTCACAGATGGCAGCTCGATAGCTTGGTAGTCTCTATAGAGACATGTGTCAATGCAATCTATATTTTCAAAGCGAAAGCAACATCGAAGTAACTTTTCATGCTAAGAACACAGTACCAAACTTGCTTATTTTCAAGCGAAATTTTCGCCGAAACAGATTTCACGTGAAATTTTGTATGCAAATTTCACGTGAAATCGAACTCAGTACTATGCTTTAGCTTGAAGTTATCGTTATTTGAAAAGTTTTGGTAACAAGCATCTTGAAGTGTTTGAAAGAACTCGTCATCTTTGACAAGTACTGCGTTAAGTCCTTTGGGGTTGAAATGGTTTTTCATGAGGGTTATCGCTGTTTGATGATCGAATATTTTGACGAATACTTTTGTTCTATTTTTATCGAAAACTTTTTCTTTCTTTACTCTCAAGGACCCTGAGGTAGATTTGTAAATAACAATTTGGTTTTTGAAGACGTTAATAGCTGATTTGCATGTCGGGAAATCACGGTTATTTTCGATTAGGTTAAGTTCTAGATTTTCAATCCTGGACAACGCGTCTGCTGCACAATTCGCGGTTCCTTTTCTATATTGGACCGTAAATTCAAATTCTAATAGCTTTAAGCGCCATCTAACCAATTTTGAGTTAGGCTCTTTAATAGAAATTAACTAGGACAGTGGTCTGTGGTCTGTCTCAACGATAAACTTTCGTCCAAACAGGTATGGGCGAAAATATTTCGTGGCCCACACAGTTGCCAACAATTCTTTTTCGATTGTGCTGTAATTGACTTCATGCTCGTTTAGTGTCACGCTTGCGTAGGAAATGGGATGACCTTCCTGGGACAATATTGCACCTAAGGCTGCGGTCACGTCTCGCGCTTGTAAGAGTGAAAGCTTGTTCGCGCGTTTACGATTGTAAATCAAAAACACGGTAGGTCAATAGAACGGTCACGTTCAACGCTTGAAGCGTTTAGGCGTGTACGATTGTTCAAGCGTGTGAGCTGGTAGATCAAATTTATTTGATTTACAAGCTCACTCGCGAGAACAAGTAGCACGCGCACTGACTATTTAAAGAATAGTCTTCATAGGAAAAATCAATGGACTTGGAAATGATGATAAGTGAAGTGAGGAAGAGAAGATTTTTGTGGGACGTTAAACACAAGGACTATAAAAATAGACTAGCAATAAAAAAAGGATGGAAAGAAATTGCGGATACATTGAAAAATGAAGGTAAGTTGTATTTGCAAATAGGAAGTTTTCAATTTACATCAAGATCAATTTACAAGAAGAAAATAGTTTTTAAATGTATTACGGTTACTTATTGCTGTAAAACTTGAATTGTTTGAGACACTTTTAGCAATGAAATGTACATTAGATGTTGTAAGCTGTTGTTGCAATAACATAGATCGATCGACACCTTCTTTATCTATAATTATATTATGTAGCAGGCAAACCGTCTTTGCAATTAGTTTCGTAGTTTTCACACTCGTATCTATTTCTTTCGTTAGAATGCGCCACTTTGCAGCGGTTATACCAAACGCACATTCAATAACCTTTCTGGTTTTTGTGTGGTTTTCATTGAATACAACTTCACTTTCACTGATATTGGTGTTATAGGCAAAAGGCCGCAGCAAGTAGCTTCGAAGTGGGTAGGCTTCATCTCCCAATAAAACAAAAGGTGCATCGACATCTGTGCCAGGTAAAGGTTTGGGAGCAGGAATTCCAAATTCGTCATTTTCTAGCATGTGACAAAGTGCAGACGATGAAAATATACCACCATCGCTTTGCCTCCCATAGACTTCAACTTCAATTGCTATGAACTTATAATGTGCATTTGCAACCGCCTGCAATACAATGGAATAATATCCCATGTAATTAAAATATAAGCTTCCAGAGTGTGGTGGACATTTAATTCGAATATGTTTTCCATCAACGCAGCCCACACAATTTGGAAATCCCCAGCGTTTATAAAACTCTTCCGCATGTCTGATAATGTCCGATTCACATGGACGAGGCAAATGCTTACGTACAAATTTAGCCCATATTGCATTGCACACATTTGGAACAATACCAGAAATTGTATTGTGTGGTATCCTGTAGCTGAAGGCCAAACTTCTATATGATGATCCTGTGGCAAGATACCTGCAAATTTTATGTTTCATTATTTTCAGATAACCTTGTAAAGAAGAAGTGGAAAAGCCTACGGGATAACTATAGAACTGAACTGGCAAAAGTGAACAAAAAACCGAAGTCAGGCAGTGGAGCTAATACAAATTACAAAATTAAATGGAAACATTTTTTAGATTTGGATTTCCTCCACGATTCCATGACACCTGCTAAACTTACTGGCAACTTAAATGATAATTTCGAAATTCATGTTGAACAGAGTTTGATGCTCGACCAGGAAAATAATTACGGAGACCAGATGGAAATGCAGATACAGGAGAATGTTCTACTTAATGAAGATATTGCGGACCTTGAAAAAAGTGAAGAAACTTTGCGAAACTCCGCCACGAAAAAGAAGCCTTTAACAAATAATGTCACGTTAAACGAGTTGCAGTTTCTTGAAATTGAGAAGGAAAAACTGGCACTAATGAAAGAAGAATATTCACTAAAAAGAGATGATAGTTTTAATTTTTTAATGAGTTTGTTGCCGCAAATGCAAAATTTGCCTGTTAAAGAAAACTTATGCTTTCGAATGAAAGTAAGCCAGCTTCTGTATGATACAGTTTCCGCAATGTCTTCACCTTATCCTGGAACAAATACATGCACTCCTACTCCTTCAACATCTTGGGCTGATTTGGATCAAAACATTGTTTCTTTCGAAGATTTTTAAAATAAACATGCTTTTACTTCATAACATACTTAGTTTTACTAACCTTAAAGTGACCGACAACCTTTCAGGTGCTGTGATTGGATTTTGAAGATTGGTTTGTTGTTTTTCTATAACTTGCTTTATTTCATTTAAAATATAGAAAAACGTAGCAGGAGTCATTCTATAATATTCATAACATTTTTCCTCGTCTTCCTTTAAATATTCAAATAGCTGGTGAAACTCTCCCAACTTGTAACGATCACGAAAAATAGGATGGACAGAATATCTTTTCTTTTTTCTAAAAAACACTTTCGCTCTTAAATAACTACTTTCCGCACAAAAGATTGCTCCACTCGAAAGAGCCATAATTGAAAGTAATGCTTAAAAAATTTACGAAGCGTAATGGCGAAGGGTAAATGCCTAGTACCTGTTACAAATGGAACTAGCTACACATTCACAAGCGTGAGATCTGACCATAGAAAGCGTAAACGCTTACAACGCAGCCTAAGGCATATTGGCTAGCATCGGTGGTTAGAGTAACCGCTGAAGCACACTGCGACGCAGCCAGGCGCAGCCAGGCGCAGCCAAACGCAGCCAGGCGCAGCCAAGCTGTCAGTTGAGTTGACTATATGGGTTTTCCATAGCAGGGAGCACACCAAGTCGCAGCTATGCGCAGTCAGGCGCAGCCAGGCGCAGCTCAGGTCGAAATGGGTTCAACTTTTGTCGCAGCGAAGAGTTGCAATCAGCTGTAATTACTTGAGAAACGCGCGGGATTTGAAATGTATACGAAAATGTAAATAGAGTTGATTTTATATTATTAATTTTTTGAGGAATTCGAAAACAATTTTTATTGGTGATAGCTTAGATAATTAAAAGTAAAATTAAAAGATAGTTAAGAGCAAATTTGAAAGATAATTCATAGCACATTGATTATAGTAATTTAAAATACTTGAGTGGTCTAGTTGGTAGATTACTGACTTCTTGCTTGTGGGATCCCTGATTTGAATCCAAGTTCGGACGAAGGCCCGCGAACCAAGCTCTGAGTTCACCTAGCTCTGATAAGGTACGTGGTTAAAAATCAGGGGTAAAGTGAGTCGTCGAATTCCACACTCGTATTCACATTGATTGAAAAAATTATAAAGAAGCTCCTCACCAGCGAGGGTTGTTGTTGGATTACTTTTAATTTAATTATGGTTTAAAGACCAGTTTTTTTCTCCTACAAGCCAGATCTAGTCAAATGTACTTTTTTAATAACGAGGGCTATTTGGCTTTCTCCTCAAAGCCCATCAGTGAGATATTATGCTAATAGTACAACAAACGGATGTTTAATTTAAATAACATTGGAAAATGTTTAAGAGCCAAGAATGATTTCAAAGGTGACTATGGTAAAAGGTAAGTAGCAAAATAAACTTTTAAAGCATTCGGCATAAATATAAGGTTGAATTTACGTTAGAATTAAACTCATTTACAGTGCATAGAAAAAAACACCCTCGAATAAATCAAAAAATACATAGCATTATTTCAAAATGCAGTCAATTAAAGCTGCAGTGTTGGATAACGAGGTGACAATAGAGATGTTGATAGCCCAAGTGAAGGAGCGTCCGATTATTCATGAGAAGGGTACACGCGGATACAGAGATGTCGCTGTGAAATTCAAACATCAACTGAAAATTCTTCTACTTTACTGACGCTTAGTCACGTTTCAGTATAACCAGGCGATTTCGTTGGCTGCGCTTGGTCACTGATGGCTGCGCCTCGCTGCGTCGACTGTAATTCAGGCATAAAGATTTTGTTGAAGTCAGGGTACCGCAATATAGGATCGTTAGTGAGGAGGGTTTTCAGAGTTTGGAAACTAGTGAGATATTCTGGGTCGGATAGGTTTAATTTCGAATCTTTCTTTACGTATTTAGTCATAGGTTTTGCGATTTTTGAATAGTCTTTTATAAATTTCCGGTAAAATCCGGTTAGGCCAAGAAATTGCTTTATTTGTTTAGGGGTTTTAGGTAGAGGGAAGTTTTTGACACATTCGACTTTTTGGGGATTTGGTTTAATACTATCGGGTGTCTCGATATGCCCGAGGAACTCCGTTTACTTCTTTAAGAATTCAGACTTGTCCATTTGGACTTTTAAATTTACTTCTTTTAATCGTTTGAAAATTTTATTTAGAGAATCTATGTGTTCTTGAAGGGAAGTGGAAAAGAGGATAATATCGTCGAGATATACTAAACAGATTTTATTGATATAGTCACTGAGAACGAAACTCATAAGTCGTTGAAACGTGGTGGGTGCCGTTTTTGCCCAAACGGCATACGCAGAAACTCGTAGTATCCATTTTCCAGCTTAACTTCCGTACAAAAATTGAGTTTTATTTTTTTAACTCCAATAATTAACTGTTCGTTTTTGAAGTCGATAAGAGCATTGATTCGGTGCAAAATGTTGTTTCCAATCATACCGTCGTATTCGTCATGGAACTTGCAGACTAAAAACATTGCCTTTTTGACTGGGTTTCCTACCTCTTGGAAGAGCGGTATATTTACTTTACGATCAATTTGGACAGTATGGTTAAGGGTTTTTAAGGTTAGAGGGTTTTCTTATTTCCCATTTTGGGTGGCAAATTTCAGGATTTATAACCGAGTGTGTTGCGCCTGTGTCGATTATGAATTTTAGGGGCTTGGTGTTTGATCTCACTATTATATGGGGTAAACCGTGTCCGAGGCTGCGGACTGAAGATTCACAGAATGGATGTTTGTTGGTTGGTTAGAAACTTTTGCCAGGTCATCTTCCATGGGTTCTGGCCTATTTTGATTAGTATTATTGCTCTGTTGGTGGAAGTTTTTATTCGGACTCGAATAGTTATTTTGGTAGCCATTAAAACTTTGTGGGTTGGTATAGTCGAAAGACCTGCTTGTATTGTATGGGTTTGATTGGTTTTGGTTTGATCTATTTTTGGGCTGATAGTTCGTTTTGGTGTTACCGTGTTTGTTTGGATGGTAGTGCTTTTGTCCGTAATTTCGAAATTTATTGTTATGGGAATATGACTGGGTGGATTTGGTTTTTGATTGATCTGAAGTATTAGACCATTGGTCTCGATGGTTGTTTTTATTTTTATTTTTATGAAATTCTCTACTGTTGGGATTCTGCTTAGAAAAATCGGTGTTTTTACCAAAGGGATTGAAGAAAGCATATCCACTTTCATGTAGTATGTTGACACTTTCCTCAAGAGAACTCGGATATCTACAGAAAAGTATAGAACGCATTGGTTCAGGTAATTTATTTTTGAATACACATAGAGCGGAAGATTTGTTAGCTTCTATATTAGTTGTAACCAAAGTTTCGCCTGTTAGACCTTGTTTAGTTTTTATGCTAAGGCGACGCAAAATGCCTTTTATCTCGTTAAAGAAATCTACACTATTGGATTTGAATTTACACGCTCTTAACTCATCAAACAATTCTTCGACGGTTCGTCTGTCACCGAAATTCTGTATTAGGGTCGATTTGATACTACACCATGTTGTCATGTGGACATTGATTTCGACTACTTCTCCCACTCTGCCTTTTAATTTCGACTTTATCATGTCGGAAAAAACACTTTGTGATAGCTCGTCATACCTTGTGAGCAATGGGTACACTTTGTCGATTAAATCGATAAAATTTTGGAGGTCTCTATAGTCTCCATTAAATTCCGGAAGTCTAGAGAGATACCTTAAGGGGTCTATGTTTAGAGATAACATAGTTGTATCTTGAGGTTGATCAGAAAAGAAATTGCTTATTATCTGTGAAAGCTGGTGTGATTGGCTTCTTGCAGTTTCGAGTTGGTCAAGAAGGCTGGTTGAATTAGACTCTGACATAGATACAACCACATACAATTAAAGAAATAGGGAAAAAAGGAGATACGCGGTCGCGAAAATTGCAGAAAAGGCACGCACATCAAAACAAGTAACACTTGCGGAACGTTTTCACAATAAAATCACTACACAAAACCTGTACACTTCCAATAAATTCTTATCAACAACTAACAATCAATTCAGAAGAGAGGAAAAACAATTTTATAGATATATTTTGTATTTTTTAAATATTCAATAAATAAATTTTCAATAATATTCTCTTTTAGCTATTTTACCACATAGAAATCTATGATTTATCGACAATATTCAATTTTTAACTTATCGATAAAATTCAAATACAAATTTAATGTTGAATTTCAATAAATCGACAAAATTAATACGTCTGACCTTTTTCCAACGGGAGATGCTTTTCCTTTTCCAACGGGAGGTGCTGTTTCTTTTGTACAGGAGATGTTCTTCCTTCTCCAACGGGAGGTGCTCTTCTTCTTCAACGGGAGATGCTCTTCCTTTTGCAAATTCCGTCCGTAATTGGTCGTTGTTTAAGTCGTGGGACACTAACTAATGCACTTCAGGTGTTTGCGGCGTGTAAGTACGCGAACGAATCTTCTCGACGCAGATACGTTTACTGAGTCGCGGAGTCGATAAAAAATTTAATTCGGATCACACGCTAAAATATTTTGGAACGATACGAGTATGTATTCGTATCGAATATTTTGGAACGATACGAGTATCGTATAGTTCCAAAATACTTGCAAGTATTTTGGAACTATACGAGTATATACTCGCATCGAGTATTTTCGTACTTGGAAGTATTTTCGTCTCGCGTACGAGATTCTAACCTGTCAAATACGAGTTCATATTAATATTAGGATACTATTACGTCACTGTTTGATTGAAATGAATCAAATGGACGAAATTTATTGGGTAAATTCTTGATTACATATACAGTCCACAAAAATACTCGTACCTAGTATTTTTGAATTTCGTACTAGGTACTGGCTGTACCAAAAAAATACCTGTTCCATATACCTGTTCCACATACCTGTTCGAGTATATACGCCTCATCTCTAGTGCTAGTGAACAGCTAAAACAAAAATTAATGCGGTGCGTGCGGTATAATGTGAAAAATTCGCTACGAAATGTTTATCAGTTGGTGTTAGGTTATGTGACGTTTTGCGTCGGTTCCCTGTCGATACAATTGATTGGCACAAAATGCAAGTTATGACTAAATATTATTACTACAACGCATCCAAGCACAAAAAACTTACTTTTTATTTATATTATAGCTAAAAATCCGCACGTAAAATCTCCGTGTATATCGGCACTGCCAGATGGAAATGTCAAAATGCACGGCTAAATTGACGTCATAGCTAAAACGATTACGTAGCCTGACGGCCCGTACTTCTACAAAGTATTGATGTGAGCAAAGAAAAATCTAGCCTGAGTATGTAGTTACCGAATATTATCTTGCACCTCTTTCTGCTCCATGCGATTTCTTCCAATTTTCCAGGCTGATCAACAGTAGGTCAGTTCACTGGATTTTGGTCCGTATATATATACGGAGTCCGCACGCTGGTTAGAAACTAATTTCTTACGCTGTGACTTAAGTTTAACTCTAGATGAGAAAATGTCTTGGCTACAACATATCAATAGCATCAGACATAAAGTGGCGCCTATGATACGAGTCCAGAAAAAATATGATTTTTTATCTCTTAACATCAAAATTGACATCTACAATGCGTTAATTTTCTCAAACGTCTTTTATGGAGCAGTTTTGTGGAAGCAAACGTCGAAACAAAGCATTGACCTGATCGGAAGACTAATCACTAAAGGTCCAACTATCATGCACTTTAATTAGCTTATGCAAGCGCTGAAACTGAACGAAAATTCACTCAATTGATATCGAGCGGTTAATTTGAAGCTTCATGAAGAGTGGCGAATATGAATTTGAATTTGCAGGCATATGAGATGAGCTGGGGTGTGCTCAATGTGCATGCTATAGCTGCTCCAAAAGCATGGCATCACTTTAGCAAGTGTCCAAATTCGTAGTAGCTAGGTGAAGCAGCTATGGATATTGGACAGCCAAGAGCTGCCATGAAGGTCAGCCTCTACACAGCACAGCTTGATAAAATTTTTTTTAATGTTTTCGAATTTTAATCTTTGTATTTACTTGGATCAGCTCAATACTTGCATTACATTTTGAAAATTGTATTAAATTTCGGAGTTTCAGCATACAGCTGCAGAAACCATTATAATACTCCTAACATATTCAGAACGTTTCACGTATTCCCGTCTTTTGGCGCCATATATATGAAAAAGAGCGAAAGGGAAACAATTGCCCTGTTCCATTTTTACTAATTAGTACTTGCAATTACTTGGGAGTAGAGCACAAAAGGAACGCCATCTTCGTTCATACGAGCAAATTCTAACCTGTCAAATTATATGCAGTTTTCAAATGTAAAACAGTTGAAAATAAAGGGAGAAAATAACAAGTATAAACTACCACAATCGATAAAGAATATAAACACAACTAACGTAAAATTAACTCTTTTAACTTTCTACACATTATGAAGGCTATTTCTAATTTCCTAGCTACAAAAACATTCAATTTAACCATGAAAAAACCAAAACCACCTAATGACAACTAAATAGCCACCTCACGGCAAAAAAAGGCGTAACTACTCATGAACTACTCGGGAACGAGAGCGCGAGTAGTTGGAAGTAGACAGAAGTACTTGCAAGTACTAAATAGTAATAATGGAACACGGGCATTGAAAATTTGATGGTACACGAATCAGCGTACCCGGCCTTTTGCACTTTACACCCGCCTTCTAAAATCCTAAGATGAGTTGCGCTGTGTAAAAGTCTACTTGAAACTCAAATAGAGTTAAGGTGTTCAAAAGCCCGTATTTAGTTTATAATAGCACTATACTCAAGTTTATTGTTCACCTCCATTGCCACCAAAGCGTAAAAACTACTTTTCATTTCCATTTCTAATGAATAGTGACGTTTGAACAGTATGTCATCTGCTTACGCACGTCTATTCTGCCTTAGCTACTTTCTTGCTATCCTCCAGACTACAAGCAGCAAATAGCTGCTACCGTAACATCTATTTCGGAATCTTGGACAGCCCGACTGTCAAATAGCAAGCATAAGAAAATAGCTATTTCGTGACATTGGACAGCCAGAGCTGCTAAAAACGCAGCTAATAGCTGCTATAGCAAGAATATTGAACACACTCTTGACGCGAGCATTTACGCAATATATTTGAATAGGTTGCTAACGCTGTTGCAAAAAATAGTAGAAAACTGTAGCTGAGCTGAAACTTGACAATTTGCTGTAGATTATTAGATCTATATGGGCTTGATGCAAATTAATATGTAATTATATTAAAATGAGTGTAGGAAAGAAATGTTTTTTACGCAATATTCGTATGAGACCGGAATATATTTAATGAACAAGGTTATTACTGCTGAAGAATAATATTCAATAGTAAATAGATGAAACATGGTATGTTGTTATTCTTTGAAAATTAATTTTGCCAGTAAAAAGCTGTGTGATAGCATTTTAAGTAGTTTTTGCACTTGTATCTATAACAGAAAGTAATTGATTATTTTATATGTTCGTTCCTTTATTATTTCGTATGTTGTCCAACGCGTTTTCTTTTTGAAATTACATTTGGGGTACTAATTCTAATATAATTAAACGGTTATATATGCAATGGCAATTAACAATTTTCCAAATACAAACAACCTCTACATCTAGTGTCCTTTCCTTCCTCAGGAGCGAATCACAGCAGCGAAATATTTTAGATACCTGTTTTTGTTCTTACAATGCTGCGCAGGATCATATTCGAGACATCTTATTACTACTTCCTGTATTCCAAACTGTCAATGAACTCTTTAAAAGTAAAATATTCAAATATTTTACATAGCTATTATTGCTTCTACAATACCAGATACGAACGAACAATCATTAACTTTACCTCCTGTAAAAATAGCAAGCGATCCACGAAAATATATTCAAATATTTAACATACTTTCTATTGGTCCTAGTCGTTACACAAACCTCCTGTCAAATTTCACTTAAGTGATGTTACGGTCCCAGTTGTAAGGTAGAACTATAATGCAATTAAGTGAACTTTAATTAGCTTAAGTGAATTAGCTTATAAGAAATATTGGAGAAATAATCCAGGGCCTTTCCAAATTGACGTTTTTGCCTTCGTCTTCAACTTGTTATTCCAGAATCTGACATTCAGTTATCTGCGCCTTGTTATTGTCCTCCTGTATAACAGCTGACTAAGTCACATTCTGATTTGACTTTTGGCTTGATGGTGTTTTGAGGCAATTTTACGAAGCAAAGCCATAGATCTCGGACACCTCGTCTTGGTCTGTTTCAAACTGTAAGAAAAGCACAGCTACTCTGCTGACGTCCCAATCTGTCATAATAAGCTGAAGTTTAGGACGAAGACGTGAATTTGGAAAAACCCTAAAACAGCCACAATATCAGCGAACAACCTTGCAATTAACAAAGCTAGCACATATCGCTTGAAAATGGATCCAGTACAACAGCCGGTTCAAGCGCCACTCCGAAATCGCCTCGTGGACGTTGCTCTGAAGCGAGAAGTCGGCGACGTTATGCCCTTTACACTTCGTGACCGTTTTCCTTTTTTTTTTAACGAAACAACTCACCGGTTTCAAAACAAATCGTATCTAAGATGCTTTTTCTTCTATCGGATTTTATAACCCGTTTTACTCCGAAATCTGAATCAAAACTCTCTCATTTCCATTAATACACTATTATTGCAAACACAATTACTCGCTTCTACGTTAAACAACCGTACACTCTATCGAAATAAAAATAGCGCTCTAAAATATCTTATTTGCTACTTAATCTAAATGTGCACACTACCTGGGATCCCACAGCAACTCGTCCTCAATCGGGTCTCCTCCACAATCGCGACGCAATCAATTCTGCCGTTCGTGACTCCAGGGGATTCGCAATTAAAATCGTTTGAATTGTATCTGATTTCGCTCGTTCTAATAAATCACAGTATGCGGCCGTCCCATGTCTAAGCGATGTCGCCTTTTTTTAGATGTTATCCTCCAAAAACTCCCGGCGCCAAAAAGAACTACTACTCGTCTTCTGGTTTATTCTCCTTGCTCACACTCGTCCCAAATACCAGCCGAAATATAAGTAGGAAAGAAAAATGGATTCAAGTTACCGCTTCCTAATGCACGTCCAATCACTCACCCTGATCGCCATAAAAGTGGGCCTTTTCTCATCATCTCGCCCGCAGGAAAACTATTTGGCGGCAGCGGGATTTTCAAATTCCGTTGGGCGTATTCACCCTGGCAGTTACACGCGCCAGAGTGCTGAATTGGCTATTAAACACACGGCCCACATTTGGAACAACTCAACCCTGTCACATCTTTCCGATGACAACTAGTTGACGTTTCCTCTATGTTTAGTTCGATATAGTCATGGAGCGATAATTTTGTTACGATTCATAATTCCGCATACCTGACATGGCTCTAGTGTTCCTATCACTTTCGTGTGTTGTCCTTCAAATGAGTTTGTAATTAAGCAGATTGCATTTGTTGAGCTTAATTGTGTTTGGCAACATGTTTTGATTTAATATTGTGTCTACTCATGAGCGCTTTCAATTCGGGTCACTTGCTAAAGGCTCGAGTACGTTTGGTTTCAAAATATTTGCATCTAACTTGATATGATGTCAAAGATAGGTTGAAGTGACGCCAAGCTTGATGTCGTGAGCAGGGTGCGGCGCTTTGGATGGCGTAAGACGGGCTCCAATCCCTTCAACAATGTTGGTGAGTAGAACGATCGCCGGGAACGAAAAGTCGCGGCGTCGGATTAGTGTTTATGTTGTCAGTGCTAGTATCGGGTATGTGTCCGTTGATAGAACAGAATGCATTATGGCTCGCCTGCTCCCGTGATTCTGGGGCGCATTCTGGGAGCCCCGAAAGTTCCGCCGTAAGTGTATTTGCATGCTTTATCGTTGGCCCGACTATACGTCCGTCACGATCTCAGCCATATCCGTCGCGGCGGTCGCCAACCAAATGAAAGTGGGTCAAATATTGTCGTATGTCAGGGAAGTTGATCCCCGATGCCTGACACACGCGTCACTTTGACGTGCGTTCATCTGCGATGCCAGCCCTGGCCTTCATCTGGCGCCTCCGTTGCGACTTCGCGAACTCGTAGCGATCCATCTTAAAACTAAATGATCTTATCGCTATACTACTGATATTCAATTAAATAGAAAATTTTATTTTAAACTCTCCTTAAATCACAATAATTTGGTTTATTATGCTTTATGTAAAATTCTGAGAGCCGTGATTCGCGAACCATCTCCATCGTACTCCCTCGTGGAGGACGGTGGAGGATTTTTTTTTAACAAAAAAAAAATCTGTGAACCGTGACATTTTTTTTAAAAGAAAAATCTGTGAACCGTGACATTTTTTAACAAAAAAATCTGTGAACCGTGACACCCCCCTCACTTCAGAGAATTTCGTCGAAATTCTCGACCATTTTCTTTCCCGATTCAACCGCGATTCCAACGCTAATTAGGAAATCGATACTCGGAAACCGATTTAGCCGACTGCTCTTCTAGTTCGGTCGCGTCCGTTCACGAAAACATAAGTATCTCCCGGGTACTTGTATTCTGATTTTACGGACCCAGAATCACACCATACTCATTCCGCATTAACATTCAAACATACTTTCTTTCGCACCGCGCCCCTTTCTTCCTACCATAACCCTCTCTTGCTTGATTTCATGATCTATGTGTTTGTTTGGGCTGGTGTTGGCATCCGTTCATTTGCTATCCAAGATTCTAATGAAAAACTGATCTCGATTTTAGGAACATGCAAGATTCATCGTACGGACACCAAGCAGGAACGAAAAAAACCCAAGAAACTGAACTTAAAAAAAACTGAAAGAGAGACGATACGACCGGGATTCACTTCTGACTAACGGTATTTTGCTCTTCTATTTATTATTTCTGTTATATATATCCATCTAGCAGCAAAGTAGGATTAACACCTTGAAATCTTACTGTAACCTTATACTTGACTTACTTTTAACTACCCTTCGCGCTATGTTTTCACTAACATTTTAACCACCATCGAATTCCTCTAACATCCGATTTTTTCCGAATCTATCAGCGCTATCACTATTCCTGTATTACTAACCTAGGCTAACTCTAATCTAACCATACTGATTATAATTATCGACTAACACTCATACCCTATGCATAATGGCTGAGCTAATTCCCTAAACTTAAGCCATTTCCCGTTCCATATACTAGTACCAATCCATATATTATACTCCCAGTTCTATCATCAAATCATTGCTAATCCTATTCATTATTATTTTTAGCTTACCCTACCAACCACCACCTGATATGTCTCTAGAGGCTACAAAAAAGAAGAAAGAAAAATAATAACTATCACAAAGAAGTAGAAAGAAATGTAGCCTTACACAAAACGAAAAAAAAAAAACCCAAATCACTCCGATCGCTTGGTAAGCCTTATTATTTACGCTTGTTCTATTATTTACTTAACCACTTACTACAATTTTAAACTAACCAAGCACTAATCTTCCCTAAACCTATTTCGACTGCACTAACCCTTACGAATATTCAATTCTCGATACACAGTTTTTATATATTGATTGTATTAGTATCTGAGGTATGGCTCGACGATCATCTTCCACTCTGTTAGCTATCTTCGCCTTCAACGTACGGTTTGAGGCTCTTCGCGTGCCATATCCCTGCAGACTTTCCCTTTATATCCACCAATTCGAAAGTCCACGCTGACGTTTTTTTGTTCATCTTGAAAGGACCGATAAATGCGGGAGCCAACTTCGCTGCAAAATTCTTAGTCGCATCTGATAGAACGTAATTCTTCCTCCACACAGTATCCCCGACCTGAAAAGTCTCTCCTCTTCGCCGCAAGTCATAACGCCCTTTGCTAGACTTTGCTGCATTTCGCATTCTTAGCACAACTTCCTTTCGGATCGCCCCCAAGGTCTCCGCGTTCTTCGTAGGGGTGAAAACCGTTTGCTCACCCCCTGAAGGTTACCATCTGCCTCCCGAAATTCAGAAAGTAAGGGGAGTAACCCGTTACTTCGTGTCGATAAGTACGCAGGGCGCACGCAATTTTTGCCAAGTATAGGTCCCATGAGCGGTGATTGTCGGCAACGTAGCATCGTAACATACATTTTATGTCCGGGTTACGTCGCTCGGCTGGATTAGCCTGAGGGTGATACAGGGCTGTATAGCTCACCCGCGCTCCATATTCTTCCACCGCTTTCCGAAATTGTTTGCCCGCGAACTGTACGCCATTATCGCATACTATAACCTTCGGTACTCCATAGATTCTCCTCTAATAAACGGAAAACAGCCGACGCAGTAGCAGTTCGCATCGGTAGTATGACTGAGTACTTCGTCACGTAATCCAAAATTGTCAGAATATATGAGTAGCCGCGCGTTGACTTGGGTAGCGGCCCTATCAGGTCCATGCAAATCATGTGCCATGGTGACCTCGCCTCGCCAGCCCTACTGGACATCAAACCCCTCGGTGCTTTCCGCTCCACCTTGCATGACTGACACACCTTGCAGGATCTCACATACTTGCGGATATCTGCCCGCATTTGCGGCCAATAAAAACTCTGCGTGACTCGACCCAACGTTCGGACAAACCCCATGTGTCCCGCCTTCGGATCATCATGACACCTTTTGAGGATATCTCCACGCTCTGATTTCGGCACAACCCTCTTCCAACTGATCGCGTTTTCCCCATTTTGCTTGCGACCAGGCAGTTGTTTCCACAGCGTGTCTCCTACGACCTTCCAACCCTCGTACTTGTTGGGGTCCTCCCTCACCTTCCCTATCATACCCGAATACCAACGCTCTCAAACTTGAGGGGTATCTACGCTATCAACATTGACTACGGCTCGTGAAAGTGCATCCGGCACTAAATGCTCTTTTCCTTTCCGATGGATCACCTCGAAGTCAAACTGTTGTAACCTCACTGCCCATCTAGCCAGTCTGCCCGTAGGAACCTTGAGGTTATTCAGCCAGACCGGGGAATGGTGGTCAGTTATGACATAGAAGTGTGTCCCCTCTATGTAGGGCCGAAATTTCTCGACCGCCCACAGTACTGCCAAGCATTCTCGTTCGGTCAGGGAATATTTCCTTTCCTGATTCGACAATGCCCTGCTCAGATAGCATATGACCTTCTCACCTGTAGCATGAGCTTGGCTCAACACTGCTCCGATGCCTACGTCCGAGGCATCCGTTTGCACCTTGAATGGCAGACCGAAATCCGGGCATGCCAATACCGGCGCCGTCGTAAGCTTGCGCTTGCACATTTCGAGCGCCTCCTCGCACTCCTTGGACCATACGAAGTTGCGACCCTTCTTCAACAAGTCGCTTAATGGAGCCACTATCGTCACATGACCAGGGATGAAACGACGGTACCAGGATACCATCCCGAGGAGTTGGCGAACCTGTTTTACTGAATTTGGACGAGGAAATACGTTCACCGCTGACACCTTCTCAGGATCTACCCTGAGGCACTCTACGTCAACGAGGTAGCCCAAATACTTTAGTTGCGCCCTGCAGAACTGGCACTTTTCTTTAGAGAGTCGTAAACCCTCCACCCTCAGTCGCGAGAAAACTTCTTGGAGGATCTCTATATGTTTTTCAAAAGTCTCTGTCACAACGATTATGTCGTCGAGGTACGTGAATACGAAAGGCTCTAACGTGGGACCGAGAACGGTATCGATGAGACGCTGCCATGTTGCTCCAGAGTTGTGCAGCCCAAAGGGCATTCGCAGATAATGAAAAAGTCCTCTTCCGGGCACGGTGAACGCCGTAATTTGCCGCAAACCCTCTGCCATCAGGACTTGCCAATATGCCGACTTGACATCTAGAGTTGATAAAGACTTGTCATTTCTCAATTTGTCCAAAGTATTCGAAATATATGGAAGAGGATACGCATCTTTTTCCGATACCGCGTTGACCTTACAAAAATCTACGCAAAACCTATACGAGCCGTCCTTTTTGCGTACTAGTAGGATAGGAGATGACCACGGGCTAGACGAGGGCTCAACTACCCCCATCTGTAACATGTCATCCAACTTCTTATTAATCTGCCGCTCTACCGCAGGTGAGACCGGGTAGTATCGTTGTTTGATAGGAGCCGCCGACGTTTTGATAACATGCTCCACGGATTAAGCACGAGCCAGCCCTTCTCCCATCAAACCGAATTGCTCCTCCAACAATTTTCACAAAATCTCGGCCTCCGCAACAGACAAAAAATCTCGGCCTCGTAGTGCCCCTCCAGTAATCAGCTCCGCCGATGCAATGGACGTCCATTGCCTACCCTTCATATCGAGCGCCACCCCAAAACACTTCCAGAAGTCTATCCCTAAGACCACTTCTTGGGGAATCGACGGTACCACCAATTATTCCAGATTATGTTCCCGACCGTTCAATGAAAACTTCACTTGCACAGCCCCCAACACCGAGCACATCATGCCATTCGCCAGCCAAACTTCCCCAATTCCATTTTCGTTCAACTTTACACCTTTCGCTTTCAACCGAGACCATCCTCTCCCTCCGATAATCGTCCTATTCGCTCCCGAGTCTAACAGTCCCTCCATGACGCAATCCTCTATCTACCTCTATCTACCTGCAGGTGCGGACGGCTGTCTTGACTGGTATTGACGAGAGCATAATCCACTTTCGGCTGTAGATCTTCCTGGCGCGGCCTCCTTATGGTGCTCGCTCGACCGCCTAACGAACACGACGACCGTTTCCCGCAACCGGAGGATTCGGCCGTAACCGATTTTCCCGACCAGTAGCTCTCGACTGGCAGTTCGGGCATGCCGACCGCATTACCCCTTGGCGACCGCACCCGAAACATCGTCGCGGCTCCGGGCATTCTCTTGATATGTGTCCGTCTCGCTTGCAGTTCCAACATTGGATTCGCGTTCCACTCGACATGGAGGCGACTTGCTCAACGTCCTCCGCTCCCACGTACGCCAAGTCCGGCTCCAAACAGCGCCTTGTCCGCGTGGTGGATGGTACGAATGCTGCCACCGACGCTCTGGTAGCATCTAGGGTACGATCCATCCTCACCAAATCCGCAATAGAGGTAACCTGCGTAAGGGACAATTGCTGCTGGTAGAACGGAGCTATGTTTCGGCACAACGTGCGCAGTTTTTCCTCCTCTGAGCAACTCGTCCTCAGTCGGCTGAACAGGCGCTCCATAACTGCCACATATACTCCGACAGACTCGTTTTCGCCTTGTGTGCGTCTTCGAATTTCGTCGCATAGATGATCCTTATAATCTGAGGGCAAAAATTCCGCTTTGAGCTCAGTAACCAGCTCATCCCAAGACGACACCAAGTTGCGATATGCGCGAAACCATATTAGAGCCCTTGAGTCGAACAAATCAACAGCTGCTCTAAACAACTGTTGCTTGGTGAGTCCCCTCGCTTGCCGTAGCTCCTCGACACGCTCGAGGAACGCATTTACCGAGCCAGAAGAGTCTCCACTAAACTTTAAACCCCAATTCACCACCTCTGCCAGACCCGGAGCTCTAACCTCCACTGGGATGACCAATGTGCGACCGACATCAACCAGTTCCTCTTCGTCCTCGCTCGCCTCTTCAGTTTTGGACACAAATGTTCCCATCGCCAAAATGAAACGGTTTCGCAGTCCCTTCGCGCTGTTTTTTTGTTCATTGGTGACTGCCTGCATGTTCCCCAGTCGACGGAACGCAAACTCGATTTTCACCTTCGTTTTTAGGAAATCAGAAGCGGCACTCTCTCCCGACACTCTCGCGACCAACTCCTCGACCTCCAATGCCTTGGCCTCCAATTCCGCATGATCGGTCTCGTAGCTGTAAGGATACTCGGCCTGCACTTACGAGGTATCTAACGCGGCCTCCGCTTTCAGGGTCGCCCTCAGCGTTTTCCGCATGTTTTCCACCGTGTCCGACGGAAAACCACGGATGGCAAGCTCATAAGTGAGCTCGTCCTTATTCAATCGATCTACCGAAATCTTCATTGCCCTGCCCAACTTATATTACCCGTATATATAAAAAGAAAAAAGTTCTTGCGAAAATGGCCTAGAGGCTAGATGATATATGAAAATATTAATACTAAAGAAACCGAATCACTGTGAGACCTGTTCCGAGCCAAAACCTAATAAAACCCGATAAAACACTCAATAAAATTCACAAAATACCATGGAGCCTGAAAAGAAAAATCCCCCTGGAACTTTACTAATGCCGAATATACTTTGTTTTAGCAAAGAAACCTGCCGTAACTCCACCCCCGCTATACTGTTGGGATCAGCAGCCTCACAATTCGCTCCCTCACAAAATTCGCCTCGAATATCCGTACTTCTATGTACTATCTAGATCCGACACACGCTACACACTCGTATAAGAATCCGTCACTAAACACAATCACTCCCACTCATTCATTCATCAGAATTCAAGTATATATATATATATATGTATATATTTTTTTAAATATTCAATGTAACAGTTTCCCGTTATTATATAACCGAAGGAAAACCGTGCAGTAAATCCAATTGCGCTGATTTATTTTATTTTTATTTTATTCATTAAACAAGCAAGGTACAAGTTAGATAAACAATACAAAGCAAAATAGAAAATCGAAAACTAAATATGAGTATATAAAAGTATTAAGAAAAAAAAAATGAAATAAATCAAATAATTAACAAATAAATCAATAATAATAAATAAATAACGAATATATAAAACATTGACAAATAGCTTAACATAAGGAGTTGCGGATGGCTTGGAAAAGGGAAGATTTGAAGGATGGTTTTGAGACCGTTGGGGAATATAGATTACTTATGCTATTGAATATCCTGCAGCATCTATTAATCGGCTCATTAGCTGCGTAAGTAGTGGAATGTGGATATTCCTTAAGAAAACTAGAGGACCTGGTGCTCCTTACAGGCTTATTTAACACCATTTTATTATTGAGGAACTCAACTCTGATAACGCCTCTAATGACGTCAAATGTGAAGCAGGTCGAAATCATCTTTCTTCTGGATGCAAGTGGCAATAAGTTTAGGTGACCCAGTCGAAACTCATAAGGAGGAAGGGCGCTAAAATCGTAAGGGTTGTATAGATCTGTCAATGCGAAAAGTAAGAATTGCTTTTGTATGGACTCGAGTCTGTTACTGTGGGTCTCAAAAGCCAGACTCCAGCAAATGGAAGCATATTCGAGAATGGGGCGTACAAGTGAGATGTATAAGGATCTTGTGACCCACAGGTTACGAAATTCCTTCGCACACCTTTTGATGAAGCCTAACTGTTTGTTTGCACGGGAAAGCATTTTATCATAATGCAAGCTGAAGCGGAGTCTTTCATCCAAGATAACACCAAGGTCAACAACGTTTTCAACTCGAGCTAACAAATTATTGCCGAGGAAGTACGTATTGTGTGAGACAGTTTGTTTTCGGGAAAAACTTATAACTTGGCACTTAGCAATGTTGAGAGAGAGCTTGTTTTCATTGCAACAATGATCAAGTGAATCAAGTTTAGATTGGAGAAAGAGTGCATCGGATTTAGATTTAATGATGTGATAGACTTTGAGATCGTCGGCATAAAGTAAATGAGGTATATTTGCTAGGACGTCAGATAGGTCAGAAATGAATATATTAAAAAGAAGTGGGCCACAGAGCTAGCAGAGATATTTTTCGATAAGAGTCCTTGAAATTTTACCAGTTGTGTTCGATTTCGAAGGTAGGAAGTCAGCCAGCTAAGCAGAGATCCGGTAAATCCGAATTTCTGGAGTTTTAGAATTAAGGTAGGGTGGTCAACTCTGTCAAAAGCTTTACTAAAGTCTGTATAGACTGCGTCAATTTGGCATCCTTTCTCCATTTTACACAGCACGTCTGAGATTAGGACTGTCAAATTCGTGGTAGTTGAGCGACCTTTTCTAAAACCATGTTGTTGCTCGTTCAGACGGGAGTCAACAAGTGGAGAAAGTTTATCGTACACAATAGTAGTAAGGATCGGACTTTTCTATACTTTTAGCATTACGCGAGTAAGGGACAGGGGATCAAAAGTCCATGGTTTTGTTGCCGCCCACCCGCGTGCTTTAGGTATGCAAAGTCCAGTAAGCTCGAGTTAAGTTTGTTTTTCGTTTTTGGTCGTTGTGTATGAGTGAAGGGAATATGTAGATTGCATTCTGGGAGGTGCGAATCAGCTGCACCATCGCTGTTTTCAGGTGCGAGGGAGTGAGACATGCAGCAGAGTCGAGAAGCAATATGCAGAACGAGGCTTAGCAGGTATTCAGTTAGCATGGATGCCGGTTTCTCGATGACGTCTTTTTTGCATCTTGGATATAGGACTGAGCAAGCAGTTCCCAGAGCTTGTTTGTTTGGGTGTGTTTTTGTTTTTGATTTTTTCGCTGGCTGGTAGAACAAGTGTGTCTGTCTTGTTTTCTTGTTTTATCTCCTCGTTCGCAAAGTGCGATTCTGGTCTCAACCCCATCTTGAACTTGATTATACTTGAACTTGATTATACCTGTATCGCAAGCATGTGCAGATGCGATGTCATGTTTTCTTGTTTTATCTTTCCTCATTCGCCATGTGGGTTTCTGGTCTCAACCTCGATCAATGGATTAAGCGTATCGTATGCATGTGCGATATATTGTTAATGATGGATCTGAGTAATTTAATATGTTGTAAATACAAGATGTAGACCGATTGTACGAACCTGGTGTATCATAACTGACCTATGTTAAGTGTGGATGAATGGTGATTTTACGCGTTGCAGATATTATGTCATAACTGGATGAATGATTTTATGATGTTTCCGAGTGGCTATATTTAGATGAAAACAGAGACGTTATTCGCTGATTGCAGAGGAGTAGGTCAATGTTCAGGTGTTGTATTTTCTTTGCGGCATTTAGGTGGGACGTGGGGGTGGGAATGTTAGGTAAATAAAAACATTTGTTTGTATAAGTGGCAATAAACTTTATTGGATTTTTATTTATACAGATTTATATTGAAATAAAATTGTTGACATTTTACTTGGAAAAATAATTGTATATTGATACAGCTTCACATATAAATCCACCAACAAAAATCCAAGACCAACGCATTTTAATAGATTGTAAAGGCAGTGCTCTGTTCTGGAACATTTTCTTGTTGTAATAGGTGTATCGTAAGGTCTACAGACGTCTTTTCCGTTGGCGTAGAAACATTCCGGTGACAATTGCAAGTGCTCACTTTCGACATCGGTAGGTGCGTTGAATGCATCCATGGTGACCGAGCAGAAGTAACATCTGACCTGGTCTTTTATGTTTGTGTAAAAAAATCCACTACGCGCAAGTTTAAGTATTTTTCTTTCATCAATTTTTAGATTGGCAAACGTCTTGACGCGATCATATTCACGCTTTAAACACAACATCTCAAATGAATGTTTTTCACTTTTAGAGCACGTCTTTTATATTTATCCAGGAATTATGATGAGAAGGAAAACCAAGCCATTTGACAAAAACACGATTTCCCCTTCTTCTTATAATTTTTTCAACAAGGTATGCATCAGGGTGTTTCACTGTAGTTAACTCAGGTTCGTAGAACCCTCCTTGTATCAAATTTCCCTGATAGTCTTCCAATGTGTACGTGCGGGGCTGTGTTTTTCTGACTTCTTTTATTTTAAATATTTCCGTAGACCAGTTAGGGGTGTAACCCTTTTCAAAAATCTTCTTATGCTTACTTATGCGCACATGCGCACCAACTTTAAATTTGGGTTGTGATGTTACCTTAATTTTCCTGTAAACGTCCGAGAGTAATTGCACTTCATTCGATGTATTAACATCTATTGGGCGCATATTAATAACTCGATGTGTTGTTTTGTTGTATCGGGCAACTAGCTTATGGAAGGAATCGAACCAGCGGTAATTTCCATTCATGCTAAAGTTCTTCCACATAATACCCTTTAGAGTTCTGTTGAACCGCTCTAAAATCGATGCTTTCAATGCACTAAATGTTGAATAGTGGTTAATTTCATACTTTTTCATAATATGTTGAAATCTTTTATTGAGAAATTCCTTTCCGTGATCTGTTTGCAGATTTCTGGGAATGCGCCTTTGTTCGAGAATTGTTTCCATTGACTTCGTCACTTCATTAGCGCTCTTATTTTTGACTGGTAATGCCCAAGCGTACTTGGAAAAAGTGTCAATTATTGTAAGAAGAAATTTGTAGCCTCTATTATCTGATGAGTATGCACTCATATCAACCAAATCTGCCTGCCATAAACCATCAATACCTCTGATAGTGACCCGACGCCGGTTAAAATTTTTACGAGCAGGTCGGTGTAGCTCGTTGACAATTTGCCTTCTACTCATAACGATTAAATGTATAAATATAGGCTGTTTACTTGTTACTAATGTTCGAAGAAGAACATTAGTATTAAAATCACTTTGGCCAAAAATTCATATTTCTATATATATATATATATATATATATATATATATATATATATATATATATATATATATATATATATATATATATATATATATATATATATATATATATATATATATATATATATATATATATATATATATATATATATATATATATATATATATATATATATATTATATATATATATATATATATATATATATATATATATATATATATATATATATATATATATATATATATATATATATATATATATATATATATATATATATATATATATATATATATATATATATATATATATATATATATATATATATATATATATATATATATATATATATATATATATATATATATATGTATATATATATATATATATATATATATATATATATATATATCTATATATATATAGATATATATATATATCATCAAAAAATTTCAGTGAAAAAATCTCAGGAACGCGCCATCCGATTGAACTGAAATTTTTAGGACACATTGGTGTATATGCAGAATAGTGCCAGGTCTCAGAAAAAGCTAAAAATCTTTAACCCTTTGGCGCCGGCTGCCATTTTAGTGATATTTTTAATATACCTATTATTCCGTACACAAATAAGTTTTGCAAAAATAAAGTTAACAAAATAAATTTCGAACGTGTTTTACATGTGAATCGGATAATGTTTTGGAATTTTTTAACCCCATGTGTGCGCTGGGTGCCTAAAAAGAGAACGGGAAAAATTGAAAATTTTTAAATTGCGATAACTTTTGACAGAGCTACTCAATCATTACCAAATTTTCAGGACATATTGGTATTATTTAGTTGTAAATTTGTGTAGCTTTTGATGAGCGTGCTGGCAACCCTGAAGCTAGGGCAAGCACTGAAAGTGAAAACCTCTAAATTATCGTCTCTCTTGAAAAAATGCCGCTCTTCAAAAAACAGCCACTCATATGTAAATTTCGTGCTTTTTTTACATAGACCAAAAAAAAAATTGATATGGTATAACGGGCACGCCTGGTAACCCTTGCCCAATTTACCTACATTTTTAGCATCAAAAACTTCTGTTCACAGAAACTCACGATACGATTAGTAGAATGAATTGAAATTTGCAGACTGTATTGGTCTTAAATAGGACCAAGTCTGATAGAAGTTATTTTTAAATGCGGGTGATTCTGTGCCAGTGGTGCCATCTTGAAAAATCACTAAAAAGGATAACTGCTTTTAGCCCTATAAATTCTGATTGAATCGTTCGATTTTTAAGAAATTCACACAGTAGCTGGACCACGTCTGGCAGAAATTTAGTTGAAAAATTCGGTTGGAGCTGGCAGCTATGATAATTTTGGTGTCTTAAATTTGAAAAAATAAAAATTTGGAAGTGAAAACATTCAAATCATCGAATATCCTAAAAATGTCCGTTTCATGCAATAAAACCAATCTGTATACAAATCTTATGCTTTATCTACACGTTCAAAGTAAAACTTTGGAAATTTCATGTCGGACAAGAACGGTAACCCTTTCCCAGTTAACCTATATTTTTAGCATCAAAAACTTCTGTTCACGGGAATTCACGAACCAATAATCAGATACCATTGAAATTTACAGAATGCATTGGACTTAAGTAGAACCAGGTCTGATAGAAGCGATTTTGAATTGTGGGCAACAATGTGCCAGTGGTGCCATCTTGAAAAATTACAAAGAAAAAAAAACTGCTTTTTGCCCTATGAAATGTGAATTAGTAACCAGATTTTCATGAAATTGACACAGTAGCTGCACCTAACTTTAAACTCTGTTTGGTAGAAATTTAGTTGAAAAATTCGATTGGTGCTGCCAGCTATGGTAGTTTTTGTTTCTTTGGTTTTGAAAATTCTCTCAGGAAAATAAAACTTTTTGCCCTATAGCTTCCAGTGCAGTCATGAAATTAATACGAATTTCATACAATTAATGGAACCTATTATAGACATTATTCAGGCCAAATTTGGTCGAAAAGCCTCGATAGAGTTGCCAGCTATTGTTGGTTTTGTGTTTGTTTGCAATATTTTTATTAAGCGGTTTTATCGTAGAATTTTCAATTGGTAATGATATTGTAGTGACAATAAACAGTAAATATTAAGCTTTCGATTATTTGAAAAAACTCGTTGCAGGTAACCCTAAATTTCTTTATACTCCTATAACTTCGAATGTAATATTACAACGTGAAGCAGATGTGATATATTCTTGGCTTTGATACTGGCGAAAGGTTGCCAGCACGAGTCGGCTGTGCTACTTTTGTATCAACAAATGCTTACAGTTAGTATTCATACCGGAAACATTTACAATGAAAATAAATAACCGATGTTTCGATTCTCTAAGTTCTGTAAATTTTTCGGATCGCAGCCCCAAACACCAACTTCAGTTACAGTGCTGCAGGCACTGAGCATTTTCTTCATTGATGTTATTTGAGATGCTGCTTTCAAAGTTTGGTGAAATAAGCAACTGTTAACGAATATAATTAACAAGTGTTTTTCTTTCATAAACTTTGAAACCCATGCCAGTGGTAATATCTGAAACCTTCTACCATATGAGTTATAATGCATTCTTGAGACCAAAGTAAAACGTGGCATTTGAAACAGTTTGGCCGTAATAAGCTGCTCATGTGGTGGAATATGCACTCAAAACCTGCACGATTCTTCTACCGTTCTTCGAACATTAGTGTTTCTAGCGGCTCAGGTGCGCTAGAGTTTTTTACTAATGTTCGAAGAACAATAGTATTAAACTCGTTTCGCCGAAAATTCATATTTCTTTATATATATATATATATATATATATATATATATATATATATATATATATATATATATATATATATATATATATATATATATATATATATATATATATATACATATATATCAGCAAAATGATTAAGGGAGATAATCTCTGGAGTGGCCGATTCGATTGAGCTGAAATTTTCGGAGAACGTAGATGTATATAATAGGTAGGTCCACGTTTTTCTCAAATTCAGATATTCTAAACCTTTTGACGGCGGCGAGCGCTTTAGTGAATTTTGAGGTACTCCTATATATCCAAGCAGTGTTAAGTTTTGTTAAAGAAAAGTATTGGGAATGAAAATGATTTATGTTCTTAGCAGTTTATGATAAAAAATTGGAAATTGTGAGCCGTGTGTGGGTGCAGGGTGCCTAAAAGTAGGTAAGAATTTTTTCCCAAATTTTGATTTGTCATTACTTCTAAGAAAAACAATGGATCATCGTGAAATTTGCAGAGCGTATTATTGTTGACTAAAATTTAGCACATGTGGATTTTAAAGATAGTGTGGGTAATCCTGTAGCTACGACAGGCTCCTGAATAAAAAACCTTCAAATCATTGACCTTCCTGAAATTTTTTTGATTTTTGACAAAAAAATCAGATCACTGATAAATTTTAACTTTTGTCCATCATGTTAAATCAAAATTTTCAAAATTCCGATTTGCACAAGAACGGCAACCCATCACCAAATTACCTCTATTTTCAGCACTCGAAAGTTCTGTTCACGAGAACTGACGACCGGATTATCCGATCATAATGAAATTTACAGGAGATGTTGGTATTAGCTAGGACCAGGTCTGATAGAAGTGATTTTGAAATGCGGGCAACCCTGTGCCAGTGGTACCATCTGGAAAAATCAACCAGAAAAAAAACCGGTTTTTGGCCCATAACTTCCGATTCAGCCATCAGATTTTGACAAGATTCATCCAATACTTGGATCTTACTTTATGTAATTGTTGATGAAAATTTTGCTGAAAAATTAGAATAGAGGTGCCAGCTATGGTGATTTTTGTCTCCTAAATCTTGCAAATTTGCTCAGCGAAATAAAGCTTTTTTCCCTATAACTTCCGGTCCAGTGTAAAAATCAGAACGAAGTTCACGCAGTAAAGTTCACGCGGTTGTGAACCAAATGTCATAGAAATTTCGTACCAAAATCATGAAAGGGCTGCCAGCTATGACCATTTTTGTAATTTTGTTTAATTTCTTTACTGAGCGATTATGTCATTAGATTTCCAAATGGAAATGATCCTGCAATGAAAACTAACAACAAATATTAACGCTTTAAAAATTTGATAAGTTTTGAGGATAGTTACCCTAAAATTCTTTTCACCCGTATAACTTCCAGCGCAGTGATTCAATCGAAACGAAATTTACTGGTTGGGTTTAACTTAACGTGAAGCAGAATTTGTATGTATTATGCAGAATTTGTATGTATTTGGTATGTATTATGCTTTGCTGTTGATACAGGCTAACCAGCATTAGCCATTTCCGTAAATATTGCACCAACAGATGCTTCAAACAACGTTCTCATATGCAAAGCATTTGCAATAAAGATAAGGAATTCTTTTTTAAATTTTTCGAGTTTTGAACATTTTTCGGATGGCAGCCTCAAACAACGTTTAACCGCTGAAACCTTCGATGAAATCCTGCGAAGAGAACGAAATTCATAGGATACGTTGATTTGAGTATGAGCTTGTTATGGTAAACTTATTGCTGCTTCGTTCGGAAAGTGTTGCCAGCACTGAATTATATGTGTAATAGTTGAGTTTTGTTGCTTTGGATAAGGAATGGTTGATATGATTCTAAAAAACAGTGTATTACGTCTTTCCACACTTTTTTGTCACTCAAAGACAATTTCTTCGAAAATTAGTTTTCTAGCGGTTCAGGTGCGCTAGAGTTTTTTTTTTATGTTAAAATCTGTGAAAATTTGCAAAAATGACGCACTTTATTTACCCCTTCACAATGATGGTTGCCGGTCCATCTGGATGTGGCAAGACGAGTTTTATAGAGGCACTTCTTAGAAACGACTCTATGATACAGCCTCGGTTGAAGAAGGTTATTTGGGGTAATGCTGAAACTCAAGCTATTCCAGCAAAAGTAGGTTTTAAAAATATCGAATACTTAAGCACGATTCCAGAAGAGTTTGTGAATAATGCGAATGAGCCGATACTTATTGTTTTGGACGATATGATGTTAAATGCGTTTTCAAGACAAGTTTGCGAACTGTTCACTAAAGGATCACATCATAGGAATTTTTCGGTTATATTAGTAACACAAAATGTATTTCATCAGGGCAAATTTTGCCGTGATATATCATTGAACTGTAAGTATCTGGTATGCTTCAAGAATCCACGTGATAAAAGTTAATTTCATCATCTTGCTAAGCAAATTTACCCTGAAAATAGCAAGGAGCTTGTGAGAATATATAAAGAAATCATTCAGGCGCCACACAGCTATTTATTAATAGACCTGACTCAGAATACGAATGATATTTTACGCTTCCGTACTGATTTATTTAACAAAAACTTTGTAACGTGTTATTGCTCGAAGAATAGTTTAAAGCAAGAGAATGGTGTCACGAATGAAGCGATTAAAGGACAACAAGCATATGTTATACGTGCTTAGACGTGCTCGACCGGGTTTGAGAAATGCTATACTTAAGAATGCCGATCCAGAGGTAATTAAAACTCTTTGCGAAATCACATTGAATACGTTGAATGGTAGCCACAGACCTCGTGGAAAGATATATAACCATCTCTGTAAATATAAAAAGTGTATGCGCAAGTTAGTAGATGCAAAACGGTCAGTTCCGCGACAACGTAAAGTACTAATTCAAAAAGGCGGATTTCTACCTGTATTACTGGGCAGCGTACTTTCAGGGGTGATTGGTTCACTAATTGAGAAATATGTATAGCAACAGTAATCTGAATAAAATGCTACTTCTGTCTCCTGAAGTATATGCAAATTTGAAAGACACTATTGAAAGTTCTAATAACCAGAGTTTGTTCGATAAGACTATGAATAAAATATTGAAAAGTGAAAAATTCAGCGATAAAGACAAATGGTATCATTATCGAAACGAACTTATAAAATTTTTAAACACACGTCGTAAAAGTAAAGGATTTCTAGAAAGAAAAACTCAAATGCCTTCTTCGAGCGAGCATGTACACAAGAAACAGAAAAGTTTGCGAGACAACACGACACAAACTAAATATGTTTTTAGAGATGAGAAACCTACGCAAACTACACCTGTACGAGTGGAAAAATTGTTTGAATCATTAGGTGAAATCACACCTCCAAGGAGTGTATTATCGGCTGCAGCAAAGCGTCGTCTATCGGCAAGTGGAATAGCCAAAAGTCTGAAGCCGCCATCGAAATTTAGAAAAACTTCAACTGACAAAGATTATAGGATAATAACTGGTGATGACGGAATAACACAATACACAGTACCTCTTGATATGAGTCCTGATGAAGTAGAAAACGTTCTAGGGGAGATAGACAATCTTGATGATGAGGGGTCCAATGTCTTTAAAATGGAGAAAGAAGGTGAAGAAGATTCTGAAAGTATGGCGGATGTGGAAATGCAAGAGCTGCCTAGTTACTCTATATTAAGGCCCTCTCGGTTCGATCCTAATCAATACATGTCTGATCAACCCGTCAGAAAACATCCTCTTCGACAGAGTCAGAGACTAAAAGAAAAAAAAGTGCGCAGTTCAAGTGTACCAGACCTGGCTTGGGAAAGAATTTGATATGCCTGTAACAGTAACAGATGATGAATTCTACGTATGCCTTTTAAGCAATAGTTGCCTGAGCATTTACCCTGAAAACACATTATCATCTTTTGAGAATATTCTTCCTGCTTCTTGTAAGCTTGGTAGCGGTTGGTGTGTTGGAATGACGGAGATAATGTTGCCAAAACGAAAAAAAGGAGAGACAGTGTCAACCAGAAGTGTTTCTAAGCGCTCTAAGTACAGTATCGGAGAAGAAGAAGCTAGTATAATGAAAAAAAGTCGATGTTAACTGCAGCAGAATCCAGCAAGCCTGAAGTAACAGAAATAGTTGTTAAAATCATATCTTCGAAAAAAAATCTTGTTCTCTTAAGATGGAGTGATGCTGCTTTACGGAGACTTTGTTATGAAAAAAACGATATCAATTTTTCAACATTCCTATCGTCATTTTTCTTGGTTATTAAACCTGACTTCTATTACTACTATTTGACATCAATTAAGGCACTGATTTTCAAACATATCGAAAAAGATCGAGATGAAGGAAGTATTCCCGACATCAGTGATTCTAAGAAGATTGAAGATTTCTGCTTACATGTTTACCAAGGCGAGAAAATCGCCGAAAAAGTTTATTTAAAATCAAACAAAAAGTTTAACTCGCTTCAGGACTTTACTGATTATATAATTGGTCAGATTCCGAGGTCGAAAAGAAATCATGTAGAGCTACTAAGAATGATTGACGAATACATATATCCTGCACATAGCTTAAGACGAGAGCGGGAAAGAAAAGCGGGGATCAAACCTACCTCGCATACGTTTCATCTAAAAGACTATGGTGTGGAAATAAATGTGGAACTGCCAATACCTTCGCCGATTAACATTACGGATTTTGTGTCACTTTTGCTGAGTGGAATAGAGTTTTCAGACGAAGATTTAAAAAAGAAAGCTGAAGTTTCCGGTCGAACAGTGTATCAGGTACGAAAACAATTATTTTACCGAATTGGCCAATCAATTCGTCAATCTATAAGTGCTGCGGCTAAAGAATCCGGTACCGATATATTACCTGATGAATGGGCAAAAACTGAATCAGATACAATACTAAACATTCCATACAAAAGGAGTGATGGAACAACGGGTACAACACCAGTACCGATTGAAGTGTCTAAAACTGAAAATATTGCTGCATTTTTAAAAACACCTGTTGATAAACGCGATCCAGATCTGATTGATGTCTCGATAAAAGAATCTTTCGATAAGTCAATCTTTTTTGACAGTCTAAGTCGGTTGGAAAAAAACGTACATGAGCTTGATAAAAGAACGCGTCGTGGTACGGCATCCAAGACCGTTAGGGATTGTGAAACCCCCAATTTAATTTACGTTTACACAGACATTATCAAACCTAGAATATTAGCTGATAAATTGATGAAATCTTCGTACGATTCCTTTGCAAGATTGCAACAGTATTTTTAGATTCAATCATGTAGAGTACTGTGCTGTGGAAAAAACTTTTTTCGAACGCATTTCTATTAAAGTCACAGATCAACAAGGTGAACCAGTAGACTTTGAACCAAGTTTTACTCCCACATATATAATGCTTCACTTCAAACGTCGGTAAGAAAAAGTATAAATATTCTTATACATTGATGTAAGAGGTATAGTGTTAATATTCAATACCGATGTTAACGACATGAACTCGCACTACACACGCTATTATTTGGTCCAGAGTGGTGGAAATCTATCAGATATTGGAGACCTCTATCGAACACCAATTATCTATCAGCGCGGTAGAGGTATAGGAAGTTTTTTCAGTGGTTTATTACGTTATCTAAAACCTTTGGCTGCGTCAGGTGTAAAAGCTATAAAACGACAAGCGGTCAAAACTGGTAAGGCTATTATACAGGAGGTTGGGAACAAACCTCTTAAAGAACTCTTAAGAGAACACGGACAAACTGCAGCACAGGAGTTAGCTCAGAAAGGTATAAACAAACTTTTTGATAAGATGGATGGAGTGTGGCCGCGCACACATCGACACGTACACCTCTTGTGGTGAGACCGAGCATCGTAAGCAATTCATCAGGCAGCTTCTTTTCGTAATCCTTGCGGATTTAGCATTCTGCCGATTCTCTCTTACGCTGTGTCCGAGTGAACATCTATTCGTATCAACGCTGTGAACATCTGCTCATATTAACGCTGTGAACATCTGTTATATATATTAATGTTTTGTATGTAATAAATTTGTTAAGTTTGAAGAAGTGTTTCATTTGACTGTGAAAGTGTAGATAATAGCACTACAATTGGTGACCCCGAACATAAGAACACCCTTTGAAAATAGTGAGTTTTGTGTGGTGAACGTTAAAAAATTGCGAAGGACGCGTTTGAACAGTGTGGTAACAATTAAAATGGCGTCAAGTGAAGAAAAGTTTGACCAGGCGCGTGAAAACAGTTCTTCGGGTGAAGAAACTGCAATTGAAACGCCACAACGGCGTCCCCGTAAAATCGACGCCGCATCGAAAGCCGAGTGAAGAGTAGTTGCTATTCAGCAATTTAAACTGCCGCCATTTTGGAGCAAGCGACCGACGCTATGGTTCGAGCTACAGTTCAAGACATTTAGAATAACATCGGATAGTGCGAAATTTAGCATGGTGGCCGGCATGCTAGATTCTAGCATATTAGATTATGTGGCCGAAGTCGTTGAAAATCCCCCGGACACAAATCGGTACGAGGAACTTAAACGGCAAATAATTGCCAATTTCGCAGATACTAAAGAAGCGAAACTTACCAAATTACTGACAGACTTGGAATTGGGTGACCGGAAACCGTCGCAGCTATACCGTGAAATGAAGAGTCTGGCCAACGATCAGTTTTCCGCAGAAGCACTACGTACTTTGTGGCTTCGTCGTCTACCAGCGAAAGCACGCGCCATTCTCTCCGTGACGACGCAAGTGCACATTGATGCATTAACAGAAATGGCAGACCGCATTTTGGCTGAGTTCAACACTGGTGAAACAATAGCAGCCATCGAAAAAGTGACAACTAATCGAAGAAAGCAGGAGTCAGCGAGGGAAGCCGATATCGACACACGACTCGCACGAATCGAAAAGGCCATTGAACGCCTCTCCGTTCGAGACACGTCAAGATCACGTAGCCGATCAGGAAGCAGGCGATTAGGTAACAATAGAAAACCACAAGGTGAGCGATTATGTTTTTTTCACTATAAATTCGGTGACAATGCGAGAAGATGTAAGAAATTTTGTGCACGGTACTCGCAAACAAACGAGCATTTAAACTAGTGACGTCGTCGTCTTCAAGCGATCAAGGCGACGACACCCAACACCGCCTTCTTTTAACCGATCGCCATTCGGGAATTACATTTTTAATTGATTCTGGCGCTGGCATTTCGGTGTTACCACGAAAATTAGGTGGGAAACCAACATTGCCAGCTAATTTCACGCTGTATGCAGCCAATAACACGCCAATAAAAACATATGGCGAAAAACTTTACCACGTAGATTTTGGTTTCCGTAGGAACATGTCTTGGTACTTTCACGTAGCGGACGTTGAGAAACCCATAATTGGGGCGGACTTTCTTTCGCATTTTAATCTATTAATAGATTTGAAAAAGAAACGTCTGATCGATGGAAAAACTCACCTTTTCGCTATGGCTGCAAAAGCTACTTATGCACTTCCATCAATAGCCCTGACTGAAAGCCAAGACTTTTCGGCGATTATCCGAGAATACCCGGGGATAACGCAATCTTCGAATTTCAAGAATTCTAAACCCCACGGGATAACACATAGAATAGTGACTCGAGGGCCTCCAATAGCCGAACGAGTTCACCGTCTTGCGCCTGACAAATATTTAATTGCTAAAAAAGAATTTGAGTACATGCTCTCGATGGGTATATGTCGACCATCAAATAGTCCTTGGGCCAGTCCTCTTCATTTAGCACCAAAGAAATCCGGTGCCTGGAGGCCATGTGGTGACTATCGTCGACTAAATTCAGTCACGGTACCAGATAAATGCCCAATTGCAAACATCCAAGATTTTGCATATGCGTTGCACGGAAAAACCATATTTTCGACGATAGTTCTCGAACGAGCATACCACCAAGTGCCAATACACGAAGACGATATCCCAAAAACGGCTGTTATCACGCCATTTGGTTTATTTGAGTTCTGCCGCATGACCTTTGGGTTATGTAACGCGGCGCAGACCTTTCAAAGGTTCTTAGATACCGTGTTAAGAGGCCTGCCGTTCTGCTTCGCATATCTCGACGACATATTAATAGCGTCGGAGAAGGTAGACGATCATAAAATACATTTAAAAGAGGTATTTAAACGCTTAAACGATTATGGTTTGAAAATTAATCCTCAGAAATGTGTGTTTGCCTCGAACCAGGTAAATTATCTCGGATATCAAATAAACGAAAAAGGCATAAAACCTTTGCCAGACCGAGTAGCTGCGATTCGAAATTTTAAGAAACCAAGTACAATTATGGAATTACGAAAATATCTGGGATTTCTAAATTTTTATAGGCGATTTATGCAGAATGCAGCGCAAACATTAGCACCCTTAAATGCTTTATTGACTGATTCCAAGAAAAAACATAAACGTCCAGTACCGTGGGCACCAGATATTTTGGAAGCTTTTGAAAAAAGCAAAAGATAAATTTCGGAAGCATCCTTGCTTACCTACCCGAAAAATAGCGCGCAAATTGCTTTGAGCACAGACGCATCCAATATAGCAATAGGAGCCGTGCTCGAACAATTAGAAGGGAATATTTCTTTTCTGAAAAGCTAAACAAAGCGCAGCTTAACTATAGCACTTACGACCGGGAGCTATTGGCTATATACGAAGCTATAAAGTATTTTCGGTATATGTTGGAAGGACGACAGTTCTCAATCAGAACTGATCATAAGCCATTAATGTATGCTTTCCAACAAAGGCCAGAAAAAGCTTCACCGCGCCAAGCGAGACAGTTGGAATTTATAGCGCAATTCACAACTCAAATTAATTATTTGCACGGGCAAGAAAACGTAGTTGCTGACTTTTTATCGCGCCCGAATGAAGTAAATGCTGTAACTGCGATTATAACTTCGACAACTATCGCAGAAAAGCAAAAAGATGATGAAGAATTAAAAAATTTGCTTCGTACAAACACGAATTTAAAATTGCAGGCATTGAATATCGACAACAATCAAATATATTGCGATGTATCAACTGATACAATCCGCCCGTACATACCACTGTGCATTCGCAAGCAATTGTTTGAGCAAGTGCACGGATTGTCACATCCAAGCGGGCGTGCAACGAGTAAAATAATGCGCGAAAAATTTGTATGGCCAAGCATGCGGAAGGATATCACCCGCTGGGCAAAGACATGTTTACCATGCCAGCGTTCGAAAATTCATCGTCACGCCAAAAACATACCGCAGCATTTCAAACCGACAGATTGCCGATTTCAACAGGTACATATCGACATAGTATGTCCACTTCCGCCATCAAATGGAAGCATCTATTTACTGACCATGATAGATCGTTTTTCGCGGTGGCCGGAAGCAATACCAATGGCTGATATGCAAGCCGAAACAGTTGCATTCAATATTTATAATCATTGGGTATCTCGATTCGGCACACCCCAGGTAATAACTACAGATCGAGGAGCTCAATTCGAGTCTGCACTTTTTGAATCGTTGACGAAATTCATCGGATGCAGAAAAACCAGGACTACGGCTTACCATCCTGCTTCTAACGGAATGATCGAGCGTTTTCATCGCACGCTTAAAGCAGCACTTATGTGCCATGAGACATTCCGTTGGAAAGAAACATTACCGACTGTGCTCTTGGGACTGCGGACTGCAGTCAAGGAGGACATAGGATGATCTGCAGCCGAAATGTTGTTCGGAACACAACTTCGATTGCCTGGAGAATTTTTTTCAGCACAATCAACACCTGACACGCATGCGTTTATCGCGAAATTCCGACACGATATGCAGCAAGTTCGCCCGACGCACATCAATCATCATACCAAGGATTCTCCGTTCGCGTTTAAGGACTTAGCAAGCTGCTCGCATGCATTTTTAAGACGAGACGCTTCGAAAAAATCACTTCAGCAACCGTATACTGGACCTCACGAGATCGTCGAACGCATCATCGAAGCCGTTTATCGAATTCGTTTGGGTGGGAAAACCGCAACAGTTTTCACCGAACGTTTGAAGCCAGCATATGTTCAAAATCCGGAACTGGAAGAAACACCGACGACTTCTAACAATGAGAGACATCGACCAGCACTCAGTCAATTTCGTGGTCCCATAAAAACTTACGCGGGACCCAAAGCCAAACAGAAACAGAAAGTGACGTTCGAATAGTCGTACGCCACTTGGGGGAGAGTAATGTGGCCGCGCACACATCGACACGTACACCTCTTGTGGTGAGACCGAGCATCGTAAGCAATTCATCAGGCAGCTCCTTTTCGTAATCCTTGCGGATTTAGCATTCTGCCGATTCTCTCTTACGCTGTGTCCGAGTGAACATCTATTCGTATCAACGCTGTGAACATCTGCTCATATTAACGCTGTGAACATCTGTTATATATATTAATGTTTTGTATGTAATAAATTTGTTAAGTTTGAAGAAGTGTTTCATTTGACTGTATAAACAAAGTGTAGATAATAGCACTACAGGAGCACGTAATCGAATGGCTATAAAAAGAGCTAACCCGTTCACAACAATTTAATTCAAGTCTTCTCCTAAGCGACGTAAAGCTGGTAAATTGAAAAAAAGTGTAAAAAGAGCGTCACATAAAAAGATTAAAAGGGTGAAAAGTAAACGAAAAGTTATCAAGAAGCGTGTCTTGGACATATTTGATAAGTAATTAACATGTCCTCCTACAAAGAATGCATGAAATCCGAATTGGACATTTTCTCCACATCACCGATTCAAAGCAACATTTTAAAAACCGAAGAAGTTGCATACAAGCCGATAGCTTCATTGGATAACTCATCTGTACTGGAATTCATCTCTCTCGGCCATGGTGATACGTATCGTGATTTATCCAGCATATATCTACGGCTCAAAGTACAGATGGTTAAAATAAAGGGTGGTAAAGAGGAGTTATTCACAGGGACTGAAACAATTAAGGGTGCTGATGGAAGAGAAGTCATGGCTGATCCAATCGGCGTCGCAAATAATTTGATGCATTCGCTTTTTAGGCAATGTACAGTTCAGTTGAATGGGAAGAATATAGCTCAAACAGACAACAACTACCAGTATAAGGCATACATTGAAAATCTATTGAACTACGGGAAAGATGCAGCAACAACACATCTCGAATCGGTTGGATGGTATCTTGACCAGAATGAAATGGAAATGATTGAAGGCGCTGGTCCAAAGTCTGAGAATAAAGGTTATCTTAGTAGATCAGCGCTATTAGAGAAAAGTAATGTCGTCGAATTAATGGGAAAGATCCATAGCGACATATTTAGCCAAGAAAAACTCTTGATTAATGGTGTGGATCTGCGTATCATATTATCATTAGAGAAACCTGAATTCTACCTGTCCTCGAAAGATGATAAATTCTCGCCTCGAATTCAAATACTTGAAGCAACAATGTACATGAATCACGTAAGCGTCAATCCCAATATTCTCCTGGCACATGAAACAGTACTGCAGCGTTCAAATGCAGTATACCCGTACAAACGTATCGAAGTGAAAACATACACGTTGCCAACAAATACATTCATACTATCGCTGGACAATATCGTGGTTGGTCAATTACCGAACTTGCTCATTTTCGGGATGGTAGACAACGACGCCTATACCGGAAAACGTACTAAAAATCCATATAACTTCAAACACAATAACATCACGAGATTTAATTTGCCAGTTAATGGCGTACAAGTACCAAATCAACCTATAGAATTCGATTATTCAAAAGAAAAACCACTGAGCACCCGGAGCCTTTTCAAGGGTACTAGTATCAGTTATTTCGATAAAGGCCATCAGATATCCAAACAGTTCTTCGGCAATGGTTGCTTTTTGCTAGCATTTGACTTGACAGCGGATAATTCATACGAATCAACTTGTGGCAGTTTATTGAATCAAAGTGTTGTGCGAATCGAGGGTAGATTCAAAGAGGCCTTAAAGAATAGTGTGACATGTTTTGTATATGCAGAGTACGATACGAATATTGAAATCGATAAAAATCGAAACGTTTACTCGAGTCTATAAAAAAGTATATAAAGAGGTTTTTATTATTTATCTGTGCCTTGGTTGGAGATAACTACAGTACCATGACTCAATGTCTAGTAAATACCGAGTATTTTTCAGAGGGACACTTTACTTTCTTTAAAAAAATTGCGTTTGCAGGCTTTATTTCACCAGATAAAGTGTATGCAAAGGAGATCGTTTACAAATATCCTACATCAACAGTTAGCACTACAGATCATACTGGCGTGTCTGGAAACCTTGAACTTAAACGCCTGGATGAGGATCTTATAAAAACCCTTGCAAAGTGTTCAACTATTTTCGTACATGGGGAGCCAACAAAGGAATTCCTCCAGAGCTACGTTACACCTCGTACTAGGGTCATTAACCTTGAAGCAGTCACCTCTAAAGAACAGGAATGAACGTTTACTCGAGTCTATAAAAAAGTATATAAAGAGGTTCAACACTTCTGTATTTATTATTTATCTGTGCCTTGGTTGGAGATAACTACAGTACCATGACTCACTGTCTAGTAAATACCGAGTATTTTTCAGAGGGACACTTTACCTTCTTTAAAAAAATTGCGTTTGCAGGCTTTATTTCGCCAAATAAAGTGTATGCAAAGGAGATCGTTTACAAATATCCTACATCAACAGTTAGCACTACAGATCATACTGGCGTGTCTGGAAACCTTGAACTTAAACGCCTGGATGAGGATCTTATAAAAACCCTTGCAAAGTGTTCAACTATTTTCGTACATGGGGAGCCAACAAAGGAATTCCTCCAGAGCTACGTTACACCTCGTACTAGGGTCATTAACCTTGAAGCAGTCACCTCTAAAGAACAGGAATGAACACGATCGAACTTGGTAGTTCTTTAAAGCGAAATCATGTGACTAAAAGATTTTTCAAGGGCGTTTTTCCGTGCGATCACTTACCTCGTCAAATAAAGAAACCTGCTTGTATTATTGCGAATACAGATCCAGCTCATAAAAGTGGAACGCATTGGGTGGCCTTTTACATTCCTAGAAAAGGACCTATCGAGTACTTTGACTCTTTCGGTAAAAATCCTACTAACAAGTACTTCAAAAGATTTCTTCGGCACAGTGGTTAAGTTTTCGTAAATAATAAGCAGAGGTTACAGAGTGCGTTCTCAAACACATGCGGACAGTATTGCGGTGTTTTTCTTTATTTTCATTGCAGCGGCAAGAGCTTCAAAAAATTTCTGAACCGGTTCTCCTCTACAGATTATAATTTCAATGATGGTGAAATAGTTGATTTATTCCGGAAAATTTATTTAAAGACCTCTTTGCAAAATGGTGGGGAGTGTTTCAATCAGTCCTGCAGACAGGAGATCGGAGATATAAAAGCAGCGTGATCAAGCCATCAAAACCATACTTATGTCTTTTACAATATAAAAGGATGTCGTCAGTTGCTGAAAAGTCCGCTAATAAGCAAACACAGACCCCTAAACGAGCCGGTCGCGTTGTTCAGAAGAAGAAAAAAATTGTGAAATCCCCCCAAGTCGAACCTTCTAACAACTTTGAGAACATCATATCAACCTGCAAGGAGAAGAAGTCAAGAACGAAAACGATTCCCAAATCACAAGTTCCGTGCAATGAAGACGCCTTACTGAACTACACGTACTACCTGGATGGATGCCATAACCGTAGGGTCACACTCGGATTTGACCCGCAGACATTTCAGGCGAAGGCAATCTTCCACTACCATGGCCGTTTCCCACTGGCAATTGACTACAGTCAATGGATTTCGTTCTACAATTACCTCAACGATTTGAAGACTTCAGCAGGCGATGAATATCCGGACAATCAATTGGGTCTTTTAAAACGGTATCAGATTCCTGTAGGCGATGGCAACATAACACTCAAACATCTGGAGCTATTCAAACTGTTCGACATGATGGAATTTTTTAACATTGTCATGCACCACAACAACTTGGCCTCGGAATATGTGAAGGAATATTACGAGCAGTACTGTAATAGATGTAGGGAGAAGGATCTTTTGAAGCTGAAAAATGAGGACTTTTTTATACCACCTCGTACATCTTATATGCATATTAATTATTGTAGGCTTTTTTATGAAATTCCAATACTGTGTAGCTCTAACCTTATTTTTAATGTAATGAAATAAATTGACGTAATAAGACAAAACAGGTTTTTATTTCAATAATATTGAGTATTCATTAGAAAATACATGTAAAGATTTATACAATTTTGCGCAGCACATCGTGTCCCCGGAAGTGCATCATGCATTTTACAGATGGTCTTGAAACTCTTGAGATTTCGTAGTTTCGGTATCTCCAGATGAACTATGTTTGCGGAAGGTAGATATCTCTTTAAAAATTTGACTTTTGCATCACCTTTTACATAGATCGTAGATTCACTGAACGGCATTAGAATGTTTGGAAGATTGTTGTAGCTAACCTCACCTTCATCCCATCGCAATCTGTTGACGTTCTTTGCTTCGAACTCGTTTTGCCTCCGTGCTTTTCCGCTCAACTCTTGGTAAGGATAGGGAAGTTTGAAGTAGTAAATTTTAGGTACAGTCGAATCGTACGGAAGTATGGCCAACTCTTTCGCAAAATAGTGCCCCAGATTTCCAGAAACGAATTGGATGTCGAAAATGAACTCGGACATGCTTTCAGCAAGATGATTAGTGATTAATTAAGAAACATTTTTCATTTTAATAGGCATTTATATACAGTTTATTTCGTGATGTACGGCGAGTTTCCTAAATATACGATATATAATTATGATAGACATTTAGATGTTAACTTAACTTTGGTTTTTTATAACCGTAAGGAAGAGAAAAATTTTCTTTCGTAACTACTCTTTTATCAAAGGTAAATTGTAAATGTTTCCTCTCGGGGGCAGAAATAACCACTCCCGGTCGTTTTCGTTTAATTTTTTGCTCATTCAAAACACAAATTGGTTCTTCCTCATCTGGGCCGATTACTAGGGATTTTAGTCTTTCGAAATTAACAATTTTAGAATTTTCAAAGTTTAATGTTATTCCTTTACATTTAATTATATGGTCGATAATGCACTCAGCTTCTACTTTGAGACCGTAAGTTTTTGGTCCCGTGCTAACATATTCCGAAATATATGCCTCAGGGCCGAAACTTTCAATTTCGTTTGTTAAGTCACCCAAAAAGTCCGAAATCTCGAAGGGGATTGGACTGAACTTATCATCAACAAAGATTAAACTATCCGTATCACAATAAAGAATTCTCTCACCTACCTTCTCCAAAGCTGCGTAAAGTTTAAGTCTGGCAAATGCTGTTGTATATGCAGCAATGGGTATATTCACATGAGGAAGCGTATTCAATTCTTTTTCAAGATATTTCCATGTCACTCACATTGTTTCTTCATTGATAGTGTAAAGCGAGCAGATCTCTATACCAGGGGAATGAATAAAATCAGAAAATTCCTTATAGCTTGTAAGAACTTTGGTGCGCGTTTTGTCTTCTCTTTGTGCAAACTTGCCCCAAAACGAGTTTAAACAAATTTTTGCGGTATTACGCCTACCAGGATTTTTCTGAATCAATTCTTTCTCTAAACAGATGTCTTCTCTTTCTTTGTAAGATTTTATAAAGGCATCTTTCTCTTTCTCACCTGTACAATTAGCACTCCAACCACTAGACTCTTGCTTTATTTTTAAGAATGTATTTACATATTCAGAAAAAAATCCACCACTCTTGGTTGCAGGATCATACTGAGTATGGTTGTATTCCCAAACTTCATAAATGTGTCTAATTTTATACCCTTTTTCAACAGCTAAAGACACTTCGGGTATTATCTATGTACCGGTGATCTGACGCTCCTTATCTGTATGAATACAGTCAGATATTCGATTTAACTCGGCACATTTTCGACAGAGTGTAAAATACAGTTTTGAATTAGTTCTGAATGGTAGTACAGGTAGGTATAAACTAGTTGGCGGAATGATAGAGCAAGTGATGAATCCATGCATCAAGAGTATTTCTGAAGATAGGGGAACATCGTTTTCACGGTAGACTTTTGGATGTCCTATAGGATATGGAGAGTACTTGTTAATGTATGGGTACAAACTAGTAAAATCAAGATATCGTATGACTTGGTTCTTTTCCACTTCGTGGTACAGTTTGAAAACTTCGGTACGTCCTCCGAAAACCGCATCTCGAGGATTAAGCGGCAGTATAATATTCGATACAACCTTAATTAACTCTTGATCCACTACAAGGGATCACTTCCTTCAGGAACTTACGGAACTTGCATTCCCAAGTGTATTCTAAGTTGTATCCACTTCGCTTGATCATTTCAATTTTTCTTAGAGTACACTCATATTTCCGAGATGACGTCTGAACTAGGTTATTACTTGACGTCTCTTTTATTTTGAAACAATCTGGACACCCATGATGGAAACACCCGTAAAATTCATAGACCGTATCTGTTTCCGAATCAAACCCGTCAACTAACAAACCGCTTCTTCTTAGCCTCACCTCACCACCGTTGTTAGCAGATGCAATTCGACCAGTCACTTGAGATCCCTGCCAGGCAATCCACTTTGCTCCAATAAGTGATTGATTTTTACCTTTGTAGTAGCCGTTAGGAGGCATTACGCCCAAAGTGTTTTCTTGTAAGAAATTTTTCTTAAAGGTGAGCATGCAGGCGGACGTTATGGTTATAGACTCTGTAAAAGGGTTGACCTGAGTAATACTTAAAAATTCACGCATAAATTGGGTACAACCCAAGCGTAATATGTCCACATCATTTTTGCAATACGTTAACATTGCTTCTCTGTTATTGAACACACCCTCTGATACAGTTTCATACCATTTTAAAAATTCTTTCCTCTCTTTAATCTTCATTGCATTATGTCCGTACATTTCTGGTGGTGGATATTTTCCAACATAATTGATATTCTCTATCGTATTGAAGAGGTATGGGTTATATCCCTTTGCATACTCCTTTAACCCAAATACGGAAGGAAACTTCGAGAGTGGGAATGCCAGGAAGTTTAAAGAATCTATGAACGTCACTTGTCCACATTTTAACTTCATTATCTTTGAGCCGTTCATAATAGGCTCTACATTTAGCTTTCTCGTAAAAAGCTCGGAGATGATAAACTGATTATCATAATCTTGAAAATTATGCGCTACACAGTACACATTTGCGGCAAAAGATCTTTGCACTAGACAATAATCCACAAAAGTTTTCATAACATCAATTTCGGTATTATATTCGAAGATATGCTCTCTTATCCCACAAACACAGCATTCACGCTTGATATCAAGGTCAGTATAGCAATTTTCGCAAACTTGCTGGGCAACAATTAAATTCACAACATGTCTGTAACTTTTATTCACTCTCGAACGTTGTATTTTGAGTGCTTTCGCAATCGAAGAAGATCAGTAAGAAATTATCCCTCTTCCTACCCCTGTATGGTTTAATGTCACAACAGTGATCTGCAGGAACAACTTTTGAACAAATCTGGCAGTGGTATTCATCACATTCATGTGTACTTTTATCCCTTCTCACAAAGTTCAGAAATTTACTGCATAACGTATATACTTTCAATGCTTCGCATATACTTTTGTTCCCAATTTTGTTCATAAGGTGCCTAGTACGACAATCTTCACCTCTAAAAGACCGATTGCAGCGTTCACAGTAAGCCATCTCGTCAACAAATTTACAGGGTGGATAAGAGCTCTAATAAGAACATTTTAGTGCACATTTATGGGAATTATTGTTGTACACCTTATCGCAATGAACACAGTTATAGTTTTTATTGAAAAATGTTTTCAACGATCACATAGAAATGTTCAAGGCTCTTGCAGTAGTACAGGTATATTTTCTTCGGGGGATCGTTTCTTACAGAAACCTTAAAAATGATCGAATCTGAATTTTTGAAATCATTAAACACAACTATCTGGAAATCGCTTAAAACTTGTTGAAATTTATAAAGATCTGCTAGATTGCAGCCTTCCTCTTTGACGACAACTCCGGCAGTTTCACATAACCACTTGGTCCTGCATTCTAAGATTTTCAGGACTGAAGAATGGTACCGCGTCTGAAACGAATGTGAATACATCTCGACTGCATAGCAAATAGATCGAGGAAGACATTTCACATCACCCTCCAACCCTACATCTACAACACATGATCGCCTTTTTAGAATCTCGGATTCGTCTATAGTTATATTATTAATTCTTCCATCCCCAGAAAGAATATTAACGACTTCGGCGTTCAGCTGCATTATTTCATCCGAAAAAAACGCAGTATTGGATTGATTTACGTTTGAAATCAAATCAAGTATATACTTCCCATTCACCTCTTCAACAGACTTCAAACTAGACCAGATAGGTTTTATAGGTTTTATATAGACCAGATATGTTTTATATCAGGCGCGTTTGGGAGTGAAATAGTAAAGCTGATTTTAGATCCCCTTCCAGATTTCGACACTATATCTATAATAATATCATCAAAAATTTTCTCTATTCCCAGGAGAGGATTTTCATTTTCAGCACCGAGACCTTTGATTCGGAATACAATTTTGTTTCCCTCAACGTTAAACTTCCTGAAGAATTTTTTATCCCTAGCTAACACTTCGTACCCTTTTTCCACCCCACTTCCACACTGAACCACTTCGTGAGTTGAATGAGCATGATTTACACTCTTGCTAGTCCTGCTAGCTTCCCGAACTTCTATTTCACTTAATACTTCACAATATTGGATACCGCCCGCATTTTCAGTATTGAAGAAATCAATACATTCTTTCAATACCTCAAGAGAATCACACTGACTATAATATTTTACGAAATTTTGTAGAAGAAAATTTTTCTCCTCCCTGGAGAACATAACTTTTCTCTCTTTTATAATTTTTAACAAACTCTTAAGATTAGTGCGAAATAATGCGAAATCTAAACTTAAAGCACTATCTAACGTGGTGACGATTTGTCGTACATCCATTTTTTACTAATGTTCGAAGAACATTAGTATTAAAATCGATTCGGCCAAAAATTCATATTTCTATATATATATATATATATATATATATATATATATATATATATATATATATATATATATGTACAAAAAATTTCAGTGAGATAATCTCGGGAACGCGCCATGCGATTGAGCTGAAATTTTCAGGATACATTGGTGTATATGCAGAATTGAAATATGCGATTGGTGCTGCCAGCTATGGTAGTTTTTGTTTCTTTGGTTTTGAAAATTCTCTCAGGAAAATAAAACTTTTTGCCCTATAACTTCCAGTGCAGTCATGAAATTAATACGAATTTCATACAATTAATGGAACCTATTATAGACATTATTCAGGCCAAATTTGGTCGAAAAGCCTCGATAGAGTTGCCAGCTATTGTTGGTTTTGTGTTTGTTTGCAATATTTTTATTAAGCGGTTTTATCGTAGAATTTTCAATTGGTAATGATATTGTAGTGACAATAAACAGTAAATATTAAGCTTTCGATTATTTGAAAAAACTCGTTGCAGGTAACCCTAAATTTCTTTATACTCCTATAACTTCGAATGTAATATTACAACGTGAAGCAGATGTGATATATTCTTGGCTTTGATACTGGCGAAAGGTTGCCAGCACGAGTCGGCTGTGCTACTTTTGTATCAATAAATGCTTACAGTTAGTATTCATACCGGAAACATTAACAATGAAAATAAATAACCGATGTTTCGATTCTCTAAGTTCTGTAAATTTTTCGGATCGCAGCCCCAAACACCAACTTCAGTTACAGTGCTGCAGGCACTGAGCATTTTCTTCATTGATGTTATTTGAGATGCTGCTTTCAAAGTTTGGTGAAATAAGCAACTGTTAACGAATATAATTAACAAGTGTTTTTCTTTCATAAACTTTGAAACCCATGCCAGTGGTAATATCTGAAACCTTCTACCATATGAGTTATAATGCATTCTTGAGACCAAAGTAAAACGTGGCATTTGAAACAGTTTGGCCGTAATAAGCTGCTCATGTGGTGGAATATGCACTCAAAACCTGCACGATTCTTCTACCGTTCTTCGAACATTAGTGTTTCTAGCGGCTCAGGTGCGCTAGAGTTTTTTACTAATGTTCGAAGAACAATAGTATTAAACTCGTTTCGCCGAAAATTCATATTTCTTTATATATATATATATATATATATATATATATATATATATATATATATATATATATATATATATATATATATATATATATATATATATATATATATATATATACATATATATCAGCAAAATGATTAAGGGAGATAATCTCTGGAGTGGCCGATTCGATTGAGCTGAAATTTTCGGAGAACGTAGATGTATATAATAGGTAGGTCCACGTTTTTCTCAAATTCAGATATTCTAAACCTTTTGACGGCGGCGAGCGCTTTAGTGAATTTTGAGGTACTCCTATATTTCCAAGCAGTGTAAAGTTTTGTTAAAGAAAAGTATTGGGAATGAAAATGATTTATGTTCTTAGCAGTTTATGATAAAAAATTGGAAATTGTGAGCCGTGTGTGGGTGCAGGGTGCCTAAAAGTAGGTAAGAATTTTTTCCCAAATTTTGATTTGTCATTACTTCTAAGAAAAACAATGGATCATCGTGAAATTTGCAGAGCGTATTATTGTTGACTAAAATTTAGCACATGTGGATTTTAAAGATAGTGTGGGTAATCCTGTAGCTACGACAGGCTCCTGAATAAAAAACCTTCAAATCATTGACCTTCCTGAAATTTTTTTGATTTTTGACAAAAAAATCAGATCACTGATAAATTTTAACTTTTGTCCATCATGTTAAATCAAAATTTTCAAAATTCCGATTTGCACAAGAACGGCAACCCATCACCAAATTACCTCTATTTTCAGCACTCGAAAGTTCTGTTCACGAGAACTGACGACCGGATTATCCGATCATAATGAAATTTACAGGACATGTTGGTATTAGCTAGGACCAGGTCTGATAGAAGTGATTTTGAAATGCGGGCAACCCTGTGCCAGTGGTACCATCTGGAAAAATCAACCAGAAAAAAAACCGGTTTTTGGCCCATAACTTCCGATTCAGCCATCAGATTTTGACAAGATTCATCCAATACTTGGATCTTACTTTATGTAATTGTTGATGAAAATTTTGCTGAAAAATTAGAATAGAGGTGCCAGCTATGGTGATTTTTGTCTCCTAAATCTTGCAAATTTGCTCAGCGAAATAAAGCTTTTTTCCCTATAACTTCCGGTCCAGTGTAAAAATCAGAACGAAGTTCACGCAGTAAATGGACTTTATTGTGAACCAAATGTCATAGAAATTTCGTACCAAAATCATGAAAGGGCTGCCAGCTATGACCATTTTTGTAATTTTGTTTAATTTCTTTACTGAGCGATTATGTCATTAGATTTCCAAATGGAAATGATCCTGCAATGAAAACTAACAACAAATATTAACGCTTTAAAAATTTGATAAGTTTTGAGGATAGTTACCCTAAAATTCTTTTCACCCGTATAACTTCCAGCGCAGTGATTCAATCGAAACGAAATTTACTGGTTGGGTTTAACTTAACGTGAAGCAGAATTTGTATGTATTATGCAGAATTTGTATGTATTTGGTATGTATTATGCTTTGCTGTTGATACAGGCTAACCAGCATTAGCCATTTCCGTAAATATTGCACCAACAGATGCTTCAAACAACGTTCTCATATGCAAAGCATTTGCAATAAAGATAAGGAATTCTTTTTTAAATTTTTCGAGTTTTGAACATTTTTCGGATGGCAGCCTCAAACAACGTTTAACCGCTGAAACCTTCGATGAAATCCTGCGAAGAGAACGAAATTCATAGGATACGTTGATTTGAGTATGAGCTTGTTATGGTAAACTTGTTGCTGCTTCGTTCGGAAAGTGTTGCCAGCACTGAATTATATGTGTTATAGTTGAGTTTTGTTGCTTTGGATAAGGAATGGTTGATATGATTCTAAAAAACAGTGTATTACGTCTTTCCACACTTTTTTGTCACTCAAAGACAATTTCTTCGAAAATTAGTTTTCTAGCGGTTCAGGTGCGCTAGAGTTTTTTTTTTTATGTTAAAATCTGTGAAAATTTGCAAAAATGACGCACTTTATTTACCCCTTCACAATGATGGTTGCCGGTCCATCTGGATGTGGCAAGACGAGTTTTATAGAGGCACTTCTTAGAAACGACTCTATGATACAGCCTCGGTTGAAGAAGGTTATTTGGGGTAATGCTGAAACTCAAGCTATTCCAGCAAAAGTAGGTTTTAAATATATCGAATACTTAAGCACGATTCCAGAAGAGTTTGTGAATAATGCGAATGAGCCGATACTTATTGTTTTGGACGATATGATGTTAAATGCGTTTTCAAGACAAGTTTGCGAACTGTTCACTAAAGGATCACATCATAGGAATTTTTCGGTTATATTAGTAACACAAAATGTATTTCATCAGGGCAAATTTTGCCGTGATATATCATTGAACTGTAAGTATCTGGTATGCTTCAAGAATCCACGTGATAAAAGTTAATTTCATCATCTTGCTAAACAAATTTACCCTGAAAATAGCAAGGAGCTTGTGAGAATATATAAAGAAATCATTCAGGCGCCACACAGCTATTTATTAATAGACCTGACTCAGAATACGAATGATATTTTACGCTTCCGTACTGATTTATTTAACAAAAACTTTGTAACGTGTTATTGCTCGAAGAATAGTTTAAAGCAAGAGAATGGTGTCACGAATGAAGCGATTAAAGGACAACAAGCATATGTTATACGTGCTTAGACGTGCTCGACCGGGTTTGAGAAATGCTATACTTAAGAATGCCGATCCAGAGGTAATTAAAACTCTTTGCGAAATCACATTGAATACGTTGAATGGTAACCACAGACCTCGTGGAAAGATATATAACCATCTCTGTAAATATAAAAAGTGTATGCGCAAGTTAGTAGATGCAAAACGGTCAGTTCCGCGACAACGTAAAGTACTAATTCAAAAAGGCGGATTTCTACCTGTATTACTGGGCAGCGTACTTTCAGGGGTGATTGGTTCACTAATTGAGAAATATGTATAGCAACAGTAATCTGAATAAAATGCTACTTCTGTCTCCTGAAGTATATGCAAATTTGAAAGACACTATTGAAAGTTCTAATAACCAGAGTTTGTTCGATAAGACTATGAATAAAATATTGAAAAGTGAAAAATTCAGCGATAAAGACAAATGGTATCATTATCGAAACGAACTTATAAAATTTTTAAACACACGTCGTAAAAGTAAAGGATTTCTAGAAAGAAAAACTCAAATGCCTTCTTCGAGCGAGCATGTACACAAGAAACAGAAAAGTTTGCGAGACAACACGACACAAACTAAATATGTTTTTAGAGATGAGAAACCTACGCAAACTACACCTGTACGAGTGGAAAAATTGTTTGAATCATTAGGTGATATCACACCTCCAAGGAGTGTATTATCGGCTGTAGCAAAGCGTCGTCTATCGGCAAGTGGAATAGCCAAAAGTCTAAAGCCGCCATCGAAATTTAGAAAAACTTCAACTGACAAAGATTATAGGATAATAACTGGTGATGACGGAATAACACAATACACAGTACCTCTTGATATGAGTCCTGATGAAGTAGAAAACGTTCTAGGGGAGATAGACAATCTTGATGATGAGGGGTCCAATGTCTTTAAAATGGAGAAAGAAGGTGAAGAAGATTCTGAAAGTATCGCGGATGTGGAAATGCAAGAGCTGCCTAGTTACTCTATATTAAGGCCCTCTCGGTTCGATCCTAATCAATACATGTCTGATCAACCCGTCAGAAAACATCCTCTTCGACAGAGTGAGAGACTAAAAGAAAAAAAAGTGCGCAGTTCAAGCGTACCAGACCTGGCTTGGGAAAGAATTTGATATGCCTGTAACAGTAACAGATGATGAATTCTACGTATGCCTTTTAAGCAATAGTTGCCTGAGCATTTACCCTGAAAACACATTATCATCTTTTGAGAATATTCTTCCTGCTTCTTGTAAGCTTGGTAGCGGTTGGTGTGTTGGAATGACGGAGATAATGTTGCCAAAACGAAAAAAAGGAGAGACAGTGTCAACCAGAAGTGTTTCTAAGCGTTCTAAGTACAGTATCGGAGAAGAAGAAGCTAGTATAATGAAAAAAAGTCGATGTTAACTGCAGCAGAATCCAGCAAGCCTGAAGTAACAGAAATAGTTGTTAAAATCATATCTTCGAAAAAAAATCTTGTTCTCTTAAGATGGAGTGATGCTACTTTACGGAGACTTTGTTATGAAAAAAACGATATCAATTTTTCAACATTCCTATCGTCATTTTTCTTGGTTATTAAACCTGACTTCTATTACTACTATTTGACATCAATTAAGGCACTGATTTTCAAACATATCGAAAAAGATCGAGATGAAGGAAGTATTCCCGACATCAGTGATTCTAAGAAGATTGAAGATTTCTGCTTACATGTTTACCAAGGCGAGAAAATCGCCGAAAAAGTTTCTTTAAAATCAAACAAAAAGTTTAACTCGCTTCAGGACTTTACTGATTATATAATTGGTCAGATTCCGAGGTCGAAAAGAAATCATGTAGAGCTACTAAGAATGATTGACGAATACATATATCCTGCACATAGCTTAAGACGAGAGCAGGAAAGAAAAGCGGGGATCAAACCTACCTCGCATACGTTTCATCTAAAAGACTATGGTGTGGAAATAAATGTGGAACTGCCAATTCCTTCGCCGATTAACATTACGGATTTTGTGTCACTTTTGCTGAGTGGAATAGAGTTTTCAGACGAAGATTTAAAAAAGAAAGCTGAAGTTTCCGGTCGAACAGTGTATCAGGTACGAAAACAATTATTTTACCGAATTGGCCAATCAATTCGTCAATCCATAAGTGCTGCGGCTAAAGAATCCGGTACCGATATATTACCTGATGAATGGGCAAAAACTGAATCAGATACAATACTAAACATTCCATACAAAAGGAGTGATGGAACAACGGGTACAACACCAGTACCGATTGAAGTGTCTAAAACTGAAAATATTGCTGGCCTATTCATTGATGCATTTTTAAAAACACCTGTTGATAAACGCGATCCAGATCTGATTGATGTCTCGATAAAAGAATCTTTCGATAAGTCAATCTTTCTTGACAGTCTAAGTCGGTTGGAAAAAAACGTACATGAGCTTGATAAAAGAACGCGTCGTGGTACGGCATCCAAGACCGTTAGGGATTGTGAAACCCCCAATTTAATTTACGTTTACACAGACATTATCAAACCTAGAATATTAGCTGATAAATTGATGAAATCTTCGTACGATTCCTTTGCAAGATTGCAACAGTATTTTTAGATTCAATCATGTAGAGTACTGTGCTGTGGAAAAAACTTTTTTCGAACGCATTTCTATTAAAGTCACAGATCAACAAGGTGAACCAGTAGACTTTGAACCAAGTTTTACTCCCACATATATAATGCTTCACTTCAAACGTCGGTAAGAAAAAGTATAAATATTCTTATACATTGATGTAAGAGGTATAGTGTTAATATTCAATACCGATGTTAACGACATGAACTCGCACTACACACGCTATTATTTGGTCCAGAGTGGTGGAAATCTATCAGATATTGGAGACCTCTATCGAACACCAATTATCTATCAGCGCGGTAGAGGTATAGGAAGTTTTTTCAGTGGTTTATTACGTTATCTAAAACCTTTGGCTGCGTCAGGTGTAAAAGCTATAAAACGACAAGCGGTCAAAACTGGTAAGGCTATTATACAGGAGGTTGGGAACAAACCTCTTAAAGAACTCTTAAGAGAACATGGACAAACTGCAGCACAGGAGTTAGCTCAGAAAGGTATAAACAAACTTTTTGATAAGATGGATGGAGTGTGGCCGCGCACACATCGACACGTACACCTCTTGTGGTGAGACCGAGCATCGTAAGCAATTCATCAGGCAGCTTCTTTTCGTAATCCTTGCGGATTTAGCATTCTGCCGATTCTCTCTTACGCTGTGTCCGAGTGAACATCTATTCGTATCAACGCTGTGAACATCTGCTCATATTAACGCTGTGAACATCTGTTATATATATTAATGTTTTGTATGTAATAAATTTGTTAAGTTTGAAGAAGTGTTTCATTTGACTGTGAAAGTGTAGATAATAGCACTACAATTGGTGACCCCGAACATAAGAACACCCTTTGACAATAGTGAGTTTTGTGTGGTGAACGTTAAAAAATTGCGAAGGACGCGTTTGAACAGTGTGGTAACAATTAAAATGGCGTCAAGTGAAGAAAAGTTTGACCAGGCGCGTGAAAACAGTTCTTCGGGTGAAGAAACTGCAATTGAAACGCCACAACGGCGTCCCCGTAAAATCGACGCCGCATCGAAAGCCGAGTGAAGAGTAGTTGCTATTCAGCAATTTAAACTGCCGCCATTTTGGAGCAAGCGACCGACGCTATGGTTCGCACAGCTCGAGCTACAGTTCAAGACATTTAGAATAACATCGGATAGTGCGAAATTTAGCATGGTGGCCGGCATGCTAGATTCTAGCATATTAGATTATGTGGCCGAAGTCGTTGAAAATCCCCCGGACACAAATCGGTACGAGGAACTTAAACGGCAAATAATTGCCAATTTCGCAGATACTAAAGAAGCGAAACTTACCAAATTACTGACAGACTTGGAATTGGGTGACCGGAAACCGTCGCAGCTATACCGTGAAATGAAGAGTCTGGCCAACGATCAGTTTTCCGCAGAAGCACTACGTACTTTGTGGCTTCGTCGTCTACCAGCGAAAGCACGCGCCATTCTCTCCGTGACGACGCAAGTGCACATTGATGCATTAACAGAAATGGCAGACCGCATTTTGGCTGAGTTCAACACTGGTGAAACAATAGCAGCCATCGAAAAAGTGACAACTAATCGAAGAAAGCAGGAGTCAGCGAGGGAAGCCGATATCGACACACGACTCGCACGAATCGAAAAGGCCATTGAACGCCTCTCCGTTCGAGACACGTCAAGATCACGTAGCCGATCAGGAAGCAGGCGATTAGGTAACAATAGAAAACCACAAGGTGAGCGATTATGTTTTTTTCACTATAAATTCGGTGACAATGCGAGAAGATGTAAGAAATTTTGTGCACGGTACTCGCAAACAAACGAGCATTTAAACTAGTGACGTCGTCGTCTTCAAGCGATCAAGGCGACGACACCCAACACCGCCTTCTTTTAACCGATCGCCATTCGGGAATTACATTTTTAATTGATTCTGGCGCTGGCATTTCGGTGTTACCACGAAAATTAGGTGGGAAACCAACATTGCCAGCTAATTTCACGCTGTATGCAGCCAATAACACGCCAATAAAAACATATGGCGAAAAACTTTACCACGTAGATTTTGGTTTCCGTAGGAACATGTCTTGGTACTTTCACGTAGCGGACGTTGAGAAACCCATAATTGGGGCGGACTTTCTTTCGCATTTTAATCTATTAATAGATTTGAAAAAGAAACGTCTGATCGATGGAAAAACTCACCTTTTCGCTATGGCTGCAAAAGCTACTTATGCACTTCCATCAATAGCCCTGACTGAAAGCCAAGACTTTTCGGCGATTATCCGAGAATACCCGGGGATAACGCAATCTTCGAATTTCAAGAATTCTAAACCCCACGGGATAACACATAGAATAGTGACTCGAGGGCCTCCAATAGCCGAACGAGTTCACCGTCTTGCGCCTGACAAATATTTAATTGCTAAAAAAGAATTTGAGTACATGCTCTCGATGGGTATATGTCGACCATCAAATAGTCCTTGGGCCAGTCCTCTTCATTTAGCACCAAAGAAATCCGGTGCCTGGAGGCCATGTGGTGACTATCGTCGACTAAATTCAGTCACGGTACCAGATAAATGCCCAATTGCAAACATCCAAGATTTTGCATATGCGTTGCACGGAAAAACCATATTTTCGACGATAGTTCTCGAACGAGCATACCACCAAGTGCCAATACACGAAGACGATATCCCAAAAACGGCTGTTATCACGCCATTTGGTTTATTTGAGTTCTGCCGCATGACCTTTGGGTTATGTAACGCGGCGCAGACCTTTCAAAGGTTCTTAGATACCGTGTTAAGAGGCCTGCCGTTCTGCTTCGCATATCTCGACGACATATTAATAGCGTCGGAGAAGGTAGACGATCATAAAATACATTTAAAAGAGGTATTTAAACGCTTAAACGATTATGGTTTGAAAATTAATCCTCAGAAATGTGTGTTTGCCTCGAACCAGGTAAATTATCTCGGATATCAAATAAACGAAAAAGGCATAAAACCTTTGCCAGACCGAGTAGCTGCGATTCGAAATTTTAAGAAACCAAGTACAATTATGGAATTACGAAAATATCTGGGATTTCTAAATTTTTATAGGCGATTTATGCAGAATGCAGCGCAAACATTAGCACCCTTAAATGCTTTATTGACTGATTCCAAGAAAAAACATAAACGTCCAGTACCGTGGGCACCAGATATTTTGGAAGCTTTTGAAAAAGCAAAAGATAAATTTCGGAAGCATCCTTGCTTACCTACCCGAAAAATAGCGCGCAAATTGCTTTGAGCACAGACGCATCCAATATAGCAATAGGAGCCGTGCTCGAACAATTAGAAGGGAATATTTCTTTTCTGAAAAGCTAAACAAAGCGCAGCTTAACTATAGCACTTACGACCGGGAGCTATTGGCTATATACGAAGCTATAAAGTATTTTCGGTATATGTTGGAAGGACGACAGTTCTCAATCAGAACTGATCATAAGCCATTAATGTATGCTTTCCAACAAAGGCCAGAAAAAGCTTCACCGCGCCAAGCGAGACAGTTGGAATTTATAGCGCAATTCACAACTCAAATTAATTATTTGCACGGGCAAGAAAACGTAGTTGCTGACTTTTTATCGCGCCCGAATGAAGTAAATGCTGTAACTGCGATTATAACTTCGACAACTATCGCAGAAAAGCAAAAAGATGATGAAGAATTAAAAAATTTGCTTCGTACAAACACGAATTTAAAATTGCAGGCATTGAATATCGACAACAATCAAATATATTGCGATGTATCAACTGATACAATCCGCCCGTACATACCACTGTGCATTCGCAAGCAATTGTTTGAGCAAGTGCACGGATTGTCACATCCAAGCGGGCGTGCAACGAGTAAAATAATGCGCGAAAAATTTGTATGGCCAAGCATGCGGAAGGATATCACCCGCTGGGCAAAGACATGTTTACCATGCCAGCGTTCGAAAATTCATCGTCACGCCAAAAACATACCGCAGCATTTCAAACCGACAGATTGCCGATTTCAACAGGTACATATCGACATAGTATGTCCACTTCCGCCATCAAATGGAAGCATCTATTTACTGACCATGATAGATCGTTTTTCGCGGTGGCCGGAAGCAATACCAATGGCTGATATGCAAGCCGAAACAGTTGCATTCAATATTTATAATCATTGGGTATCTCGATTCGGCACACCCCAGGTAATAACTACAGATCGAGGAGCTCAATTCGAGTCTGCACTTTTTGAATCGTTGACGAAATTCATCGGATGCAGAAAAACCAGGACTACGGCTTACCATCCTGCTTCTAACGGAATGATCGAGCGTTTTCATCGCACGCTTAAAGCAGCACTTATGTGCCATGAGACATTCCGTTGGAAAGAAACATTACCGACTGTGCTCTTGGGACTGCGGACTGCAGTCAAGGAGGACATAGGATGATCTGCAGCCGAAATGTTGTTCGGAACACAACTTCGATTGCCTGGAGAATTTTTTTCAGCACAATCAACACCTGACACGCATGCGTTTATCGCGAAATTCCGACACGATATGCAGCAAGTTCGCCCGACGCACATCAATCATCATACCAAGGATTCTCCGTTCGCGTTTAAGGACTTAGCAAGCTGCTCGCATGCATTTTTAAGACGAGACGCTTCGAAAAAATCACTTCAGCAACCGTATACTGGACCTCACGAGATCGTCGAACGCATCATCGAAGCCGTTTATCGAATTCGTTTGGGTGGGAAAACCGCAACAGTTTTCACCGAACGTTTGAAGCCAGCATATGTTCAAAATCCGGAACTGGAAGAAACACCGACGACTTCTAACAATGAGAGACATCGACCAGCACTCAGTCAATTTCGTGGTCCCATAAAAACTTACGCGGGACCCAAAGCCAAACAGAAACAGAAAGTGACGTTCGAATAGTCGTACGCCACTTGGGGGAGAGTAATGTGGCCGCGCACACATCGACACGTACACCTCTTGTGGTGAGACCGAGCATCGTAAGCAATTCATCAGGCAGCTCCTTTTCGTAATCCTTGCGGATTTAGCATTCTGCCGATTCTCTCTTACGCTGTGTCCGAGTGAACATCTATTCGTATCAACGCTGTGAACATCTGCTCATATTAACGCTGTGAACATCTGTTATATATATTAATGTTTTGTATGTAATAAATTTGTTAAGTTTGAAGAAGTGTTTCATTTGACTGTATAAACAAAGTGTAGATAATAGCACTACAGGAGCACGTAATCGAATGGCTATAAAAAGAGCTAACCCGTTCACAACAATTTAATTCAAGTCTTCTCCTAAGCGACGTAAAGCTGGTAAATTGAAAAAAAGTGTAAAAAGAGCGTCACATAAAAAGATTAAAAGGGTGAAAAGTAAACGAAAAGTTATCAAGAAGCGTGTCTTGGACATATTTGATAAGTAATTAACATGTCCTCCTACAAAGAATGCATGAAATCCGAATTGGACATTTTCTCCACATCACCGATTCAAAGCAACATTTTAAAAACCGAAGAAGTTGCATACAAGCCGATAGCTTCATTGGATAACTCATCTGTACTGGAATTCATCTCTCTCGGCCATGGTGATACGTATCGTGATTTATCCAGCATATATCTACGGCTCAAAGTACAGATGGTTAAAATAAAGGGTGGTAAAGAGGAGTTATTCACAGGGACTGAAACAATTAAGGGTGCTGATGGAAGAGAAGTCATGGCTGATCCAATCGGCGTCGCAAATAATTTGATGCATTCGCTTTTTAGGCAATGTACAGTTCAGTTGAATGGGAAGAATATAGCTCAAACAGACAACAACTACCAGTATAAGGCATACATTGAAAATCTATTGAACTACGGGAAAGATGCAGCAACAACACATCTCGAATCGGTTGGATGGTATCTTGACCAGAATGAAATGGAAATGATTGAAGGCGCTGGTCCAAAGTCTGAGAATAAAGGTTATCTTAGTAGATCAGCGCTATTAGAGAAAAGTAATGTCGTCGAATTAATGGGAAAGATCCATAGCGACATATTTAGCCAAGAAAAACTCTTGATTAATGGTGTGGATCTGCGTATCATATTATCATTAGAGAAACCTGAATTCTACCTGTCCTCGAAAGATGATAAATTCTCGCCTCGAATTCAAATACTTGAAGCAACAATGTACATGAATCACGTAAGCGTCAATCCCAATATTCTCCTGGCACATGAAACAGTACTGCAGCGTTCAAATGCAGTATACCCGTACAAACGTATCGAAGTGAAAACATACACGTTGCCAACAAATACATTCATACTATCGCTGGACAATATCGTGGTTGGTCAATTACCGAACTTGCTCATTTTCGGGATGGTAGACAACGACGCCTATACCGGAAAACGTACTAAAAATCCATATAACTTCAAACACAATAACATCACGAGATTTAATTTGCCAGTTAATGGCGTACAAGTACCAAATCAACCTATAGAATTCGATTATTCAAAAGAAAAACCACTGAGCACCCGGAGCCTTTTCAAGGGTACTAGTATCAGTTATTTCGATAAAGGCCATCAGATATCCAAACAGTTCTTCGGCAATGGTTGCTTTTTGCTAGCATTTGACTTGACAGCGGATAATTCATACGAATCAACTTGTGGCAGTTTATTGAATCAAAGTGTTGTGCGAATCGAGGGTAGATTCAAAGAGGCCTTAAAGAATAGTGTGACATGTTTTGTATATGCAGAGTACGATACGAATATTGAAATCGATAAAAATCGAAACGTTTACTCGAGTCTATAAAAAAGTATATAAAGAGGTTTTTATTATTTATCTGTGCCTTGGTTGGAGATAACTACAGTACCATGACTCAATGTCTAGTAAATACCGAGTATTTTTCAGAGGGACACTTTACTTTCTTTAAAAAAATTGCGTTTGCAGGCTTTATTTCACCAGATAAAGTGTATGCAAAGGAGATCGTTTACAAATATCCTACATCAACAGTTAGCACTACAGATCATACTGGCGTGTCTGGAAACCTTGAACTTAAACGCCTGGATGAGGATCTTATAAAAACCCTTGCAAAGTGTTCAACTATTTTCGTACATGGGGAGCCAACAAAGGAATTCCTCCAGAGCTACGTTACACCTCGTACTAGGGTCATTAACCTTGAAGCAGTCACCTCTAAAGAACAGGAATGAACGTTTACTCGAGTCTATAAAAAAGTATATAAAGAGGTTCAACACTTCTGTATTTATTATTTATCTGTGCCTTGGTTGGAGATAACTACAGTACCATGACTCACTGTCTAGTAAATACCGAGTATTTTTCAGAGGGACACTTTACCTTCTTTAAAAAAATTGCGTTTGCAGGCTTTATTTCGCCAAATAAAGTGTATGCAAAGGAGATCGTTTACAAATATCCTACATCAACAGTTAGCACTACAGATCATACTGGCGTGTCTGGAAACCTTGAACTTAAACGCCTGGATGAGGATCTTATAAAAACCCTTGCAAAGTGTTCAACTATTTTCGTACATGGGGAGCCAACAAAGGAATTCCTCCAGAGCTACGTTACACCTCGTACTAGGGTCATTAACCTTGAAGCAGTCACCTCTAAAGAACAGGAATGAACACGATCGAACTTGGTAGTTCTTTAAAGCGAAATCATGTGACTAAAAGATTTTTCAAGGGCGTTTTTCCGTGCGATCACTTACCTCGTCAAATAAAGAAACCTGCTTGTATTATTGCGAATACAGATCCAGCTCATAAAAGTGGAACGCATTGGGTGGCCTTTTACATTCCTAGAAAAGGACCTATCGAGTACTTTGACTCTTTCGGTAAAAATCCTACTAACAAGTACTTCAAAAGATTTCTTCGGCACAGTGGTTAAGTTTTCGTAAATAATAAGCAGAGGTTACAGAGTGCGTTCTCAAACACATGCGGACAGTATTGCGGTGTTTTTCTTTATTTTCATTGCAGCGGCAAGAGCTTCAAAAAATTTCTGAACCGGTTCTCCTCTACAGATTATAATTTCAATGATGGTGAAATAGTTGATTTATTCCGGAAAATTTATTTAAAGACCTCTTTGCAAAATGGTGGGGAGTGTTTCAATCAGTCCTGCAGACAGGAGATCGGAGATATAAAAGCAGCGTGATCAAGCCATCAAAACCATACTTATGTCTTTTACAATATAAAAGGATGTCGTCAGTTGCTGAAAAGTCCGCTAATAAGCAAACACAGACCCCTAAACGAGCCGGTCGCGTTGTTCAGAAGAAGAAAAAAATTGTGAAATCCCCCCAAGTCGAACCTTCTAACAACTTTGAGAACATCATATCAACCTGCAAGGAGAAGAAGTCAAGAACGAAAACGATTCCCAAATCACAAGTTCCGTGCAATGAAGACGCCTTACTGAACTACACGTACTACCTGGATGGATGCCATAACCGTAGGGTCACACTCGGATTTGACCCGCAGACATTTCAGGCGAAGGCAATCTTCCACTACCATGGCCGTTTCCCACTGGCAATTGACTACAGTCAATGGATTTCGTTCTACAATTACCTCAACGATTTGAAGACTTCAGCAGGCGATGAATATCCGGACAATCAATTGGGTCTTTTAAAACGGTATCAGATTCCTGTAGGCGATGGCAACATAACACTCAAACATCTGGAGCTATTCAAACTGTTCGACATGATGGAATTTTTTAACATTGTCATGCACCACAACAACTTGGCCTCGGAATATGTGAAGGAATATTACGAGCAGTACTGTAATAGATGTAGGGAGAAGGATCTTTTGAAGCTGAAAAATGAGGACTTTTTTATACCACCTCGTACATCTTATATGCATATTAATTATTGTAGGCTTTTTTATGAAATTCCAATACTGTGTAGCTCTAACCTTATTTTTAATGTAATGAAATAAATTGACGTAATAAGACAAAACAGGTTTTTATTTCAATAATATTGAGTATTCATTAGAAAATACATGTAAAGATTTATACAATTTTGCGCAGCACATCGTGTCCCCGGAAGTGCATCATGCATTTTACAGATGGTCTTGAAATTCTTGAGATTTCGTAGTTTCGGTATCTCCAGATGAACTATGTTTGCGGAAGGTAGATATCTCTTTAAAAATTTGACTTTTGCATCACCTTTTACATAGATCGTAGATTCACTGAACGACATTAGAATGTTTGGAAGATTGTTGTAGCTAACCTCACCTTCATCCCATCGCAATCTGTTGACGTTCTTTGCTTCGAACTCGTTTTGCCTCCGTGCTTTTCCGCTCAACTCTTGGTAAGGATAGGGAAGTTTGAAGTAGTAAATTTTAGGTACAGTCGAATCGTACGGAAGTATGGCCAACTCTTTCGCAAAATAGTGCCCCAGATTTCCAGAAACGAATTGGATGTCGAAAATGAACTCGGACATGCTTTCAGCAAGATGATTAGTGATTAATTAAGAAACATTTTTCATTTTAATAGGCATTTATATACAGTTTATTTCGTGATGTACGGCGAGTTTCCTAAATATACGATATATAATTATGATAGACATTTAGATGTTAACTTAACTTTGGTTTTTTATAACCGTAAGGAAGAGAAAAATTTTCTTTCGTAACTACTCTTTTATCAAAGGTAAATTGTAAATGTTTCCTCTCGGGGGCAGAAATAACCACTCCCGGTCGTTTTCGTTTAATTTTTTGCTCATTCAAAACACAAATTGGTTCTTCCTCATCTGGGCCGATTACTAGGGATTTTAGTCTTTCGAAATTAACAATTTTAGAATTTTCAAAGTTTAATGTTATTCCTTTACATTTAATTATATGGTCGATAATGCACTCAGCTTCTACTTTGAGACCGTAAGTTTTTGGTCCCGTGCTAACATATTCCGAAATATATGCCTCAGGGCCGAAACTTTCAATTTCGTTTGTTAAGTCACCCAAAAAGTCCGAAATCTCGAAGGGGATTGGACTGAACTTATCATCAACAAAGATTAAACTATCCGTATCACAATAAAGAATTCTCTCACCTACCTTCTCCAAAGCTGCGTAAAGTTTAAGTCTGGCAAATGCTGTTGTATATGCAGCAATGGGTATATTCACATGAGGAAGCGTATTCAATTCTTTTTCAAGATATTTCCATGTCACTCACATTGTTTCTTCATTGATAGTGTAAAGCGAGCAGATCTCTATACCAGGGGAATGAATAAAATCAGAAAATTCCTTATAGCTGGTAAGAACTTTGGTGCGCGTTTTGTCTTCTCTTTGTGCAAACTTGCCCCAAAACGAGTTTAAACAAATTTTTGCGGTATTACGCCTACCAGGATTTTTCTCAATCAATTCTTTCTCTAAACAGATGTCTTCTCTTTCTTTGTAAGATTTTATAAAGGCATCTTTCTCTTTCTCACCTGTACAATTAGCACTCCAACCACTAGACTCTTGCTTTATTTTTAAGAATGTATTTACATATTCAGAAAAAAATCCACCACTCTTGGTTGCAGGATCATACTGAGTATGGTTGTATTCCCAAACTTCATAAATGTGTCTAATTTTATACCCTTTTTCAACAGCTAAAGACACTTCGGGTATTATCTATGTACCGGTGATCTGACGCTCCTTATCTGTATGAATACAGTCAGATATTCGATTTAACTCGGCACATTTTCGACAGAGTGTAAAATACAGTTTTGAATTAGTTCTGAATGGTAGTACAGGTAGGTATAAACTAGTTGGCGGAATGATAGAGCAAGTGATGAATCCATGCATCAAGAGTATTTCTGAAGATAGGGGAACATCGTTTTCACGGTAGACTTTTGGATGTCCTATAGGATATGGAGAGTACTTGTTAATGTATGGGTACAAACTAGTAAAATCAAGATATCGTATGACTTGGTTCTTTTCCACTTCGTGGTACAGTTTGAAAACTTCGGTACGTCCTCCGAAAACCGCATCTCGAGGATTAAGCGGCAGTATAATATTCGATACAACCTTAATTAACTCTTGATCCACTACAAGGGATCACTTCCTTCAGGAACTTACGGAACTTGCATTCCCAAGTGTATTCTAAGTTGTATCCACTTCGCTTGATCATTTCAATTTTTCTTAGAGTACACTCATATTTCCGAGATGACGTCTGAACTAGGTTATTACTTGACGTCTCTTTTATTTTGAAACAATCTGGACACCCATGATGGAAACACCCGTAAAATTCATAGACCGTATCTGTTTCCGAATCAAACCCGTCAACTAACAAACCGCTTCTTCTTAGCCTCACCTCACCACCGTTGTTAGCAGATGCAATTCGACCAGTCACTTGAGATCCCTGCCAGGCAATCCACTTTGCTCCAATAAGTGATTGATTTTTACCTTTGTAGTAGCCGTTAGGAGGCATTACGCCCAAAGTGTTTTCTTGTAAGAAATTTTTCTTAAAGGTGAGCATGCAGGCGGACGCTATGGTTATAGACTCTGTAAAAGGGTTGACCTGAGTAATACTTAAAAATTCACGCATAAATTGGGTACAACCCAAGCGTAATATGTCCACATCATTTTTGCAATACGTTAACATTGCTTCTCTGTTATTGAACACACCCTCTGATACAGTTTCATACCATTTTAAAAATTCTTCCCTCTCTTTAATCTTCATTGCATTATGTCCGTACATTTCTGGTGGTGGATATTTTCCAACATAATTGATATTCTCTATCGTATTGAAGAGGTATGGGTTATATCCCTTTGCATACTCCTTTAACCCAAATACGGAAGGAAACTTCGAGAGTGGGAATGCCAGGAAGTTTAAAGAATCTATGAACGTCACTTGTCCACATTTTAACTTCATTATCTTTGAGCCGGTCATAATAGGCTCTACATTTAGCTTTCTCGTAAAAAGCTCGGAGATGATAAACTGATTATCATAATCTTGAAAATTATGCGCTACACAGTACACATTTGCGGCAAAAGATCTTTGCACTAGACAATAATCCACAAAAGTTTTCATAACATCAATTTCGGTATTATATTCGAAGATATGCTCTCTTATCCCACAAACACAGCATTCACGCTTGATATCAAGGTCAGTATAGCAATTTTCGCAAACTTGCTGGGCAACAATTAAATTCACAACGTGTCTGTAACTTTTATTCACTCTCGAACGTTGTATTTTGAGTGCTTTCGCAATCGAAGAAGATCAGTAAGAAATTATCCCTCTTCCTACCCCTGTATGGTTTAATGTCACAACAGTGATCTGCAGGAACAACTTTTGAACAAATCTGGCAGTGGTATTCATCACATTCATGTGTACTTTTATCCCTTCTCACAAAGTTCAGAAATTTACTGCATAACGTATATACTTTCAATGCTTCGCATATACTTTTGTTCCCAATTTTGTTCATAAGGTGCCTAGTACGACAATCTTCACCTCTAAAAGACCGATTGCAGCGTTCACAGTAAGCCATCTCGTCAACAAATTTACAGGGTGGATAAGAGCTCTAATAAGAACATTTTAGTGCACATTTATGGGAATTATTGTTGTACACCTTATCGCAATGAACACAGTTATAGTTTTTATTGAAAAATGTTTTCAACGATCACATAGAAATGTTCAAGGCTCTTGCAGTAGTACAGGTATATTTTCTTCGGGGGATCGTTTCTTACAGAAACCTTAAAAATGATCGAATCTGAATTTTTGAAATCATTAAACACAACTATCTGGAAATCGCTTAAAACTTGTTGAAATTTATAAAGATCTGCTAGATTGCAGCCTTCCTCTTTGACGACAACTCCGGCAGTTTCACATAACCACTTGGTCCTGCATTCTAAGATTTTCAGGACTGAAGAATGGTACCGCGTCTGAAACGAATGTGAATACATCTCGACTGCATAGCAAATAGATCGAGGAAGACATTTCACATCACCCTCCAACCCTACATCTACAACACATGATCGCCTTTTTAGAATCTCGGATTCGTCTATAGTTATATTATTAATTCTTCCATCCCCAGAAAGAATATTAACGACTTCGGCGTTCAGCTGCATTATTTCATCCGAAAAAAACGCAGTATTGGATTGATTTACGTTTGAAATCAAATCAAGTATATACTTCCCATTCACCTCTTCAACAGACTTCAAACTAGACCAGATAGGTTTTATAGGTTTTATATAGACCAGATATGTTTTATATCAGGCGCGTTTGGGAGTGAAATAGTAAAGCTGATTTTAGATCCCCTTCCAGATTTCGACACTATATCTATAATAATATCATCAAAAATTTTCTCTATTCCCAGGAGAGGATTTTCATTTTCAGCACCGATACCTTTGATTCGGAATACAATTTTGTTTCCCTCAACGTTAAACTTCCTGAAGAATTTTTTATCCCTAGCTAACACTTCGTACCCTTTTTCCACCCCACTTCCACACTGAACCACTTCGTGAGTTGAATGAGCATGATTTACACTCTTGCTAGTCCTGCTAGCTTCCCGAACTTCTATTTCACTTAATACTTCACAATATTGGATACCGCCCGCATTTTCAGTATTGAAGAAATCAATACATTCTTTCAATACCTCAAGAGAATCACACTGACTATAATATTTCACGAAATTTTGTAGAAGAAAATTTTTCTCCTCCCTGGAGAACATAACTTTTCTCTCTTTTATAATTTTTAACAAACTCTTAAGATTAGTGCGAAATAATGCGAAATCTAAACTTAAAGCACTATCTAACGTGGTGACGATTTGTCGTACATCCATTTTTTACTAATGTTCGAAGAACATTAGTATTAAAATCGATTCGGCCAAAAATTCATATTTCTATATATATATATATATATATATATATATATATATATATATATATATATATATATATATATATATATATATATATATGTACAAAAAATTTCAGTGAGATAATCTCGGGAACGCGCCATGCGATTGAGCTGAAATTTTCAGGATACATTGGTGTATATGCAGAATTGAAATATGCGATTGGTGCTGCCAGCTATGGTAGTTTTTGTTTCTTTGGTTTTGAAAATTCTCTCAGGAAAATAAAACTTTTTGCCCTATAACTTCCAGTGCAGTCATGAAATTAATACGAATTTCATACAATTAATGGAACCTATTATAGACATTATTCAGGCCAAATTTGGTCGAAAAGCCTCGATAGAGTTGCCAGCTATTGTTGGTTTTGTGTTTGTTTGCAATATTTTTATTAAGCGGTTTTATCGTAGAATTTTCAATTGGTAATGATATTGTAGTGACAATAAACAGTAAATATTAAGCTTTCGATTTTTGAAAAAACTCGTTGCAGGTAACCCTAAATTTCTTTATACTCCTATAACTTCGAATGTAATATTACAACGTGAAGCAGATGTGATATATTCTTGGCTTTGATACTGGCGAAAGGTTGCCAGCACGAGTCGGCTGTGCTACTTTTGTATCAATAAATGCTTACAGTTAGTATTCATACCGGAAACATTAACAATGAAAATAAATAACCGATGTTTCGATTCTCTAAGTTCTGTAAATTTTTCGGATCGCAGCCCCAAACACCAACTTCAGTTACAGTGCTGCAGGCACTGAGCATTTTCTTCATTGATGTTATTTGAGATGCTGCTTTCAAAGTTTGGTGAAATAAGCAACTGTTAACGAATATAATTAACAAGTGTTTTTCTTTCATAAACTTTGAAACCCATGCCAGTGGTAATATCTGAAACCTTCTACCATATGAGTTATAATGCATTCTTGAGACCAAAGTAAAACGTGGCATTTGAAACAGTTTGGCCGTAATAAGCTGCTCATGTGGTGGAATATGCACTCAAAACCTGCACGATTCTTCTACCGTTCTTCGAACATTAGTGTTTCTAGCGGCTCAGGTGCGCTAGAGTTTTTTACTAATGTTCGAAGAACAATAGTATTAAACTCGTTTCGCCGAAAATTCATATTTCTTTATATATATATATATATATATATATATATATATATATATATATATATATATATATATATATATATATATATATATATATATATATATATATATATATATATATATATACATATATATCAGCAAAATGATTAAGGGAGATAATCTCTGGAGTGGCCGATTCGATTGAGCTGAAATTTTCGGAGAACGTAGATGTATATAATAGGTAGGTCCACGTTTTTCTCAAATTCAGATATTCTAAACCTTTTGACGGCGGCGAGCGCTTTAGTGAATTTTGAGGTACTCCTATATTTCCAAGCAGTGTAAAGCTTTGTTAAAGAAAAGTATTGGGAATGAAAATGATTTATGTTCTTAGCAGTTTATGATAAAAAATTGGAAATTGTGAGCCGTGTGTGGGTGCAGGGTGCCTAAAAGTAGGTAAGAATTTTTTCCCAAATTTTGATTTGTCATTACTTCTAAGAAAAACAATGGATCATCGTGAAATTTGCAGAGCGTATTATTGTTGACTAAAATTTAGCACATGTGGATTTTAAAGATAGTGTGGGTAATCCTGTAGCTACGACAGGCTCCTGAATAAAAAACCTTCAAATCATTGACCTTCCTGAAATTTTTTTGATTTTTGACAAAAAAATCAGATCACTGATAAATTTTAACTTTTGTCCATCATGTTAAATCAAAATTTTCAAAATTCCGATTTGCACAAGAACGGCAACCCATCACCAAATTACCTCTATTTTCAGCACTCGAAAGTTCTGTTCACGAGAACTGACGACCGGATTATCCGATCATAATGAAATTTACAGGACATGTTGGTATTAGCTAGGACCAGGTCTGATAGAAGTGATTTTGAAATGCGGGCAACCCTGTGCCAGTGGTACCATCTGGAAAAATCAACCAGAAAAAAAACCGGTTTTTGGCCCATAACTTCCGATTCAGCCATCAGATTTTGACAAGATTCATCCAATACTTGGATCTTACTTTATGTAATTGTTGATGAAAATTTTGCTGAAAAATTAGAATAGAGGTGCCAGCTATGGTGATTTTTGTCTCCTAAATCTTGCAAATTTGCTCAGCGAAATAAAGCTTTTTTCCCTATAACTTCCGGTCCAGTGTAAAAATCAGAACGAAGTTCACGCAGTAAATGGACTTTATTGTGAACCAAATGTCATAGAAATTTCGTACCAAAATCATGAAAGGGCTGCCAGCTATGACCATTTTTGTAATTTTGTTTAATTTCTTTACTGAGCGATTATGTCATTAGATTTCCAAATGGAAATGATCCTGCAATGAAAACTAACAACAAATATTAACGCTTTAAAAATTTGATAAGTTTTGAGGATAGTTACCCTAAAATTCTTTTCACCCGTATAACTTCCAGCGCAGTGATTCAATCGAAACGAAATTTACTGGTTGGGTTTAACTTAACGTGAAGCAGAATTTGTATGTATTATGCAGAATTTGTATGTATTTGGTATGTATTATGCTTTGCTGTTGATACAGGCTAACCAGCATTAGCCATTTCCGTAAATATTGCACCAACAGATGCTTCAAACAACGTTCTCATATGCAAAGCATTTGCAATAAAGATAAGGAATTCTTTTTTAAATTTTTCGAGTTTTGAACATTTTTCGGATGGCAGCCTCAAACAACGTTTAACCGCTGAAACCTTCGATGAAATCCTGCGAAGAGAACGAAATTCATAGGATACGTTGATTTGAGTATGAGCTTGTTATGGTAAACTTATTGCTGCTTCGTTCGGAAAGTGTTGCCAGCACTGAATTATATGTGTTATAGTTGAGTTTTGTTGCTTTGGATAAGGAATGGTTGATATGATTCTAAAAAACAGTGTATTACGTCTTTCCACACTTTTTTGTCACTCAAAGACAATTTCTTCGAAAATTAGTTTTCTAGCGGTTCAGGTGCGCTAGAGTTTTTTTTTTTATGTTAAAATCTGTGAAAATTTGCAAAAATGACGCACTTTATTTACCCCTTCACAATGATGGTTGCCGGTCCATCTGGATGTGGCAAGACGAGTTTTATAGAGGCACTTCTTAGAAACGACTCTATGATACAGCCTCGGTTGAAGAAGGTTATTTGGGGTAATGCTGAAACTCAAGCTATTCCAGCAAAAGTAGGTTTTAAAAATATCGAATACTTAAGCACGATTCCAGAAGAGTTTGTGAATAATGCGAATGAGCCGATACTTATTGTTTTGGACGATATGATGTTAAATGCGTTTTCAAGACAAGTTTGCGAACTGTTCACTAAAGGATCACATCATAGGAATTTTTCGGTTATATTAGTAACACAAAATGTATTTCATCAGGGCAAATTTTGCCGTGATATATCATTGAACTGTAAGTATCTGGTATGCTTCAAGAATCCACGTGATAAAAGTTAATTTCATCATCTTGCTAAACAAATTTACCCTGAAAATAGCAAGGAGCTTGTGAGAATATATTAAGAAATCATTCAGGCGCCACACAGCTATTTATTAATAGACCTGACTCAGAATACGAATGATATTTTACGCTTCCGTACTGATTTATTTAACAAAAACTTTGTAACGTGTTATTGCTCGAAGAATAGTTTAAAGCAAGAGAATGGTGTCACGAATGAAGCGATTAAAGGACAACAAGCATATGTTATACGTGCTTAGACGTGCTCGACCGGGTTTGAGAAATGCTATACTTAAGAATGCCGATCCAGAGGTAATTAAAACTCTTTGCGAAATCACATTGAATACGTTGAATGGTAACCACAGACCTCGTGGAAAGATATATAACCATCTCTGTAAATATAAAAAGTGTATGCGCAAGTTAGTAGATGCAAAACGGTCAGTTCCGCGACAACGTAAAGTACTAATTCAAAAAGGCGGATTTCTACCTGTATTACTGGGCAGCGTACTTTCAGGGGTGATTGGTTCACTAATTGAGAAATATGTATAGCAACAGTAATCTGAATAAAATGCTACTTCTGTCTCCTGAAGTATATGCAAATTTGAAAGACACTATTGAAAGTTCTAATAACCAGAGTTTGTTCGATAAGACTATGAATAAAATATTGAAAAGTGAAAAATTCAGCGATAAAGACAAATGGTATCATTATCGAAACGAACTTATAAAATTTTTAAACACACGTCGTAAAAGTAAAGGATTTCTAGAAAGAAAAACTCAAATGCCTTCTTCGAGCGAGCATGTACACAAGAAACAGAAAAGTTTGCGAGACAACACGACACAAACTAAATATGTTTTTAGAGATGAGAAACCTACGCAAACTACACCTGTACGAGTGGAAAAATTGTTTGAATCATTAGGTGAAATCACACCTCCAAGGAGTGTATTATCGGCTGTAGCAAAGCGTCGTCTATCGGCAAGTGGAATAGCCAAAAGTCTGAAGCCGCCATCGAAATTTAGAAAAACTTCAACTGACAAAGATTATAGGATAATAACTGGTGATGACGGAATAACACAATACACAGTACCTCTTGATATGAGTCCTGATGAAGTAGAAAACGTTCTAGGGGAGATAGACAATCTTGATGATGAGGGGTCCAATGTCTTTAAAATGGAGAAAGAAGGTGAAGAAGATTCTGAAAGTATGGCGGATGTGGAAATGCAAGAGCTGCCTAGTTACTCTATATTAAGGCCCTCTCGGTTCGATCCTAATCAATACATGTCTGATCAACCCGTCAGAAAACATCCTCTTCGACAGAGTCAGAGACTAAAAGAAAAAAAAGTGCGCAGTTCAAGTGTACCAGACCTGGCTTGGGAAAGAATTTGATATGCCTGTAACAGTAACAGATGATGAATTCTACGTATGCCTTTTAAGCAATAGTTGCCTGAGCATTTACCCTGAAAACACATTATCATCTTTTGAGAATATTCTTCCTGCTTCTTGTAAGCTTGGTAGCGGTTGGTGTGTTGGAATGACGGAGATAATGTTGCCAAAACGAAAAAAAGGAGAGACAGTGTCAACCAGAAGTGTTTCTAAGCGCTCTAAGTACAGTATCGGAGAAGAAGAAGCTAGTATAATGAAAAAAAGTCGATGTTAACTGCAGCAGAATCCAGCAAGCCTGAAGTAACAGAAATAGTTGTTAAAATCATATCTTCGAAAAAAAATCTTGTTCTCTTAAGATGGAGTGATGCTACTTTACGGAGACTTTGTTATGAAAAAAACGATATCAATTTTTCAACATTCCTATCGTCATTTTTCTTGGTTATTAAACCTGACTTCTATTACTACTATTTGACATCAATTAAGGCACTGATTTTCAAACATATCGAAAAAGATCGAGATGAAGGAAGTATTCCCGACATCAGTGATTCTAAGAAGATTGAAGATTTCTGCTTACATGTTTACCAAGGCGAGAAAATCGCCGAAAAAGTTTATTTAAAATCAAACAAAAAGTTTAACTCGCTTCAGGACTTTACTGATTATATAATTGGTCAGATTCCGAGGTCGAAAAGAAATCATGTAGAGCTACTAAGAATGATTGACGAATACATATATCCTGCACATAGCTTAAGACGAGAGCGGGAAAGAAAAGCGGGGATCAAACCTACCTCGCATACGTTTCATCTAAAAGACTATGGTGTGGAAATAAATGTGGAACTGCCAATACCTTCGCCGATTAACATTACGGATTTTGTGTCACTTTTGCTGAGTGGAATAGAGTTTTCAGACGAAGATTTAAAAAAGAAAGCTGAAGTTTCCGGTCGAACAGTGTATCAGGTACGAAAACAATTATTTTACCGAATTGGCCAATCAATTCGTCAATCTATAAGTGCTGCGGCTAAAGAATCCGGTACCGATATATTACCTGATGAATGGGCAAAAACTGAATCAGATACAATACTAAACATTCCATACAAAAGGAGTGATGGAACAACGGGTACAACACCAGTACCGATTGAAGTGTCTAAAACTGAAAATATTGCTGCATTTTTAAAAACACCTGTTGATAAACGCGATCCAGATCTGATTGATGTCTCGATAAAAGAATCTTTCGATAAGTCAATCTTTTTTGACAGTCTAAGTCGGTTGGAAAAAAACGTACATGAGCTTGATAAAAGAACGCGTCGTGGTACGGCATCCAAGACCGTTAGGGATTGTGAAACCCCCAATTTAGATTACGTTTACACAGACATTATCAAACCTAGAATATTAGCTGATAAATTGATGAAATCTTCGTACGATTCCTTTGCAAGATTGCAACAGTATTTTTAGATTCAATCATGTAGAGTACTGTGCTGTGGAAAAAACTTTTTTCGAACGCATTTCTATTAAAGTCACAGATCAACAAGGTGAACCAGTAGACTTTGAACCAAGTTTTACTCCCACATATATAATGCTTCACTTCAAACGTCGGTAAGAAAAAGTATAAATATTCTTATACATTGATGTAAGAGGTATAGTGTTAATATTCAATACCGATGTTAACGACATGAACTCGCACTACACACGCTATTATTTGGTCCAGAGTGGTGGAAATCTATCAGATATTGGAGACCTCTATCGAACACCAATTATCTATCAGCGCGGTAGAGGTATAGGAAGTTTTTTCAGTGGTTTATTACGTTATCTAAAACCTTTGGCTGCGTCAGGTGTAAAAGCTATAAAACGACAAGCGGTCAAAACTGGTAAGGCTATTATACAGGAGGTTGGGAACAAACCTCTTAAAGAACTCTTAAGAGAACACGGACAAACTGCAGCACAGGAGTTAGCTCAGAAAGGTATAAAAAAACTTTTTGATAAGATGGATGGAGTGTGGCCGCGCACACATCGACACGTACACCTCTTGTGGTGAGACCGAGCATCGTAAGCAATTCATCAGGCAGCTTCTTTTCGTAATCCTTGCGGATTTAGCATTCTGCCGATTCTCTCTTACGCTGTGTCCGAGTGAACATCTATTCGTATCAACGCTGTGAACATCTGCTCATATTAACGCTGTGAACATCTGTTATATATATTAATGTTTTGTATGTAATAAATTTGTTAAGTTTGAAGAAGTGTTTCATTTGACTGTGAAAGTGTAGATAATAGCACTACAATTGGTGACCCCGAACATAAGAACACCCTTTGACAATAGTGAGTTTTGTGTGGTGAACGTTAAAAAATTGTGAAGGACGCGTTTGAACAGTGTGGTAACAATTAAAATGGCGTCAAGTGAAGAAAAGTTTGACCAGGCGCGTGAAAACAGTTCTTCGGGTGAAGAAACTGCAATTGAAACGCCACAACGGCGTCCCCGTAAAATCGACGCCGCATCGAAAGCCGAGTGAAGAGTAGTTGCTATTCAGCAATTTAAACTGCCGCCATTTTGGAGCAAGCGACCGACGCTATGGTTCGCACAGCTCGAGCTACAGTTCAAGACATTTAGAATAACATCGGATAGTGCGAAATTTAGCATGGTGGCCGGCATGCTAGATTCTAGCATATTAGATTATGTGGCCGAAGTCGTTGAAAATCCCCCGGACACAAATCGGTACGAGGAACTTAAACGGCAAATAATTGCCAATTTCGCAGATACTAAAGAAGCGAAACTTACCAAATTACTGACAGACTTGGAATTGGGTGACCGGAAACCGTCGCAGCTATACCGTGAAATGAAGAGTCTGGCCAACGATCAGTTTTCCGCAGAAGCACTACGTACTTTGTGGCTTCGTCGTCTACCAGCGAAAGCACGCGCCATTCTCTCCGTGACGACGCAAGTGCACATTGATGCATTAACAGAAATGGCAGACCGCATTTTGGCTGAGTTCAACACTGGTGAAACAATAGCAGCCATCGAAAAAGTGACAACTAATCGAAGAAAGCAGGAGTCAGCGAGGGAAGCCGATATCGACACACGACTCGCACGAATCGAAAAGGCCATTGAACGCCTCTCCGTTCGAGACACGTCAAGATCACGTAGCCGATCAGGAAGCAGGTGATTAGGTAACAATAGAAAACCACAAGGTGAGCGATTATGTTTTTTTCACTATAAATTCGGTGACAATGCGAGAAGATGTAAGAAATTTTGTGCACGGTACTCGCAAACAAACGAGCATTTAAACTAGTGACGTCGTCATCTTCAAGCGATCAAGGCGACGACACCCAACACCGCCTTCTTTTAACCGATCGCCATTCGGGAATTACATTTTTAATTGATTCTGGCGCTGGCATTTCGGTGTTACCACGAAAATTAGGTGGGAAACCAACATTGCCAGCTAATTTCACGCTGTATGCAGCCAATAACACGCCAATAAAAACATATGGCGAAAAACTTTACCACGTAGATTTTGGTTTCCGTAGGAACATGTCTTGGTACTTTCACGTAGCGGACGTTGAGAAACCCATAATTGGGGCGGACTTTCTTTCGCATTTTAATCTATTAATAGATTTGAAAAAGAAACGTCTGATCGATGGAAAAACTCACCTTTTCGCTATGGCTGCAAAAGCTACTTATGCACTTCCATCAATAGCCCTGACTGAAAGCCAAGACTTTTCGGCGATTATCCGAGAATACCCGGGGATAACGCAATCTTCGAATTTCAAGAATTCTAAACCCCACGGGATAACACATAGAATAGTGACTCGAGGGCCTCCAATAGCCGAACGAGTTCACCGTCTTGCGCCTGACAAATATTTAATTGCTAAAAAAGAATTTGAGTACATGCTCTCGATGGGTATATGTCGACCATCAAATAGTCCTTGGGCCAGTCCTCTTCATTTAGCACCAAAGAAATCCGGTGCCTGGAGGCCATGTGGTGACTATCGTCGACTAAATTCAGTCACGGTACCAGATAAATGCCCAATTGCAAACATCCAAGATTTTGCATATGCGTTGCACGGAAAAACCATATTTTCGACGATAGTTCTCGAACGAGCATACCACCAAGTGCCAATACACGAAGACGATATCCCAAAAACGGCTGTTATCACGCCATTTGGTTTATTTGAGTTCTGCCGCATGACCTTTGGGTTATGTAACGCGGCGCAGACCTTTCAAAGGTTCTTAGATACCGTGTTAAGAGGCCTGCCGTTCTGCTTCGCATATCTCGACGACATATTAATAGCGTCGGAGAAGGTAGACGATCATAAAATACATTTAAAAGAGGTATTTAAACGCTTAAACGATTATGGTTTGAAAATTAATCCTCAGAAATGTGTGTTTGCCTCGAACCAGGTAAATTATCTCGGATATCAAATAAACGAAAAAGGCATAAAACCTTTGCCAGACCGAGTAGCTGCGATTCGAAATTTTAAGAAACCAAGTACAATTATGGAATTACGAAAATATCTGGGATTTCTGAATTTTTATAGGCGATTTATGCAGAATGCAGCGCAAACATTAGCACCCTTAAATGCTTTATTGACTGATTCCAAGAAAAAACATAAACGTCCAGTACCGTGGGCACCAGATATTTTGGAAGCTTTTGAAAAAAGCAAAAGATAAATTTCGGAAGCATCCTTGCTTACCTACCCGAAAAATAGCGCGCAAATTGCTTTGAGCACAGACGCATCCAATATAGCAATAGGAGCCGTGCTCGAACAATTAGAAGGGAATATTTCTTTTCTAAAAAGCTAAACAAAGCGCAGCTTAACTATAGCACTTACGACCGGGAGCTATTGGCTATATACGAAGCTATAAAGTATTTTCGGTATATGTTGGAAGGACGACAGTTCTCAATCAGAACTGATCATAAGCCATTAATGTATGCTTTCCAACAAAGGCCAGAAAAAGCTTCACCGCGCCAAGCGAGACAGTTGGAATTTATAGCGCAATTCACAACTCAAATTAATTATTTGCACGGGCAAGAAAACGTAGTTGCTGACTTTTTATCGCGCCCGAATGAAGTAAATGCTGTAACTGCGATTATAACTTCGACAACTATCGCAGAAAAGCAAAAAGATGATGAAGAATTAAAAAATTTGCTTCGTACAAACACGAATTTAAAATTGCAGGCATTGAATATCGACAACAATCAAATATATTGCGATGTATCAACTGATACAATCCGCCCATACATACCACTGTGCATTCGCAAGCAATTGTTTGAGCAAGTGCACGGATTGTCACATCCAAGCGGGCGTGCAACGAGTAAAATAATGCGCGAAAAATTTGTATGGCCAAGCATGCGGAAGGATATCACCCGCTGGGCAAAGACATGTTTACCATGCCAGCGTTCGAAAATTCATCGTCACGCCAAAAACATACCGCAGCATTTCAAACCGACAGATTGCCGATTTCAACAGGTACATATCGACATAGTATGTCCACTTCCGCCATCAAATGGAAGCATCTATTTACTGACCATGATAGATCGTTTTTCGCGGTGGCCGGAAGCAATACCAATGGCTGATATGCAAGCCGAAACAGTTGCATTCAATATTTATAATCATTGGGTATCTCGATTCGGCACACCCCAGGTAATAACTACAGATCGAGGAGCTCAATTCGAGTCTGCACTTTTTGAATCGTTGACGAAATTCATCGGATGCAGAAAAACCAGGACTACGGCTTACCATCCTGCTTCTAACGGAATGATCGAGCGTTTTCATCGCACGCTTAAAGCAGCACTTATGTGCCATGAGACATTCCGTTGGAAAGAAACATTACCGACTGTGCTCTTGGGACTGCGGACTGCAGTCAAGGAGGACATAGGATGATCTGCAGCCGAAATGTTGTTCGGAACACAACTTCGATTGCCTGGAGAATTTTTTTCAGCACAATCAACATCTGACACGCATGCGTTTATCGCGAAATTCCGACACGATATGCAGCAAGTTCGCCCGACGCACATCAATCATCATACCAAGGATTCTCCGTTCGCGTTTAAGGACTTAGCAAGCTGCTCGCATGCATTTTTAAGACGAGACGCTTCGAAAAAATCACTTCAGCAACCGTATACTGGACCTCACGAGATCGTCGAACGCATCATCGAAGCCGTTTATCGAATTCGTTTGGGTGGGAAAACCGCAACAGTTTTCACCGAACGTTTGAAGCCAGCATATGTTCAAAATCCGGAACTGGAAGAAACACCGACGACTTCTAACAATGAGAGACATCGACCAGCACTCAGTCAATTTCGTGGTCCCATAAAAACTTACGCGGGACCCAAAGCCAAACAGAAACAGAAAGTGACGTTCGAATAGTCGTACGCCACTTGGGGGAGAGTAATGTGGCCGCGCACACATCGACACGTACACCTCTTGTGGTGAGACCGAGCATCGTAAGCAATTCATCAGGCAGCTCCTTTTCGTAATCCTTGCGGATTTAGCATTCTGCCGATTCTCTCTTACGCTGTGTCCGAGTGAACATCTATTCGTATCAACGCTGTGAACATCTGCTCATATTAACGCTGTGAACATCTGTTATATATATTAATGTTTTGTATGTAATAAATTTGTTAAGTTTGAAGAAGTGTTTCATTTGACTGTATAAACAAAGTGTAGATAATAGCACTACAGGAGCACGTAATCGAATGGCTATAAAAAGAGCTAACCCGTTCACAACAATTTAATTCAAGTCTTCTCCTAAGCGACGTAAAGCTGGTAAATTGAAAAAAAGTGTAAAAAGAGCGTCACATAAAAAGATTAAAAGGGTGAAAAGTAAACGAAAAGTTATCAAGAAGCGTGTCTTGGACATATTTGATAAGTAATTAACATGTCCTCCTACAAAGAATGCATGAAATCCGAATTGGACATTTTCTCCACATCACCGATTCAAAGCAACATTTTAAAAACCGAAGAAGTTGCATACAAGCCGATAGCTTCATTGGATAACTCATCTGTACTGGAATTCATCTCTCTCGGCCATGGTGATACGTATCGTGATTTATCCAGCATATATCTACGGCTCAAAGTACAGATGGTTAAAATAAAGGGTGGTAAAGAGGAGTTATTCACAGGGACTGAAACAATTAAGGGTGCTGATGGAAGAGAAGTCATGGCTGATCCAATCGGCGTCGCAAATAATTTGATGCATTCGCTTTTTAGGCAATGTACAGTTCAGTTGAATGGGAAGAATATAGCTCAAACAGACAACAACTACCAGTATAGGGCATACATTGAAAATCTATTGAATTACGGGAAAGATGCAGCAACAACACATCTCGAATCGGTTGGATGGTATCTTGACCAGAATGAAATGGAAATGATTGAAGGCGCTGGTCCAAAGTCTGAGAATAAAGGTTATCTTAGTAGATCAGCGCTATTAGAGAAAAGTAATGTCGTCGAATTAATGGGAAAGATCCATAGCGACATATTTAGCCAAGAAAAACTCTTGATTAATGGTGTGGATCTGCGTGTCATATTATCATTAGAGAAACCTGAATTCTACCTGTCCTCGAAAGATGATAAATTCTCGCCTCGAATTCAAATACTTGAAGCAACAATGTACATGAATCACGTAAGCGTCAATCCCAATATTCTCCTGGCACATGAAACAGTACTGCAGCGTTCAAATGCAGTATACCCGTACAAACGTATCGAAGTGAAAACATACACGTTGCCAACAAATACATTCATACTATTGCTGGACAATATCGTGGTTGGTCAATTACCGAACTTGCTCATTTTCGGGATGGTAGACAACGACGCCTATACCGGAAAACGTACTAAAAATCCATATAACTTCAAACACAATAACATCACGAGATTTAATTTGCCAGTTAATGGCGTACAAGTACCAAATCAACCTATAGAATTCGATTATTCAAAAGAAAAACCACTGAGCACCCGGAGCCTTTTCAAGGGTACTAGTATCAGTTATTTCGATAAAGGCCATCAGATATCCAAACAGTTCTTCGGCAATGGTTGCTTTTTGCTAGCATTTGACTTGACAGCGGATAATTCATACGAATAAACTTGTGGCAGTTTATTGAATCAAGGTGTTGTGCGAATCGAGGGTAGATTCAAAGAGGCCTTAAAGAATAGTGTGACATGTTTTGTATATGCAGAGTACGATATGAATATTGAAATCGATAAAAATCGAAACGTTTACTCGAGTCTATAAAAAAGTATATAAAGAGGTTTTTATTATTTATCTGTGCCTTGGTTGGAGATAACTACAGTACCATGACTCAATGTCTAGTAAATACCGAGTATTTTTCAGAGGGACACTTTACTTTCTTTAAAAAAATTGCGTTTGCAGGCTTTATTTCACCAGATAAAGTGTATGCAAAGGAGATCGTTTACAAATATCCTACATCAACAGTTAGCACTACAGATCATACTGGCGTGTCTGGAAACCTTGAACTTAAACGCCTGGATGAGGATCTTATAAAAACCCTTGCAAAGTGTTCAACTATTTTCGTACATGGGGAGCCAACAAAGGAATTCCTCCAGAGCTACGTTACACCTCGTACTAGGGTCATTAACCTTGAAGCAGTCACCTCTAAAGAACAGGAATGAACACGATCGAACTTGGTAGTTCTTTAAAGCGAAATCATGTGACTAAAAGATTTTTCAAGGGCGTTTTTCCGTGCGATCACTTACCTCGTCAAATAAAGAAACCTGCTTGTATTATTGCGAATACAGATCCAGCTCATAAAAGTGGAACGCATTGGGTGGCCTTTTACATTCCTAGAAAAGGACCTATCGAGTACTTTGACTCTTTCGGTAAAAATCCTACTAACAAGTACTTCAAAAGATTTCTTCGGCACAGTGGTTAAGTTTTCGTAAATAATAAGCAGAGGTTACAGAGTGCGTTCTCAAACACATGCGGACAGTATTGCGGTGTTTTTCTTTATTTTCGTTGCAGCGGCAAGAGCTTCAAAAAATTTCTGAACCGGTTCTCCTCTACAGATTATAATTTCAATGATGGTGAAATAGTTGATTTATTCCGGAAAATTTATTTAAAGACCTCTTTGCAAAATGGTGGGGAGTGTTTCAATCAGTCCTGCAGACAAGAGATCGGAGATATAAAAGCAGCGTGATCAAGCCATCAAAACCATAGTTATGTCTTTTACAATATAAAAGGATGTCGTCAGTTGCTGAAAAGTCCGCTAATAAGCAAACACAGACCCCTAAACGAGCCGGTCGCGTTGTTCAGAAGAAGAAAAAAATTGTGAAATCCCCCCAAGTCGAACCTTCTAACAACTTTGAGAACATCATATCAACCTGCAAGGAGAAGAAGTCAAGAACGAAAACGATTCCCAAATCACAAGTTCCGTGCAATGAAGACGCCTTACTGAACTACACGTACTACCTGGATGGATGCCATAACCGTAGGGTCACACTCGGATTTGACCCGCAGACATTTCAGGCGAAGGCAATCTTCCACTACCATGGCCGTTTCCCACTGGCAATTGACTACAGTCAATGGATTTCACTCTACAATTACCTCAACGATTTGAAGACTTCAGCAGGCGATGAATATCCGGACAATCAATTGAGTCTTTTAAAACGGTATCAGATTCCTGTAGGCGATGGCAACATAACACTCAAACATATGGAGCTATTCAAACTGTTCGACATGATGGAATTTTTTAACATTGTCATGCACCACAAGAACTTGGCCTCGGAATATGTGAAGGAATATTACGAGCAGTACTGTAATAAATGTAGGGAGAAGGATCTTTTGAAGCTGAAAAATGAGGACTTTTTTATACCACCTCGTACATCTTATATGCATATTAATTATTGTAGGCTTTTTTATGAAATTCCAATACTGTGTAGCTCTAACCTTATTTTTAATGTAATGAAATAAATTGACGTAATGAGACAAAACAGGTTTTTATTTCAATAATATTGAGTATTCATTAGAAAATACATGTAAAGATTTATACAATTTTGCGCAGCACATCGTGTCCCCGGAAGTGCATCATGCATTTTACAGATGGTCTTGAAATTCTTGAGATTTCGTAGTTTCGGTATCTCCATATGAACTATGTTTGCGGAAGGTAGATATCTCTTTAAAAATTTGACTTTTGCATCACCTTTTACATAGATCGTAGATTCACTGAACGGCATTAGAATGTTTGGAAGATTGTTGTAGCTAACCTCACCGTCATCCCATCGCAATCTGTTGACGTTCTTTGCTTCGAACTCGTTTTGCCTCCGTGCTTTTCCGCTCAACTCTTGGTAAGGATAGGGAAGTTTGAAGTAGTAAATTTTAGGTACAGTCGAATCGTACGGAAGTATGGCCAACTCTTTCGCAAAATAGTGCCCCAGATTTCCAGAAACGAATTGGATGTCGAAAATGAACTCGGACATGCTTTCAGCAAGATGATTAGTGATTAATTAAGAAACATTTTTCATTTTAATAGGCATTTATATACAGTTTATTTCGTGATGTACGGCGAGTTTCCTAAATATACAATATATAATTATGATAGACATTTAGATGTTAACTTAACTTTGGTTTTTTATAACCGTAAGGAAGAGAACAATTTTCTTTCGTAACTACTCTTTTATCAAAGGTAAATTGTAAATGTTTCCTCTCGGGGGCAGAAATAACCACTCCCGGTCGTTTTCGTTTAATTTTTTGCTCATTCAAAACACAAATTGGTTCTTCCTCATCTGGGCCGATTACTAGGGATTTTAGTCTTTCGAAATTAACAATTTTAGAATTTTCAAAGTTTAATGTTATTCCTTTACATTTAATTATATGGTCGATAATGCGCTCAGCTTCTACTTTGAGACCGTAAGTTTTTGGTCCCGTGCTAACATATTCCGAAATATATGCCTCAGGGCCGAAACTTTCAATTTCGTTTGTTCAGTCACCCAAAAAGTCCGAAATCTCGAAGGGGATTGGACTGAACTTATCATCAACAAAGATTAAACTATTCGTATCACAATAAAGAATTCTCTCACCTACCTTCTCCAAAGCTGCGTAAAGTTTAAGTCTGGCAAATGCTGTTGTATATGCAGCAATGGGTATATTCACATGAGGAAGCGTATTCAATTCTTTTTCAAGATATTTCCATGTCACTCACATTGTTTCTTCATTGATAGTGTAAAGCGAGCAGATCTCTATACCAGGGGAATGAATAAAATCAGAAAATTCCTTATAGCTGGTAAGAACTTTGGTGCGCGTTTTGTCTTCTCTTTGTGCAAACTTGCCCCAAAACGAGTTTAAACAAATTTTTGCGGTATTACGCCTACCAGGATTTTTCTCAATCAATTCTTTCTCTAAACAGATGTCTTCTCTTTCTTTGTAAGATTTTATAAAGGCATCTTTCTCTTTCTCACCTGTACAATTAGCACTCCAACCACTAGACTCTTGCTTTATTTTTAAGAATGTAAATACATATTCAGAAAACAATCCACCACTCTTGGTTGCAGGATCATACTGAGTATGGTTGTATTCCCAAACTTCATAAATGTGTCTAATTTTATACCCTTTTTCAACAGCTAAAGACACTTCGGGTATTATCTATGTACCGGTGATCTGACGCTCCTTATCTGTATGAATACAGTCAGATATTCGATTTAACTCAGCACATTTTCGACAGAGTGTAAAATACAGTTTTGAATTAGTTCTGAATGGTAGTACAGGTAGGTATAAACTAGTTGGCGGAATGATAGAGCAAGTGATGAATCCATGCATCAAGAGTATTTCTGAAGATAGGGGAACATCGTTTTCACGGTAGACTTTTGGATGTCCTATAGGATATGGAGAGTACTTGTTAATGTATGGGTACAAACTAGTAAAATCAAGATATCGTATGACTTGGTTCTTTTCCACTTCGTGGTACAGTTTGAAAACTTCGGTACGTCCTCCGAAAACCGCATCTCGAGGATTAAGCGGCAGTATAATATTCGATACAACCTTAATTAACTCTTGATCCACTACAAGGGATCACTTCCTTCAGGAACTTACGGAACTTGCATTCCCAAGTGTATTCTAAGTTGTATCCACTTCGCTTGATCATTTCAATTTTTCTTAGAGTACACTCATATTTCCGAGATGACGTCTGAACTAGGTTATTACTTGACGTCTCTTTTATTTTGAAACAATCTGGACACCCATGATGGAAACACCCGTAAAATTCATAGACCGTATCTGTTTCCGAATCAAACCCGTCAACTAACAAACCGCTTCTTCTTAGCCTCACCTCACCACCGTTGTTAGCAGATGCAATTCGACCAGTCACTTGAGATCACTGCCAGGCAATCCACTTTGCTCCAATAAGTGATTAATTTTTACCTTTGTAGTAGCCGTTAGGAGGCATTACGCCCAAAGTGTTTTCTTGTAAGACATTTTTCTTAAAAGTGAGCATGCAGGCGGACGCTACGGTTATAGACTCTGTAAAAGGGTTGACCTGAGTAATACTTAAAAATTCACGCATAAATTGGGTACAACCCAAGCGTAATATGTCCACATCATTTCTGCAATACGTTAACATTGCGTGTCTGTTATTGAACACACCCTCTGATACAGTTTCATACCATTTTAAAAATTCTTCCCTCTCTTTAATCTTCATTGCATTATGTCCGTACATTTCTGGGGGTAGATATTTTGCAGCATAATTGATATTCTCTATCGTATTGAAGAGGTATGGGTAATATCCCTTTGCATACTCCTTTAACCCAAATACGGAAGGAAACTTCGAGAGTGGGAATGCCACGAACTTAAAAGAATCTATGAACGTCACTTGTCCACATTTTAACTTCATTATCTTTGAGCCGTTCATAATAGGCTCTATATTTAGCTTTCTCGTAAAAAGCTCGGAGACGATAAACTGACCATCATAACTTTGAAAATTATGCGCTACACAGTACACATTTGCGGCAAAAATTCTTTGCACTAGACAATAATCCACAAAAGTTTTCATAACTTCAATTTCGGTATTATGCCGGGTTTCCACCAAAGAGACAAAACAAGAAACACGGACAAAAAAGGTGTTTTGTTTACTAAAACAGTTTTCAGAGACAAAAATGCTCGCGAAACTGTTCAGTTTTTACAAAACATTCGTGTTTTTGTTCAGAAAAACATGTTTTGTCCGTGTTTTTTGTTTTGTCTCTTTGGTGGAAACCCGGCATTATATTCGAAGATATGCTCTCTTATCCCACAAACACAGCATTCACGCTTGATATCAAGGTCAGTATAGCAATTTTCGCAAACTTGCTGGGCAACAATTAAATTCACAACGTGTCTGTAGGTTTCACCACTCTCGAAGGTTGTATTTTGAGTGCTTTCGCAATCGAAGAATATCAGTAAGAAATTATCCCTCTTCCTACCCCTGTATGGTTTAATGTAACAACAGTGATCTGCAGGAACAACTTTTGAACAAATCTGGCAGTGGTATTCATCACATTCATGTGTTCTTTTATCTCTTCTCACAAAGTTCAGAAATTTACTGCATAACGTACATACTTTCAATGCTTCGCATATACTTTTGTTCCCAATTTTGTTCATGAGGTGCCTAGTACGACATTCTTCACCTCTAAAAGACCGATTGCAGCGTTCACAGTAAACCATCTCGTCAACAAATTTACAGGGCGGATAAGAGCTACAATAAGAACATTTTAGTGCACATTTATGGCGACTATTGTTGTACACCTTATCGCAATGAACACAGTTATAGTTTTTATTGAAAAAGGTTTTCAACGATTTAATCACATAGAAATGTTCAAGGCTCTTGGAGTAGTGCAGGTATATTTTCTTCGGGAGATCGTTTCTCACAGAATCCTTAAAAATGATCGAATCTGAATTTTTGAAATCATTAAACACAACTATCTGGAAATCGCTTAAAACTTGTTGAAATTTATAAAGATCTGCTAGATTGCAGCCTTCCTCTTTAACGACAACTCCGGCAGTTTCACATAACCACTTGGTCCTGCATTCTAAGATTTTCAGGACTGAAGAATGGTACCGCGTCTGAAACGAATGTGAATACATCTCGACTGCATAGCAAATAGATCGAGGAAGACATTTCACATCACCCTCCAACCCTACATCTACAACAAATGATCGCCTTTTTAGAATCTCGGATTCGTCTATAGTTATGTTATTAATTCTTCCATCCCCAGAAAGAATATTAACGACTTCGGCGTTCAGCTGCATTATTTCATCCGAAAAAAACGCAGTATTGGATTGATTTACGTTTGAAATCAAATCAAGTATATACTTCCCATTCACCTCTTCAACAGACTTCAAACTAGACCAGATAGGTTTTATATCAGGCGCGTTTGGGAGTGAAATAGTAAAGCTGATTTTAGATCCCCTTCCAGATTTCGACACTATATCTATAATAATATCATCAAAAATTTTCTCTATTCCCAGGAGAGGATTTTCATTTTCAGCACCGAGACCTTTGATTCGGAATACAATTTTGTTTCCCTTAACGTTAAACTTCCTGAAGAATTTTTTATCCCTAGCTAACACTTCGTACCCTTTTTCCACCCCACTTCCACACTGAACCACTTCGTGAGTTGAATGAGCATGATTTACACTCTTGCTAGTCCTGCTAGCTTCCCGAACTTCTATTTCACTTAATACTTCACAATATTGGATACCGCCCGCATTTTCAGTATTGAAGAAATCAATACATTCTTTCAATACCTCAAGAGAATCACACTGACTATAATATTTTACGAAATTTTGTAGAAGAAAATTTTTCTCCTCCCTGGAGAACATAACTTTTCTCTCTTTTATAATTTTTAACAAACTCTTAAGATTAGTGCGAAATAATGCGAAATCTAAACTTAAAGCACTATCTAACGTGGTGACGATTTGTCGTACATCCATTTTTTTTTGGTTTTATCTACTAAAAATACTCTATATAATATACACTAATATTCTATGTATACTCAAAATATCCACATTGAAGGTTGCTCAAACGCCTGAGGCTATTCTGAGGTGTTGAAGTCTACAATCAGCAGTACTATAACAGCTCTTCCAAAAAATTTCAGCACCTTTCTCTCCAGACCAGTCTTTTCCTGATAAACAGCGTGTTACAGTTGACGAACTCTCTCACTCAACCTTCTCCACCTTCCGTACTTTTAGCTTAAAAGGTTGAGCTGGTCCAGGTGCAGTTGCTAGAGGGCAGTTCTAAAGGATCTTGTAAACAACGGCAGCTTACGTCTTGATCTTTTTAAAAACGGTGTCTGATTCTTTCTTGCCTTTGTTTTTTATCCGCTGCTTCCTCTTGACCTCTGTACACACTATTGTCGAAAAAAAAAGTTGAAAAGGTAAGTAGATATTAAGACAATAGAATAAGGTAATCAAGAATTCAATATTTCTTACCTTTATGTTTCACCACTAGCACACCTTCAATCTTCATGTAAGAAACTGTACTACGATTCTGTGTTAATTATGAATTTGAAAACACTTTTTATACTACTTCTTTATACCCCTACCATCTATGAATAAAGTATAGAAAACAAGCTTCGATTTTATTGAAGAATATGAAAATAGCATCCCCTATTATAGCTTCAATCACTAAGAACTTGTAGTTATAGGATAAAAATTCCAATCTGAGAGTTCAAGGTCTTAAAACTTTTATTAAACAACATACAACCGTGCTATCGAAGAATCTAAAATATTGCTTATGACTTACCCATAAGATGTCACTCATTAATAATATGTACGGTCATATTCTTACACTCAAGCATGTAACCACCTTATTATCTCAAAAATAAAGAAAAAGTTATCTTTACATGGCCTATACTATAAGATAACATTCGTTGATACAATGTGTAAGTAAAGATGTCCATGCAGATGATGATGATGATATGAAATCCTCCTTTAGCATACAAGATTTTAAACCTGTCATGGTTGTCGATAATAATCTTTGTAACTGCAATGCTAACAAGAAAAAACATACCTACATTGGTTGTATTTTCTTGAAGTTATCCGACAATCAACGATTTTTCTAGTCAATCTAAAATATCGCTTATGACTTACCCATAAGATGTCACTCATTAATATGTACGGTAATAATCTTACACTCAAGCATATAACCATCTTATTATCTCAAAAAATAAAGAAAAAGTTATATTTTTATGGCCTATACTATAAGCCTATACAAAGCTTATTGAATCATGGAAGCTGCTATAGAGGCTATTCATGAATCGATCAGGCAGTTGACCGGTGCGGTCAACGCGCAGATCGAAATTAGCAAAAAACTTGAAGCGAGACTGGTTATTCTCGAGCATAATGCTAAAATTCAACAATCTAGGCCCTTTGAGCAGGTAGATTCCTCAGTTCCTAAAACGGAACAAGATCTTGAAACCATCAAGAAACTACCTGACTGTGTCAGGGACTTACAGCCTTTTGAGGGAAATCCGGTCCAATATGTGTCGTGGGTGCACAGTGTTGAGACCATCTTAAGTGACTACGAGATAGTTCGTCACAAACCTATATATAGGGCAATTCTTCGCCATATCAGGCACAAAATAAGGGGACCAGCAGATGCTGCCCTTATCTCATATAATATTTTTGATGAGAATTGGCTAAATATAAAGAAATGTTTGTCGTTACACTACGCCGATAAGCGTGATGTAAGGACGTTGGAACACCAACTGCATTCAATGTCGCAAAGGAGCAAGAGCGTTGATGAGTTTTACGCGTCGGTTAATCATCAATTATCCTTGCTCATCAACAAAATTAAAACCGAAGACCATTCGCGGGAAACAGTGATCGCGTTGACCGATAATTATCGTAATCGCGCTCTTGATGTATTCATGCGTGGTCTGAATGGGGACTTATCCCGCATGCTGATGGTACAAAGACCTCAGACTCTCCCTGAAGCATACGCTTCATGTCTGGAATTCCAGAACCTCAACTACAGGAATCATCAGATCCATCAAAGGTATTCTAATAATTCTGTCTCAGCACCCGTAAATCAATTCTTCACCCCAAAGTTCGAACCGAATAAAAATAGGTTAAATTCCTCCCAACCCCAACTAAGTACACCCCTCAGGAACCAAGTCTATAACATAGCGGGAAATATTCGTCCGGCTATTCAAAACATAGCTCCACCACGACCCAATCAGCCCAAACCTCCAACTCCGATGGAAGTTGATAGGTCCATTCAAACAAGGCAAGTGGACTACATGAATCGACCTTCTTATGTTCCACCAGTTAAACGTTCAAACGATTCCGCAATTTACCCGAAAAAGTCCCAACGCATCTATAATCTTGAAATCCAAGATCAATCAGAGGATGCGTATAATGATCCTTCTGAAATATGTTATGAACCAAGCTCCGAAGAACAATCGAACGCGGATTATTTCGAACAGTTTCAGGCTGACGAAAGTAGCGCTGATGTTAATCAAGTAAATTTTATGATGGACGCCTGTCTAGCGTACCATACCTAGAATATGTCTTATGCGACGGCCAGGTTTTGCAATTCTTAATCGACACAGGAGCAAACAAGAACTTCATAGCTCCAAAATTTTCTTTTAATGCACAACCTGTCGAAACCCCTTTTAATATTCAATCGGCTGCAGGAGAGATACCAATAATCGAAAAGGTTACAGGGAGATTTTTTAAAAGCGTAGGAAACGACGCACTTTTGGATTTCTATGTCTTGCCAGGACTAAAATCGTTCGACGGCATCATTGGAGACGACACGCTGAAACAATTAGATGCTGTGATCGACAGGAAAAACAACACCTTGGAAATTTCACCGAATATTAGGATACCACTGAAGGCGAAACAATAAAAGCAAGTGAACAACTTGGAAATTAAAGGCGATCATATAAACTACGCGACGAAGATGAAACTACGAAGACTGCTTGACAACTATGCTGAAATTTTTGGTCCGGTAACCGATACGGAAATGGTGGAAACAAGCATCGAGGCTGAAATAAAAACATCCACGCCAGACCCGGTATATGTCAAATCATATCCGTATCCAATAAATTTGCGAGGTGAGGTCGAAAAACAGATAGCCAAAATGCTTGAGGACAGAATCATTCGCCCATCTAAAAGTCCGTATAATTCCCCAATTTGGATCGTGCCTAAAAAGCCAAATTCCTTGGGTGAAAAGCAGTTTCGGCTCGTGGTAGATTTCAAAAGACTTAATACTGTCACTATATCCGACACGTATCCCATACCTGATATAACGAACACACTTGCTAGCTTTGGGAAATCTAGGTTATTTACCACCCTTGACCTCACATCGGGATTTCATCAGATTAAGATGAAAGAGTGTGATATCCCCAAAACGGCTTTTTCGACCGCAAATGGCAAGTACGAATTCACGAGGTTACCGTTCGGCCTCAAGAATGCGCCTGCCATTTTTCAGCAAATGATCGACGATGTACTGAAACCTTATATCGGAAAAATCTGTTTTGTATATATCGACGATATTATTGTCTTGGGAGAAACAGAAGAACAACATCTGGAAAACCTTCAAACAATACTTGATCAATTGAAAAGATTATTTGCATAAATTGCATAGATTTGCATAGATTATTTGCATAAATTGCACCTGGGTAACTTAGAAAAGTTAGACAAGATGCAAACAGACAATATTGTGTCCATCACTTCTGATGCAGCAATCACTGGAATATTAATTGTATTAGCCACCCTTTTTCTGTATCTTTTTTTCCGCCGGAAAAATAAAGTAAGAATTTCGGAAACCAATTTCAGTTGTAATCACCCAGATCCCATCAAATTATCATTCTAATCTGTGGGACACAGATTTTAAGGTGGGAGGAGTTAACAAATTCCCTTATCCCCTTCTCTTCTCTTCCACCACTTTCCGGTCTACCTGCATATTTAATCTAAATTAATTAATTATCTGGATTAGTGAATTCGCGTATGCGAATCCGAAAAAGGTAATTTGAACGTTGTACTCGATAACCGACCCATGCACTCAATAAAGTATTGCACAATTGCTGACTGAACAATAATTGTGGAAAAATATTTGTCGTTTATGGAATTGAACACAGGAAATGCTTACATGATGTCTGTAGAATTTTGTAAAGTAAGTAAAATGAACAGTTATAAAGAGGCAAACATAGATTTTAAGTTTTGAGTTTGTATTTGACCGCGACGGAATTAACGTGTGAAATAAAAATTTGTATAATCGAAAAACTTGTCTTTATTTTTTTAACACACGTGGAGTAAAATCCGTTAGCTTCCATGCTAACTGAATACCTGCTAAGTCTCGTTCTGCATATTGCTTCTCGACTCTGCTGCATGTCTCGCTCCCTCGCACCTGAAAACAGCGATGGTGCAGCTGATTCGCACCTCCCAGAAAGCAATCTACATATTCCCTTCACTCGTACACAACGACCAAAAAGGAAAAACAAACTTAACTCGAGCTCAATGGACTTTGCATACCTAAAGCACGCGGGTGGGCGGCAACAAAACCATGGACTTTTGATCCCCTGTCCCTTACTCGCGTAATGCTAAAAGTATAGAAAAGTCCGATCCTTACTACTACAGTAACTTAGCCTCACCTCACCACCACTATCTTAGCCTCACCTCACCACCGTTGTTAGCAGATGCAATTCGACCAGTCACTTGAGATCCCTGCCAGGCAATCCACTTTGCTCCAATAAGTGATTGATTTTTACCTTTGTAGTAGCCGTTAGGAGGCATTACGCCCAAAGTGTTTTCTTGTAAGAAATTTTTCTTAAAGGTGAGCATGCAGGCGGACGCTATGGTTATAGACTCTGTAAGAGGGTTGACCTGAGTAATACTTAAAAATTCACGCATAAATTGGGTACAACCCAAGCGTAATATGTCCACATCATTTCTGCAATACGTTAACATTGCTTCTCTGTTATTGAACACACCCTCTGATACAGTTTCATACCATTTTAAAAATTCTTCCCTCTCTTTAATCTTCATTGCATTATGTCCGTACATTTCTGGTGGTGGATATTTTCCAACATAATTGATATTCTCTATCGTATTGAAGAGGTATGGGTAATATCCCTTTGAATACTCCTTTAACCCAAATACGGAAGGAAACTTCGAGAGTGGGAATGCCAGGAAGTTTAAAGAGTCTATGAACGTCACTTGTCCACATTTTAACTTCATTATCTTTGAGCCGTTCATAATAGGCTCTACATTTAGTTTTCTCGTAAAAAGCTCGGAGATGATAAACTGACCATCATAACCTTGAAAATTATGCGCTACACAGTACACATTTGCGGCAAAAGATCTTTGCACTAGACAATAATCCACAAAAGTTTTCATAACATCAATTTCGGTATTATATTCGAAGATATGCTCTCTTATCCCACAAACACAGCATTCACGCTTGATATCAGGGTCAGTATAGCAATTTTCGCAAACTTGCTGGGCAACAATTAAATTCACAACGTGTCTGTAACTTTTATTCACTCTCGAAGGTTGTATTTTGAGTGCTTTCGCAATCGAAGAAGATCAGTAAGAAATTATCCCTCTTCCTACCCCTGTATGGTTTAATGTCACAACAGTGATCTGCAGGAACAACTTTTGAACAAATCTGGCAGTGGTATTCATCACATTCATGTGTACTTTTATCCCTTCTCACAAAGTTCAGAAATTTACTGCATAACGTACATACTTTCAATGCTTCGCATATACTTTTGTTCCCAATTTTGTTCATAATGTGCCTAGTACGACAATCTTCACCTCTAAAAGACCGATTGCAGCGTTCATAGTAAACCATCTCGTCAACAAATTTACAGGGTGGATAAGAGCTACAATAAGAACATTTTAGTGCACATTTATGGGGATTATTGTTGTACACCTTATCGCAATGAACACAGTTATAGTTTTTATTGAAAAAGGTTTTCAACGATTTAATCACATAGAAATATTCAAGGCTCTTGGAGTAGTACAGGTATATTTTCTTCGGGAGATCGTTTCTTACAGAAACCTTAAAAATGATCGAATCTGAATTTTTGAAATCATTAAACACAACTATCTGGAAATCGCTTAAAACTTGTTGAAATTTATAAAGATCTGCTAGATTGCAGCCTTCCTCTTTAACGACAACTGCGGCAGTTTCACATAACCACTTGGTCCTGCATTCTAAGATTTTCAGGACTGAAGAATGGTACCGCGTCTGAAACGAATGTGAATACATCTCGACTGCATAGCAAATAGATCGAGGAAGACATTTCACATCACCCTCCAACCCTACATCTACAACACATGATCGCCTTTTTAGAATCTCGGATTCGTCTATAGTTATGTTATTAATTCTTCCATCCCCAGAAAGAATATTAACAACTTCGGCGTTCAGCTGCATTATTTCATCCGAAAGAAACACAGTATTGGATTGATTTACGTTTGAAATCAAATCAAGTATATACTTCCCATTCACCTCTTCAACAGACTTCAAACTAGACCAGATAGGTTTTATATCAGGCGCGTTTGGGAGTGAAATAGTAAAGCTGATTTTAGATCCCCTTCCAGATTTCGACACTATATCTTTAATAATATCATCAAAAATTTTCTCTATTCCCAGTAGTAGGGGAGCCCGGGATGCTAAATTTGCAGTTACTAAAGCGTCATGGGGACCTATTGGATTGTGAAGATTAGGTTCTAAAATGAAAAAAAGTTTATGTCAAGTTTTCCATTTTAGTGGGGGGGAGAGCGTGTAAAAATGTTCAAAAACGTAAAAAAAAAAACAGTTACATGGAAATACTCGAGCGCGTCAGACATTCATAGTGTATACGCGCTTTGTCTTTCTGATAGCTGATAGATATTTATCTGACGATTAACTGGTGGGGGGTGGCCGTAAAAAGAGGTAAAAAAACACAAACTAAAAAAGTTATTCGAGCGTGTCAGATATTCAGAGGGAATGTTAAGTGAACTCAAAAAAGTGTCCTATTTAAATGACTGACGATTTGGACGTGACCAAAAGTCATGACTGATTTTTGAAAATGTAAAAAAAAAATGTTACCTTGAAATACTCGAGCGCGTCAGAGTTTTATACAGAGGGTTCAACTTGCTGTCTTAGTTGTCCTAAATGATAATCTGACAATTATATGGAGGGATATTGTTAATCTGACAATTTGAAAAAAAAAATCGTTTCTTCTTTTTATTACTGGATGAAATAACTAAATATATATATATATATATATATATATATATATATATATATATATATATATATATATATATATATATATATATATATATATATATATATATATATATATATATATATATATCGTTTAAAGATGTTACATCCGAAATTACGACCGTAGCATAAGCGGTGCTAGATTTTCTTCGAACACGTTTCACTTTACGATATTGCAAGATATTCATACATTTCATGTGCAAACTTTTTAGTTTTTTCACAAGTTTCTTTTTAAAAAAATACACATTTCACACTTACATCACTCATTATTAATTCACAAAATTATTTAAAAAAACACAACAAACAAACCAAAGCGTCTGGTCCAGTGAAATCCGACATAAAAAAGGCAAACTTCGGCAAAATTAGGGGAAAGCTGAATTTTGGTGTGAACCTTGGCACTGGCGTATTGAATAAAATGTCAAAAGTGCCCATCGATCCGAGTGCTGCGTTACTTTTTATACGGGGTCAAAGGTCACCAAAAGTGACCTTTCCTAAATATCTGAGTAACGGTCACGTCTTCAGAAAAAAATGTATGACGAATTTGTAGCTTAACAAATTTCCAACAAAAAATATCTGCTGACTATTTCTTGTAACTATAACCGTTTTGGAGATATATTGATCTAAACATTTGCTACTAACAGCATCTTCTTTCTCAACGGAATGTTGATATCCGATTTTGACTACGACTTGGAATGTTTGTGAGTTTGTAAGAGGCGCAAAAAAAAACATGCAAACAAACTTATCTACCACACTCCAGGGTAGATGGAAAAGTGTGCTCCGAAAAGTTATCCCCCCTTTCCATAAAATGGTATCCCTCAGCTTCCATCTGAAATATTCAGAAATGAGCTCGATACCTGCTTTTTGCCCACTGTTAACCAAGATAAGATCAGTTTTTATCCTGCAATTTTTTTCATTTATTGATGATTTTAGCTACATCGCCCCATGAAAACCGTCAGATTATATGTTTTTCGTAATCCTGATAGGATTTCCTTCAAAATAAAAAAAAAATTAATCGCGCTCGAGTATTTTGAGGTGAGGTTTTTTTTTTACAACTTTGTGACTCGCCCATTTCTTTAAGCCACGCTCAAATTGTCAGATTATTGAAATATACTCTTTTTTGGATGTACTTAACTTACCTTGTCTTAATCTGACGCGCTCGAGTTTTTCTGAGGATCAATTTTTTTTTACTAATCTGACGGGCTTCCCTCAACGCACCCCACTATATTAAGGGCTCATATATGGTAGGGTACATTGCAGGGTGCAGGGCTTCTCCCCATATGATTTTCTGACGCGCTCGAGTAACGCGAGAAATCCCCGCTTGGGCTCCCCTACTACAGGAGAGGATTTTCATTTTCAGCACCGAGACCTTTGATTCGGAATAAAATTTTGTTTCCCTCAACGTTAAACTTCCTGAAGAATTTTTTATCCCTAGCTAACACTTCGTACCCTTTTTCCACCACACTTCCACACTGAACCACTTCGTGAGTTGAATGAGCATGATTTACACTCTTGCTAGTCCTGCCAGCTTCCTGAACTTCTATTTGATTAATTGAAATATACATACATAATTGAAATATACGTACATAAAACTCAACGTATGCATCTGACCTACCCCGCATGCAACTAACACGCGCTCAAGCCGACTTGCTCTCCCAGCCGGCAAAACAAAAAATCAAAAACACACCTAAACAAACAAGCTCTGGGAACTGCTTGCTCAGTCCTACATCCAAGATGCAAAAAAGACGTCATCGAGAAACCGGCATCCATGCTAACTGAATACCTGCTAAGCCTCGTTCTGCATATTGCCACTCGACTCTGCTGCATGTCTCGCTCCCTCGCACCTGCAAACAGCGATGGTGCAGCTGATTCGCACCTCCCAGAAAGCTATCTACATATACCCTTCACTCATACACAACGACCAAAAACGAAAAACAAACTTAACTCGAGCTTAATGGACTTTGCATACCTAAAGCACGCGGGTGGGTGGCAACAAAACCATGGACTTTTGATCCCCTGTCCCTTACTCGCGTTATGCTAAAAGTATAGAAAAGTCCGATCCCTACTACTCACAATCTTTTCAAAAAGTTTCGGAATTGAAGATAAGATGGCAATGCCCCTTTAATTTCCGTTACAGCGTTTATCACCATTTTTCAATATGAGTGTGACATATGAAAGTTTCCAGCAAGATGGGAAAACTCCAGACGAAAGTGATCTTTTGAAAAAAATATGAAAGCGAGTTATAAACTGCTCACACACTTGCGCAAGAAAGTTGGAGGAAGAAGATCGGGCCCAGGGTCCTTGTTGCAGTCGAGTTCCGAAATAGCTTTACGTATTTCGTCACGTGTAATTTCAAATTGGCATACAAAATCTGTAGGAATAGGATGAGAGAAAGACAGGTGTGAGTTTGATGGGTCTGGTGCATTAAAAATATTCTGGAAACTATCTGCGAATAAATCACAAATCTCATTAGGAGAGGAAGAAGTGATATCATTAAAGAACATCGACGAGGGATATCCAGTGGTTTTTCGCTTCACATTTACAAAATCGTAAAATTTTTTCGGGTCGCGGATTATATTTTCGCCCGTTGTCTTAATGTAATTGACATAAGCATCGTGAGACTTTGCTGAAAACTGCTTAGCAACTTCATTATATTCATCCTGAATAGCAGAACTAACGTCGATATTGTTTTTAATCCGCTTATAAAGTTTGTTCCTACGATTTCGCAAATGCCTAAGGTCCCTATCAAGCCATGGCTCAGACAACTTTTTCTTTTTTTTTTTATCTTAGGTACATATCTTTCAACGGCGTCAAAGATTTTGTTATAAAAAGTGGAAATGGCTTCCTCAAGATCTAACGTTGAAAGAGTATTCGTCCAATCTATAGCGTCAAGGTGATGGTGAATGCTTTCATAATTAGCATTAAGAAAGTCATATACAATTGAATTATTGTACGCTCTTAAGTAAATAGAATCAGAAATGGGAAGTTCAACTGATAGTGCAGTAGATAATGCAGTAGATAGTGTACGTAGATTAGATATTTTCATATCATTAGCAATTGTAAAAGTAAATAATACCACAGTTATTACGATCTACTCAATCTCGAATAGATACACGATTAATTCAATTTTAAGTCTATTTCCAAAGTTTCGCGATAGATTAGTAGTTTCCAACGATTTCGAACCTCTAGATACGATTTTACTTCGACACGTGCCTTCCCACAATTTGAGACTTGGTAAACGACAAATTTTCCGAACACCGTGTTATACCGTATTCCCCGTTATTCACCGTTATTGCCCCATGTTGGGCGCCAATTTGTTACCGTTAACTGTCGAAAAGTATCACAACGAAACCTATGGGTTCCTGACTGAACCCAAAGGAGCAATTTCGGGGGACTGACTCACCGGAGATGGGGTGGTTCGGCCTCCACTCGCTTCGAACCCCGAAATCGCCTCGTGGACGTCGCTCTGAAGCGAGAAGTCGGCGACGTTATGCCCTTTACACTTCGTGATCGTTTTCATTTTTTTTTTAACGAAACAACTCACCGGTTTTAAAACAAATCGTATCTAAGATGCTTTTTCTTCTATCGGATTTTATAACCCGTTTTACTCCGAAATCTGAATCAAAACTCTCTCATTTCCATTAATACACTATTATTGCAAACACAATTACTCGCTTCTACGTTAAACAACCGTACACTCTATCGAAATAAAAATAGCGCTCTAAAATATCTTATTTGCTACTTAATCTAACTGTGCACACTACCTGGGATCCCACAGCAACTCGTCCTTAATCGGGTCTCCTCCACAACCGCGACGCAATCAATTCTGCCGTTCGTGACTCCAGGCGATTCGCAATCAAAACCATTTGAGTTGTATCTGATTTCGCTCGTTCTAATAAATCACAGTATGCGGCCGTCCCCTGTCTAAGCGATGTCGCCTTTTTTTAGATGTTATCCTCCAAAAACTCCCGGCGCCAAAAAGAACTATTACTCGTCTTCTGGTTTATTCTCCTTGCTCACACTCGTCCCAAATACCAGCCGAAATATAAGTAGGAAAGAAAAATGGATTCAAGCTACCGCTTCCTAATGCACGTCCAATCACTCACCCTGATCGCCATAAAAGAGGGCCTTTTCTCATCATCTCGCCCGCAGGAAAACTATTTGGCGGCAGCGGGATTTTCAAACTCCGTTGGGCGTATTCACCCTGGCAGTTACACGCGCCAGAGTGCTGAATTGGCTATTCAACACACGGCCCACATTTGGAACAACTCAACACTGTCACATCTGTCCGATGAAAACTTGTTGACGTTTCCTCTATGTTTAGTTCGATATAGTCATGGAGCGATAATTTTGTTACGATTCATAATTCCGCATACCTTACATGGCTCTAGTGTTCCTATCACTTTCGAGTGTTGTCCTTCAAATGAGTTTGTAACTAAGCAGATTGCATTTGTTGAGCTTAATTGTGTTGGGCAACATGTTTTGATTTAATATTGTGTCTACTCATGAGCGCTTCCAATTCAGGTCAAATGCTTAAGGCTGGAGTACGTTTGGTTTCAAAATATTTGCATCTAACTTGATATGATGTCAAAGATAGGTTGAAGTGACGCCAAGCTTGATGTCGTGAGCAGGGTGCGGCACATTGGATGGCGTAAGACGGGCTTCAATCCCTTCAACAATGTTGGTGAGTAGAACGATCGCCGGGAACGAAAAGTCGCGGCGTCGGATTAGTGTTTATGTTGTCAGTGCTAGTATCGGGTATGTGTCCGTTGATAGAACAAAATGCATTGTGGGTCGCCTGCTCCCGTGATTCTGGGGCGCATTCTGGGAGCCCCGAAAGTTCCGCCGTAAGTGTATTTGCATGCTTTATCGTTGGCCCGACTATACGTCCGTCACGATCTCAGCCATATCCGTCGCGGCGGTCGCCAACCAAATGAAAGTGGGTCAAATATTGTCGTAGGTCAGGGAAGTTGATCCCCGATGCCTGACACACGCGTCACTTTGACGTGCGTTCATCTGCGATGCCAGCCCTGGCCTTCATCTGGCGCCTCCGTTGCGACTTCGCGAATTCTTAGCGATCCATCTTAAAATTAATTATCTTATCGCTATACTATTGATATTCAATTAAATAGAAAATTTTATTTTAAACTCTCCTTAAATCACAATAATTTGGTTTATTACGTTTCATGTAAAATTCTGAGAGCCGTGATTCGCGAAAACAAAAAACAAAAGAAAAATCTGTGAACCGTGACTTTTTTTTAAAAGGAAAATCTGTGAACCGTGACATTTTTTAACAGAAAAATCTGTGAACCGTGACACCTTCCTCGTTTCAGAGAATTTCGTCGAAATTCTCGACCATTTTCTTTCCCGATTCAACAGCGATTCCAACGCTAATTAGGAAATTGATACTCGGAAACCGATTTAGCCGACTACTCTTCTAGTTCGGTCGCGTCCGTTCACGAAAACATAAGTATATCCCAGGTACTTGTATTCTGATATTACGGACCCAGAATCACACCATACTCATTCCGCATCAACATTCAAACATACTTTCTTTCGCACCGCGCCCCTTTCTTCCTACCATAACCCTCTCTTGCTTGATTTCATGATGTATGTGTTTGTTTGGACTGGTGTTGGCATCCGTTCATTTGCTATCCAAGATTCTAATGAAAAACTGATCTCGATTTTAGGAACATGCAAGATTCATCGTACGGACACCAAGCAGGAACGAAAAAAACCCAAGAAACTGAACTTAAAAAAAACTGAAAGAGAGACGATACGACCGGGATTCAATTCTGACTTACGGTATTTTGCTCTTCTATTTATTATTTTTACTAATGTTCGAAGAAGAACATTAGTATTAAAATCACTTTGGCCAAAAATTCATATTTCTATATATATATACATACATATCATCAAAAAATTTCAGTGAAAAAATCTCAGGAGCGCGCCCCCCCCAATTCCGATTGAAATGAAATTTTTAGGACACATTGGTGTATATGCAGAATAGTGCCAGGTCTCATATTTTTAATATACCTATTATTCCGTACACAAATAAGTTTTGCAAAAATAAAGTTAACAAAACAAATTTCGAACGTGTTTTACATGTGAATCGGATAATGTTTTGGAATTTTTGAACCCCATGTGTGCGCTGAGTGCCTAAAAAGAGAACGGGAAAAATTGAAAATTTTTAAATTGCGATAACTTTTGACAAAGCTATTCAATCATTACCAAATTTTCAGGACATATTAATATTTTTACTAATATTCGAAGAACATTAGTATTAAAATCGATTCGGCCAAAAATTCATATTTCCATATATATATATATATATATATATATATATATATATATATATATATATATATATATATATATATATATATATATATATATATATTATCAAAAAATTTCAGTGAGATAATCTCAGGAACGCGCCATCCGATTGAGCTGAAACTTTCAGGATACATTGGTGTATATGCAGAATAGGTCCAGGTTTCTTTAAAAGTCAGTTATTGTTAACCTTTTGGCGCCGGCGGCCATTTAAGTGATATTTTTAATATACCTATTATTTCGTGCACAAATGATTTTCGCAAAAGTAAAGTTAACGAAATAAATTTCTGACGTGTTTTACATATGAATCAGATAATGCTTTGGAATTTTTTAACCCCATGTGTGCGCTGGGTGCCTAAAAAGAGGACGGGAAAATTTGAAAATTTTTAAATTTCGATAACTTTTGACAGAGCTATTCAATCATTACGAAATTTTCAGGACATATTGATATTATTTAGTTGTAGATTTGTGTAGCTTTTAATGAGCGTGCGGGCAACCCTGTAGCTAAGACAGGCACTGAAAGTGAAAAACTCCAAATCATCGTCTCTCTTGAAAAAATGCCGTTTCTTCAAAAAAAAAGCCACTCATATGTAAATCTTGAGCTTTGTTTACATAACCAAAAAAAAAAAGATATGGTATAACGGGCACGCCTGGTAACCCTTGCCCAATTTACCTATATTTTTAGCATCAAAAACTTCTGTTCACGGAAACTCACGATCCGATGAGCAGAATTATTTGAAATTCACAGAATGTATTGACCCTGTTTTTAGCCCTATAAATTTTGATTGAATCGTTCAATTTTGACGAAACTCTCACAGTTGCTGGATCTTACTTTAAGCCACGTTTAGTAGAAATTTGGTCGAAAAATTCGGTTGGAGCTGCCAGCTATGATAACTTTGGTGTCTTCATTTTGAAAAAAAAAAAATTTGGAAGTGAAAACATTCAAACCATCGAATATTCAAAAAAATGTCCGTTTCTTACAATAAAACCAATCTGTATACAAATCTTATGCTTTATCAACACGTTCAAAATAAAACTTTGGAAATTTCATGTCGGACAAGAACGGTAACCCTCTCCCAGTTAACCTATATTTTTAGCATCAAAAACTTCTGTTCACGGAAACTCACGAACCAATAATCAGATACAGCTAAAATTTACAGAATGCATTGGACTTAAGTAAGACCAGATTTGGTAGAAGCGATTTTGAATTGTGGGCAAGTCTGTGCCAGTGGTGCCATCTTGAAAAATTACAAAGAAAAAAAACTGCTTTTTGCCCTATGAAATGTGAATAAGTTACGAAATTTTCATGAAATTGACACAAAAGCTGAACCTTACTCTAAACTCTGTTTGATGAAAATTTGGTTGAAAAATTCGACTGGTGCTGCCAGCTATGGTAATTTTTGTGACTTTGGTGTTGAAAATAAGCTCAGGAAAATAAAATTTTTTGCCCTATAACTTCCAGTGCAGTCATGAAATCAATACAAATTTCATACAATTAATGAAACCTGTCATAAACATTATTCAGGCCAAATTTGGTTGAAAAGCCACGATAGGGTTGCCAGCTATTGTTGGTTTTGTGTTTAATTGCAATATCTTTATTAGGCGGTTTTATCGTAGAATTTTCAAATGGTAATGATATTGTAGTGACAATAAACAGCAAATATTAAGCTTTCGATTATTTGAAAAAACTCGCTGCAGGTAACCCTAAATTTCTTTACACTCCTATAACTTCGAATGTAATATAACAACGTGAAGCAGACGTGATATATTCTCGGCTTTGATACTGGCGAAACGTTGCCAGCACGAGTCGGTTGTGCTACTTTTGTATCAATAAATGCTTACAGTTTGTATTCATACCGGAAACATTTACAATGAAAATAAATAACCGATGTTTCAATTCCCTAAGTTCTGCAAATTTTTCGGATCGCAGCCCCAAACACCAACTTCAGTTACAGTGCTGCAGGCACTGAGCATTTTCTTCATTGATGTTATATGAGATGCTGCTTTCAAAATTATGTGAAATAAGCAACTTATAACGAATATAATTAACCCGTGTTTTGCTCTCATAAACGTTGAAATTCATGCCAGTGGTAATATCTGAAACCTTCCACCATATGAGTTATAATGCATTCTTGGCATTTGAAACAGTTTGGCCGTAATAAGCAGCACATGTGGTGGAATATGCACTCAAAACCTGCACGATTCTTCTACTGTTCTTCGAACATTAGTGTTTCTAGCGGTTCAGGTGCGCTAGAGTTTTTTAATTGTAAATTCGTGTAGCTTTTGATGAGCGTGCTGGCAACCCTGAAGCTAGGGCAAGCACTGAAAGAGAAAACCTCCAAATTATCGTCTCTCTTGAAAAATGCCGTTTCTTCAAAAAAAAAGCCACTCATATGTAAATTTCGTGCATTTTTTACATAGACCAAAAAAAAAATTTTATATGGTATAACGGACACGCCTGGTAACCCTTGCCCAATTTACCTATATCTTTAGCATCAAAAACTTCTGTTCACGGAAACTCTCGATCCGATGACCAGAATTAATTGAAATTTGCAGACTGTATAGGTCTTAAATAGGACCAGGTCTGATAGAAGTTATTTTGAAATGCGGGCAATTCTGTGCCAGTGGTGCCATCTTGAAAAATCACTAGAAAAGATAACTGCATTTAGCCCTATAAATTCTGATTGAATCGTTCGATTTTGACAAAATTCACAGAGTAGCTGGACCTTATTTTAGGCCACGTTTGGTAGAAATTTGGTTGAAAAATCCGGTTGGAGCTGCCAGCTATGATAATTTTGGTGTCTTAAATTTGAAAAAATAAAAATTTTGAAGTGAAAACATTCAAACCACCGAATATCCTAAAAATGTCCGTTTCTTACAATAAAACCAATCTTTATACAAATCTTATGCTTTATCTACACGTTCAAAGTAAAACTTTGGAAAAAATCATGTCGGACAAGAACGGTAACCCTTTCCCAGTTAACCTATATTTTTAGCATTAAAAACTTCTGTTCACGGGAATTCACGAACCAATTATCAGATACCATTGAAATTTACAGAATGCATTGGACTTAAATGGAACCAGGTCTGGTAGAAGCGATTTTAAATTGTGGGCATTTCTGTGATAGTGGTGCCATCTTGAAAAATTACAAAGAAAAAAAAACTGCTTTTTGCCCTATGAAATGTGAATTAGCAACCAGATTTTCATGAAATTGACACAGTAGCTGCACCTTAATCTAAACTCTGTTTGATAGAAATTTGGTTGAAAAATTCGATTGGTACTGCCAGCTATGGTAATTTTTCTGTCTTAGGTTTTGAAAATTCTCTCAGGAAAATAAAACTTTTTGCCCTATAACTTCCAGTGCAGTCATGAAATCAATACGACTTTCATACAATTAATGGAACTTATTATAGGCATTATTCAGGCCAAATTTGGTTGAAAAGCCACGATAGAGTTGCCAGCTATTGTTGGTTTTGTGTTTGTTTGCAATATCTTTATTAAGCGGTTTGATCGTAGAATTTTCAATTGGTAATGATATTGTAGTGACAATAAACAGCAAATATTAAGCTTTCGATTATTTGAAAAAACTTGCTGCAGGTAACCCTAAATTTCTTTATACTTCTATAACTTCGAATGTAATATAACAACGTGAAGCAGACGTGATATATTCTTGGCTTTGATACTGGCGAAACGTTGCCAGCACGAGTCGGTTGTGCTACTTTTGTATCAATAAATGCTTACAGTTTGTGTTCATACCGGAAACATTTACAATGAATATAAATAACCGATGTTTCACACCAACTTCACCAAAACACCAACTTCAGTTACAGTGCTGCAGGCACTGAGCATTTTCTTCATAGATGTTATATGAGATGCTGCTTTCAAAGTTTGGTGAAATAAGCAACTGATAACGAATATAATTAACCCGTGTTTTGCTCTCATAAACGTTGAAATTCATGCCAGTGGTAATATCTGAAACCTTTTACCATATGAGTTATAGTTCATTCTTGAGACCAAAGTAAAACGTGGCATTTGAAACAGTTTGGCCGTAATAAGCAGCTCATGTGGTGGAATATGCATTCAAAACCTGCACGATTCTTCTACTGTTCTTCGAACATTAGTGTTTCTAGCGGTTCAGGTGCGCTAGAGTTTTTTTTATATATATCCTTCTAGCAGCAAAGTAGGACTTACACCTTGAAATCTAACTGTAACCTTATACTTCACTTACTTTTAAACACCCTTCGCCCTATGTTTTCGCTAACATTTTAACCACCATCGAATTCCTCTAGCATCCGATTTTTTCCGAATCTATCCGCGCTATCCCTATTCCTGTATTACTAACCAAGGCTAACTCTAATCTAACCATACTGATTAAAATTATCGACTAACACTCATACCCTATAAATAATGGTTGAGCTAATTCCCTAAACTTAAGCCATTTCCCGTTCCATATACTAGTACCAATCCATATATTATACTCCCAGTTCTATCATCCAATCATTGCTAATCCTATTCATTATTATTTTTAGCTTACCCTACCAACCACCATCTGATATGTCTCTAGAGGCTACAAAAAGGAAGAAAGAAAAATAATAACTACCACAAAGAAGTAGAAAGAAATGTAGCCTTACACAAAACGGAAAAAAAAGCAAATCACTACGATCGCTTGGTTAGCCTTATAATTTACGCTCGTTCTATTATTTACTTAACCATTTACTACAATTTTAAACTTACCAAGCACTTATCTCCCCTAAACCTATTTCGACTGCACTAACCCTTACGAATATTCAATTCTCGATACACAGTTTTTATATATTGATTGTATTAGTATCTGAGGTATGGCTCGACGATCATCTTCCACTCTGCTAGCTATCTTCGCCTTCAACGTACGGTTCGAGGTCCTTCGCGTGCCATATCCCCGCAGACTTTCATTTTATATCTACCAATTCGAAAGTCCACGCCGACGTTTTTTTGTTAATCTTGAAAGGACCGATAAATGCGGGAGCCAACTTCGCTGCAAAATTCTTAGTCGCATCTGATAGAACGTTATTCTTCCTCTACACAGTATCCCCGACCTGAAAAGTCTCTCCTCTTCGCCGCAAGTCATAACGCTCTTTGCTAGACTTTGCTGCATTTCGCATTCTTAGCACAACTTCCTTTCGGATCGCCCCCAAGGTCTCCGCGTTCTTCGTAGGGGTGAAAACCATTTGCTCACCCCCTGGGGGCTCCACCTCTTCCCTGAAGGTTACCATATCCCTCCCGAAATTGGGAAAGTAAGGGGAGTAACCCGTTTCTTCGTGTCGATAAATACGAAGGGCGCACGCAATTTTGCCAAGTATAGGTCCCATGAGCGGTGATTGTCGGCAACGTAGCATCGTAACATACATTTTATGTCCGAGTTACGTCGCTCGGCTGGATTAGCCTGAGGGTGATACAGGGCTGTATAGCTAACCCGCACTCCATATTCTTCCACCGCTTTCCGAAATTGTTTGCCTTTGAACTGTACGGCATTATCGCATACTATAACCTTCGGTACTCCATAGATCAGAAGTACTTTCTCCTCTTATAAACGGAAAACAGCCGACGCAGTAGCAGTTCGCATCGGTAGTATGACTGAGTACTTCGTCACGTAATCCAAAATTGTCAGAATATATGAGTAGCCGCGCGTTGGGGTCCATCAGGTCCTTGCAAATCATGTCCCATGGTGACCTCGCCTCGCCAGCCCTACTGGACATCAAACCCCTCGGTGCTTTTCGCTCCACCTTGCATGACTGACACATCTTGCAGGATCTCACATACTTGCGAATATCTTCCCGCATTTGCGGCCAATAAAAACTCTGCGTGACTCGACCCAACGTTCGGGCGAACCCCATGTGTCCCGCCTTCGGATCATCATGACACCTTTTGAGGATATCTCCACGCTCTGATTTTGGCACAAGCCTCTTCCAACTGATCGCGTTTTCCCCATTTTGCTTGCGACCAGGCAGTTGTTTCCACAGCGTGTTTCCTACGACCTTCCAGCCCTCGTACTTGTCGGGGTCCTCCCTCACCTTCCCTATCATACCCGAATACCAACGCTCTGAAACTTGAGGGGTATCTACGCTATCAACATTGACTACGGCTCGTGAAAGTGCATCCGGCACTAAATGCCCATCTAGCCAGTCTGCCCGTAGGGACCTTGAGGTTATTCAGCCAGACCAGTGAATGGTGGTCAGTTATGACATAGAAGTGTGTCCCCTCTATGTAGGGCCGAAATTTCTCGACCGCCCACAGCACTGCCAAGCATTCTCGTTCGGTCACAGAATATTTCCTTTCCTGATTCGAAAATGCCCTGCTCAGATAGCAAATGACCTTCTCATCTGTAGCATGAGCTTGGCTCAACACTGCTCCGATGCCTACGTCCGAGGCATCCGTTTGCAGCTTGAATGGCAGACCGAAATCCGGGCATGCCAATACCGGCGCCGTTGTAAGCTTGCGCTTGCACATTTCGAACGCCTCCTCGCACTCCTTGGACCATACGAACTTGCGACCCTTCTTCAACAAGTCGCTTAATGGAGCCACCATCATCGCATGACCAGGGATGAAACGACGGTACCCATGCCAGTGGTAATATCTGAAACCTTTTACCATATGAGTTATAGTTCATTCTTGAGACCAAAGTAAAACGTGGCATTTGAAACAGTTTGGCCGTAATAAGCAGCTCATGTGGTGGAATATGCATTCAAAACCTGCACGATTCTTCTACTGTTCTTCGAACATTATCCATATTCTTCAACCGCTTTCCGAAATTGTTTGCCTTTGAACTGTACGGCATTATCGCATACTATAACCTTCGGTACTCCATAGATCAGAAGTACATTCTCCTCTTATAAACAGAAAACAGCCGACGCAGTAGCAGTTCGCATCGGTAGTATGACTGAGTACTTCGTCACGTAATCCAAAATTGTCAGAATATATGAGTAGCCGCGCGTTGGGGTCCATCAGGTCCATGCAAATCATGTCCCATGGTGACCTCGCCTCGCCAGCCCTACTGGACATCAAACCCCTCGGTGTTTTTCGCTCCACCTTGCATGACTGACACATCTTGCAGGATCTCACATACTTGCGAATATCTGCCCGCATTTGCGGCCAATAAAAACTCTGCGTGACTCGACCCAACGTTCGGGCGAACCCCATGTGTCCCGCCCTCGGATCATCATGACACCTTTTGAGGATATCTCCAAGCTCTGATTTTGGCACAACCCTCTTCCAACTGATCGCGTTTTCCCCATTTTGCTTGCGACCAGGCAGTTGTTTCCACAGCGTGTTTCCTACGACCTTCCAGCCCTCGTGCTTGTCGGGTCCTCCCTCACCTTCCCTATCATACCCGAATACCAACGCTCTGAAACTTGAGGGGTATCTACGCTATCAACATTGACTACGGCTCGTGAAAGTGCATCCGGCACTAAATGCCCATCTAGCCAGTCTGCCCGTAGGGACCTTGAGGTTATTCAGCCAGACCAGGGAATGGTGGTCAGTTATGACATAGAAGTGTGTCCCCTCTATGTAGGGCCGAAATTTCTCGAACGCCCACAGCACTGCCAAGCATTCTCGTTCGGTCACGGAATATTTCCTTTCCTGATTCGAATATGCCCTGCTCAGATAGCAAATGACCTTCTCATCTGTAGCATGAGCTTGGCTCAACACTGCTCCGATGCCTACGTCCGAGGCATCCGTTTGCACCTTGAATGGCAGACCGAAATCCGGGCATGCCAATACCGGCGCCGCCGTAAGCTTGCGCTTGCACATTTCGAACGCCTCCTCGCACTCCTTGGACCATACGAACTTGCGACCCTTCTTCAACAAGTCGCTTAATGGAGCCACCATCGTCGCATGACCAGGGATGAAACGACGGTACCAGGATACCATCCCGAGGAGTTGGCGAACCTGTTTTACTGAATTTGGACGAGGAAATACGTTCACCGCTGACACCTTCTCAGGATCTTCCCTGAGGCCCTCTACGTCGAAGAGGTAGCCCAAATACTTTAGTTGCGCCCTGCAGAACTGGCACTTTTCTTTATAGAGTCGTAAACCCTCCTCCTTCAGTCGCGAGAAAACTTCTTGGAGGATCTCTATATGTTTTTCAAAAGTCTCTGTCACAACGATTATGTCGTCGAGGTACGTGAAGACGAAAGGTTCTAACGTGGGACCGAGAACGGTATCGATGAGACGCTGCCATGTTGCTCCAGAGTTGTGCAGCCCAAAGGGCATTCGCAGAAAATGAAAAAGCCCTTTTCCGGGCACGGTGAACGCCATAATTTGCCGCGAACCCTCTACCATCGGGACTTGCCAATATGCCGACTTGACATCTAGAGTTGATAAGTACTTGGCATTTCTCAATTTGTCCAAAGTATTCGAAATATATGGAAGAGGATACGCATCTTTTTCCGATACCGCGTTGACCTTACGAAAATCTACGCAAAACCTATACGAGCCGTCCTTTTTGCGTACTAGTAGGATAGGAGATGACCACGGACTAGACGAGGGCTCAACTACCCCCATCTGTAACATGTCATCCAACTCCTTATTAATCTGACGCTGTACCGTAGGTGAGACCGGGTAGTATCGTTGTTCGATAGGAGCCGCCGACGTTTTGATAACATGCTCCACGGATTTAGCACGACCCAGCCCTTCTCCCGAACTGCTCCTCCAACAATTTCGACAAAATCTTGGGCTCCGCAACAGACTAAAAATCTCGGCCTCGTAGTGCCCCTCCAGCTCCGCCGACGAGCACCACCCGAAAAGACTTCCAGAAGTCTATCCCTAAGACCACTTCTTGGGGAATCGACGGTACCACCAATGGTTCTAGATTATGCTCCCGACCGTTCAACGAAAACTTCACTTGCACAGCCCCCAACACCGAGCACATCATGCCATTCGCCAGCCGAACTTCACCAATTCCATTTTCGTTTAACTTTACACCTTTTGCTTTCAACCGAGACCATCCTCTCCCTCCGATAATCGTCCTACTCGCTCCCGAGTCTAACAGTCCCTCCATGACGCAATCCTCAATCTCCACCTGCAGGTGCGGACGGATGTCTTGACTGGTACTGACGAGAGCATAATCCACTTTCGGCTGTAGATCTTCCTGGTGCGGCCTCCTTATGGTGCTCGCTCGACCGCCTAGCGAACACGACGTCCGTTTCCCGCAATCGGAGGATTTGGCCGTGACCGAATTTCCCGAACAGTAGCTCTCGACTGGCAGTTCGGGCATGCCGACCGCATTACCCCTTGGCGACCGCACCCGAAACATCGTCGTGGCTCCGGGCATTCTCTTGATATGTGTCCGTCTCGCTTGCAGTTCCAACATTGGATTCGCGTTCCACTCGACATGGAGGCGACTCGCTCAACGTCCTCCGCTCCCACGTACGCCAAGTCCGGCTCCAATCAGTGCCTAGTCCGCGTGGTGGGTGGTACGAATGCTGCCACCGACGCTCTGGTAGCATCTAGGGTACGACTCATCCTCACCAAATCCGCAATAGATATAACCTGCGCAAGGAACAGTTGCTGCTGGTAGAACGGAGCTATGTATTGTGGCTTGGTGAGTCCCTTCGCTTGCCGTAGCTCCTCGACACGCTCGAGGAACGCGTTTACCGAGCCAGAAGAGTCTCCACTAAACTTTAAACCCCATTTTGCCACCTCTGCCAGACCCGGAGCTCTAATCTCCACTGGGATGACCGATGTACGACCGACATCAACCAGTTCCTCTTCGTCCTCGCTCGCCTCTTCAGTTTTGGAAACAAATGTTCCCATCGTCAAAATGAAATGGTTCCGCAGTCCCTTCGCGCCGTCTTTTTGTTCATTGGTGACTGCCTGCATGTTACCCAGTCGACGGAACGCAAACTCGATTTTCACCTTCGTTTTTAGGAAATCAGAAGCGGCACTCTCTCCCGACACTCTCGCGACCAACTCCTCGACCTCTAGTGCCTTGGCCTCCAATTCCGCAGAATTGGTCTCGTAGCTGTAAGGATACTCGGCCTGCACGTACGAGGTACCTAACGCGGCCTCCGCTTTCAGGGACGCCCTCAGCGTTTTCCGCATGTTTTCCACCGTGTCCGACGGAAAACCACGGATGGAAAGCTCATAAGTGAGCTCGTCCTTATTCAATCGATCTACCGAAATCTTCATTGCCCTGCCCAACTTAGTAAGTACCCGTATATATAAAAAGAAAAAGTTCTTGCGAAAATGGCCTAGAGGCTAGATGATATATGAAAATATTAACACTAAAGAAACCGAATCACTGTGAGACCTGTTCCGAGCCAAAACCTAATAAAACCCGATAAAACACTCAATAAAATTCACAAAATACCATGGAGCCTGAAATGAAAAATCCCCCTGGAACTTTACTAATACCGAATATTCTTTGTTTTAACAAAGAAACCTGCCGTAACTCCACTCCCGCTATACTGTTGGGATCAGCAGCCTCACAATTCGCTCCCTCACAAAATTCGCCTCGAATATCCGTACTTCTATGTACTATCTAGATCCGACACACGCTACACACTCGTATAAGAATCTGTCACTAAACACAATCACTCCCACTCATTCATTCATCAGAATTCAAGTATATATATATATATGTATATATTTTTTTAAATATTCAATGTAACAGTTTCCCGTTATTATATAACCGAAGGAAAACCGTACAGTAAATCCAATTGCGCTGATTTACGTAGATTTGATATTTTCATATAATTAGCAATTGGAAAAAAAAATTATACCACAGTAATTATGATCTACTCAATCTCGAATAGATACACGATTAATTCAATTTTAAGTCTTTTTCCAAAGTTTCGCGATAGATTAGTAGTTTCCAACGATTTTGAACCTCTAGATACGATTTTACTTCGACACGTGCCTTCCCACAATTTGGGACTTGGTAAACGAAAAATTTTCCGAACACAGTTGTATACCGTATTCCCCGTTATTCACCGTTATTGCCCCACGTTGGGCGCCAATTTGTTACCGTTAACTGTCGAAAAGTATCACAAGAAAACCTATGTGTTCCTGACTGAACCCAAAGGAGCAATTTCGGGGGGCTGACTCACCGGAGATGGGGTGGTTCGGGCGCCACTCGCTTCGAACCCCGAAATCGCCTCGTGGACGTCGCTCTGAAGCGAGAAGTCGGCGACGTTATGCCCTTTACACTTCGTGACCGTTTTCCTTTTTTTTTAACGAAACTACTCACCGGTTTCAAAACAAATCGTATCTAAGATGCTTTTTCTTCTATCGGATTTTATAACCCGTTTTACTCCGAAATCCGAATCAAAACTCTCTCATTTCCATTAAAACACTATTATTGCAAACACAATTACTCGCTTCTAAGTTAAACAACCGTACACTCTATCGAAATAAAAATAGCGCTCTAAAATATCTTATTTGCTACTTAATCTAAATGTGCACACTACCTGGGATCCCACAGCAACTCGTCCTTAATCGGGTCTCCTCCACAACCGCGACGCAATCAATTCTGCCGTTCGTGACTCCAGGCGATTCGAAATCAAAATCGTTTGAGTTGTATCTGATTTCGCTCGTTCTAATAAATCACAGTATGCGGCCGTCCCCTGTCTAAGCGATGTCGCCTTTTATTAGATGTTATCCTCCAAAAACTCCCGGCGCCAAAAAGAACTACTACTCGTCTTCTGGTTTATTCTCCTTGCTCGCACTCGTCCCAAATACCAGCCGAAATATAAGTAGGAAAGAAAAATGGATTCAAGTTACCGCTTCCTTATGCACGTCCAATCACTCACCCTGATCGCCATAAAAGAGGGCCTTTTCTCATCATCTCGCCCGCAGGAAAACTATTTGGCGGCAGCGGGATGTTCAAATTCCGTTGGGCGTATTCACCCTGGCAGTTACACGCACCAGAGTGCTGAATTGGCTATTCAACACATGGCCCACATTTGGAACAACTCAACCCTGTCACATCTGTCCGATGACAACTTGTTGACGTTTCCTCTATGTTTAGTTCGATATAGTCATGGAGCGATAATTTTGTTGCGATTCATAATTCCGCATACCTTACATGGCTCTAGTGTTCCTATCACTTTCGTGTGTTGCCCTTCAAATGAGTTTGTAATTAAGCAGATTGCATTTGTTGAGCTTAATTGTGTTTGGCAACATGTTTTGATTTAATACTGTGTCTACTCATGAGCATTTTCAATTCGGGTCAAATGCTAAAGGCTGGAGTACGTTTGGTTTCAAAATATTTGCATCTAACTTGATATGATGTCAAAGATAGGTTGAAGTGACGCCAAGCTTGATGTCGTGAGCAGGGTGCGGCGCATTGGATGGCGTAAGACAGGCTCCAATCCCTTCAACAATGTTGGTGAGTAGAACGATCGCCGGGAACGAAAAGTCGCGGCGTCGGATTAGTGTTTATGTTGTCAGTGCTAGAATCGGGTATGTGTCCGTTGATAGAACAAAATGCATTGTGAGTCGCCCCCGAAAGTTCCGCCGTAAGTGTATTTGGATGCTTTATCGTCGGCCCGACTATACGTCCGTCACGAACTCAGCCATATCCGTCGCGGCGGTCGCCAACCAAATGAAAGTGGGTCAAATATTGTCGTAGGTCAGGGATGTTGATCCCCGATGCCTGACACACGCGTCACTTTGCCGTGCGATCATGTGCGATGCCAGCCCTGGCCTTCATCTGGCGCCTCCGTTGCGACTTCGGAAACTCGTAGCGATCCATCTTAAAACTAAATTATCTTATCGCTATACTACTGATATTCAATTAAATAGAAAATTTTATTTTAAACTCTCTTTAAATCACAATAATTTGGTTTATTACGCTTCATGTAAAATATTGAGAGCCGTGATTCGCGAACCATCTCCATCATACTCCCTCTTGGAGGACGGTGGAGGATTTTTTTTTTTTAACAAAAGAAAAATCTGTGAACCGTGACATTTTTTTTAAAAGAAAAATCTGTGAACCGTGACATCTTTTAACAGAAAAATCTGTGAACCGTGACACCCCCCTCGCTTCAGAGAATTTCGTCAAAATTCTCGACCATTTTCTTTCCCGATTCAACCGCGATTCCAACGCTAATTAGGAAATCGATACTCGGAAACCGATTTAGCCGACTGCTCTTCTAGTTCGGTCGCGTCCGTTCACGAAAACATAAGTATCTCCCGGGTACTTGTATTCTGAATTTACGGACCCAGAATCACACCATACTCATTCCGCATCAACATTCAAACATACTTTCTTTCGCACCGCGCCCCTTTCTTCCTACCATAACTCTCTGTTGCTTGATTTCATGATGTATGTGTTTGTTTGGACTGGTGTTGGCATCCGTTCATTTGCTATCCAAGATTCTAATGAAAAACTGATCTCGATTTTAGGAACATGCAAGATTCATCGTACGGACACCAAGCAGGAACGAAAAAAACCCAAGAAACTGAACTTAAAAAAAAACTGAAAGAGAGACGATACGACCGGGATTCACTTCTGACTTACGGTATTTTGCTCTTCTATTTATTTTTTTTTTTAATATATATCCTTCTAGCAGCAAAGTAGGACTTACACATTGAAATCGTACTGTAACCTTATACTTGACTTACTTTTAACTACCCTTCGCGCTATGTTTTCACTAACATTTTAACCACCATCGAATTCCTCTAACATCCGATTTTTTCCGAATCTATCAGCGCTATCACTATTCCTGTATTACTAGCCTAAGCTAACTCTAAGCTAACCATACTGATTAAAATTATCGACTAGCACTCATACCCTCTACTTAACGGCTCAGCTAATTCCCTAAACTTAAGCCATTTCCCGTTCCATATACTAGTACCAATCCATATATTATACTCCCAGTTCTATCATCCAATCATTGCTAATCCTATTCATTATTATTTTTAGCTTACCCTACCAACCACCACTTGATTTGTCTCTAGAGGCTACAAAAAGGAAGAAAGAAAAATAATAACTACCACAAAGAAGTAAAAAAAAAAATGTAGCCTTACACAAAACGAAAAAAAAACGCAAATCACTACGATCGCTTGGTAAGCCTTATAATTTACGCTTGTTCTATTATTTACTTAACCACTTACTACAATTTTAAACTAACCAAGCACTTATCTCCCCTAAACCTATTTCGACTGCACTAACCCTTACGAATATTCAATGCTCGATACACAGTTTTTATATATTGATTGTATTAGTATCTGAGGTATGGCTCGACGATCATCTTCCACTCTGTTAGCTATCTTCGCCTTCAACGTACGGTTTGAGGTCCTTCGCGTGCCATATCCTCGCAGACTTTCCCTTTATATCCACCAATTCGAAAGTCCACGCCGACGTTTTTTTGTTAATCTTGAAACGACCGATAAATGCGGAAGCCAACTTCGCTGCAAAATTCTTAGTCGCATCTGATAGAACGTAATTCTTCCTCCACACAGTATTCCCGACCTGAAAAGTCTCTCCTCTTCGCCGCAAGTCATAACGCTCTTTGCTAGACTTTGCTGCATTTCGCATTTTTAGCACAACTTCCTTTCGGATCGCCCCCAAGGTTTCCGCGTTCTTCGTAGGGGTGAAAACCGTTTGCTCACCCCCTGGGGGCTCCACCTCTTCCCTGAAGGGTACCATCTCCCTCCCGAAATTCAGAAAGTAAGGGGAGTAACCCGTTACTTCGTGTCGATAAGTACGCAGGGCGCACGCAATTTTTGCCAAGTATAGGTCCCATGAGCGGTGATTGTCGGCAATGTAGCATCGTAACATACATTTTATGTCCTGGTTACGTCACTCGGCTGGATTAGCCTGAGGGTGATACAGGGCTGTATAGCTCACCCGCGCTCCATATTCTTCCACCACTTTCCGAAATTGTTTGCCTTTGAACTGTACGGCATTATCGCATACTATAACCTTCGGTACTCCATAGATCAGAAGTACATTCTCCTCTAATAAACGGAAAACAACCGACGCAGTAGCAGTTCGCATCGGTAGTACGACTGAGTACTTCGTCACGTAATCCAAAATTGTCAGAATATTTGAGTAGCCGCGCGTTGACCTGGGTAGCGGCCCTATCAGGTCCATGCAAATCATGTCCCATGGTGACCTCGCCTCGCCAGCCCTACTGGACATCAAACCCCTCAGTGCTTTCCGCTCCACCTTGCATGACTGACACACCTTGCAGGATCTCACATACTTGCGGATATCTGCCCGCATTTGCGGCCAATAAAAACTCTGCGTGATTCGACCCAACGTTCGGACAAACCCCATGTGTCCCGCCTTCGGATCATCATGACACCTTTTGAGGATATCTCCACGCTCTTATTTCGGCACAACCCTCTTCCAACTGATCGCGTTTTCCCCATTTTGCTTGCGACCAGGCAGTTGTTTCCACAGCGTGTCTCCTACGACCTTCCAGCTTCCGTACTTGTCGTGGTCCTCCCTCACCTTCCCTATCATACCCGAATACCAACGCTCTGAAACTTGAGGGGTATCAACGCTATCAACATTGACTACGGCTCGTGAAAGTGCGTCCGGCACTAAATGCTCTTTTCCTTTCCGATGGATCACCTCGAAGTCAAACTGTTGTAACCTCACTGCCCATCTAGCCAGTCTGCCCGTAGGGACCTTGAGGTTATTCATACAGACCAGGGAATGGTGGTCAGTTATGACATAGAAGTGTGTCCCCTCTATGTAGGGCCGAAATTTCTCGACCGCCCACAGCACTGCCAAGCATTCTACTTCGGTCACGGAATATTTCCTTTCCTGATTCGACAACGCCCTGCTCAGATAGCATATGACCTTCTCACCTGTAGCATGAGCTTGGCTCAACACTGCTCCGATGCTAACGTCCGAGGCATCCGTTTGCACCTTGAATGGCAGACCGAAATCCGGGCATGCCAATACCGGCGCCGTCGTAAGCTTGCGCTTGCACATTTCGAACGCCTCCTCGTACTCCTTGGACCATACGAACTTGCGACCCTTCTTCAACAAGTCGCTTAATGGAGCCACCATCGTCGCATGACCAGGGATGAAACGACGGTACCAGGATACCATCCCGAGGAGTTGGCGAACCTGTTTTACTGCATTTGGACGAGGAAATACGTTCACCGCTGACACCTTCTCAGGATCTACCCTGAGGCACTCTACGTCGACGAGGTAGCCCAAATACTTTAGTTGCGCCCTGCAGAACAGGCACTTTTCTTTAGAGAGTCGTAAACCCTCCTCCCTCAGTCGCGAGAAAACTTCTTGGAGGATCTCTATATGTTTTTCAAAAGTCTCTGTCACAACGATTATGTCGTTGAGGTACGTGAATACGAAAGGTTCTAACGTGGGACCGAGAACGGTATCGATGAGACGCTGCCATGTTGCTCCAGAGTTGTGCAGCCCAAAGGGCACTCGCAGAAAATGAAAAAGTCCTCTTCCGGGCACGGTGAACGCCGTAAATTGCCGCGAACCCTCTGCCATCGGGACTTGCCAATATGCCGACTTGACATCTAGAGTTGATAAGTACTTGGCATTTCTCAATTTGTCCAAAGTATTCAAAATATATGGAAGTGGATACGCATCTTTTTCCGATACCGCGTTGACCTTACGAAAATCTACGCAAAACCTATACGAGCCGTCCTTTTTGCGTACTAGTAGGATAGGAGATGACCACGGACTAGACGAGGGCTCAACTACCCCAATCTGTTACATGTGATCCAACTCCTTATTAATCTGCCGCTGTACCGTAGGTGAGACCGGGTAGTATCATTGTTTGATAGGAGCATCCGACGTTTGGATAACATGCTCCCCGGATTTAGCACGACCCAGCCCTTCTCCCATCAAACTGAACTGCTCCTCCAACAATTTCGACAAAATCTCGGCCTCCACAACAGACAAAAAATCTCGGCCTCGTAGTGCCCCTCCAGTAATCAGCTCCGCCGACGCAATGGACGTCCATTGCCTACCCTTCATATCGAGCACCACCCGAAAAGACTTCCAGAAGTCTATCCCTAAGACCACTTCTTGAGGAATCGACGGTACCACCAATGAGTCCAGATTATGCTCCCGACCGTTCAATGAAAACTTCACTTGCACAGCCCCCAACACCAAGCACATCATGCAATTCGCCAGCCGAACTTCACCAATTCCATTTGCGTTCAACTTTACACCTTTCGCTTTCAACCGAGAGCATCCTCTCCCTCCGATAATCGTCCTAATCGCTCCCGAGTCTAACAGTCCTTCCATGACGCAATCCTCTATCTCCACCTGCAGGTGCGGACGGCTGTCTTGACTGGTACTGACGAGAGCATAATCCACTTTCGGCTGTGAATCTTCCTGGCGCGGCCCCCTTATTGTGCTCGCACGACCGCCTAGTGAACACGACGTCTGTTTCCCGCAACCGGAGAATTCGGCCGTGACCGATTTTCCCGACCAGTAGCTCTCGACTGGCAGTTCGGGCATGCCGACCGCATTACCCCTTGGCGACCGCACCCGAAACATCGTCTTGGCTCCGGGCATTCTCTTGATATGTGTCCGTCTCGCTTGCAGTTCCAACATTGGATTCGCGTTCCACTCGACAAGGAGGCGATTCGCTCAACGTCCTCCGCTCCCACGTACGCCAAGTCCGGCTCCAAACAGCGCCTAGTCCGCGTGGTGGGTGGTACGAATGCTGCCACCGACGCTCTGGTAGCATCTAGGGTACGACCCATCCTCACCAAATCCGCAATAGAGGTAACCTGCGTAAGGGACAATTGCTGCTGGTAGAACGGAGCTTTATTTCGGCGCAACGTGCGCAGCTTTCCCTCCTCTGAGCAACTCGTCCTCAGTCGGCTGAACAGGCGCTCCATAACTGCCACATATACTCCGACAGACTCGTTTTCGCCATTTGTGCGTCTTCGAATTTCGTCCCATAGACGATCCTCATAATCTGAGGGCAAAAATTCCGCTTTGAGCTCAGTAACCAACTCATCCCAAGACGACACCAAGTTGCGATTTGCGCGAAACCATATTAGAGCCCTTGAGTCGAACAAATCAACAGCTGCTCTAAACAACTGTGGCTTGGTGAGTCCCCTCGCTTGCCGTAGCTCCTCGACATGCTCGAGGAACGCGTTTACCGAGCCAGAAGAGTCTCCACTAAACTTTAAACCCCATTTCGCCACCTCTGCCAGACCCGGAGCTCTAACCTCCACTGGGATGACCGATGTAAGACCGACATCAACCAGTTCCTCTTCGTCCTCGCTCGCCTCTTCAGTTTTGGACACAAATGTTCCCATCGCCAAAATGAAACGGTTCCGCAGTCCCTTCGTGCCGTCGTTTTGTTCATTGGTGACTGCCTGCATGTTCCCCCGTCGACGGAACGCAAACTCGATTTTCACCTTCGTTTTTAGGAAATCAGAAGCGAAACCGAAAGAAACCGAATCACTGTGAGACCTGTTCCGAGCCAAAACCTAATAAAACCCGATAAAACACTCAATAAAATTCGCAAAATACCATGGAGCCTGAAAAGAAAAATCCCCCTGGAACTTTACTAATACCGAATATACTTTGTTTTAACAAAGAAACCTGCCGTTACTCCACCCCCGCTATACTGTTGGGATCAGCAGCCTCACAATTCGCTTCCTCACAAAATTCGCCTCGAATATCCGTACTTCTATGTACTATCTAGATCCGACACACGCTACACACTCGTATAAGAATCCGTCACTAAACACAATCACTCCCACTTATTTATTCATCAGAATTCAAGTATATATATATATATATATATATATATATATATATATATATATATATATATAAATATATATATATATATATATGTATATATTTTTTTAAATATTCAATGTAACAGTTTCCCTTTATTATTTAACCCAAGGAAAACCGTGCAGTAAATCCAATTGCGCTGATATACGTAGATTAGATATTTTCATATCATTAGCAATTGTAAAAGTAAATAATACCACAGTAATTACGATCTACTCAATCTCGAATAGATACACGATTATTTCAATTTTAAGTCTATTTCCAAAATTTCGCGATAGATTAGTAGTTTCCAACGATTTCGAACCTCTAGATACGATTTTACTTCGACACGTGCCTTCCCACAATTTGGGACTTGTTAAATGAAAAATTTTCCGAGCACCGTTGTATACCGTATTCCCCGTTATTCACCGTTATTGCCCCACGTTGGGCGCCAATTTGCTACCGTTAACTGTCGAAAAGTATCACAAGAAAACCTATGGGTTCCTGACTGAACCCAAAGGAGCAATTTCGGGGGGCTGACTCACCGGAGATGGGGTGGTTCGGGCGCCACTCGCTTCGAACCCCGAAATTGCCTCGTGGACGTCGCTCTGAACCGAGAAGTCGGCGACGTTATGCCCTTTACACTTCGTGACCGTTTTCCTTTTTTTTTAACGAAGCAGCTCACAGGTTTCAAAACAAATCGTATCTAAGATGCTTCTTCTTCTATCGGATTTTATAACCCGTTTTACTCCGAAATCTGAATCAAAACTCTCTCATTTCCATTAATACACTATTATTGCAAACACAATTACTCGCTTCTACGTTAAACAACCGTACACTCTATCGAAATAAAAATAGCGCTCTGAAATATCTTATTTGCTACTTAATCTAAATGTGCACACTACCTGGGATCCCATAGCAACTCGTCCTCAATCGGGTCTCCTCCACAATCGCGACGCAATCAATTCTGCCGTTCGTGACTCCAGGCGATTCGCAATCAAAATCGTTTGAATTGTATCTGATTTTGCTCGTGTTAATAACTCACAGTATGCGGCCGTCCCCTGTCTAAGCGATGTCGCCTTTTTTTAGATGTTATCCTCCAAAAACTCCCGGCGCCAAAAAGAGCTACTACTCGTCTTCTGGTTTATTCTCCTTGCTCGCACTCGTCCCAAATACCAGTCGAAATATAAGTAGGAGAGAAAAATGGATTCAAGTTACCGCTTCCTAATGCACGTCCAATCACTCACCCTGATCGCCATAAAAGAGGGCCTTTTCTCATCATCTCGCCCGCAGGAAGACTATTTGGCGGCAGCGGGATTTTCGTTGGGCGTATTCACCCTGGCAGTTACACGCGCCAGAGTGCTGAATTAGCTATTCAACACACGGCCCACATTTGGAACAACTCAACACTGTCACATCTGTCCGATGACAACTTGTTGACGTTTCCTCTATGTTTAGTTCGATATAGTCATGGAGCGATAATTTTGTTGCGATTCAGAATTCCGCATACCTTACATGGCTCTAGTGTTCCTAACACTTTCGTGTGTTGTCCTTCAAATGAGTTTGTAATTAAGCAGATTGCATTTGTTGAGCTTAATTGTTTTTGGCAACATGTTTTGATTTAATATTGTGTCTACTCATGTGCGCTTTCAATTCGGGTCAAATGCTAAAGGCTCGAGTACGTTTGGTTTCAAAATATTTGCATCTAACCTGATATGATGTCAAAGATAGGTTGAAGTGACGCCAAGCTTGATGTCGTGAGCAAGGTGCGGCGCATTGGATGGCGTAAGACGGGCTCCAATCCCTTCAACAATGAGTGTGAGTAGAACGATCGCCGGGAATGAAAAGTCGCGGCGTCGGATTAGTGTTTATGTTGTCAGTGCTAGTATCGGGTATGTGTCCGTTGATAGAACAACATGCATTGTGAGTCGCCTGCTCCCGTGATTCTGGGGCGCATTCTGGGAGCCCCGAAAGTTCCGCCGTAAGTGTATTTGCATGCTTTATCGTCGGCCCGACTATACGTCCGTCACGAACTCAGCCATATCCGTCGCGGCGGTCGCCAACCAAATGAAAGTGGGTCAAATATTGTCGTAGGTCAGGGATGTTGATCCCCGATGCCTGACACACGCGTCACTTTGCCGTGCGTTCATCTGCGATGCTGGCCCTGGCCTTGATCTGGCTCCTCCGTTGCGACTTCGCGAACTCGTAGCGATCCATCTTAAAACTAAATTATCTTATCGCTATACTACTGATATTCAATTAAATAGAAAATTTTAATTTAAAATCTCCTTAAATCACAATAATTTGGTTTATTATGCTTTATGTAAAATTCTGAGAGCCGTGATTCGCGAACCATCTCCATCGTACTCCCTCGTGGAGGACGGTGGAGGATTTTTTTATAACAAAAAAAAAATCTGTGAACCGTGACATTTTTTTTAAAAGAAAAATCTGTGAACCGTGACATTTTTTAACAAAAAAATCTGTGAACCGTGACACTTCCCTCACTTCAGAGAATTTCGTCGAAATTCTCGACCATTTTCTTTCCCGATTCAACCGCGATTCCAACGCTAATTAGGAAATCGATACTCGGAAACCGATTTAGCCGACTGCTCTTCTAGTTCGGTCGCGTCCGTTCACGAAAACATAAGTATCTCCCGGGTACTTGTATTCTGATTTTACGGACCCAGAATCACACCATACTCATTCCGCATTAACATTCAAACATACTTTCTTTCGCACCGCGCCCCTTTCTTCCTACCATAACCCTCTCTTGCTTGATTTCATGATCTATGTGTTTGTTTGGACTGGTGTTGGCATCCGTTCATTTGCTATCCAAGATTCTAATGAAAAACTGATCTCGATTTTAGGAACATGCAAGATTCATCGTACGGACACCAAGCAGGAACGAAAAAAACCCAAGAAACTGAACTTAAAAAAAACTGAAAGAGAGACGATACGACCGGGATTCACTTCTGACTAACGGTATTTTGCTCTTCTATTTATTATTTCTTTTATATATATCCATCTAGCAGCAAAGTAGGATTAACACCTTGAAATCTATTTGTAACCTTATGCTTGACTTACTTTAAACTACCCTTCGCCCTATGTTTACACTAACATTTTAACCACCATCGAATTCATCTAACATCCGATTTTTTCCGAATCTATCCGCGCTATCCCTATTCCTGTATAACTAACCTAGGCTTACTCTAATCTTACCATACTGATTAAAATTATCGACTAACACTCATACCCTGTACATAATGGCTGAGCTAATTCCCTAAACTTAAGCCATTTCCCGTTCCATATACTAGTACCAATCCATATATTATACTCCCAGTTCTATCATCCAATCATTGCTAATCCTATTCATTATTATTTATAGCTTACCCTACCAACCACCACCTGATATGTCTCTAGAGGCTACAAAAAAGAAGAAAGATAAATAATAACTACCACAACGAAGTAGAAAGAAATATAGCCTTACACAAAACGAAAAAAAAAACGCAAATCACTACGATCGCTTGGTAAGCCTTATATTTACGCTTGTTCTATTATTTACTTAACCACTTACTACAATTTTAAACTAATCAAGCACTAATCTCCCCTAAACCTATTTCGACTGCATTAACCCTTACGAATATTCAATGCTCGATACACAGTTTTTATATATTGATTGTATTTGTATCTGAGGTATGGCTCGACGATCATCTTCCACTCTGCTAGCTATCTTCGCCTTCAACGTACGGTTTGAGGTCCTTCGCGTGCCATATCCCCGCAGACTTTCCCTTTATATCCACCAATTCGAAAGTCCACGCCGACGTTTTTTATGTTAATCTTGAAAGGACCGATAAATGCGGGAGCCAAAATCGGTGCAAAATTCTTAGTCGCATCTGATAGAACGTAATTCTTCCTCCACACAGTATCCCCGACCTGAGAAGTCTCTCTTCTTCGCCGCAAGTCATAACGCCCTTTGCTAGACTTTGCTGCATTTCGCATTCTTAGCACAACTTCCTTTCGGATCGCCCCCAAGGTCTCCGCGTTCTTCGTAGGGGTGAAAACCATTTGCTCACCCCCTGGGGGCTCCACCTCTTCCCTGAAGGTTACCATTTCCCTCCCAAAATTCAGAAAGTAGGGGAGTAACCCGTTACTTCGTGTCGATAAGTACGCAGGGCGCACGTAATTTTTGCCAAGTATAGGTCCCATGAGCGGTGATTGTCGGCAACGTAGCATCGTAACATACATTTTATGTCCTGGTTACGTCGCTCGGCTGGATTAGCCTGAGGGTGATACAGGGCTGTATAGCTCACCCACGCTCCATATTCTTCCACCGCTTTCCGAAATTGTTTGCCCGCGAACTGTACGCCATTATCGCATACTATAACCTTCGGTATTCCATAGATCAGAAGTACATTCTCCTCTAATAAACGGAAAACAGCCGACGCAGTAGCAGTTCGCATCGGTAGTATGACTGTGTACTTCGTCACGTAATCCAAAATTGTCAGAATATATGAGTAGCCGCGCGTTGACTTGGGTAGCGGCCCTATCAGGTCCATGCAAATCATGTCCCATGGTGACCTCGCCTCGCCAGCCCTACTGGACATAAAGCCCCTCATTGCTTTCCGCTCCACCTTGCATGACTGACACACCTTGCAGGATCTCACATACTTGCGGATATCTGCCCGCATTTGCGGCCAATAAAAACTCTGCGTGATTTGAACCAACGTTCGGACAAACCCCATGTGTTCCGCCTTCGGATCATCATGACACCTTTTGAGGATATCTCCACGCTCTGATTTCGGCACAACCCTCTTCCAACTGATCGCGTTTTCCCCATTTTGCTTGCGACCAGGCAGTTGTTTCCACAGCGTGTCTCCTACGACCTTCCAGCCCTCGTACTTGTCGTGGTCCTCCCTCACCTTCCGTATCATACCCGAATATCAACGCTCTGAAACTTGAGGGGTGTCTACGCTACCAACATTGACTACGGCTCGTGAAAGTGCATCCGGCACTAAATGCTCTTTTCCTTTCCGATGGATCACCTCGAAGTCAAACTGTTGTAACCTCACTGCCCATCTAGCCAGTCTGCCCGTAGGGACCTTGAGGTTATTCAGCCAGACCAGGGAATGGTGGTCAGTTATGACATAGAAGTGTGTCCCCTCTATGTAGGGCCGAAATTTCTCGACCGCCCACAGCACTGCCAAGCATTCTCATTCGGTCAGGGAATATTTCCTTTCCTGATTCGACAACGCCCTGCTCGGATAGCATATGACCTTCTCACCTGTAGCATGAGCTTGGCTCAACACTGCTCCGATGCCTACGTCCGAGGCATCCGTTAGCACCTTGAATGGCAGACCGAAATCCGGGCATGCCAATCCCGGCGCCGTCGTAAGCTTGCGCTTGCACATTTCGAACGCCTCCTCGCACTCCTTGGACCATACGAACTTGCGACCCTTCTTCAACAAGTCGCTTAATGGAGCCAGCATCGTCACATGACCAGGGATGAAACGACGGTACCAGGATACCATCCCGAGAAGTTGGCGAACTTGTTTTATTGAATTTGGACGAGGAAATACGTTCACCGCTGACACCTTCTCAGGTACGTCGACGAGGTAGCCCAAATACTTTAGTTGCGCCCTGCAGAACTGGCACTTTTCTTTAGAGAGTCGTAAACCCTCCTCATTCAGTCGCGAGAAAACTTCTTGGAGGATCTCTATATGTTTTTCAAAAGTCTCTGTCACAACGATTACGTTGTCGAGGTACGTGAATACGAAAGGTTCTAACGTGGGACCGAGAACGGTATCGATGAGACGCTGCCATGTTGCTCCAGAGTTGTGCAGCCCAAAGGGCATTCGCAGAAAACGAAGTCCACTTCCGGGCGCGGTGAACGCTGTAAATTGCCGCGAACCCTCTGCTATCGGGACTTGCCAATATGCTGACTTGACATCTAGAGTTAATAAGTACTTGGCATTTCTCAATTTGTCCAAGGTATTCGAAATATATAGAAGATGATACGCATCTTTTTCCGACACCGCGTTGACCTTACGAAAATCTACGCAAAACCTATACGAGCCGTCCTTTTTGCGTACTAGTAGGGTAAGAGATGACCACGGACTAGACGAGGGCTCAACTACCCCATCTGTAACATGTCATCCAACTCCTTATTAATCTGCCGCCGTACCGCAGGTGAGACCGGGTAGTATCGTTGTTCGATAGGAGCCGCCGACGTTTTGATAACATGCTTCACGGATTTAGCACGATCCAGCCCTTCTCCCATCAAACCGAACTGCTCCTCCAACAATTTCGACAAAATCTCGGCCTCCGCAACAGACAAAAATCTCGGCCTCGTAGTGCCCCTCCAGTAACCAGCTCCGCCGACGCAATGGACGTCCATTGCCTACCCTTCATATCGAGCACCACCCCAAAAGACTTCCAGAAGTCTGTCCCTAAGACCACTTCTTGAGGAATTGACGGTACCACCAATGATTACAGATTATGCTCCCGACCGTTCAATGTAAACTTCACTTGCACAGCCCCCAACACCGATCACATCATGCCATTCGCCAGCCGATTTTCACCAATTCCATTTTCGTTCAACTTTACACCTTTCGCTTTCAACCGAGACCATCCTCTCCCTCCGATAATCGTCCTACTCGCTCCCGAGTCTAACAGACCCTCCATGACGCAATCCTCTATCTCCACCTGCAGGTGCGGACGGATGTCTTGACTGGTACTGACGAGAGCATAATCCACTTTCGGCTGTAGATCTTCCTGGCGCGGCCTCCTTATGCCTTATGTCGACCGCCTAGCGAACACGACATCCGTTTCCCGCAACCGGAGGATTTGGCCGTGACCGAATTTCCCGACCAGTAGCTCTCGACTGGCAGTTCGGGCATGCCGACCGCATTACCCCTTGGCGACCGCACCCGAAACATCATCGCGGCTCCGGGCATTCTCTTGATATGTGTCCGTCTCGCTTGCAGTTCCAACATTGAATTCGCGTTCCACTCGACATGGAGGCGACTCGCTCAACGTCCTCCGCTCCCACGTACGCCAAGTCCGGCTCCAAGCAGTGCCTAGTCCGCGTGGTGGGTGGTACGAATGCTGCCACCGACGCTCTGGTAGCATCTAGGGTACGACCCATCCTCACCAAATCCGCAATAGAGGTAACCTGCGTAAGGGAAAATTGCTGCTGGTAGAACGTAGCTATATTTCGGCGCAACGTGCGCAGCTTTTCCTCCTCTGAGCAACTCGTCCTCAGTCGGCTGAACAGGCGCTCCATAGCTGCCACATATACTCCGACAGACTCGTTTTCGCCTTGTGTGTGTCTTCGAATTTCGTCCCATAGACGATCCTCATAATCTGAGGGCGAAAATTCCGCTTTGAGCTCAATAACCAGTTCAGCCCAAGACGACACCAAGTTGCGATTTGCGCGAAACCATATTAGAACCCTTGAGTCGAACAACTGTGGCTTGGTGAGTCCCTTCGCTTGCCGTAGCTCCTCGACACGCTTGAGGAACGCGTTTACCAAGCCAGAAGAGTCTCCACTAAATTTTCAACCCCATTTCGCCACCTCTGCCAGACCCGGAGCTCTAATCTCCTCCTCCGCTTTCAGGGTCGCCCTCAGCGTTTTCCGCATATTTGCCACCGTGTCCTACGGAAAACCACGGATGGCAAGCTCATAAGTTAGCTCGTCCTTATTCAATCGATCTACCGAAATCTTCTTTGCCCTGCCCAACTTAGTAAGTACCCGTATATATAAAAAGAAAAAAGTTCTTGCGAAAATGGCCTAGAGGCTAGATGATATATGAAAATATTAATACTAAAGAAACCGAATCACTGTGAGACCTGTTTCAAGCCAAAACCTAATAAAACCCGATAAAACACTCAATAAAATTCACAAAATACCATGGAGCCTGAAAAGAAAAATCCCCCTGGAACTTTACTTATACCGAATATACTTTGTTTTAACAAAGAAACCTGCCGTAACTCCACCCCCCCCCCCCCGCTATACTGTTGGGATCAGCAGCCTCACAATTTGCTCCCTCACAAAATTCGCCTCGAATATCCGTACTTCTATGTACTTTCTAGATCCGACACACGCTACACACTCGTATAAGAATCCGTCACTAAACACAATCACTCCCACTCATTCATTCATCAGAATTCAAGTATATACATATATATATATATATATATATATATATATATATATATATATATATATATATATATATATATATATATATATATATATATATATATACATATATATATATATATATATATATATATATATATATATATATATATATATATATATATATATATATATATATGTATATATATATATATATATATATATATATATATATATATATATATATATATATCTATATATATATATATATAAATATATATATATATATATATATATATATATATATATATATATATATATATATATGTATATATATATATATATATATATATATATATGTTTCGATTTTCTATTCGACCGAATTAACTAACTAACCAACTGCTTCGACTGTTAATAGACCGACTTAACTGATGTTTCGAAATTGAAATCAAAATCACTGGTTAATTCTCGTTTAATTCTATTTATTCCACAAATTATTCGATAACACAAATTCCAATTCATCCGCTCCGTTTCAAATACAATTATCTAATGCCGAAAACAAAGAAATTTTCACACGATGAAAATTTCGGTAAATTTACCGCTTTCATTGGTATAACGTATAATTCCAATACAATTATTTCTCTTTAAAACAACGATTTGATTTAGCATACAGCATTAATATTCCAATGATCAGCTGGTTGGAATACAAATTGAAGTGATTGCAGCTGATTTGTTTGTCATCTGTCAGTGACAGGTTAAGGTAAGTTTTGTTGTATATTATTTTCAAATTTTAATATTTCTTTAATTTTAGGCTAAATCCGAACATTCTCCCCCCGCTGAATCGATAGAGTCAGAATAAGGCATGACATCAGCTCAATAGTTTCGGCCAAGGAGTCCTGACATCTGGCTTCCTTCTTCAAGTCCCAATTTCGCTTCACTGGAGTTGATACCATTAAATCTGCACCTTTCGTAAGACTTTTTGAAGTCTGCAAATAGGATATGATTATTTATTCTTTAGTATATAAGATACTCAGTTCAATTCATCTGCAGAGTGCGTTATCTCATCTACTGGTCGCTTTCTCGTTCTCCTTTGATGCAATTCGAAACGACAGTGCAAATAAGGCGGAGGCCAGCCAACTATGTTGGCAATCCCCTTAGTTGCGTCAATAACTGTGTTGTGCAGGGTGGTAGTGTGTCAGCTGGGAGGGATGGGACTAAGGACTTCAAACGAACACAAAAGTCTCACGTATTATATATTTTGTGGAGCATGACTTGAGTTTTAATCCATTATCATTAATTTGTTTATTTGTCTATTATCAATAATTTTATATTATTCACTATCTGTTATCTTATTACGTTAACTTATATTTTAATATAATAGTTGCTATTAATATTACTGTTAAGATTACTATTATAATTCAATATTAAATTATCTGGTTGGTAATTCATTAATATTAAGTTGTACATGTTTACGTTTAATCATCACTTTTGATATGATTATGTTTACTATATTAATTTTGTCATTTGACTTGAAAATAAATTTGTTTATGCCGATTATAAGATTTGAGAATATGAAGTTCGATTTGAGATTTTCACTTTTTTAGTTTGTGTCCGAGTTATAGTTGGGTATAGGTAATAAAGCGATTTTTGAAATTGGACGTTTGTAAGTTCTACCATTCGAAAACACTGACACGACCCGCACTAAATTGTCTTTACCGGCATGCAGTTCAACTATTCTTGCCAAAGGCCATTTATACGCTGCCACTTTTTCGTCCTTTAAAATGCAAATATCTCCGACGCGAGCACATTTTTCTTTGCTGAGCCATTTAGGGCGGGATTGTAATCGGTTTAAATACTCGACCTTCCATTTATTCCAAAAATTTTGTGTTATTCGTTGCACTAGTTGCCATCTGTTCAGATAGTTAATATTGACGTCCAGAAGATTGTGTTCCGGTGGCGAAAGTATTGCTCCTCCGATGAGAAAGTGTGCAGGGGTTAGCACTTCTGTATCCGTTGGATCATCTGACATGGGGCATAGTGGTCGCGAATTAAGGCATGCTTCGATTCTCACTAATACGGTCGACATTTCTTCGAATGTAAGTGCTGCTCCTCTGACCACACGACGTAAATGTTGTTTTGTTGATTTCACTCCTGCTTCCCAGAGACCACCAAAATGTGGTGAAGCAGGAGGGTTGAAGTGCCAAACAATGTTCTCATTGGCCAAAAGTTCCGCAGCAACTTCATTATTTGGTTTTATCAATCGGCGTAGTTCCATGCTAGCTCCAACAAAGTTTGTTCCACAGTCACTGTAAATGTGACTGCAGAGCCCTCGACGACCCATGAAACGACGTAATGCTGCCAAAAAGGCTGCTGTTGACATATCACTCACAAATTCAAGATGAATAGCCTTGATTGCCAAGCATATAAAAATTGCTACATAGCCCTTGTGCACTCTGCTACCTCGCCCACGTCGATCACGGTATTCAAATGGTCCGCAGTAATCTATCCCTGTATGAGTGAAAGGTCTTGAAGTGGTGACTCTTGGCCTAGGTAAACTCCCCATTAGTTGCTGCAATATTTGTGGCTTCGCCCTGACACATTTGATACACTTGCGGACTTCTTGTTTGATTGTATTTCGAATATCGATTATCCAATAACGTTTCCGTATAATGTTGGTCATTAGCTGAGTCTGCCCGTGTAACGTGTTGTGATGTATTTGATGTATCAGCAGTTTCGTCAATTTGCCTTGTTTTGGTAAGATGATTTGATATCTGGCATCATAAGGCAGTTCGGCGTTTGTCAGCCGTCCACCTACTCTTAATACTCCGTTGCCATCTACGAAGGGATTTAAATTTTTAAGGCTACTGCCACTGATGTCTCTTCCATTTTGTAGGTCTAATATTTCCTTTGCGAATTTCGTTTGTTGCGTGTATCTAATCCAAAAATCTAAAGCCCTTTGTAGTTCTATTGTCTTCAAATATCCTTTAGAAACGGATTGTTTTGAGAGAAGCGCAAAAAATCGAAAACAGTATGCTGTTACCCGGATCAAGCGCGACAAAGTTGAGTATTTATGTAACATATATTCTAGCTCCTCATTGTTTTCTTGTATGATATTGAGGAGAACTAACTTTCTACTTTCCAACGTAGTCGTAATGGAATTTTTCGTGTTAGGCCATTTGCAGGGCACATTTAATAACCAGCTAGGTCCACACCACCACAGCGAATTTTCGAAAATTTCTTCTACATCTATTCCTCGAGAAGCTAAATCGGCGGGGTTTTGATTCGATGGGACATGTCGCCATGGAGTGTTACCGATATGATTTAAGATTTCCGTAGTTCGATTGGCGATAAATGCTGTCCAACGGGTCGGATGACTTTTCAACCAGGCCAACACGATCTCGGAATCGGTCCATAGAAAAGTATTAATATCTGCGATATTTAATGACTCTTTGATTTTTGCTACTAATTTTGCCAATAATACTGCTCCGCATAACTCCAAACGTGGTATTGACACAGTCCGTATTGGTGCGACTTTTGTTTTTGCTAGAATAAGATGTGAGTGGGTTTCGTCTTCACGTCGATCAACTAAGTAAATTGCCGCTGCATAAGCTTTTAATGACGCATCACTGAATCCATGAAGTTCTAATTTCGAATTTTTAGTATAATGTATCCACCTAGGTATTCGTAAGCTTTCGATTTTCAATAATTTAGTTCTGAATTCAATCCATTTTTTGTGTATATCAGCTGACAAAGGTTCATCCCAACAAAGCCCTTGTAACCACAAAGATTGTAAAAGTATTTTTGCATTAATCATAATTGGAGAAATCCAGCCCAAAGGATCATAAAGACGCGCGATGTCTGACAACATTTGACGTTTCGAGTATAGCTTGCTCTCTTCATTTAATTTGATACGATAACTAAATTGGTCTGTTACTGGATGCCAAATAATTCCTAAGGATTTGTATCCCTGGTCTAAGTTCAAGTCTAATGGTTCTTGCATTTCAATATCTTCCACAGGTACGTCTTTTAAAATTCTAAAGTCGTTGCTAATCCACTTCCGAAGAGGAAATCCTCCAGCTCGGAGCACTTCAAATATTTCTTTTCGCCTATTCGTTGCTTCTAAGAGATCGTCTCCTCCAGACAGCACATCATCCACGTAGAATTCAGTTAATATAGAGTTGAATGCATTAGGAAACTTCTCTTTTTCATCTTCCGCCAATTTGTGTAACGTCCTAATTGCCAAGAATGGTGCACAGCTTGTTCCAAATGTTACTGTATTAAGTACATAATCCTTGATTTCTTCTGACGGATGAAATCTCCACAAAATTCTTTGATATTGGGCATCTTCTGGATGGACTTTTATCTGGCGGTACATTTTTGTGATGTCGCCTACGAAAGCAAACCGATATTTCCTCCAACTCATTAATATTGTCGTCAAATCATTCTGGATTGCGGGGCCGGTAAATAAAATGTCGTTCAGCGATACGCCAGAGCTAGTCTTCCTAGAAGCGTCGAAAACTACTCTGCAACTGGTTGTGCTGCTTTCTTTTCGAACTGCGTGATGAGGTAGATAATGTGCTACACAGTACCGTTGGTCTCCCCTTAATACGTGCTCCTCTTGGTTCTTGGCTATTTCCATATGTCCTAAGTTCAAATATTCTTGAATACAGTTTACATATTCTTTCCTTAAATTGTCATCCTTTTGGAAGCGTCTTTCTAAAGACATGAAACTTGCAAGTGCTATGTTTCTTGAACATCCTAATGTATTTTTATCTTCGACACTTTTAAAAGGTAATTTCACCGAATATCGGCCTGTATTGTCACGACTTGTCGTTTCCAAAAAGAAGGATTCGCAGAATTTATCATCTGGTGATGGTATTTTCTGTGGCTGGATATCCTCTAACTCCCAAAATCTTTTCAATTGATCATTAATTTCAACATCATTATTCACCTCAATTTTCAAACATTTCAGATTTTCCACGCACTGGGTGTCTACTTGACCCGAAATTATCCAACCCAGCTTTGTATCTTGAGCAATTGGTCCCGCTTCCAAATATTTAATATCACCCAACAACAGTTTCCCGACTACATCAGCTCCCAATAATATGTCAATTCGAGCAGGACGATCGAAGAATAGATCTGCGAGTTGAAGGTCCTCCAGTTGTTTCCATTCAGAAGTTGTGATGGTTCGAGCGGGTATCAAAGTGGGTAATTTATCCATAATTAACGCTTCAAAATTTAGTGTAGCTCCCTTTCGAAGGCACATGCTAAGGACGACCATTCCGTTGACGTCAGTTTTGTTCGATTTTCCAATTCCAACAACACTTATTCTTGTTGATGTTCTTTTTAATCCAATTTGTTGAACTGCCGACTCTGTGATCAGGGATGTTTGCGAACCTTGATCCAAAAGCGCTCGTAAGGTAACTAGTCCAGATGGTGTATTCAAGATAATGCGAGCTGTTGCTAACAGCACTTCCCGTCTTGTTGTGGTTTTAACGGAATTCACGCTCGCGGGTTCAATTTCTGAAGTCGATGAAAGTGGGTTCGAAATGTTTGAAGCATTTTTATGCAATAATGTGTGGTGAGCCTTCTGACATTTCATGCATCTAAATTTGCTGGGGCAATTAGCTATCAAATGACCCTTTTCCAAACAGTTTAAACATAAGCCATTTCTTTTTACGATTTCAAATTTATTCGCGTGTAGCAGCTGTTTAAATTGAGGGCAATGCACCAAGCGATGAGATTCACGACAATGAATACAAATGGAAGAAGATTGGGTCTGAACTGCATGAGTGTAGCGATTACTAGGCGTGCGACTATGAGCATGTTGACGAGCTTGCTTGGAACGATCGGTTCCTGTAGCCTCTAAGGCTCGAAATCGTTGATGCAAAAATAATCTAAGCTCTTCGAATGACGAAAACTTTGTGTTCCCTGTCTGAGTTTGTTCCCACAACTGTCTAGTTTCGTGAGGAAGCCGTTGCGTAGTTATGTATACTAAAATAGATTGCCACAAATCACCCACTTGCAAATTCTCGATTGATTGGACACACTCAACTGTTCTATCTAATAGATTTTTCAAGGAGGAAGCTGACTCAGACGCATTATTCATGTCAAATAACCTTTTAAATAGGGCATTCAGTAATACACGCAAATTGTTGTATCGCTCGTTCAAAAGTTTCCACGCTGAGTCGTAATTCGCACTAGTTAATGCAAAGTGACGAATTAAGTTTTCAGCCTCCCCTGTCAAACTGCATTTCAAATAATGTAATTTCTCTACATTCGATAAGGCGGATCGTTCATGAATGAGTGACACGAATAGATCTCTAAATGACACCCATTCTTCATAGTTTCCCGAGAATTTAGGTAAATTTATACGTGGGAGTTTCAATTCTGACTCATTCGATTTTTTATCACTTTGAGAAGATGCAATTTGTTTATCTTCTACGCCCTCTAACCCTTGCAATAAATCTTCCAACTCTGATTTAAAATTCAAATGCAGTATTTCAAACTTCTCATGATCATCAGAAAAATACTGAGAATCTATAACTGTTTCATTAACGCATTCCAGAATTTTCTCATGCGTTGCAAGAAATCGATCATAATGAGAAGATACTTTATCGATTAAGGTTCGATAATAAGTCGCAGTTTTCCTGGACTAAGAATCTTTGCGATAATTCGCTTGCATTTTTACGAGCTGGTCGCACGCTATTTTTTGCCGCAACATTAAGTTTTGTACATCAGCCATATTGACGATCAAACAATCAAGGCACCAAGTTTTTCAAAGTAATTTTATAACGAGTTCAATCGGCACAGTTATAACGGAATGTCACGGTACAGTATTAAACTGCGAATTTCTCGAAACAACCGAATTTGATCAATTTACGCACCTTTCACGACCTAATTTTCGATATTCACTATATACATCACGTTTCAATTTACGCCACCACTATTCAAAGTTTTAATTATTTTTCTCGAATGCTCGTTAGTTTTTATTTATTCGAGTATATATATAACTTGTAGGTGATAAGATAAATTATATATAAATGAAATAGATAGTTCATAGTCAGATAAATTATAGATCAATAAGATGCATTATAGATGTGTAAGATAGATTTTAAACTAACGAAATTATATGTAAATGAAGTAGATAGTTTATAGTCAGATAAATTATAGATCAATAAGATGCATTATAGATGTGTAGGATAGATTTTAAATTAACGAAATTATATGTAAATGAAGTAGATAGTTTATAGTCAGATAAATTATAGAACAATAAGATGCATTATAGATGTGTAAGATAGATTTTTAAATTCACGAACGTTAGATCTCAAGAATTATTTTAAATTTTGAATAAATCAAAAGATATTGCAATAAACGATATGAGGAAAGGAAGAAAGGATGTTCAAACAAAGGAATAAGTGTTTGGGACTTACCCAGCTGACAATTTCTATGTAGCGATTGTCTTCGAGGAATTCCAACTTCACTGCACTAACGCACACCCGATTTAAGTCCAAAAGTCTAATTTCTATTTTCTATTTTCAAATTCGAATATTAAAAAAAACCGGAGCCGAGAATTCAATGATCCGGTTCGAAGGACCAAATGTTTCGATTTTCTATTCGACCGAATTAACTAACTAACCAACTGCTTCGACTGTTAATAGACCGACTTAACTGATGTTTCGAAATTGAAATCAAAATCACTGGTTAATTCTCGTTTAATTCTATTTATTCCACAAATTATTCGATAACACAAATTCCAATTCATCCGCTCCGTTTCAAATACAATTATCTAATGCCGAAAACAAAGAAATTTTCACACGATGAAAATTTCGGTAAATTTACCGCTTTCATTGGTATAACGTATAATTCCAATACAATTATTTCTCTTTAAAACAACGATTTGATTTA
>OX376372.1:99783988-99835571 GCA_947369275.1 Nemotelus nigrinus | reverse complement strand
ACTACACAACTCTTTCTGTACACACAAAAACCTAAGAGGCGAAAACTTAAGTGTCTGCTGTTGGAAATATTTATTTTTCTGGGAGGGGCCAACCTTGGGTCTGGGGGGGTCCCGGCCCCCCCTGGCCCCCCCTACGGCGCGCCTATGCGTATATCCAATGATTTGGATTAGTGAGCTGTATCCATCGAGAAGTATTGTGTTTTTCAATAATTTTGCATGTGGGTAGCCACCGAGAATTAGTGAGGAATCCAACTTCGCAGCTTCCGACTGATGACCCTCTTCGATATAACGGATGAAGTTGCTTGCAGAGGTGGCTGGATGATCTTACGTGAGAGCATGTGGCCAATTCTGGCTTAGACAGGAAGTAGTAGTCTTCGTGATGCAAACTGATTCATAAAAACTTCGATGAGGGTTCGATTTCCAGAAACGAGCTGTTCACAAAAATTGGAACAGGAATGATTCGAAATAGGTTGAATTTTTTGTTCAACAGTAGTGGAATCTTAATTCGGAATATTGTCTGTGCCTTCGAAACTCGAACTTCGATGGACATCAGATTGTATAGTTCTAAAAGATTGGACCCTCCAGTTAGTAGACACAGTGTCGATGGCAGACTATTCTTGATGAGTGTTAGCTGCTGTCGCAACTGCCTTGGTGTTAGTAGCAATGGGTTAATTCGACTATGATGTGCTCAGTATAATTGATTGTATTCGTGGAAAGTTGGCTATTGCTAAGGTTAGTCGTATTGACAATGAATTGAACAGTCCCAAAGCGCGTTGCTCTTCAGTTTCCTTCGTTATTTCATTCAGTTGAAATATTGTTTGATTTAAGTAGTGCTCAAAACCTTGCAGTTGTTATTGCATCATTTCTGTGGATCTCTGGACCAGGTTGATAGTTGAATCAACGATCGATGTTTGATTTTCTATTAAAAGTTGCAAATGATGCTGATTTTTCTCCAGGTCGCCTATGATGTCAGACATTTTTACTGCATAGGATGAATCCAATACTCCGAATAAGGAATGAGTGATGTTTCCAACAATGTCCATGGGTAATCGTTTTAGTCTTAGCTCAGAATCATGGGTAAGGAGTTCCTTGCTATTTTCAAGTCCTGCCATGGTGATGGAGAAATGAGTTATACATGGTTCACAGCTTTCACTTTTCCTTGAGGAGTTGCAAATTTTACTCAATATTTGGATGTCATTTTTTATGTTTAGTAATTCCTTCCAATAGAAATCCATTTCATAATAAACAAGTGTACTCCAATCGTTAGGAGAAAGGTGAGTTGTCCCTCAACCTTCAAATTATTATGCGGGATCGGCTTTAAACGGAGTAATAGTAATTGGATTCATGGAGAATGCTGGTAATATTAAGCCTACCAATAGAAGTAGACTAACTGGAGAAGGTATTCGTCGTGTCCTTTTAGGTGCCTTATCATGTGTAGATTTTCTTTTTCCGCCGTCGTGATTTGTAGCTTCTTCCACGCCTTGGAAGTTTGCACTGGTATTTGTCGAATGAAGAACATCAGAGTCATCGGTGTTGTGGTGTCAACGGGTAAAGGCGCCAGTGTATGTATTGCTCTCCTGAGTACTCCGGACCGAGTTTGGACATCTACCACGCGTACCAATCCATCACTTCGCTTGATGGTTTTGATTATGCGTCCTAAGTTCCATTTCAGTGGTGGCAGATTGTCGTCCTTCATGATAACCATAGTACCGGCTTTCACGTTGTCACAATGCTGTTTCCACTTGAAACGTTGTTGTAACTCACATAGATAATCTCTTGACCACCTTTGCCAGAACTGGCTTCGAAGTTCGGATACTTGTTTCCAGTTTTTACTCAGTGACCCTTTTGTAGAATAGGCGTGAGGGTCTGCCATATTTGTTAGTGGCTCTCCGATCAGAAAGTGGCCTGGCGTCAACGCAGCACGATCATTTGGATCCTCGGATATTGGGGTAAGTGACCTTGAGTTGAGGATTGCTTCGATTTTTGCCATTACTGTTTGGAGTTGCTCGTAAGTGAGTGACGCAGCTGCGACACCTTTTTGAAATAAGGTCTTTGCTGAATTAACGGCGGCCTCCCATAGCCCACCGAAATAAGGAGACCTAGGTGGAATAAAATGGAAGTCTGTGTGCTTGTTAGTGAAGAAGCGCATAATTTTTTCTTGTGCATGTTTGCTGTGTACTATTCCTTCGATTTCTTTTAATTGGTTTTTAGCTCCAAGAAAGTTCGTTGCGTCATCGCAATAAATGTTGCGGCATCTGCCTCTTCTACTGATAAACCGCTTTAAAGCTGCTATGGAGGAGTCGGTACTAAGGTCACTCACTATTTTTATGTGCACAGCCTTCGTCGCAAAGCAACAAAATGTGGCCACGTAGCTTTTCTGTGGTCTCTTTCCTCTTGCATTGAAATGGATCCAAAAATGCCAACAAAAATCGATGCCGGTAGTATAGAATAATTTAGCTTCTTGGACTCTGGGAGGAAGCAGGTTTCCTATGAGCTGTTTTAAAAGTTTTGGCTTGAATCTGGCACAGCGAACGCAGTTTTGAACTATTGATCTGGTGATGGTTTTTCCTTTGATGGGCCAGTATTTCTGCCGCGTCAAGGCCAATAGTGCTTGAGGGCCTATGTGCAGGTTTGTATTATGAATATGATTAATGATCAACTTAGCTATCTGGTGGCTATATGGTTAGAGAATCGGATGCGGGAGTCATAAGCTAACTCAGATTCTTTGGATTCTCTATCCAAAAATGGAGTGAGTGTAAGTAAATTACTTTTGGCGTTGACATGTCCATGTTAGTAGTAAGGATCGGACTTTTCTATACTTTTAGCATTACGCGAGTAAGGGACAGGAGATCAAAAGTCCATGGTTTTGTTGCCGCCCACCCGCGTGCTTTAGGTATGCAAAGTCCATGAAGCTCGAGTTAAGTTTGTTTTTCGTTTTTGGTCGTTGTGTATGAGTGAAGGGAATATGTAGATTGCTTTCTGGGAGGTGCGAATCAGCTGCACCATCGCTGTTTGCAGGTGCGAGGGAGCGAAACATGCAGCAGAGTCGAGAAGCAATATGCAGAACGAGGCTTGGCAGGTATTCAGTTAGCATGGATGCCGGTTTCACGATGACGTGTTTTTTGCATCTTGGATGTAGGACTGAGCAAGCAGTTCCCAGAGCTTGTTTGGTTGGGTGTGTTTTGGTTTTTGATTTTTTTCGCTGGCTGGTAGAGCAAGTCGGCTTGAGCGCGTGTTAGTTGCATGCGGGGTAGGTCAGATGCATACGTTGAGTTTTATTTTTCACTACAAGATCATGATGATGATCTTTCAAGCTGCGGAAGATTGTATTTTTCATTTTTCATCTTTCATACCACTATAATGAGATGCATTCGAATAAGAGTATTAAGAAATAAATTCTGATAATGCGGGGTAGGTCAGATGCATACGTTGAGTTTTATTTTTCACTACAAGATCATGATGATGATCTTTCAAGCTGCGGAAGATTGTATTTTTCATTTTTCATCTTTCATACCACTATTATGAGATGCATTCGAATAAGAGTATTAAGAAATAAATTCTGATAATATTTTCATTGAATATATATATATATATATATATGTACGTATAAATCAAGTAGTTGAATGTAACTTCGGTTCGCATGTGGATGAAAATACAATCTTTGTTTTGATTTTTGTATGCAAGGTCATGATCGTGACTTGCATACGTTTACCGTTGTTCGATTAGGTCGGAGCAAGTTTATGTCTGAGCACGTGCTGTGTGAGGTAGGTTAGTTCGATCTCATGATTGTGACGATGATTCAGGACGGCTAAGATATGAATTTCGGATGATGAATGTGAATATGATATCAGTTTGTATGCGAATTTTGATTATCATCGCTAATGAGTGCAGGTGTGCAAAAAAAAAAAAAAAAAAAAACTTGTTATATGTCAAAGTGAAATGTTTCGTTTTATTGTGACTAAAAAATACAATAGTCTCTGATTCAAATTAATTTTTATTTTATTTTAAATAATTTTGATTCAAATAAAAACAGGAATGTGTATAAGTTTTTTATTTTTCGCAATATTCTATTTCTCTTCGAAACTTAACTTTAAAAATCCTCCCCGAGTTGTATCCTTACCACCATAGATGAGGTGGTTGTTCTCGATCTGGTTAAGCTTCGCTAGCTGCTTCGATGTAATTTTGTCGGAGAATCTGGGGGGAAGGAACAGGAATTTGCCGTTCTCCAGGAAGACTGCAATTCGTTTGCCGTAAGTTGTTTTCATCTCCTTGAATTGCTGAATTTTGTATTCGCCTACCTCCAACGAGTCCCAGCGTGCCATCTCGGCCTGTGTTCCAGCGGCGATTTTATTTAATTCGGCGTTCTAAAAAGCAAGAGAAAGTACAAACTTATTTTTATGGAAAGATAGAAAATTGTAGATACTTTCTATGTAGAAGTACCGAAGTTCGCTAACAAGACTTACCATCTTGGTTGGAAGATCTTCCCTGTCTGTGTTGTCTCATATAGGGTTTCTTCCTCTTTTATACAGAATTCTTGACTAGAAAAATCGTTGATCGTCGAATAACTTCTAGAAAATACTACCAAAGTAGGTTTGTTTTTTTCTTGTTAGCATTACAGTCACAAAGATTATTATCGACAACCATGACAGGTTTAAAATCTTGTATGCTAAAGGAGGATTTCATATCATCATCATCATCTGCATGGACATCTTTACTTACACATTGTATCAACGAATGCTATCTTATAGTATAGGCCATAAAAATATAACTTTTTCTTTATTTTTGAGATAAAAAGGGTGTTATATGTTTGAGTGTAAGATTATTACCGTACATATTATTAATGAGTGACATCTTATGGGTAAGTCATAAGCGATATTTTAGATTGACTAGAAAAATCGTTGATTGTCGGATAACTTCTAGAAAATACAACCAATATAGACATGTTTTTTCTTGTTAGCATTGCAGTTACAAAGATTATTATCGACAACCATGACAGGTTTAAAATCTTGTATGCTAAAGGAGGATTTCATATCATCATCATCATCTGCATGGACATCTTTACTTACACATTGTATCAACGAATGTTATCTTATAGTATAGGCCATGTAAAGATAATTTTTTCTTTATTTTTGAGATAATAAGGTGGTTACATGCTTGAGTGTAAGAATATGACCGTACATATTATTAATGAGTGACATCTTATGGGTAAGTCATAAGCAATATTTTAGATTCTTCGATAGCACGGTTGTATGTTGTTTAATAAAAGTTTTAAGACCTTGAACTCTCAGATTGGAATTTTTATCCTATAACTACACGTTCTTAGTGATTGAAGCTATAATGGGTGATGCTATTTTCATATTCTTCAATAAAATCGAAGCCTGTTTTCTATACTGTTGCGTTTTTATTCATAGATGGTACGGGTATAAAGAAGTAGTATAAAAAGTGTTTTCAAATTCATAATTAACACAGAATTGTGGTACAGTTTCTTACGTGAAGTTGAAGATTGAAGGTGTGCTAGTGGTGAAATATAAAGGTAAGAAATATTGAATTCTTGATTACCTTTTTCTATTGTCTTAATATCTACTTACCTTTTCAACTTTTTTTTCGACAATAGCGTGTACAGAGGTTAAGAGGAAGCAGCGGATAAAAAAAAACAAAGCCAAGAAAGAATAAGACACCGTTTTTAAAAAGATCAAGACGTAAGCTGCCGTTGTTTGCAAGATCCTTTAGAACTGCCCTCTAGCAACTGCACCTGGACCAGCTCAACCTTTTTTTTTTAGCTAAAAGTACGGAAGGTGCAGAAGGTTGAGTGAGAGAGTTCGTCAACTGTAACAAGCTGCTAATCAGGAAAAGACTGATCTGGAGAGAAAGGTGGTGAAATTTTTTGGAAGAGCTGTTATAGTACTGCTGATTTTAGCCTTCATCACCTTGGAGAATAGCCTCAGGCGTTTGAGCAACCTTCAGTGAGGATATTTTGAGTATATATAGAATATTAGTGTATATTATATAGAGTATTTTTAGTAGATAAAACAAAAAAAAAAAAATGGATGTACGACAAATCGTCACCACGTTAGATAGTGCTTTAAGTTTAGATTTCACATTATTTCGCACTAATCTTAAGAGTTTGTTAAAAATTATAAAAGAGAGAAAAGTTATGTTCTCCAGGGAGGAGAAAAATTTTCTTCTACAAAATTTCGTAAAATATTATAGTCAGTGTGATTCTCTTGAGGTATTGAAAGAATGTATTGATTTCTTCAATACTGAAAATGCGGGCGGTATCCAATCTTGTGAAGTATTAAGTGAAATAGAAGTTCGGGAAGCTAGCAGGACTAGCAAGAGTGTAAATCATGCTCATTCAACTCACGAAGTGGTTCAGTGTGGAAGTGGGGTGGAAAAAGGGTACGAAGTGTTAGCTAGGGATAAAAAATTCTTTAGGAAGTTTAACGTTGAGGGAAACAAAATTGTATTCCGAATCAAAGGTCTCGGTGCTGAAAATGAAAATCCTCTCCTGGGAATAGAGAAAATTTTTGATGATATTATTAAAGATATAGTGTCGAAATCTGGAAGGGGATCTAAAATCAGCTTTACTATTTCACTCCCAAACGCGCCTGATATAAAACCTATCTGGTCTAGTTTGAAGTCTGTTGAAGAGGTGAATGGGAAGTATATACTTGATTTGATTTCAAACGTAAATCAATCCAATACTGCGTTTCTTTCGGATGAAATAATGCAGCTGAACGCCGAAGTCGTTAATATTCTTTCTGGGGGTGGAAGAATTAATAATATAACTATAGACGAATCCGAGATTTTAAAAAGGCGATCATGTGTTGTAGATGTAGGGTTGGAGGGTGATGTGAAATGTCTTCCTCGATCTATTTGCTATGCAGTCGAGATGTATTCACATTCGTTTCAGGCACGGTACCATTCTTCAGTCCTGAAAATCTTAGAATGCAGGACCAAGTGGTTATGTGAAAATGCCGGAGTTGTCGTTAAAGAGGAAGGCTGCAATCTAGCAGATCTTTATAAATTTCAACAAGTTTTAAGCGATTTCCAGATAGTTGTGTTTAACGATTTCAAAAATTCAGATTCGATCATTTTTAAGGTTTCTATAAGAAACGATCTCCCGAAGAAAATATACCTGTACTACTCCAAGAGCCTTAAACATTTCTATGTGATTAAATCGTTGAAAACCTTTTTCAATAAAAACTATAACTGTGTTCATTGCGATAAGGTGTACAACAATAATCCCCATAAATGTGCACTAAAATGTTCTTATTGTAGCTCTTATCCACCCTGTAAATTTGTTGACGAGATGGTTTACTGTGAACGCTGCAATCGGTCTTTTAGAGGTGAAGATTGTCGTACTAGGCACCTTATGAACAAAATTGGGAACAAAAGTATATGCGAATCATTGAAAGTATGTACGTTATGCAGTAAATTTCTGAACTTTGTGAGAAGGGATAAAAGTACACATGAATGTGATGAATACCACTGTCAGATTTGTTCAAAAGTTGTTCCTGCAGATCATTGTTGTTACATTAAACCATACAGGGGTAGGAAGAGGGATAATTTCTTACTGATCTTCTTCGATTGCGAAAGCACTCAAAATACAACCTTCGAGAGTGGCGAAACTTACAGACACGTTGTGAATTTAATTGTTGCCCAGCAAGTTTGCGAAAATTGCTATACTGACCCTGATATGAAGCGTGAATGCAGTGTTTGTGGGATAAGAGAGCATATCTTCGAATATAATACCGAAATTGATGTTATGAAAATCTTTGTGGATTATTGTTTAATGCAGAGATCTTTTGCCACGAACGTGTACTGTATAGCACATAATTTTCAAGGGTATGATGGTCAGTTTATCATCTCCGAGCTTTTTACGAGAAAGCTAAATGTAGAGCCTATTATGAACGGCTCAAAGATAATGAAGTTAAAATGTGGACAAGTGACGTTCATAGATTCTTTAAACTTCCTGGCATTCCCACTCTCGAAGTTTCCTTCCGTATTTGGGTTAAAGAAGTATGCAAAGGGATATTACCCATACCTCTTCAATACGATAGAGAATATCAATTATGTTGGAAAATATCCACCGCCAGAAATGTACGGACATAATGCAATGAAGATTAAAGAGAGGGAAGAATTTTTAAAATGGTATGAAACTGTATCAGAGGGTGTGTTCAATAACAGAGAAGCAATGTTAACGTATTGCAGAAATGATGTGGACATATTACGCTTGGGTTGTACCCAATTTATGCGTGAATTTTTAAGTATTACTCAGGTCAACCCTTTTACAGAGTCTATAACCATAGCGTCCGCCTGCATGCTCACCTTTAAGAAAAATTTCTTACAAGAAAACACTTTGGGCGTAATGCCTCCTAACGGCTACTACAAAGGTAAAAATCAATCACTTATTGGAGCAAAGTGGATTGCCTGGCAGGGATCTCAAGTGACTGGTCGAATTGCATCTGCTAACAACGGTGGTGAGGTGAGGCTAAGAAGAAGCGGTTTGTTAGTTGACGGGTTTGATTCGGAAACAGATACGGTCTATGAATTTTACGGGTGTTTCCATCATGGGTGTCCAGATTGTTTCAAAATAAAAGAGACGTCTAGTAATAACCTAGTTCAGACGTCATCTCGGAAATATGAGAGTACTCTTAGAAAAATTGAAATGATCAAGCGAAGTGGATACAACTTAGAATACACTTGGGAATGCAAGTTCCGTAAGTTCCTGAAGGAAAACCCTGTAGTGGATCAAGAGTTAATTAAGGCTGTATCGAATATTATACTGCCGCTTAATCCTCGAGATGCGGTTTTCGGAGGACGTACCGAAGTTTTCAAACTGTACCACGAAGTGGAAGAGAACCAAGTCATACGATATCTTGATTTTACTAGTTTGTACCCATACATTAACAAGTACTCTCCATATCCTATAGGACATCCAAAAGTCTACCGTGGAAACGATGTTCCCCTATCTTCAGAAATACTCTTGATGCATGGATTCATCACTTGTTCTATCATTCCGCCAACTAGTTTATACCTACCTGTACTACCATTCAGAACTAATTCAAAACTGTATTTTACACTCTGTCGAAAATGTGCCGAGTTAAATCGAATATCTGACTGTATTCATACAGATGAGGAGCGTCAGATCACCGGTACATGGATAATACCCGAAGTGTCTTTAGCTGTTGAAAAAGGGTATAAAATTAGACACATTTATGAAGTTTGGGAATACAACCATACTCAGTATGATCCTGTAACCAAGAGTGGTGGATTGTTTTCTGAATATGTAAATACATTCTTAAAAATAAAGCAAGAGTCTAGTGGTTGGAGTGCTAATTGTACAGGTGAGAAAGAGAAAGATGCCTTTATAAAATCTTACAAAGAAAGAGAAGACATCTGCTTAGAGAAAGAATTGATTGAGAAAAATCCTGGTAGGCGTAATACCGCAAAAATTTGTTTAAACTCGTTTTGGGGCAAGTTTGCACAAAGAGAAGACAAAACGCGCACCAAAGTTCTTACCAGCTATAAGGAATTTTCTGATTTTATTCATTCCCCTGGTATAGAGATCTGCTCGCTTTACACTATCAATGAAGAAACAATGTGGGTGACATGGAAATATCTTGAAAAAGAAATGAATACGCTTCCTCATGTGAATATACCCATTGCTGCATATACAACAGCATTTGCCAGACTTAAACTTTACGCAGCTTTGGAGAAGGTAGGAGAGAGAATTCTTTATTGTGATACGGATAGTTTAATTTTTGTTGATGATAAGTTCAGTCCAATCCCCTTCGAGATTTCTGACTTTTTGGGTGACTTAACAAACGAAATTGAAAGTTTCGGCCCTGAGGCATATATTTCGGAATATGTTAGCACGGGACCAAAAACTTACGGTCTCAAAGTAGAAGCTGAACGCATTATCGACCATATAATTAAATGTAAAGGAATAACATTAAACTTTGAAAATTCTAAAATTGTTAATTTCGAAAGACTAAAATCCCTAGTAATCGGCCCTGATGAGGAAGAACCAATTTGTGTTTTGAATGAGCGAAAAATTAAACGAAAACGACCGGGAGTGGTTATTTCTGCCCCCGAGAGGAAACATTTACAATTTACCTTTGATAAAAGAGTAGTTACGAAAGAAAATTTTTCTCTTCCTTACGGTTATAAAAAACCTAAGTTAAGTTAACATCTAAATGTCTATCATAATTATATATTGTATATTTAGGAAACTCGTCGTACATCACGAAATAAACTGTATATAAATGCCTATTAAAATGAAAAATGTTTCTTATTTAATCACTAATCATCTTGCTGAAAGCATGTCCGAGTTCATTTTTGACATCCAATTTGTTTCTGGAAATCAGGGGCACTATTTTGCGAAAGAGTTGGCCATACTTCCGTACGATTCGACTGTGCCTACAATTTACTACTTCAGACCTCCCTATCCTTACCAGGAGTTGAGCCGAAAGGCACGGAGGCAAAACGAGTACGAAGCAAAGAACGTCAACGGATTGCGATGGGATGACGGTGAGGTTAGCTACAACGATCTTCCAACCATTCTAATGCCATTCAACGAATCTACGATCTACGTAAAAGGTGATGCAAAAGTCAAATTTCTAAAGAGGTATCTACCTTCCGCAAACATAGTTCGTCTGGAGATACCGAAACTACGAGATCTCAAGAATTTCAAGACCATCTGTAAAATGCATAATACACTTCCGGGGACACGATGTGCTGCGCAAAATTGTATAAATCTTTACATGTATTTTCTAATGAATACTAAATATTATTGAAATAAAAACTTGTTTTTGTCTTATTACGTCAATTTATTTCATTACATTAAAAATAAGGTTACAGCTACACAGTATTGGAATTTCATAAAAAAGCCTAGAATAATTAATATGCATATAAGATGTACGAGGTGGTATAAAAAAGTGATCATTTTTCAGCTTCAATAGATCCTTCTCCCTGCATCTATTACAGTACTGCTCGTAATATTCCTTCACATATTCCGAGGCCAGGCTGTTGTGGTGCATGACAATGTTAAAAAATTCCATCATGTCGAACAGTTTGAATAACTCCAGATGTTTGAGTGTTATGTTGCCATCGCCTACAGGAATCTGATACCGTTTTAAAAGACCCAATTGATTTTCCGGATATTCTTCGCCCGCTGAAGTCTTCAAATCGTTGAGGTAATTGTAGAGCGAAATCCATTGACTGTAGTCAATTGCCAGTGGGAAACGTCCATGGTAGTGGAAGATTGCTTTCGCCTGAAATGTCTGCGGGTCAAATCCGAGTGTAACCCTACGGTTATGACATCCATCCAAGTAGTATGTGTAGTTCAGTAAGGCGTCTTCATTGCACGGCACTTGTGATTTGGGAATCGTTTTCGTTCTTGACTTCTTCTCCTTGCAGCTTGATATGATGTTCTCAAAGTTGCTAGAAGGTTCGACTTGGGAGGATTTCACAACTTTTTTCTTCTTCTGAACAACGCGACCGGCTCGTTTAGAGGTTTGTGTTTGCTTATTAGCGGACTTTTCAGCAACTGACGACATCCTTTTAAATTGTAAAAGACACAACTATGGTTTCGATGGTTTGATCACGCCGCTTTTATATCTCCGTTCTCCTGTCTGCAGGTCTGATTGAAACACTCCCCACCATTTTGCAAAGAGGTCTTTAAATAAATTTTCCGGAATAAATCAACTATTTCACCATCATTGAAATTATAATCTGTAGAGGAGAACCGGTTCAGAAATGTTTTGAAGCTCTTGCCACTGCAACGAAAATAAAGAAAAACACCGCAATACTGTCCGCATGTGGTTGAGAACGCACTCTGTAACCTCTGCTTATTATTTACGAAAACTTTACCATTGTGCCGAAGAAATCTTTTGAAGTACTTGTTAGTAGGATATTTACCGAAAGAGTCAAAGTATTCGATAGGTCCTTTTCTAGGAATGTAAAAGGCCACCCAATGCGTTCCACTTTTATGAGCTGGATCTGTATTCGCAATAATACAAGCAGGTTTCTTTATATGACGTGGTAAGTGATCGCACGGGAAAACGCCCTTGAAAAATCTTTTAGTAACATGATTTCGCTTTAGTGAACTATCAAGTTCGATCGTGTTCATTCCTGTTCCTTAGAGGTGACTGCTTCAAGGTTAATGATCCTAGTACGAGGTGTAACGTAGCTCTGGAGGAATTCCTTTGTTGGCTCCCCATGTACGAAAATAGTTGCAAACTTTGCGAGGGTTTTTATAAGATCCTCATCCAAGCGTTTAAGTTCAAGGTTTCCAGACACGCCAGTATGATCTGTAGTGCTAACTGTTGATGTAGGATATTTGTAAACGATCTCCTTTGTATACACTTTATCTGGTGAAATAAAGCCTGCAAACGCAATTTTTTTGAAGAAGGTAAAGTGTATACAAAGGAGATCGTTTACAAATATCCTACATCAACAGTTAGCACTACAGATCATACTGGCGTGTCTGGAAACCTTGAACTTAAACGCTTGGATGAGGATCTTATAAAAACCCTCGCAAAGTTTGCAACTATTTTCGTACATGGGGAGCCAACAAAGGAATTCCTCCAGAGCTACGTTACACCTCGTACTAGGATCATTAACCTTGAAGCAGTCACCCCTAAGGAACAGGAATGAACACGATCGAACTTGATAGTTCACTAAAGCGAAATCATGTTACTAAAAGATTTTTCAAGGGCGTTTTCCCGTGCGATCACTTACCACGTCATATAAAGAAACCTGCTTGTATTATTGCGAATACAGATCCAGCTCATAAAAGTGGAACGCATTGGGTGGCCTTTTACATTCCTAGAAAAGGACCTATCGAATACTTTGACTCTTTCGGTAAATATCCTACTAACAAGTACTTCAAAAGATTTCTTCGGCACAATGGTAAAGTTTTCGTAAATAATAAGCAGAGGTTACAGAGTGCGTTCTCAACCACATGCGGACAGTATTGCGGTGTTTTTCTTTATTTTCGTTGCAGTGGCAAGAGCTTCAAAACATTTCTGAACCGGTTCTCCTCTACAGATTATAATTTCAATGATGGTGAAATAGTTGATTTATTCCGGAAAATTTATTTAAAGACCTCTTTGCAAAATGGTGGGGAGTGTTTCAATCAGACCTGCAGACAGGAGAACGGAGATATAAAAGCGGCGTGATCAAACCATCGAAACCATAGTTGTGTCTTTTACAATTTAAAAGGATGTCGTCAGTTGCTGAAAAGTCCGCTAATAAGCAAACACAAACCTCTAAACGAGCCGGTCGCGTTGTTCAGAAGAAGAAAAAAGTTGTGAAATCCTCCCAAGTCGAACCTTCTAGCAACTTTGAGAACATCATATCAAGCTGCAAGGAGAAGAAGTCAAGAACGAAAACGATTCCCAAATCACAAGTGCCGTGCAATGAAGACGCCTTACTGAACTACACATACTACTTGGATGGATGTCATAACCGTAGGGTTACACTCGGATTTGACCCGCAGACATTTCAGGCGAAAGCAATCTTCCACTACCATGGACGTTTCCCACTGGCAATTGACTACAGTCAATGGATTTCGCTCTACAATTACCTCAACGATTTGAAGACTTCAGCGGGCGAAGAATATCCGGAAAATCAATTGGGTCTTTTAAAACGGTATCAGATTCCTGTAGGCGATGGCAACATAACACTCAAACATCTGGAGTTATTCAAACTGTTCGACATGATGGAATTTTTTAACATTGTCATGCACCACAACAGCCTGGCCTCGGAATATGTGAAGGAATATTACGAGCAGTACTGTAATAGATGCAGGGAGAAGGATCTATTGAAGCTGAAAAATGATCACTTTTTTATACCACCTCGTACATCTTATATGCATATTAATTATTCTAGGCTTTTTTATGAAATTCCAATACTGTGTAGCTGTAACCTTATTTTTAATGTAATGAAATAAATTGACGTAATAAGACAAAAACAAGTTTTTATTTCAATAATATTTAGTATTCATTAGAAAATACATGTAAAGATTTATACAATTTTGCGCAGCACATCGTGTCCCCGGAAGTGTATTATGCATTTTACAGATGGTCTTGAAATTCTTGAGATCTCGTAGTTTCGGTATCTCCAGACGAACTATGTTTGCGGAAGGTAGATACCTCTTTAGAAATTTGACTTTTGCATCACCTTTTACGTAGATCGTAGATTCGTTGAATGGCATTAGAATGGTTGGAAGATCGTTGTAGCTAACCTCACCGTCATCCCATCGCAATCCGTTGACGTTCTTTGCTTCGTACTCGTTTTGCCTCCGTGCCTTTCGGCTCAACTCCTGGTAAGGATAGGGAGGTCTGAAGTAGTAAATTGTAGGCACAGTCGAATCGTACGGAAGTATGGCCAACTCTTTCGCAAAATAGTGCCCCTGATTTCCAGAAACAAATTGGATGTCAAAAATGAACTCGGACATGCTTTCAGCAAGATGATTAGTGATTAAATAAGAAACATTTTTCATTTTAATAGGCATTTATATACAGTTTATTTCGTGATGTACGACGAGTTTCCTAAATATACAATATATAATTATGATAGACATTTAGATGTTAACTTAACTTAGGTTTTTTATAACCGTAAGGAAGAGAAAAATTTTCTTTCGTAACTACTCTTTTATCAAAGGTAAATTGTAAATGTTTCCTCTCGGGGGCAGAAATAACCACTCCCGGTCGTTTTCGTTTAATTTTTCGCTCATTCAAAACACAAATTGGTTCTTCCTCATCAGGGCCGATTACTAGGGATTTTAGTCTTTCGAAATTAACAATTTTAGAATTTTCAAAGTTTAATGTTATTCCTTTACATTTAATTATATGGTCGATAATGCGTTCAGCTTCTACTTTGAGACCGTAAGTTTTTGGTCCCGTGCTAACATATTCCGAAATATATGCCTCAGGGCCGAAACTTTCAATTTCGTTTGTTAAGTCACCCAAAAAGTCAGAAATCTCGAAGGGGATTGGACTGAACTTATCATCAACAAAAATTAAACTATCCGTATCACAATAAAGAATTCTCTCTCCTACCTTCTCCAAAGCTGCGTAAAGTTTAAGTCTGGCAAATGCTGTTGTATATGCAGCAATGGGTATATTCACATGAGGAAGCGTATTCATTTCTTTTTCAAGATATTTCCATGTCACCCACATTGTTTCTTCATTGATAGTGTAAAGCGAGCAGATCTCTATACCAGGGGAATGAATAAAATCAGAAAATTCCTTATAGCTGGTAAGAACTTTGGTGCGCGTTTTGTCTTCTCTTTGTGCAAACTTGCCCCAAAACGAGTTTAAACAAATTTTTGCGGTATTACGCCTACCAGGATTTTTCTCAATCAATTCTTTCTCTAAGCAGATGTCTTCTCTTTCTTTGTAAGATTTTATAAAGGCATCTTTCTCTTTCTCACCTGTACAATTAGCACTCCAACCACTAGACTCTTGCTTTATTTTTAAGAATGTATTTACATATTCAGAAAACAATCCACCACTCTTGGTTACAGGATCATACTGAGTATGGTTGTGTTCCCAAACTTCATAAATGTGTCTAATTTTATACCCTTTTTCAACAGCTAAAGACACTTCGGGTATTATCCATGTACCGGTGATCTGACGCTCCTCATCTGTATGAATACAGTCAGATATTCGATTTAACTCGGCACATTTTCGACAGAGTGTAAAATACAGTTTTGAATTAGTTCTGAATGGTAGTACAGGTAGGTATAAACTAGTTGGCGGAATGATAGAACAAGTGATGAATCCATGCATCAAGAGTATTTCTGAAGATAGGGGAACATCGTTTCCACGGTAGACTTTTGGATGTCCTATAGGATATGGAGAGTACTTGTTAATGTATGGGTACAAACTAGTAAAATCAAGATATCGTATGACTTGGTTCTTTTCCACTTCGTGGTACAGTTTGAAAACTTCGGTACGTCCTCCGAAAACCGCATCTCGAGGATTAAGCGGCAGTATAATATTCGATACAGCCTTAATTAACTCTTGATCCACTACAGGGTTTTCCTTCAGGAACTTACGGAACTTGCATTCCCAAGTGTATTCTAAGTTGTATCCACTTCGCTTGATCATTTCAATTTTTCTAAGAGTACTCTCATATTTCCGAGATGACGTCTGAACTAGGTTATTACTAGACGTCTCTTTTATTTTGAAACAATCTGGACACCCATGATGGAAACACCCGTAAAATTCATAGACCGTATCTGTTTCCGAATCAAACCCGTCAACTAACAAACCGCTTCTTCTTAGCCTCACCTCACCACCGTTGTTAGCAGATGCAATTCGACCAGTCACTTGAGATCCCTGCCAGGCAATCCACTTTGCTCCAATAAGTGATTGATTTTTACCTTTGTAGTAGCCGTTAGGAGGCATTACGCCCAAAGTGTTTTCTTGTAAGAAATTTTTCTTAAAGGTGAGCATGCAGGCGGACGCTATGGTTATAGACTCTGTAAAAGGGTTGACCTGAGTAATACTTAAAAATTCACGCATAAATTGGGTACAACCCAAGCGTAATATGTCCACATCATTTCTGCAATACGTTAACATTGCTTCTCTGTTATTGAACACACCCTCTGATACAGTTTCATACCATTTTAAAAATTCTTCCCTCTCTTTAATCTTCATTGCATTATGTCCGTACATTTCTGGCGGTGGATATTTTCCAACATAATTGATATTCTCTATCGTATTGAAGAGGTATGGGTAATATCCCTTTGCATACTTCTTTAACCCAAATACGGAAGGAAACTTCGAGAGTGGGAATGCCAGGAAGTTTAAAGAATCTATGAACGTCACTTGTCCACATTTTAACTTCATTATCTTTGAGCCGTTCATAATAGGCTCTACATTTAGCTTTCTCGTAAAAAGCTCGGAGATGATAAACTGACCATCATACCCTTGAAAATTATGTGCTATACAGTACACGTTCGTGGCAAAAGATCTCTGCATTAAACAATAATCCACAAAGATTTTCATAACATCAATTTCGGTATTATATTCGAAGATATGCTCTCTTATCCCACAAACACTGCATTCACGCTTCATATCAGGGTCAGTATAGCAATTTTCGCAAACTTGCTGGGCAACAATTAAATTCACAACGTGTCTGTAAGTTTCGCCACTCTCGAAGGTTGTATTTTGAGTGCTTTCGCAATCGAAGAAGATCAGTAAGAAATTATCCCTCTTCCTACCCCTGTATGGTTTAATGTAACAACAATGATCTGCAGGAACAACTTTTGAACAAATCTGACAGTGGTATTCATCACATTCATGTGTACTTTTATCCCTTCTCACAAAGTTCAGAAATTTACTGCATAACGTACATACTTTCAATGATTCGCATATACTTTTGTTCCCAATTTTGTTCATAAGGTGCCTAGTACGACAATCTTCACCTCTAAAAGACCGATTGCAGCGTTCACAGTAAACCATCTCGTCAACAAATTTACAGGGTGGATAAGAGCTACAATAAGAACATTTTAGTGCACATTTATGGGGATTATTGTTGTACACCTTATCGCAATGAACACAGTTATAGTTTTTATTGAAAAAGGTTTTCAACGATTTAATCACATAGAAATGTTTAAGGCTCTTGGAGTAGTACAGGTATATTTTCTTCGGGAGATCGTTTCTTATAGAAACCTTAAAAATGATCGAATCTGAATTTTTGAAATCGTTAAACACAACTATCTGGAAATCGCTTAAAACTTGTTGAAATTTATAAAGATCTGCTAGATTGCAGCCTTCCTCTTTAACGACAACTCCGGCATTTTCACATAACCACTTGGTCCTGCATTCTAAGATTTTCAGGACTGAAGAATGGTACCGTGCCTGAAACGAATGTGAATACATCTCGACTGCATAGCAAATAGATCGAGGAAGACATTTCACATCACCCTCCAACCCTACATCTACAACACATGATCGCCTTTTTAAAATCTCGGATTCGTCTATAGTTATATTATTAATTCTTCCACCCCCAGAAAGAATATTAACGACTTCGGCGTTCAGCTGCATTATTTCATCCGAAAGAAACGCAGTATTGGATTGATTTACGTTTGAAATCAAATCAAGTATATACTTCCCATTCACCTCTTCAACAGACTTCAAAATAGACCAGATAGGTTTTATATCAGGCGCGTTTGGGAGTGAAATAGTAAAGCTGATTTTAGATCCCCTTCCAGATTTCGACACTATATCTTTAATAATATCATCAAAAATTTTCTCTATTCCCAGGAGAGGATTTTCATTTTCAGCACCGAGACCTTTGATTCGGAATACAATTTTGTTTCCCTCAACGTTAAACTTCCTAAAGAATTTTTTATCCCTAGCTAACACTTCGTACCCTTTTTCCACCCCACTTCCACACTGAACCACTTCGTGAGTTGAATGAGCATGATTTACACTCTTGCTAGTCCTGCTAGCTTCCCGAACTTCTATTTCACTTAATACTTCACAAGATTGGATACCGCCCGCATTTTCAGTATTGAAGAAATCAATACATTCTTTCAATACCTCAAGAGAATCACACTGACTATAATATTTTACGAAATTTTGTAGAAGAAAATTTTTCTCCTCCCTGGAGAACATAACTTTTCTCTCTTTTATAATTTTTAACAAACTCTTAAGATTAGTGCGAAATAATGTGAAATCTAAACTTAAAGCACTATCTAACGTGGTGACGATTTGTCGTACATCCATTTTTTTTTTTTTGTTTTATCTACTAAAAATACTCTATATAATATACACTAATATTCTATATATACTCAAAATATCCTCACTGAAGGTTGCTCAAACGCCTGAGGCTATTCTCCAAGGTGATGAAGGCTAAAATCAGCAGTACTATAACAGCTCTTCCAAAAAATTTCACCACCTTTCTCTCCAGATCAGTCTTTTCCTGATTAGCAGCTTGTTACAGTTGACGAACTCTCTCACTCAACCTTCTGCACCTTCCGTACTTTTAGCTAAAAAAAAAAAGGTTGAGCTGGTCCAGGTGCAGTTGCTAGAGGGCAGTTCTAAAGGATCTTGCAAACAACGGCAGCTTACGTCTTGATCTTTTTAAAAACGGTGTCTTATTCTTTCTTGGCTTTGTTTTTTTTTATCCGCTGCTTCCTCTTAACCTCTGTACACGCTATTGTCGAAAAAAAAGTTGAAAAGGTAAGTAGATATTAAGACAATAGAAAAAGGTAATCAAGAATTCAATATTTCTTACCTTTATATTTCACCACTAGCACACCTTCAATCTTCAACTTCACGTAAGAAACTGTACCACAATTCTGTGTTAATTATGAATTTGAAAACACTTTTTATACTACTTCTTTATACCCCTACCATCTATGAATAAAAACGCAACAGTATAGAAAACAGGCTTCGATTTTATTGAAGAATATGAAAATAGCATCACCCATTATAGCTTCAATCACTAAGAACGTGTAGTTATAGGATAAAAATTCCAATCTGAGAGTTCAAGGTCTTAAAACTTTTATTAAACAACATACAACCGTGCTATCGAAGAATCTAAAATATTGCTTATGACTTACCCATAAGATGTCACTCATTAATAATATGTACGGTCATATTCTTACACTCAAGCATGTAACCACCTTATTATCTCAAAAATAAAGAAAAAATTATCTTTACATGGCCTATACTATAAGATAACATTCGTTGATACAATGTGTAAGTAAAGATGTCCATGCAGATGATGATGATGATATGAAATCCTCCTTTAGCATACAAGATTTTAAACCTGTCATGGTTGTCAATAATAATCTTTGTAACTGCAATGCTAACAAGAAAAAACATGTCTATATTGGTTGTATTTTCTAGAAGTTATCCGACAATCAACGATTTTTCTAGTCAATCTAAAATATCGCTTATGACTTACCCATAAGATGTCACTCATTAATAATATGTACGGTAATAATCTTACACTCAAACATATAACACCCTTTTTATCTCAAAAATAAAGAAAAAGTTATATTTTTATGGCCTATACTATAAGATAGCATTCGTTGATACAATGTGTAAGTAAAGATGTCCATGCAGATGATGATGATGATATGAAATCCTCCTTTAGCATACAAGATTTTAAACCTGTCATGGTTGTCGATAATAATCTTTGTGACTGTAATGCTAACAAGAAAAAAACAAACCTACTTTGGTAGTATTTTCTAGAAGTTATTCGACGATCAACGATTTTTCTAGTCAAGAATTCTGTATAAAAGAGGAAGAAACTCTATATGAGACAACACAGCCAGGGAAGATCTTCCAACCAAGATGGTAAGTCTTGTTAGCGAACTTCGGTACTTCTACATAGAAAGTATCTACAATTTTCTATCTTTCCATAAAAATAAGTTTGTACTTTCTCTTGCTTTTTAGAACGCCGAATTAAATAAAATCGCCGCTGGAACACAGGCCGAGATGGCACGCTGGGACTCGTTGGAGGTAGGCGAATACAAAATTCAGCAATTCAAGGAGATGAAAACAACTTACGGCAAACGAATTGCAGTCTTCCTGGAGAACGGCAAATTCCTGTTCCTTCCCCCCAGATTCTCCGACAAAATTACATCGAAGCAGCTAGCGAAGCTTAACCAGATCGAGAACAACCACCTCATCTATGGTGGTAAGGATACAACTCGGGGAGGATTTTTAAAGTTAAGTTTCGAAGAGAAATAGAATATTGCGAAAAATAAAAAACTTATACACATTCCTGTTTTTATTTGAATCAAAATTATTTAAAATAAAATAAAAATTAATTTGAATCAGAGACTATTGTATTTTTTAGTCACAATAAAACGAAACATTTCACTTTGACATATAACAAATTTTTTTTTTTTTTTTTTTTTGCACACCTGCACTCATTAGCGATGATAATCAAAATTCGCATACAAACTGATATCATATTCACATTCATCATCCGAAATTCATATCTTAGCCGTCCTGAATCATCGTCACAATCATGAGATCGAACTAACCTACCTCACACAGCACGTGCTCAGACATAAACTTGCTCCGACCTAATCGAACAACGGTAAACGTATGCAAGTCACGATCATGACCTTGCATACAAAAATCAAAACAAAGATTGTATTTTCATCCACATGCGAACCGAAGTTACATTCAACTACTTGATTTATACGTACATATATATATATATATATATATTCAATGAAAATATTATCAGAATTTATTTCTTAATACTCTTATTCGAATGCATCTCATTATAGTGGTATGAAAGATGAAAAATGAAAAATACAATCTTCCGCAGCTTGAAAGATCATCATCATGATCTTGTAGTGAAAAATAAAACTCAACGTATGCATCTGACCTACCCCGCATTATCAGAATTTATTTCTTAATACTCTTATTCGAATGCATCTCATTATAGTGGTATGAAAGATGAAAAATGAAAAATACAATCTTCCGCAGCTTGAAAGATCATCATCATGATCTTGTAGTGAAAAATAAAACTCAACGTATGCATCTGACCTACCCCGCATGCAACTAACACGCGCTCAAGCCGACTTGCTCTACCAGCCAGCGAAAAAAATCAAAAACCAAAACACACCCAACCAAACAAGCTCTGGGAACTGCTTGCTCAGTCCTACATCCAAGATGCAAAAAACACGTCATCGTGAAACCGGCATCCATGCTAACTGAATACCTGCCAAGCCTCGTTCTGCATATTGCTTCTCGACTCTGCTGCATGTTTCGCTCCCTCGCACCTGCAAACAGCGATGGTGCAGCTGATTCGCACCTCCCAGAAAGCAATCTACATATTCCCTTCACTCATACACAACGACCAAAAACGAAAAACAAACTTAACTCGAGCTTCATGGACTTTGCATACCTAAAGCACGCGGGTGGGCGGCAACAAAACCATGGACTTTTGATCTCCTGTCCCTTACTCGCGTAATGCTAAAAGTATAGAAAAGTCCGATCCTTACTACTCATGTTTTTTGAGTTGTGCTAATTCTTCGACGAAACCTTCTTGTTGTATTTCTCTTATGATGACAATTAAAGCATTATTAAACTCGTTGACATTTAGATGATTTCTTTCGCACTCGCTTGGCTTTAGTCGACTGTTTTTAATGTACCTCAGCATTTAAGCGGCAGTTCTTTGCTGGTAATCAAAAGAATTGCGATGATTGATACTGTCCAGTACAGAACTCGTGGTGGTCGAGGCTAATATCGTTTTTGGTTGTCGTTCTTCTAAATCGGTAGTCAAATTTTCAGGTTTTTGTGGCCATGCTCTTTCAGCTCCATGAAGAAAAAGTGGTCCATACCACCATAACGCACATTCTTTTAATCGTTCGGATGTAGTTCCTCTAGACACTAAATCTGCAGGATTGTGTGCCAAACTGACATGAAAACATTGATCTGCCGTAGTTACTTCTTGTATTGCAGCTATTCGATTCGCGACAAATGTATATCGTGAAGAGGACGGGGCATGTAGCCATGCCAACACAATTTGAGAATCCGTCCAATAGAAGCAGCTGTGTTTCCAAGCTGGATCCTTACTAACCCGATCCGCTAGAACTTCTGCTAATTTTGCAGCACATAACTCTAATCTTGGCGTTGTGACGTTCTTTTTCGGGGCAGTTTTGGACTTAGCGCACAGTAATCTCACTATGATACGTCCATCCGGGAACATAGACCTCACATAGATAGCAGCGCCTAAAGCCTGCTCTGAAGCATCCGAAAAGGTATGCAGCTGCATCGACTGCGGAATGTGACCAGCACTCACATGCCGTTGAATTTTTATGCTTGTCAGTTTGCTGAGATTCTGCAAAAAAGCAATCCATTAGGTCGTGTATTCTTCTGGTATTTCGTTAACCAAGGAAAGTGCAGCGCTCATACCTCTTGCAGGAAAATTTTAGCCTTGACTATAATAGGAGCCATTAACCCAAGTGGATCGAACAAATGCGCAATGTCTGACAACACACGTCGTTTAGTTGTCGGTCGTTTTACCTTCCACTGAGTTTTGAAAGAGAGTTCGCCGGATCGTGTTAACCATCTCAGACCCAAAGTTTTGACATGACAGTCCTCATTTTCAGAAAATTCTAGTTCTGGTGCCCTGTCTTCTGTAAGTATGTTTTGCAGTAGAGCAGAATGGTTGGAGCACCATTTCCATAATTTGAAACCCCCGGACTCAAGAATATGAATCAAGTGAGCCTGAATTTCCATGGCTTCTGGAAGGTAGTTACTCCCAGTGATGACGTCATCCACATAAAAGTCTCTTTTAAGAGAAGTGACTCCCAACGGGCGTTCCCCATCTGATTGAATTGCTAATCGTTGCAAACACTTTGTGGCTAGATATGGAGCCGTTTTCAATCCGTAGGTGACGATGGAGAGTTGACAATATTAAAGTTCCGCAGGTGGTTCATCTCGTCAGAAGATTAGTTGATATTTTCTGTCACCAGGGTCAAGTTTTATCTGGCGGTACATCTTCTCAATATCCGCAGTGAAAATGTATTTCGGCAATCAAAATCTTAGCAAGATTGAGAAGAGTTCGTCTTGAATTGTAGGTCCAGTATATAATATTTCGTTGAGTGATACGTCTGACGATGTTTTCATGGATGCGTGAAAAACCACACGCAGCTTGGTAGTTGTGCTTTCGGGTTTAATGACGCAATGATGTGACAGGATGTAATATGGAGCCTCAATTTTTTCTAAATCAACCTCCTCCATATGTTCAAGCTTGAGGTATTCGTTCATGAACTCAGCATATAGAGATTTTAGTTCTGGATTTCTCATCAATTTCCTTTCCACTGCATGGAATCGACTGAGACCAATGACTCTCCGAGCATTGTCTGATCGCTTGAAAAAGGGATTTTTACTATGAAGCGGCCTATGCTATCTCTTTTCACGTTTTGTGCGAAATGCGACTCGCATTTAAGTTCTGATGTCGAAAAGGATAGTTTCACAATATCAGGGTCTTCTTGTCTCCAGAATTTCTCTACTTGCTCATCTAGGCTGCGCGTCTCTTCTGAACATATGCCGCAGTTCGGTGGTGGTCTTATGCTTTTTCCTCCGATAATCCAACCCAACTTGGTATTCGGGACGCCATCTCCTAGTTGGATCTGTTCTGATGAGAGTAGCGCAAAGAAATGCTCTGCTCCTAGGAGCAAGTCAATCTTTCCTGGAGGATGGACAGACGGGTCCGCCAGTTGAATCCAATCAGGTATGGACCAGGTTTTGATGTCCACTGGCTGCGATGGCTGAAGTGTTGTTATTTGCGGCAACACATGTGCTTGAACTTGAATTGACCAGTTCAGGGTGTTGGATATAAACTCAAAGGTAACTCGGTTTTGTGTACGCTGTGGTGCTTGGCCAATGCCTTGAATATTCAAAGGGTCAAAGGCTTCTGATAAATTTAGCTGCCGGGCTATTTGTTGAGTAATGAAATTCAGCTGGGATGCTGAATCAAGCACTGCTCGGCACTCGGCCTCAATTCCTTTGCTGCTTGTCAATTTAACGACGACAGTGCTAAGCAATACGTGCTCATTTCCTGGCCTTTCTGTACCTGCTGCTAACGTTATAGCTTTCGGGCTGGAGGAAGCCATGGTGGAATCCTTCAAGCTTGGGCTATTTTTGCTGGTGCTTGGTTTATTAGAGTCCAGTTGCTTACTCGGATGGTTACCATCCACAGATTTTCTCTCAATGTCTTCAAGATGCACCAACGTGTTGGGTTTTTCGTGGCATATTCTGCAAGTTTGTCCGGAACATTGAGAAGAGAAATGCCCACCTTTCATACAATTGAAACAAAGTTGATGTTTCTTAAGCACTTCTTGTCTTTGTCGTGGAGTTTGAGATCGGAAATCAATGCAATTGTATAATGAATGATTTCTGTTGCAAAGTACACAGCTCCCTTTGGTTGGAACTGCGACAAGCGACGTTTTCTTATGCTGTCCTGGTTTCTCAATATTTCTCGATGTGTTGGCATTTTTAGTTCCAGGATCTTTTAATGATTGAAAGCGGTTCTCCAGAAACTTTAGAAACTGCTTCATTGTTGACAGCTCCCTTGGATTTTCGAGAGTTTGTTCGAACATTACGTGAGTATTCTTGTCCAGCTTGTTGATCATCAGGTGCACTATGAGAGGGTCCCAAGCTTCTATGGACAATCCCAGATTTTGCAATCCTAACAGACATTCATTTGCTGTGTCATGTAGATTTTTTATGACTTGTGCTGATTCGACATGGATTGTCGGCTGTGACAGCAGCTTGTTAAGTTAGACTGTTACAAGTAATCTTTTATTGTTGTAACGACCATTTAAAATGTTCCACGCATCTTGGTAGTTTTCTTCAGACGCTTGTAGGTGCTGTACTAGAGCCTTAGCTTCTCCATTCAAGTTCTTGAGCTATTTCACTACTCTGCGTTTCGTCAATGTGCTGCCGTAATTGGATGATTACATCTTGAGCCCACAATTCCAGAGTGTAGAACAGATTGGCTTCGTAACATAGGGGTGTTGGTTCCGATGAAAGTTCCCAAATATGTTGATCGTTCTCCAGCAATTCTGCGAGATGTTTTTGCAGCGTTTCGATTTTCAGAAGGTAATAGGACTTCCGGTGTTGTTCTTCACACTTAGATTCGATGCTATCAAGCTGATGAGTCGTCAACCTGATTAGCGCCATTTGTTTGCGAACCAATTTGGTAATATCTGTGCTCACGGTTGACTGGTTGGTAATTGAAACCATTCGACCATCATCGTAGTTTTCTCGTGGGTTTGGTGCTGTGACTTCAGACCCTAGAGCAGATGATGAAGGCTTGGATGCTTTTAACTGCTGATTTAGTTCGTTCCTTTGCTGCAGCAGTAGACCCTTCAAAGTGTCATACACCGTCTGAAGTTTTTCGAAGTATTTGTTTTGGAAATACGGCTCATCAGATAACTCGTTCTCTAATGGAGCTAGCTTAGCGTGATTTCCCTGGATGATGCACCAGTAGCTCTCTGCAAAGTCAACGCGTTTCGAAACGTATTCTTCTGTTTTACATTGGATTGAGTCCTTGTTGAAGTTGATTAGCAACCTCCATAGTTGTTGCCAACACTGTCTTGCTGGTGTAGTAGCTCTGCAGCTTCCATGATCGAGCAAAACCGACGATTGTTTGTGCCAAGTTACAAACGTTACGAATAAAATAGTTGAATGATTACAAGGTAATCACGTCGGGGTCAACAATGTTTTTTCTATAGCGATGAATAATGCTCGCGAACGATTGTTTAGGTACAATACCTATACGATCCCTTTAACGTTGCCTCGGTACAGAAACCAGTGCAGCTGTGCGAATTGGTTGTAACAAGAAATCCGCGACTGATTGCTTAGGTACAAAACTTATACAATCTTATGGAGAAATGTTTCCCTAGTACAAAGCCAGTGCAACTATGATTCTTGTTGAGACGCAACCTCTTTTCAGCCTCAACAAGAGTAATAAAGAAGGCTTAGCTTATTGCTTTCAAAAATACTAAGGATTTGTTTACCAGAACATAACTTATTTTATAGGTACAAAAGTGCTTACATACTAAAATTGTATTTGCAAATATTTCACATTTGGTGGAATCAATATTTGATACAAAAAAATGCTGAGCACACAGTTTGGCGTAATCGAATAATCACATTTGACTTGATTTTCAATTTTATGTGGATCTGTTTACAATGCATTTTACACAAGTTGTAAATTAAAATTTTTTATGAGTAATTTTTCATGGTATATTAATTGGCTAGATATTGAAAGTTGAGTTGCTTTAATGAATGTACACGTGATGGCTTAGTTGACTTAGGGACCAATTCGGATGGATATTTGCGAAATTTAACAGAGAGTGCGGCAGGAACCTGAAAATTTTTCCAAATCGCAGGTGTGTGGTAACGAGCCAATTTGTACATTTTGCGCTTTTTGTCTTTTCAAAATCAGCCCGTAAAGTGTGCGGAAGGAACTTGACAATCTGTCCAAATCGCAGGTGTGTGGTAACGAGCCAATTTCTACATTTGGCGCTTTTTCTGCTATTGAAAATCAGCCCGTGGAGTGTTCGGAAGGAACCTGACAATTTTTCCAAATCGCAGGTGTGTGGTAACGAACCAATTTATTCATTTTGCCTTTTTTCGCTTTTGAAGATCAGCCCGTGGAGTTTGCGGAAGGAACCTGACCATTTTTCCAAATCGCAGGTGTGTGGTAACGAGCCAATTTCTACATTTTGTGTTTTTTGGCTTTTGAAAATCAGCCCGTGGAGTGTGCGGAAGGAACCTGACAATTTTTTCAAGTCGCAGGTGTGTGGTAAAGAGCCAATTTCTACATTTTGTGCTTTTTCGTTTTTTAAAGATCAGCCCGTGGAGTGTACAGAAGGAACCTGACAACTTTTCCAAATCGTAGGTGTGTGGTAACGAGCCAATTTCTACATTTTCGACGCGTGAAAATTTAATCAACTCGACAGTTTACGATCTGTTAATACCCACCAAACAGAGCGTGCATACAAAGTCTGATGAATTTCCAGATCGCAGTAGAAAGTCTATTGATTTCTGAATCGCCGAAGAAATCCTACGAATTTTCAACTCGCAGCGTGCCGACGTCAGAATGACGACATCGCATCCACACTAAGCAATAATACAGCTCAAGGCGACTCGAGAAACATTTCGCCTCATATGCTCTGTGGCACAGTGGGTAGCGTGGTGGACCGTCAACCAAGTGGTCTCGAGTTCAGAACTCGAGCCGAACATGATGATGACAAACGGAGTGTGCAGTAAAACATAAGACGTATCTCTGAAGAAAAATCAAAATCTGAGTTCAGAAGGTCGGATGTGCGGAGCCAAATGTTTTTATAAGAAAAAATTAAGGTAAGTGTAATAATCTAAGATCAGTGAATAAGTACAAAATTTAGCTGAACGACTTAAGTAGATTATATGGTCCATTTGTTAAGACTGAGTGGTGGTGTCGGAAAGAAGAAGCGACCGTATAGTTTTTATAGTGAATTAACCTGTGTTAATTTTAAGGGAATAAAATAGTGAAAGAGAAGTAAATTGTGGAGGATTCGGCGTTATTGGGGAACTAAGTAAGTGGTGATTCAGGCTATTGAAACGGGTATGGGATATTAACTGTGATAATTAGATGAAGAAAGGCCGGTGTGCAAACAATCAGGGGTAATATCGTTCGTGAATAGCTAAATAGTACATGTTTGCCGAGAAATCGCGTTGCTCGACAGAGGGTTTAGGGTAAGGAGATGTAAACGGGTTGTCAAACGCGAGGTAGTTAGACAAAGGGAAGCTCGCGATCGAGGTTTGGATGTAATTTGATTTGAAGTTAGTTGGATGATACGTGATTACCGAGAAATTGCATTACTCAATTGATGATTTGGGTAAGTGAAATGAGTACGGATAATTGAACGTGATTGTTAGACGCAGGGAAGCCCGCGATCGAAATTTGGATGAAATTTGATTTGAAGTTAGTTTGATGATATATCACTACCGAGAAATCGCATTTCTCAACTGATGAGTTGGAATATTGAAAATAGTGCTGTTGTGGGTTAGCAAAATTAGTGCTGAGTATCGTCGTCGGGAGTTGGAGGGAAGGAACGGCCGCGGTTGAGGTTCGACGCGAGCTGAAGTAAACTCGATTCGAAGTTGTTTGTGGCCGTCATACGAGGGGTAGAATGCGGCTGAGAAGAGCTCAACGTCTGCGAAGGGGCAAGTTTTTGACTGGTGAAGGGCCCTTTCGACATTGGAGAGCCGAACCGATTGAGCTCAACCGAACCCAAGTGGACCTATCTGATTGTCGGAATCCTCCGAATATGTCGGGTGGGTAACAAATTGGCGCCAAACGTAGGGCCTTAAAGTAGAAGTCGCGAAGTTAAAAGCAAGTCGAACCCGCGCGTGGTGACAGTGTTAAATTAAAAATTATTAGTGCAGAGCCAAAATCCAGATTTTGAAGGACCCTTGGAGTCGCGGAGCCGTAACGCAGCATACTGTGAATTTTAGTTTCAGGTACCATTGAAGAATACCGGGAGGAGCAGAAACGCCCAAAGGACGGTAGTTGAGTTTCTCGAGTAGCGGAAGTAAATGAAATTTATATTTTGTAATTGAATTAGGTAGGTTCGACATAAGTCAGAGCCCGAATCGTAACAGAAAAAAAGGGGAGCAATCTTTCTCCCGTGAGAAAGGCTGCTCCCATATTGCTCGCGGAACAACCACTTAGTCAAGTAGGCTACAAAATGTAACCACCACCACCAAATAGGGCTAATAGCCGTCGCAGTGACCGACCATTGCCATGTACTGGTTGGCCACTGACGACGTAGATTTAAGATAAATAATCTCAAGCCACACAATGCCGAACAACATACGCAACCGACTGAGATTTCACCGAAAATCACTTTGCTGCCCGCCAAGAGGGACCACGCAAAACGCCAAAACGCAATCTCAACGACGCCCGACCACTAACGTGAGTTGAATAAAAATATAAACTTACCGGAATGGGGCCTCCCAGATCACGGATTGTAACTGACCAGCGAAGATATCCCAAGCTCTGGAAATCGGGATGTCCACTCGGTGGCAGAGGAGGCGCGCCCTACAGCAACCTGAAAAGACAGAAGGGATCTACCAAGAACCGGAACCAAGTTTAAAAATCAAAAGGAGCACCTAACTGACGCAACACTATTGTAGGTTTTCCAAGTGATCAACGCTCTCTTGCCGGGTAGTACAGGGCCGTGCGCCATTTACACATCATTAAAAGAAGCCTCTGCTACCCAGGCCTGACCTGAAAACGCGGCAAATAAACGAATAAATGCACGCACCACTTAAAATTCCTCGTTGTTTACCCGCGGAAAAAATAAAACGACGTCCATTGCGTTCAAAATGTCAAAATGAGAAACAATACGCAACGTCCCACACAAATTCCACACTACACGAGAATCCCGGTGTGTAACAAGTAAAATATGTGGTGGATAGGTTCGGATCTTGGGGCACACGCTCGAAGCGTTCTTTGAACCCAAGCAACGGACCCGGAGGAAAAACCGGTGGCCAGAGGGTTCATGCTGAAGCAACCTAGACTAGATCGGTCTTTTGAAAATCAGCCCGTGGAGTGTGCGGAAGGAACCTGACAATTTTTCCAAATCACAGGTGTGTGGTAACGAGCCAGTTTCTACATTTTGCGCTTTTTCGCTTTTGAAGATCAGCCCGTGGAGTGTGCGGAAAGAACCTGACAATTTTTTCAAATCGCAGGTGTGTGGTTACGAGCCAGTTTCTACATTTGGCGCTTTTTCTGCTTTTGAAAATCAGCCCGTGGAGTGTTCGGAAGGAACCTGACAATTTTTCAAAATCGCAGGTGTGTGGTAGCGAGTCAATTTCTACATTTTGCGCTCTTTCGCTTTTCGAAGATCAGCCCGTGGAGTATGCGAAAGGAACCTGACAATTTTTCAAAATCGCAGGTGTGTGGTAAATAGCCAATTTCTATATTTTGCGCTTTTTGAAAATCAGCCCGTGAAGTGTGCGGAAGGAAACTGACAATTTTTTGAAATCGCAGGTTTTTGGAAACGAGCCAATTTCTTCATTTGGCGCTTTTTTGGCTTTTGAAAATCAGCCTGTGGAGTGTGCGGAAGGAATCTAAAATTTTTCCAAATCGCAGTGTGTGGTTACGAGCGAATTTCTACATTTTCGACGCGTGAAAATCCAATTAACTCGACATTTTACGATCTGTGAATACCCACCAAACGGAGCGTGATACAAAGTCTGGCGAATTTCCCCATCGCAGTAGGAGGTTTATTAATTTCTGAATCGCCGAAGAAATCCTACGAATTTTCAACTCGCAGCGTGCCGACGCCGGAATGACGACATCGCATCCACACTAAGCAATAATACAGCTCAAGGCGACTCGAGAAACGTTTCGCCTTATAGGCTCTGTGGCACAGTGGGTAGCGCGGTGGACCGTCAACCAAGTGGTCTCGAGTTCAGAGCTCGAGCCGAACAACGGAGTGTGCAGTAAAACATAAGACGTATCTTTGAAGAAAAATCAAAATCTGAGGTCGGAAGAAAAAGAAAGGTAAGTGTTATAATCTAAGTTTTTCCTTTTTATAAAGTCGCTGAGATAATTATTGTTATTCAAGATAAGTGGATAAGTACGAAATTTAGCGGAATGACTTAAGTAGATTATATGGTTCATTTGTTAAGACTGAGTGGTGGTGTCGAAAAGAAGAGTAAGCGACCGTATAGTTTTTATAGTGAATTAGCCTGTGTTAATTTGAAGGGAATAAAATACTGAAAGAGAAGTAAATCGTGGAGGACTCGGCGTTATTGGTGAACTAAGTAAGTGGTGACTCGGGCTATTGAGACGGGTATGGGATATTAACTGTGATAATTAGATGAAGAAAGGCGGGTGTGAAGTTAGTTTGATGATACGTGACTACCGAGAAATCGCGTTACTCAATTGATGAGTTGGAATATTGAAACTAGTGCTGTTTTTGGTTAACAAAATTAGTGCTGAGTCTCGTCGTCAGGTGGGATGTAACTAGATCGCCTCCTCGCGGTTCATCCTGGGTAATGCTTAATGATCTAGACTCTCTTAACGACCGCTTTCGTCGTGGGACCTCTCTCGATTTACAATACTTTGGTTGCACATGGGCTGGTGATCGTTGCATTCCGGACCTAGCCGTCTTTAGGCGTGGTAGCGACGGAGTGAAATCCGTTTCGTGAACGGTTCCGGGTTAATACAATCATCTCCGTCCCGTTATAACCCTGGCAGGCCTCAGAATACGTTCTCAGTCTCGTCACCATTAAGTTGGTGGTGTAGGTTCAGTTGAGGTGGACTCCTGATTAACACCGATCCGGCTCTGACTAGTTGTCCCCATAAGGGCTTCTGGCAACCCTCGCAGGGCCTCCCTGCTTTGCATAGATAACCATAGGATTATTAAGGTGACTACACATTCGGACTCGAGATAGCGGCTCTGAGTGGGGACCCAACTTGCATGAAAAATAATAACATAAACAAACTTGTCAGGCAAAAGCCTGGCAACAATTCAAACTCATCCTCTAATGTAGAGGGGGGGCTAAAAAGGCTGCGGCGACGGCTGCAGCTGAGGCCTCAAGAAGTGGAGACATGGTGAATAAGCCAGCTCTGCGGATTGAGGTTAAGGCTGCAGGGGTTCGTGGAGACATGGCGATTGGGTCAGCCCTTTGACTACTGGCACAGCGGCTAAGCGAGGTTCTGGAGACAAGGCCAGCTCCAGTGCCTGGCACAGCGCCTAAGCAAGGTAGTGGAGAGATGACGAGTGGGTCAGCTCCAGTGCCTTCAAAATCTTCCTCAACCCCTGTTTCAGGCGGTTCCGGGGCTGAGGTCACCAAGCCTGGTCCTGCGAATGCCATGAAGTCCGTTTGTGGCCAGTGTGGTGGGAAGGGTGGGAAGGTTTCGGTGAATGAGCCAGCCCGACCATCAACAAGCGCTACATCCGGCGCCGCCTCCTCCTCTTCAGGCACGCAAAGCTCCTCCGCCGAAAAATCTCGGGCTTATGGAACAAGAAGGGCAGCCTCAAAGTTCTGAGGAAGTTTGAAAATGTCCCCCCTGACACTATGACCGACAAGGACAAAAAGTCCCTTCAGTGGGCAAGGTCATTCATTGGGGAGCACCCTAATCTGCTCCCTCTACACCCTGGAGCTTCAGCTCAGAAACGACAAAGGTCGGCTGAGCGGATGAATCAGGGCAGGCAAGACTGCAAAAAGCAGAAAATAGTGACGGCTCCTACATGGATAGCTCGGTCATTTAGCGAAATGGCCAAAGAGTGCCTGGTTTGGGCCGTGATTGATGCTAGCGAGGGAAATGGAACCATCTCCCCCGAAAACTGGCTTAAGATAAGGCAGGCTTTGTTTGGAATCTGCTGTAGGCTGCAGAAGACCAGCTCGAGTCCACCACCTATGGTGAACGATGCGGGCTGGCACAAAGGAATTCGGCTAGTTGCGTGTGGAGACCAATGATTAGCCGATTTCTACAAGCAGGCAATCTCCGAGCTGGGGGAACTCTGGCCAGGCGCCAAGATTAAGGTGGTGCACAAGGATGAGGTTCCCAGCCGGCCTAGATGCAGGACTTGGATTCCAAGTTTCCACTCGGATCCAGTGGAAGTCCTGGAAATAGTGCGGCTTTTCAATCCGGATCTTCCAATGGAAAATTGGAGAGCTGCGAAGATTGGAGAGCCGGTAGACAATCGGCAGGAGGCACTCTTCATCATAAATGAAGAGGCACTCCCGATCTTAGATGCCCGAAAGGGAATCATCAGGTATGGGGTCGAAAAACAAGCCCTACGGATCTACCAAAGCGACAGGCCAAAGAGCTCTGCTACGGGAGATCCAACACCCGAGGAACCTCACCCTAAATAGGTGACTCACAGCACGGAGGACCCACCTAAAAAGGGGTTGGACACATTTTCGTGGGCGACATCTGAGGATGAATCCGAGGTGGAATCTCTATATGCAGACGGAGTTAGTGTCGGGACTACCTCCCAGTTGGGTGGCTGCCTGGACCTCATGACTCTGGAAGCAGAGGAAGAGGCTGGGCAGACATCTATGTCAGAGGGGGAGGACCTGGATCTAATCATCGTCGAAAATAAATGATGGTGAAGGTGTTGCAGATCAACCTTCACTATTCCAAGGTAGCATCAGCTACCCTGCTCTTCCAACTGTCTAGGACAGAGGAGGAGCTGATTCTTATCCAAGAACCATGGGTTGCCAAAAACCGGGTTTGCGGGCTACGCACCGATGGGTACAGACTAGTGGTACCTGATGAGCCACGTGTCTCGATTCTTGTCAAGAAAAGCATAAACGTCCTTGTACTACACAATTTCAGTGACAGGGATAACATGGCTATTGCAGTGGAAATCGACCAGAGATCATACTAGTTTGTTTCTTGCTACATGGCACACGATCATGGCGACAGCCCACCTTGCGACATTGTCAAGGGTATTGTGGTTGAAGCCACAAAGATTGGTGTGCTTCTTATTCTAGGGGCTGACTCCAACGCTCATAATGAAGTATGGGGTAGCTCCAACACTAATGGCCTAGGTGAGGGTCTTTTTGACTTCATCTTGGCCCACGACCTTTTCATCGCCAACACTGGTAGCGATCCAACTTTCCTTACCTCAAACCGCAGGGAGGTTCTTGATGTTACCTTGATTAGTGAGCGGCACTCGCATCTTCTTCGTGACTGGAGGGTTCTATAAGAGTGCTCATTCTCTGATCATAGGTACATATCGTATAACGAGGCTGGCCGCAGCTCTGCTGTGCAGGTAGCCTTTATCAACAGAAAGAGGACAGACTGGAAACTATTTCAATCTCTGGTACGATCCTCACTGGAAACTGCTACTAGGAGCATTGACTGCTACCATGAATTGGATCAGGTGGTTGACACCCTTACTAATTCTCTCAATTCCGCGTCTAGAGAAGCATGTAAGCCACCCTCGGCCAGGGGCAATCCTAAGCCTCTCTGGTGGAGTATGGAAATCAGCATCCTGCGGAGAGAATGTATGAAGGAGTTTAATAGCTCCAAGAAAAAGATCTAATGACTGGTCGGCGTATAAAACGAAGCTGAAGGCGTTTAAGTATGCCATATGCAAGGCTAAGAGGTCCTCATGGAAATCTTTCTGTGGAAACGTAAAGAGTCTCAGCAAGGCGAATCGCCTTCGCAAGGTATTAAGCACGACACCAAAGGCTATGGGGTGCATCATGAACCCTGAGGGCATTTGGACTAGTTGGAGCGCAGATACTCTAAACGTTCTCATGGACGCACATTTCCCGGGCAATTATTGCACTATAGGGACAGTGCACCAAACGGAACTAAATTACGGTAGAGCCCCGCCATTCAGAATATCAGACTCTCAGCTGAGGTTGGCTATTAACTCCTTTGAGCCTTTTAAATCCCCGGGCCCTAATAGCGTGCTTGCGGCTAACGTTCGGCAGTCCATGGAAGTATCGCTACCATGGCTCAGAGAGATTTATAACGCTTGCCTATGCTTCTCGTATGTTCCCACCAGCTGGCGGGAAGCTTGAGTTGTGTTTATTCCGAAAACAGGAAAAGTTTCTCATGTTAAGCATAGTACTGAGTTCGATTTCACGCGAAATTTTCATACAAAATTTCGCGCGAAATCTGTTTCGGCGAAAATTTCGCTTGAAAATAAGCAAGTTTGGTACTGTGTTCTTAGCATGAAAAGTTGCTTTGAAGTTGCTTTCGCTTTGAAAACATAGATGGCACTGAAACATGTTGTCAATCATTTCACGCCAATTTAGTTTGTGCAGTTCATTCTTTCGAGCGAAAAAGTGACATTTAGTGTTTCAATTTGAAAATTGAGCAGTGCAAATGACTTTCCAATAAGAAAATCGATCGAAAAGTGAAATTGTTGACATTTTATCTGTCAAGAATGAGCAGTGTCTCTGCTTTTCTCCGTTGTCAAAATTTTCGCTCGAAAGAATGACCAGATAATGGAAACATGTCAAAATTTCACGTGAACTCGAACTCAGTACCAGCCTTTAGGCCAAAGGACTACCGTCCAATAAGTCTTAGCTTAAGATTTTGCTTAACATTTTGGAAAGGATCATTGATTGCCATATTAAAAAATCAATTGATCCTATGTTGATCTCGCAGTCACAGCACGCTTATACCAAAGGTAAATCTGTTGAGACTGCTCTTCACGTCCTTATTGAGCAAGTTGAGAAATCTCTTGTGCTTCAGGAATATACGCTTGCCGCCTTCTTGAACATCGAAGGGGCCTTCAACAACGTAAATTCTAACGCAATTATTGAGGCTCTCTCGGTGCTTCATGTGAACGAGCGGCTGATTGCTTTTATTGTGCAGCTTCTCAAAAGTAGAGTAGTTATCTCTTCCCTGGGGATGCCAGCGTAAGACGACGAGTCAATACGGGCACACCTCAGGGTAGTGTCCTCCCTCCCCTGCTGTGGAACATCACGGTGAATACTCTTCTAATGAGACTGGACCAGGCTGGCTGCAAAGTGATTGCTTATGAACTTTCATCCGAGCACTGCTGCTTGTTGCGAGCTCCGAGTTTACTTTTAATTGATCTGTTCCGCTCGTCACTTTTACCATAACTCATAGTTTTGGAAGCTTCTTGCAGTTCTTCTACACGTCGCCGTTTAGTGTTTTGGTGCGATAGAAGGTGCTGTTCTTCGTTTTCTTACGACGAGATCTTTGCTTTCGCATTTTTACCGCTTGCTGCCTTAAGCTTTGCGTGCTGTTACTAACTTTACCGCGTCGAGTGCGTATGTGCTTTTTCTCTTAGTGAATTAGTACATTTTCGACATTTCATACTTATCATCCGGAAATATATCATAGTCCGTGCTAATTTTGAACTTGTGCTTTTTTAACTTTATCGAAGCTTTTGCACTTTCAACATTTCATACATATTATCCCGAAAGTGTGCGCGCGTGATCATAATTTGTGCTTTGCGAACTTGTGCTTTCTTTAACTTTATCGAAGCTTCAATTCTTCTACTACTTTCGCACAATTTGAACTTTTGGACAATTTGGTAAATTTATCAATTTATCCTTAATCCTTCGCGTATAGCGTGTGTGAAATATTGACACTTTCATTCGTTGTGTGGTAAATACATTTACAACTAATTGAACATTATGGCACTCTGTGATGCTGCTTGCTGCTTGGACAAGAAAGATACCTCACCCATGGTGACGTGTGCTGGCTTTTGTTCGCTGACGTTCCATTCGAAATGTGTTTCGCTGCCGGGAAAGTGCACTGATGTGATCTTTAATCAAGACTCGGAGGTGTACTGGTGCTGTGTGAAATGCAGAAAGCATTCTATGGCTTCCTATGCTTCGCGTCTTCGTTCCGCTAAGTCGGCCATCGATATGCTAGCGAGATCTCTTGCTAAATTAACGGACGAATTTCAATCCACCAGCAAGGAGGTTGATCTGCTGGTCCGTATTGCCAACGTTGAGCAACCTTCAACATCTTATCTTCATCTGGAGGGCTGAATAATAACTGTGTTTTACCGAGCCCACCTGCTTCCCCGACAGCTATGCGTACTCGTTCGCGGGGTCAATCCACTGCTTTGAAGACTCAGTTGCTGCCTCAGCTTTAGCCATCGCAACTATTAATGCCTTCACCTGCCGTGTTCAACACACAGGAATGTCTGCAGCCGGAGAGCCGTGTAAAGTCTCCGACCGTGCCTACTAATGATATTGTGGTGTACTCACCGGCTAAATCCGCAAGTGCTAAGAAAAGCGCGAGTCAGCCATCGGCCATCACACCAGTTCCGGTGACTGATCTTCTCCGTGCTGCTCCTCTATTAACAGTTGTGCGTCCACCGTTACAAATATTTGTATCGCGGCTCGCATACTCTACAACCGCTGAAGACATTAAGTCGTATATTTTGGCAAGGCTGGGCCACGTTCCTTCGCTTCTTACGTGCGGGAAATTGACTTAAGACAGTCTGGACACCCAAACCATCGCTTCCTTTCGAATTACTTTGCCTCCTGGCTCGGAAAAGGCTCTCCAAATCAATTTCTGGCCTCCTGAAACCTTAGTTAAGGAGTTCATTCCAAGACCTCGGAAAAAATTTCGCACGAATTCATCGCGGAGCTTTCGAAACTAAACTCATCAACAAGCAAAGCTTGAACCGACCTCTTACAATTTACTACCAGAACATTCGTGGTCTGAGGACCAAGGTTAATTATGTAAAGATCTCCTCGGTAATTGCGTCTGATGACATTGTCTGTCTTACAGAGACCTGGTTGTCTGAGGATATATACAGTAATGAAATCTTTCCACTTCACACTGTTTTTCGTAGAGATCGGAATCGATCTGCGTGTAATATTTCACTAGGAGGTGGTGTTTTAATTGCTTTTCACAAATCTCTGAATGGAACGCTCTGCAGTGACTTCATTCCCTCCGTCCCGGTCGAATGTGTAATTGTCCGTATTTCTCCTTCACCATCTGTAGTGCTGCTTGTTTCCTCTATCTATATTCCTTGTAGTAGGTCCATACTGGTATATGAATGTTTCTTTGCGGAACTCTCATCCTTCCTTAATAACCGCTTCCCTTCTGCTTCCTTACTTTTATGTGGTGACTTTAATATGCCGTTGCTTGTCTGGGATGATACTTTCTCAAATATTTGTCTTCTAGCAATATTTCTTTCGCTATTTCTTCCTTTAGGTCCCTTTGCTCCATTTCCCAATTTAACAACGTACCGAATACTAAAAGCAGGATTCTGGATTTCGTTCTAACTAATATTCACCCTTCTTCCTTTTGCTTGAGTCCTTCTCTGTCTCCGTATGTGCAACCTGATCCTCATCATCCTCCTCTTTTTATGGAATTAACACTTAACCGTTCGTCTAAAGTCAAATCTTTTTCCACCTTTCGCTTTAATTTTAAAAAGCAAACTATTTCGCTTTATCCAACGAAATCAATGCTACTAACTGGTATAATTTCTTCAGAGGGCTAAATGTGGATGATGCTCTTGAAAAATTTTATTCCCTCTTGTCCAACTTAATTTCCTGCTATACTCCTTCCTTCCGCTGTAAAAGAAGTTCCGATCCTCCATGGTTCACAGTCGATGTTGCGGTTGCTCATAGAGCCAAAGATGCGGCGCGTAGTAAATACAAAAGGTCTGGCTCTCCTAATGACCTTTCGAATTTTCAAATGTGACGGGCTGCTGCTAAAAAAGCAGCCAATGACGCAATGCGTGCCAACCTGGAGCAGGTCGAAACTTCTATTACTTCCGACAATCCTAAGCCTTTTTGGTCTTATATAAAATCCCTTAAAACCTCCTCTGGCATTCCTTCTCCCATGTATGTTCATGATAAGTCTGCGTCCTCACTTCAGGATTCCTGCGAGCTCTTTGCTCAATTTTTTCCCTCCTTTACCTCCCATCTCAGTAGTTCTTTGCCTTCAACAATTTTTTCCACGCCTGATTGTACCCTTTCCACTGCTTTAACTAATCCTTTGGAAGTCGAATCATTAATGTTGTCCCTCGATGGAAGTGCTAGCCTCGGTGCTGACGGCAGTCCGAATTTTTTAACCAAATCACTGTCTTCCTCTTTGTGTGTTCCTCTGTCAATAATTTTCAACATTAGCATCTCCACCGGTACCTTTCCTGCCCTTTGGAAATCCGCCCACATATTCCCCATTCATAAAGCTGCCGATACTTCTTCCATCCCTAATTACCGTCCTATATCCCTTATGTCATGTTTTAGTAAGCTCCTAGAAAGAGTAGTTTACAATAGAGTGTATCCTTTTATTCAGCCCTTGCTGCCAAGTTAACAGCATGGATTCGTTAAAGGTAAGTCAACGGTTACAAACTTATTGTCTTTTACAAACACCGTTGCTTCCGCAATCGACAAGCAAAAGCAAGTAGATGTCCTATATTCAAACTTTGCCAAGGCTTTCGATTCTTTGAACCATGTTGTTCTTCTGTCAAAGTTAGCAGGTTTTGGTCTCTCTGGTGTCCTCTTTTCTTGGTTCTCCTCCTACGTTTGTGATCGCCCTTGTGTAGTGATTGTTAACTCTTGCTTTTCTACACCCTTTTTTCCTACCTCAGGAGTTCCGCAAGGATCTATTCTTGGTCCTTTATTGTTCCTTTTGTTTGTTAGCGATTTTTCTTCCCTCTTTAATTCACCCTGCCTTTTGTACGCTGGTGTTCTCAAAATTTTCATAGTGATAGAATCTGCTAGTGACTGTTCCTTATCGCAGAAAGATTTGGATACTTTGGCTACCTGGTGCGCAGCGAAATCTCTCACTTTGAATGTTTCGAAGTGTCATCAAATGTCTTTCACCCACAAAACATCCCCTCTTCTCTTCTCCTACTCTGTCCTCGGCTCCCCTCTCAATGTTGTTTCTAGTTTCTAGTTTCAAGGACCTTGGCGTGGTCATCGATTCCAAGTTGAAGTTTGATTTTTATATTTTACACGTCACTGCCAAGGCTTCTCGTTTTTCCGGCTTCATCATTAGCTCCTCTAAACGTTTTGTTAATCTTTCCACTCCTCTATATCTGTTTTTTTCCTTCGTTCGTAGTGTTCTTGAATACTGTTGCCAAATTTGGTGTCCACATTACGCATACTTGATTGCTGCGGTTGAATCCGTGCAACGCAAATTCACCCGCTCACTCTTCTATAAGCTCAATATTCCGTATTGCGCTTACAGTATGCGCCTCTCTATCCTTCAGTCACGTAGAGTATTCCTCGACGAGTGCCTCCTCTTTAAACTTTTCAACGGCTCTATATTGGTGGACCCCAGCATTCACCTTTCTGTTAGAGATTCGGGCCGTCCTAATAGATCATTTTTTAAATTTAACTTTACATTTGCCCGTACTGACACCTATTTCTTTTCTCCCCTTTTGCGTTTGCCTTGTCAGCATAATAGCCTTAACCTTGGTCCTCTGCCTCGAACATTAGCTATGTTTAAAAATATTTTAAAAAATAACGTTCTATCAGATACATGAAATATGTCATAATTTAATCTTTTGTTGTATCTTTTTTTTGGGTCGATTTTGCTTTTGATTACTTTTCGTTTCTGAATTTAACTTAATTTTTAATTTTTCTTTTTCTTTTATATGTATTTGTTTTCTTTTTTAGTTATGTCTAATCTAAAATTGGATTTGTTCTGTTGATTTGTACATTAATAAATAAACTAGCGCACCTGAACCGCTAGAAAACTAATTTTCGAAGAAATTGTCTTTGAGTGACAATGTGTTGCGAAACAGCCTCGCTAAACAAGCGTCTACACACACCCACAAACATTGGAAGTGCAGTGCTGCATGCGACGGTCAAATGTATTGCATTGCCATTTGAAAACGGGCTTTGTCTGTGCATTTGACTGTCGCATGTATCATTGTACTACAACGGGTTCGCTGACCTGAACGCAGCTGATTTGCAGCAATACTTACATCAGCTGTGCTATCGGGCCAGCGAAACGGGAAATGTTTGCGTGCTGGTTGTGCCAGCTGAGCAACAACCGAAAACGAAAACGGGACGTGGCGGTAGCGGGAGACTGATTGCTCGCGAGTTGGTGCGGGATTAGGGGAGTTCGGATTGGGAATTGGAAAAGAAAAGGTGTAGTTGGGTGGAAAAAGAATTGTTCGGTTTTTTTTGATTTGGAATGTTGGAACTTCAACATAAGAGAAGGTTAAATTTGAAAATATGTTGAAAAGTTTGGAATTTGAAGAAAAGAAAAAAGATTGTGAAAAAATACGAACGTGAAAAGATTTTGGAAATGGTTTAAAACAAAGAAAAGAGACAAGTGAAAAAGTTTTTGGAAAGAAAAAGAAAAGTCAATTGCAAAGAAAAAGTGGTGAAAGAAAAAAAGAACGGTGAAAGTGAACAAATTTTGAAGACGGACGTTAATTGTTTGCGATTTAAATATTGAAATTAAATCAAAAAGACAGTTTTTTTATTGTTTTCAATAAACATTCAAATGATAATAGAATAACCGAAAGTTGTGCTGTTGAAGTGGGGGAAAAAAAAAAACGAGTGAAGCAGAGTCAGTTTGCCTACAGGAACAAAGTTGATCTTCGGAACAATTAATAAGATGAAAGTTGTGCAGTGGCGAGGGAAATCCTATCAGTTGGTGTGTTCTGGATGCGGAAATAAATAAATCAAGGCTAAGTTGGCGTGGTCATATTGGAGATTCTTTCCCGACACTCAAGTTCATCAACTAATCCGATAAGTAACTGCGAAATTGAATATTAATATAATATCCATAATTTTGATGCTAAAGGAAGAGAGGATATCAATGAAGTTTATGTATTTTTCTTTTGCAAATTAAAGTGTCAGTAGTTGTTCTAGTAACTTGAATATTTCAAATCATACGATTGATTGGATTAAAATGAAAATCTAGTTTGCTTTAAGTATATATCTATCTTTACGGAATTCACGTTTTTTTTGTTGCAATAAAAAAAAACTTAATTTTCATTTCCTTTTAAATTAATATTGGTGTGGGGATTGTATTTATCTTGATTTTATTTGACTATTTGGATCTACATTACTTTCAATATAATTTTATTTCTTGAAACGAATGTTTTGAGCTAAATCTTCTTTGATCATCATTTTAGTAGTGATAGATTTAGATATTAATTATCATGAATTGTGTTACGATTGATGTAACCAATCTCGGCCGGGATTGGGTTCGAAAATAACCCACCCAAAATTTTAAGTAGTTATTTTCTTTCATAATTTTTTATTGAATTTCTTATTAAATCTTATTTACCTCCATCTCATTTCTTAGTTTTAGTTTTTTTTTCTTTACTGTTTTTTTTGTGTGAATTTTTATGCATGAAATACATATATATCAAATTATGAATTCCGAGTTAGATATTTTAAAAAATAATGATTCCTTCGGAAATTCCCTCCTGCCCTCCATTTTTCCTTCTCCAATTAATTGTATTTGTTTTTAAATGTTGTATCGTTTGCGTGCCGTAGCACGAAGGTCGGATTCGTCCCAAAAACCCACGCCAGACTGAGCTAGCTGGCAGGTTTGGCACGCGGGACAGACCCGAATCCGACTTTAATTAAAATGTTGCACTGACGGCGGCTCGGCTGTCTTCAGGGTTTCGCAACAAATGGCGCCCAAAAATTTTAGGCATATGTACATAGGTTTTGATTTGGTAATTTAATTTTTGGTTTTCTTCAGATTTTTTTTTACTCAATTTTGTATGTTTTTTTATTAAGTTTGGTTTTTGATTTCATTTCTTGCTCCGCATGATTAATCTGATGGGCTGGGGTGATATTTGTTCCCGGGAGCACTTGATTGCCTCAGCCATATTTTTTTTTCTCTTTGGCCATAGTTGGCAAATTAATCAGATTATTCATGTTGGATTTCATTTAAACTAATACTTTTTTCTCTTTGTCTATTTTAAATGTTTTTTTTTTTTCTTTATTTCATTCCGGTCGAGCGGTCGTCAGTGCAACATTGGCGCCCGTTCTCGTGCTATTGTGTGTTGTCCAGTGTTTGACAGAGGGACGCCTCTTTTCACTTTTATATTGACTCTCAGCTTGAGGCGAAGCAAAAGGAACCACTCGAGTTGAAAGTCGCGTAAATATCTTTCGCTTGCGAAGTCGCTTGGCCAAGATGGCAATCATTTTTGATTTTTATAGCGCCTCGAGCCTTTTGTTTCTTGTAGGGAAGTTCGATGGCACTGGATCGTAGCTGAGTCCTCCGGCGGTACGGTGTAGTTTACATGAAAGTAAACCTTGTGAGCAGCTCACGAAATGGGGTCATTGAATTTTTCTGACTCAGCTGAGTAGTTCAACTACTGTTCTTTATATTCCTGCATCCTTTCCTCATTTTATCATTTCATGTTAAATTTTTCACCTTTTCCTTTCCCTTTTAAATTCCCGTAATGAAGAGTTTCCGAAGGAATCATTATTTTTTTTTATGATTTGAAAACTTTATCTTAATATTTACGAAACAAGTTTTTTTGGTTGATTCAAAATTGTTTATGCTTGCCTTACTTGATAGTAGTAGTTTTGATTTAGGCAATTAGTTTTTTGTTACTATTGCTACTATCGTTTTCTTTGAGTACAACTTAATTGCTATCGTTTTCTTTGAGTACAACTTGATTGGGAATTTTGATTGGCTTATGGGTTTTGGTAAATTATTTTAAGAATTTTGTGGATATTTGTTAGGGCCTAGTTTTGATTTTGCTATTGAAAATTGTATTACTCGAAATAATTGCTTTGAAATGCGTCGCAGAACGGCGAGTTGGGACCCCAGTTATTCTCGCATTGATCGAGAACTAGGGCGCCTCAATCTTTCAACTTCAAGTACTCCACCAGAAGTTGGTCCTGGACATACAGTTGTGCCACCCATTACTGCTCCGGAGCCTACTCGCATTAATAACGAACCTCTTTCGTCCACGCTTACCATGGGTCCAAGTGCTGCCGAACCACGGGTTACCTTTCGAGATGCCATTCGAGGCATGGAACACCCGCGAGCATTGGTTCCTATCACTAAATGGGGATTAATGTTCGATGGAGTTTCCAAGGACATGGATGCACGGCAGTTTCTATTTCGTGTATCCACTATGGCTAGCGATTACGGAGTGTCAGGGCAGGAATTGGTCAGAGATCTACATCTACTTTTAAAAGGTATGGCTGTCAATTGGTATTGGCAAGTGCGAGATCTCTACGGCGGTCTCACGTGGCAGCAATTAAAAACTGAGTTTCTGGAACGTTTTGCCCCGCATCGCACGGACGTCGATATACGTCGAGCAATAGATGCTCGCAAGCAAAGGCCGAATGAAAAATTCATTGAATTCTATGAATCAATTGAATCCTTGGCTTTGCAGTTGCAGGTGCCTTTACTGGACGTGGACCTCCAGTGTATTCTATTTAGAAACATGAATACTCGCCTTCAGGAGCATCTAGCAGGTTTTGATTTCGCGACGACTCGTGAACTTGTCAGGAGATGCAATCGCATTGAGTCTGTGTGGCGTGAATTGGAAACTGAACGTCGAGTGACTCGTCGTCCATATGGTGTTAATGAAGTATACTTAGATGACGAGATCATGGGGCGTCCAGAACCCCGACGTCGCCAGCCACCAGTACACTTTGAAGAACGGACCCGTAGTGCCGTTAATTATGAGGAAACGAATGAGCCTGATTTCGATCAAACCGAGACTTCAAACCAGGTGCATGAAGTCATGCCGAAACGATTCGGTCTGGATCGGCAATCTGACAATCACCGTGGACAATTCCGCATTTGCTGGAATTGCAAAGACTTGGGACACTCTTTTCTCGACTGTTCGGTCCCCATCAAAAGGACCTTTTGCTTTGGGTGTGGCACCGAAGGAGTGCTGAAACCGCAGTGTTCTAGATGTCGACCCCATGTTGTAGGAAGAGATACTGCGGGGGGGAAGAATCAGACTGTCATCCCTAGATATGGTAATCGTCATGGGAAGGTGGATGCAGCAACAAATGTAGATCCGGAGTTGCGACGTCTATCCTGACAGGATACTTCACGTCTCGGTCATATTTCATCGCAATTTATCTATATATCACCACACACACATACCTCCAGCTCCCAAGTTAATTCTTATGACACGCAAGACCTTGCAGTCACCGACTCGTATGATGAGCCTACATGTCCCAAGTCATTTCGACCTGTTTGTTTGGGGTTGTCCTCGTCCAAGCGCTGCCATCGATCTTGGAGGTACTTCGCTGCAAGGAAATTTTTAAAACGCGCCAGCGTTGAATCAATTGTCACCATTAATGGTGATAGCCGCCCTTTCGCTGAGATCATCAGGGGACGAAAGTTAACGGGGTTACTCGACAGTGGGGCTAGTGTCAGCATACTCGGCGTTGTTTCTTTGGATCTGCTCTCAGACTTGGGCCTATATATGCATACTATGCGGACCCACGTCCAGACAGCTTCGGGTCAAAAGAGTCCAGTGGTGGGATATGTTGGCACCTTGGTGCGATTTAACGACCAGAGTAAATGGATGCGGTTTTTGGTCGTCCCGTCTTTAACCCACCCTGTCTATCTGGGTATGGACTTTTGGGACCTTTTCAAAATCGCTCCAACGCAATGTCATTCGGTCGAGGCCCTTACAGAGCCTGCGTGCCCTGGTTTTCACCTATTGACCACTCAGGAGCAGCAACGACTCGACCTTGTCATACATCAGTTTCCTTCATATAACAAGGAGGGCCTGGGCAAAACCAAACTCGTGTCACATAAGATCGACACGGGTTCCGCTCAGCCCATTAAACAACGACACTATGCCATGTCACCGGTTATACAGAAACTGATGTATGACGAACTTGATCGTATGCTGTCACTGGGTGTGATAGAGGAAAGCCATAGCGCGTGGAGTTCCCCCGTCACCTTGGTGAGGAAGCCTGGCAAGGTTCGTCTGTGTCTTGATGCTCGACGTCTGAACGAGGTCACCTTAAAAGATGCATACCCGTTACCTCTCATTGAGGGACTGTTGGCACGCCTACAAGACACCCGGTTCATCACTAGTTTGGATTTGAAGGACGCTTTCTGGCAGATTCCATTAGACGAAGCATCACGGGAGAAAACTGCCTTTACCGTCCCTGGCAGACCTTTGTATCGTTTCACGGTTATGCCGTTCGGTCTGTGCAACGCTCCGCAGACTATGTGTCGGTTAATGCACAAAGTGATACCACACGAACTGCAGGACAAGGTATTTGTTTACTTGGACGACTTGCTCGTCACAAGCTCAACATTTGATGAGCATTTGGAGCTCTTGAGCACTGTTGCGAGACGGCTCAGAGACGCCAACTTGACCATCAATGTTGAAAAAAGCAAGTTTGTCCAAAAGGAGATCAAGTACCTTGGCTTCGTGGTTAGTGATGGGATCTTACGAACCGACCCGGAGAAGGTGTCAGGTATTTTGACATATCCAGAGCCCCGAACGGTAAAAGACGTGAGACGGTTCATGGGAATGGCGGGATGGTACAGACGTTTTATCCCAAATTTTGCTTCCGTCACTGCTCCACTCACGGATCTGCTAAAAGGCAAGCGATCTTTCAACTGGTCTTTGGCCGCTAACAATGCCTTCAATGAAGTTAAGAAACTGTTGGTTTCCGCTCCAGTGTTAGCCAATCCAGATTTTACAAGGCACTTTTATATTCAATGTGACGCTAGTACATTGGGTATTGGAAGTGTATTGTTCCAGAAGGATGATGATGGTGGAGAGCATCCCATCGCGTATATGTCCCTGAAACTTAACGCGGCGCAACGCAACTACAGTGTCACCGAATTGGAATGCTTAGCTGCGGTGCAAAGTGTTAAGAGGTTCAGAGCGTACGTCGAGGGGCTGCCCTTCACTATCATCACAGACCATGCCAGCCTAAAATGGCTGATGCAACAGCAGGATCTGTCTGGACGATTGGCTCGCTGGAGCCTGAAGCTACAGGGGTACGATTTCAAAATTGAGCATCGAAAAGGTAACCTCAACGTCGTTCCAGACGCCCTATCAAGGGTTTGCTTTTCGGATGCTCAGGTAGCAGCGATTGGGGGTTGTCTCCCGGAGCACAAGCATTTGGGTGCAGTCATTCCGGAATCGGCATTTCAGGAGCCTTGTTACGAGCATTTGAGGGGGCAAATTTTGAAGCAGCCTCATCTGTTCCAAAATTTGCATGTCTCTAATGGTCGTATTTATATAACCATGAGCACCAGCGAAGCACCGATCTCGGATATTCCCCGAGTCAAGTTATGGGTTCCTGATGGTCAGCAGAAGTCGCTCATCGAACGAGCTCACGATGATCTCCGTGGGTCGCATTGTGGAATTCGGAAAACTATTGAGCTGCTGCAAAGATACTATTATTGGCCTCGATTGAGGCAAGATGTTACACAGCATGTTAAAGAATGCGTGATTTGCAAGCGGATCAAGCCTCCGAATTCTACATTGAGGCCACCCTTGGGATCCCCCAGAGAGTCCGAGCGGCCGATGCAGCGACTTTTTGTGGACTTCATGGGCCCGTATCCTCGCTCAAAATCTGGAAATACCCAATTGTTTGTGGTCCTGGACCACTATACAAAGTTTGTGTGGCTCAAACCCATGGTGAAGGCTACAGGCGAGGCGATTGTGCGTTTTCTTGAGCGTGAGATCTTTCTGACATTCGGAGTGCCCGAATGGCTTCATTCAGACAATGGGGTCCAGTTTGCTTCCAAAGCATTTGCTCAGCTGTTGGATAAATATGGCGTGCAGCATTGTTTCACACCACTGTACAGCATGGTTCAGAATACGCACTCCTCAGGAGCCTACAAGCTTTTGAAGATGGTGAGGTGCAATTGCGTTCTGGCTGCGACAGACAACGCCTAGTGCAGGACCTTGTTAAAGACAAACTGAGTGAGGCTTACAAAAAGGGGGCTCAGCGCTATAACCTTCGAACGAGGCCACACAATTTTTCCGAGGGTCAGCAAGTCTATGTCCGCAACTTTGCCGTTAGCAATGCCAACGATCGTTTTGCTGCTAAATTCGCCCCCCGCTTTGTTCCTGCGATCGTAAAACGAAAAACCGGGCACGTCACTTATGAGTTGCAAGACGCAAGTGGGAAACTGCTGGGAGTTTACCACTCTAAAGACATACGAGACTGAAAACTGAATAGAAACAACTGAGTCAGGTTGATGGAACATTGGGCGAAATGTGGCATGTTATGCGCCCGGCTTGGTGAAGACATCTCAGGGTCTAGGTCATCCCCACGATTGTTGCGAAACAGCCTCGCTAAACAAGCGTCTACACACACCCACAAACATTGGAAGTGCAGTGCTGCATGCGACGGTCAAATGTATTGCATTGCCATTTGAAAACGGGCTTTGTCTGTGCATTTGACTGTCGCATGTATCATTGTACTACAACGGGTTCGCTGACCTGAACGCAGCTGATTTGCAGCAATACTTACATCAGCTGTGCTATCGGGCCAGCGAAACGGGAAATGTTTGCGTGCTGGTTGTGCCAGCTGAGCAACAACCGAAAACGAAAACGGGACGTGGCGGTAGCGGGAGACTGATTGCTCGCGAGTTGGCGCGGGATTAGGGGAGTTCGGATTGGGAATTGGAAAAGAAAAGGTGTAGTTGGGTGGAAAAAGAATTGTTCGGTTTTTTTTGATTTGGAATGTTGGAACTTCAACATAAGAGAAGGTTAAATTTGAAAATATGTTGAAAAGTTTGGAATTTGAAGAAAAGAAAAAAGATTGTGAAAAAATACGAACGTGAAAAGATTTTGGAAATGGTTTAAAACAAAGAAAAGAGACAAGTGAAAAAGTTTTTGGAAAGAAAAAGAAAAGTCAATTGCAAAGAAAAAGTGGTGAAAGAAAAAAAGAACGGTGAAAGTGAACAAATTTTGAAGACGGACGTTAATTGTTTGCGATTTAAATATTGAAATTAAATCAAAAAGACAGTTTTTTTATTGTTTTCAATAAACATTCAAATGATAATAGAATAACCGAAAGTTGTGCTGTTGAAGTGGGGGAAAAAAAAAAACGAGTGAAGCAGAGTCAGTTTGCCTACAGGAACAAAGTTGATCTTCGGAACAATTAATAAGATGAAAGTTGTGCAGTGGCGAGGGAAATCCTATCAGTTGGTGTGTTCTGGATGCGGAAATAAATAAATCAAGGCTAAGTTGGCGTGGTCATATTGGAGATTCTTTCCCGACACTCAAGTTCATCAACTAATCCGATAAGTAACTGCGAAATTGAATATTAATATAATATCCATAATTTTGATGCTAAAGGAAGAGAGGATATCAATGAAGTTTATGTATTTTTCTTTTGCAAATTAAAGTGTCAGTAGTTGTTCTAGTAACTTGAATATTTCAAATCATACGATTGATTGGATTAAAATGAAAATCTAGTTTGCTTTAAGTATATATCTATCTTTACGGAATTCACGTTTTTTTTGTTGCAATAAAAAAAAACTTAATTTTCATTTCCTTTTAAATTAATATTGGTGTGGGGATTGTATTTATCTTGATTTTATTTGACTATTTGGATCTACATTACTTTCAATATAATTTTATTTCTTGAAACGAATGTTTTGAGCTAAATCTTCTTTGATCATCATTTTAGTAGTGATAGATTTAGATATTAATTATCATGAATTGTGTTACGATTGATGTAACCAATCTCGGCCGGGATTGGGTTCGAAAATAACCCACCCAAAATTTTAAGTAGTTATTTTCTTTCATAATTTTTTATTGAATTTCTTATTAAATCTTATTTACCTCCATCTCATTTCTTAGTTTTAGTTTTTTTTTCTTTACTGTTTTTTTTGTGTGAATTTTTATGCATGAAATACATATATATCAAATTATGAATTCCGAGTTAGATATTTTAAAAAATAATGATTCCTTCGGAAATTCCCTCCTGCCCTCCATTTTTCCTTCTCCAATTAATTGTATTTGTTTTTAAATGTTGTATCGTTTGCGTGCCGTAGCACGAAGGTCGGATTCGTCCCAAAAACCCACGCCAGACTGAGCTAGCTGGCAGGTTTGGCACGCGGGACAGACCCGAATCCGACTTTAATTAAAATGTTGCACTGACGGCGGCTCGGCTGTCTTCAGGGTTTCGCAACAAATGGCGCCCAAAAATTTTAGGCATATGTACATAGGTTTTGATTTGGTAATTTAATTTTTGGTTTTCTTCAGATTTTTTTTTACTCAATTTTGTATGTTTTTTTATTAAGTTTGGTTTTTGATTTCATTTCTTGCTCCGCATGATTAATCTGATGGGCTGGGGTGATATTTGTTCCCGGGAGCACTTGATTGCCTCAGCCATATTTTTTTTTCTCTTTGGCCATAGTTGGCAAATTAATCAGATTATTCATGTTGGATTTCATTTAAACTAATACTTTTTTCTCTTTGTCTATTTTAAATGTTTTTTTTTTTTTCTTTATTTCATTCCGGTCGAGCGGTCGTCAGTGCAACATTGGCGCCCGTTCTCGTGCTATTGTGTGTTGTCCAGTGTTTGACAGAGGGACGCCTCTTTTCACTTTTATATTGACTCTCAGCTTGAGGCGAAGCAAAAGGAACCACTCGAGTTGAAAGTCGCGTAAATATCTTTCGCTTGCGAAGTCGCTTGGCCAAGATGGCAATCATTTTTGATTTTTATAGCGCCTCGAGCCTTTTGTTTCTTGTAGGGAAGTTCGATGGCACTGGATCGTAGCTGAGTCCTCCGGCGGTACGGTGTAGTTTACATGAAAGTAAACCTTGTGAGCAGCTCACGAAATGGGGTCATTGAATTTTTCTGACTCAGCTGAGTAGTTCAACTACTGTTCTTTATATTCCTGCATCCTTTCCTCATTTTATCATTTCATGTTAAATTTTTCACCTTTTCCTTTCCCTTTTAAATTCCCGTAATGAAGAGTTTCCGAAGGAATCATTATTTTTTTTTATGATTTGAAAACTTTATCTTAATATTTACGAAACAAGTTTTTTTGGTTGATTCAAAATTGTTTATGCTTGCCTTACTTGATAGTAGTAGTTTTGATTTAGGCAATTAGTTTTTTGTTACTATTGCTACTATCGTTTTCTTTGAGTACAACTTAATTGCTATCGTTTTCTTTGAGTACAACTTGATTGGGAATTTTGATTGGCTTATGGGTTTTGGTAAATTATTTTAAGAATTTTGTGGATATTTGTTAGGGCCTAGTTTTGATTTTGCTATTGAAAATTGTATTACTCGAAATAATTGCTTTGAAATGCGTCGCAGAACGGCGAGTTGGGACCCCAGTTATTCTCGCATTGATCGAGAACTAGGGCGCCTCAATCTTTCAACTTCAAGTACTCCACCAAAAGTTGGTCCTGGACATACAGTTGTGCCACCCATTACTGCTCCGGAGCCTACTCGCATTAATAACGAACCTCTTTCGTCCACGCTTACCATGGGTCCAAGTGCTGCCGAACCACGGGTTACCTTTCGAGATGCCATTCGAGGCATGGAACACCCGCGAGCATTGGTTCCTATCACTAAATGGGGATTAATGTTCGATGGAGTTTCCAAGGACATGGATGCACGGCAGTTTCTATTTCGTGTATCCACTATGGCTAGCGATTACGGAGTGTCAGGGCAGGAATTGGTCAGAGATCTAC
>OX376372.1:99715471-99783788 GCA_947369275.1 Nemotelus nigrinus | reverse complement strand
TGATTCATCATTGGATGCTGTGACCAAGCTGAAACCACATGGAAGTATTTTTTCGCATACTAACAAGCTAATGAATAGATCTTATGGCAACAAAGTCTCTAATACTAATAAATATTGTTCTAGGTATAATACTAATGAGACAAATGCAAAACCACGTACAGAAAAGAAGAAAAATGTTAGTACTGACTACAATTCATGCAAATATTGTGCCCAACAACACACAAAAGGCAAGTGGTCAGCGTTTGGAAAAATGTGTAATAGCTGTAAAAAACACAATCACAGTAGCCTGTAAAAGTAAATATGTGCGCACAGTAAGTAAATCAATGAACATGGCTAACAGTGATGATAGCACTTTTACAATAGATACAATAAATAATTTACATACAAGCTCTTGGTATGAGAATATGTTAGTCGAAAGCCAGTTAATTAAGTTCAAGCTAGATACTGGTGCTGATGCCAACATTTTGCCAATAAAATTTTTAAGAGATTTCAAACACAACAAAATAAAAAGATGTCATCAGAGATTAGAAGCTTATGGGGGTACAAAATTAAATACGATCGGTAATGTTTCAATGCATTGAGTAGCGAGAAATAATAATAACAGTTACATTTTTTTGTTGTAGATCATGATACAATACCATTGTTAGGGCTTCAGGCATGTGTTGAATTAGATTTAGTAAGAAGAGTAATGAGGCTTGCCATTGCAAATGTAGGTAATTTGATTGAGAGATACAAAAGTGTATTTGAGGGCCTAGGATGCTTTTACAAAAACTTTAAATTGGAATTAATAGACTCAGCCAGACCTGTTGTTAAACCATCTAGAAGAATACCAACATCAATCAAAGATGCTGTGAGGGACGAATTGCAACGTCTATGTAAACGGAACATTATCGAGCATGTAAATGAAGCTACCGAATGGGTATCGAACATAGTGATAGTGGAAAAAAGTAATGGCAAGATAAGGATTTGTCTTGACCCTAAGGATTTAAATGCATCATTGAAGGATCACATACATCCAATACCTTCTTTTGAAGAGATAGCGGGGAAGTTGGCAGGAAAAAAAATATTTTCAGTATTCGATTTAAAAGATGGATATTGGCAGATACATTTAGATGAGGAATCAAAGGAGATTTGTACATTCAGCACACCTTTTGGGTGTTTTAGATTTTGTAGGCTACCGTTTGGGATTAAAATAGCTCCTGAAGCTTTTCAAAAAATCAATGAATTGAATTTTGCAGATATTCCAGGAGTAATTGTGTACATAGACGATATTCTAATTGTAGCTGAAACAGAAGAAGAACACGATAAGATAGTTGATTTAGTAATGAAAAGAGCAAAAGAGAAGAATGTTGTTTTCAACCCAGACAAAATCCAATATAGGATGAAATCAGTGAAGTTCTTTGGTCACATTATAAGTGAAAAAGGCATATCATGCGATAAAGACCGAATCAAAGCCATTGAAGATATAGAAGTGCCAAAAAATAAAACAGATCTTCAAAAATTATTAGGATTTATCAATTATCTTAGAAACTATATACCTTACTTAGCAGATATATCAAGCCCGCTTAGAAACTTGCTAAAAAAAAGACACGATTTTCCAATGGTTAGAAGTTCATAAAAATACATTAGAGAAAATAAAAAAACTAATAATAAATGCACCTATTTTAAAACCTTTTGACGCAAAGCAGGAAATAACTGTACAGACAGATGCGTCTAAAGATGGGTTAGGTTGTTGTTTAATGCAGCTAGGGAAGCCTGTGTGTTTCGCATCAAGGAGTTTAAAAGATTCAGAGAAAAATTATGCTCAGATTGAAAAAGAATTATTAGCAGTCGTCTTTGCATGTACCAAGTTTCACACTTACGTATACGGCCGAAAAGTTAAAATAGTAACTGACCACAAACCATTGTTAGGAGTCATGAATAAAGACCTAGGAAAAATTCCAAATCCAAAATTGCAAAGAATGAAATTAAAACTTTGCAACTATAGATTGGTGTTTAGTTATTTGCCTGGAAAATACTTGTATGTAGCTGATTTACTGTCGAGAAATTATGGTAAAGTAGAGCAACCTGAAATAAAGGATTAAGATGAAATGATACATTCAATAAATGTGAGTAAAGAGAAGCAAGTACTGTTTATAGAGCACACAGAACGTGATGTGGTTCTCAGAAAACTTAACGAAGTTTTAATAGATGGGTGGCCATCAAAAATAGAAAAAGTACACCATGATATAAAGAAATATTGGAAATATAAAAATGATGTGAGTATTGACACAGGTATAATATATTTTAATGACAGGATTCTAGTTCCTACGTCATTGAAGCCACTTGCGCTAGAGAACTTACACAAGTCCCACTTAGGAATTGAAAAAACTAAGGCAGGGGCACGTAGTGTAGTTTTTTGGATAGGAATAAACGAAGATATTGAAAAATTAGTTACATCTTGTAATGTATGGCAAAAATATAGAAACGCAAATCAAAAAGAACCCATAATTAATCATGAGATACCTGAATTACCTTTTTATAAAATAGGTATGGATATCATGGAGACAGGAGGAAAAAACTATTTGATTGTTGGTGATTACTATACAAAATACATAGACATAATATCGGTGAATAAAAAAAACCGCTGAAATAGTCAGCAAAAAACTTGAAATTTTATTCTCTAACCATAGAATACCGGTACAGATCGTAGCAGATAACATGCCATTCAATTCGTTTACGTTTCATAGATTCTGTAAAAACTATGAAATTGAAATAATCACAAGCAGTCCACACTATGCACAATCAAATGGTTTTGCTGAAAGGTTAGTCCAAATCGCAAAGAAAATGATATTTAAATGTGCTGAGACACATACTGAATTGTGGGTGGCGCTGTAAGAGTATAGAAACACGCCCATAAAAGGATCGGAAGTTTCTCCAGTAGAGCTCTTAATGGGAAGGAAAACGAGATCAATTGTACCGGCCAAGAAATCAAAATTTGAAAATGTAGAAAGGTCATTTATAATGAAACCCATCTTAGAAAGAAACATTCAAACTAATACGAAATATTACAACCAAACAGCGAAAGCTAGAAATGAAGTTGTTCCAGGTGATAAGGTCTGGGTAAGGAAAGGAAAATATTGGCATCCAGCATTAGTTGAAAGTAAACACAAATTACCAAGATCGTATTGGTTTAGGAGTGAAGAAGGTGGCACTGTGCGTAGAAATTCTATTTTTTTAAGAAAAAGATATGAAAAATGAAATGAAAAGTGAAATGAATTGTTGTCAGTACAAGTTAATAGAAGTTGAAAGAAAAAAATAAGATAAGTGAGTTACATGAAATGATATGCTATGAAAATATAAATTAAAATAAAATAGAAGAGAGTAAAAATGAATGGGATTTAAAATGTACTATGCTCAATTTTACCACACAAATCATACTAATGTACTAAAGCAAAAAGCATACTAACTCTGTATCTAAGCTAAGATCATCCATAAAGTATAAATAAAATGAAAATTGAATTGGTAACACATTTGGAAGTTAGCACATAGTAAAGAGAGAAGATGATCTGAAGGATTATTGAAAATTTTATAAATTGTGGTAAAAGGGGGAGATGTAGTAAGTAAGCAAATATCATGTAACTGTAAATGTAAATATAGCCTTAAATATTAAATATTGAACTGTAAAGAGTCAGTCTGAAATAAACGTTCCTAACGACAACATCGGGTCTCTTTAATATAACAATATATATATATGTATATATATATATATATATATATATATATATATATATATATATATATATATATATATATATATATATATATATATATATATATATATATATATATATATACATATATATATGTATATATATATATATATATATATATATATATATATATATATATATATATATATATATATATATATATATATATTTTCTTCGAAAATCCGTAAAAAAAAACTCTAGCGCACCTGAACCGCTTGAAAACTAATTTTCGAGGAAATTGTTTTTGAGTGACAAAAAACTCTAGCGCACTTGAACCGCTAGAAAACCAATTTTCGAAGAAATAGTCTTTGAGTGACAAAAAAGTGTGGAAAGACGTAATACACTGTTTTGTAGAATCATATCAACCATTCCTTATCCAAAGCAACAAAACTCAACTATAACACAAATGATGATAATGTTCAGTGCTGGTAACACTTTCCGAACGAAACAGCAATAAGTTTACCATAACAAGCTCATACTTAAATCAACTTATCCTTTGAATTTCGTTCTCATCGCAGGATTTCACCGAAAGTTTCAGCGGTTAAACGTTGTTTGAGGCTGCCATCCGAAAAATGTTCAAAACTCGGAATTCCACCATATGAGCTGCTTACTACGACCAAACTTTTTCAAATGCCACGTTTTACTTTGGTCTTGAGTATGCATTATAGTAAAAGGTTTCAGATATTATCACTGGCATGAATTTCAACGTTTATGAGAGCAAAACACGGGTTAATTATATTCGTTATCAGTTGCTTATTTCACAAAATTTTGAACGCACCATCTCATATAACATCAGTGAAGAAAATGCTCAGTGCCTGCAGCACTGTAACTGAAGTTGGTGTTTGGGGCTGCGATCCGAAAAATTTGCAGAACTTTGGGAATTGAAACATCGGTTATTTATTTTCATTGTAAATGTTTCCGGTATGAATACTAACTGTAACCATTTATTAATACAAAAGTAGCACAACCGACTCGTGCTGGCAACCTTCCGCCAGTATTAAAGCCAAGAATATATCACATCTGCTTCACGTTGTTATATTACATTCGAAGTTATAGGAGTAGAAAGAAATTTAGGGTTAGCTGCAGCGAGTTTTTTCAAATAATGGAAAGCTTAATATTTGCTGTTTATTGTCACTACAATATCATTACCAATTGAAAATTCTACGATAAAACCGCTTAATAAAGATATTGCAAACAAACACAAAACCAACAATAGCTGGCAACTTTATCCAGGCTTCTCAACCAAATTTGGCCTGAATAATGTTTATAATAGGTTCCATTAATTGTATGAAATTCGTATTGATTTCATGACTGCACTGGAAGTTATAGGACAAAAAGTTTTATTTTCCTGAGCGAATTTTCAAAACCAAAGACACAAAAATTACCATAGCTGGCAAAACCAATCGAATTTTTCAACCAAAATTCTATCAAACAGAGTTTAGAGTAAAGTTCAGCTACTGTGTCAATTTCATGAAAATCTAGTAACTTATTCACATTTCTTAGGGCAAAAAGCAGTTTTTTTTCTTTGTAATTTTTCAAGATGGCACCATTGGCGCAAAGTTGCCTTCAAATCAAAATCGCTTCTATCAGACCTGGTCCCACTTAAGTCCAATGCATTCTGTAAATTTCAGTTGTATCTGATTATTGGTTCGTGAGTTCCCGTGAACAGAAGTTTTTGATGCTAAAAATATAGGTTAACTGGGAAAGGGTTACCGTTCTTGTCCGACATTAAATTTCCAAAGTTTTACTTTGAACGTGTCGATAAAGCATAAGATTTGTATTCAGATTGGTTTTATTGCAAGAAACGGACATTTTTAGGATATTCGATGGTTTGAATGTTTTCACTTCCAAATTTTAATTTTTTCAAATTTAAGACACCAAAATTATCAAAGCTGGCAGCTCCAACTGAATTTTTCAACCAAATTTCTACCAAACGTGTAAGTAAGGTCCAGCTACTGTGTGAATTTCGTCAAAATCGAACGATTCAATCAGAATTTATAGGGCTAAAAGCAGTTATCTTTTTTAGTGATTTTTCAAGATGGCACCACTGGCACAGAATCGCCCACATTTCAAAATCACTTCTATCAGACATGGTCCTATTTAAGACCAATACATTCTGCAAATTTCAATTAATTTTGCTTATCGGATCAAGAGTTTCCGTGAACAGAAGTTGTTGATGCTAAAAATATAGGTAAATTGGGCAAGGGTAACCAGGCGTGCCCGTTATACCATATCAAATGTTTTTTTGTCTATGTAAACAAAGCACGAGATTTACATGTGAGTTGCTGGTTTTTGAAGAAACGGCATTTTTTCAAGAGAGACGATGATTTGGAGGTTTTCACTTTCAGTGCCTGCCCTAGCTACAGGGTTGTCAGCACGCTCATTTAAAAATACAGAAATCTACAACTAAATAATATTAATACGTCCTGAAAATTTTGTAATGATTGAATAGCTGTGTCAAAAGTTATCGCAATTTTAAAATTTTCAAGTTTTCCCGTTCTCTTTTTAGGCACCCAGCGCACACATGGAGTTAAAAAATTCCAAAACGTTATATGTTTCACATGTAAAACACGTTCGTTATTTATTGGGTCAACTTTATTTTTGCAAAAATTATTTGTGTACGGAATAATAGGTATATTAAAAATATCACTAAAATGGCCGCCGGCGCCAAAGGGTTAAAAATTATCAACTTTTTCTGAAACTTGGCACTATTTTGCACATACACCAATGTGTCCTGAAAGTTTCAGTTCAATCGGATGGCGCGTTCCTGAGATTTTTTCACTGAAATTTTTTGATGATATATATATATATATATATATATATATATATATATATATATATATATATATATATATATATATATATATATATATGTATATATATATATATATATATATATATATATATATATATATATATATATATATATATATATATATATATATATATATATATATATATATATATATATATATATATATATATTTTTGGCCAAAGTGATTTTAATACTAATGTTCTTCTTCGAACATTAGTAACAAGTGCATGTGAAGCTTCTGATCCAGATTATACAAGCAGCAGAGGACTAAGGAGTCCAGATTATCCTAGCAGCAGAGGACTAAGGAGTCAGAAGTCTAAAATATCGGAGGACGAACTCACACGGAATCATTAGAAAGTGGCCTACCCTGCACCCCAGTACGCCTAGGCGAAGACATTTTTCTCGAAGCTTGGAGCCAAAAAAGACAAAGACAGTTGGTCCGAGGCATTCAATGTATTCTTTGATTAGAATATATTTCATGGGTTCACAATGTTGAAACTATTTTGGAGGACTATAGTATTGTCCGTAATAGGGCTATATACACGGCAATACTCAGGCATATTCGACAAAAGATTAGAGGGCCAGCAGATGCTGCTCTCATCTCTTATAATGTGTTCGATGATGATTGGACTAGCATGAAGAAATGTTTGTCCCTTCATTATGCTGATAAACGCGATATCCGTACGTTGGAGCATCAACTCCATACCATGCTCCAAAAGCATATGAGTGTCAATGAGTTCTACGCTAGTGTGAACCATCAACTCTCACTTCTAGTAAATAAGATTAAGGTGGAAGATTATTCACCAGAAACAGTAGCGGCTCTTAGTGAAAACTATGGTAATAGAGCCTTAGACGTTTTTATTCGTGGCTTAAATGGAGATCTTTCCCGAATGTTGATAATTCAACGGCCAAAACCCCTACCGGAAGCATACGCTTCGTGTCTCGAACTTCAAAATTCCAATTTCAGAAACTTTCAGAAACATCCTAAAAGTTTTTTTACTGCTAGTCCAGTAGCATCAAATCAAATATTTGAACAAATTGCATATCCAAAACGTACGATCTTTCCTAATAGGAACTTAAATCCGACTGATAGGAATAAAATCTATAACGCACAACATAACGCAGGTAACCGAGCTCCGTATAATATCGCACCACCACCAAGACCCGTTCAAGCAAAGACTCCTGTTCCCATGGAAATCGATAAATCGATCCAAACCCGCCAAGTTGACTATATTAACACAAAAACGCAGCCTCAAACCTATAAAAGATTAAACGAATCGGCTCAATTTCGCAATACAATATTCAAACATACGACGATCAATGTGAATCGTGCAACACGGAGGATATAGGGAATAAAACCGAACTGTCCGACTATGAACATTATCAGGATGAGTATCAAGCAAGCAACCCAGCAAACCCTGCTGAAATCCCACATCACGAAGAATACCAGGATGTGTCTGATCTAAATTTTATGATGGGCGCCTCAAAAGCGCTCAGTAAATAGAATATGCTGCAAGAGATGGCCAAGTGTTAAAATTTCTTATCGATACAGGAGCCAATAAAAATTTTATTTCTGGAAAATTACGGCAAAGATCAAAATTATTAAGAACCCCTTTTATTATTCAGTCGGCGGCAGGCAACATTGAAACTAAAGAAAAAATTAGCGGTCCTCATTTTAAATAATATTTTAAATTTCTATATTTTGCCCGGATTAAAATCATTCGATGGCATTATTGGCGATGATACTTTGCGTAGCCTACAAGCCATCATTGATAGGAAAACCAATGTTCTTATTCTAGAGTCTAACCTTAAAATTCCACCAAAACCTAAATTTTCAAGTCAGGAAAATAATATTCAAGCCAGAACCAACCATTTGACTGAAGAACTTGGGCAGCGAGTATCAAATATTATCGACAAATTTGCGAAAATATTTGGACCTATTTCTGATTGCGAGATAGTTGAAACTAGTGTCAGAGCAGAAATTAAAGCTTCAACTTCTGATCCAATATATACGAAATCCTACCCTTATCCCGTTAATCTAAGGTCAGAGGTAGAAATGCAAATTTTGCAAATGCTTCAGGACGGATTTATCCGACCTTCACATAGTCCATATAATTCTCCGTTATGGATTGTTCCCAAGAAATCCAACTCACAAGGGAAGAAACAACACCGAGTCGTTATAGACTTCAAACGGTTAAATGCAGTTACCATATCAGACACCTATCCGATTCCGGATATTAGGAGCACATTAGCAAGCTTGGGAAAAGCCAAATATTTTACTACGATTGATCTAACCTCTGGGTTTCATCAGATACGGATGAGCGAAAAAGATATTCTTAAGACAGCATTTTCTACAGCCAACGGGAAGTATGAGTTTACTAGGCTCCCGTTCGGAGTTAAAAATGCGCCAGCAATCTTTCAGCGGATGATTGACGACGTATTAAAACCATATATCGGGAAAATATGCTTCGTATATATTGATGATATAACCATCCTTGGTGAAATGGTAGAAGACCATCTTAGAAATATAGAGACTATATTCTCCCATCTAGAAAAAGCTAACCTTAAGGTTAACATGGACAAATCGTCCTTCTCACAAAAACAAGTTGAATTTTTAGGACATATCATTTCTGATGAAGGTATTTTGCCCGATCCTAAAGAAATATTAGCAATCATAAAAATCAAGCCCCCACAGAATTTAAAGGACTTGAAAGCTTTTCTGGGACTCGCATCCTATTATCGTTAATTTTATCAGAGATTATGCGAAGACCGCAAGACCGTTAGCACAATTGACGAGAGGAGAAAATGCTCAAGTGAAAGCAAATCAGTCCAAAAGAAGAGAATTTGCCCTAGGCGCAAGCGAACTGGAAGCATTTAATGCTTTGAAAGAGCTTCTCACCTCTTCGGAAATGTTGGCCCTTCCTGACTTCAATAAGGCGTTCATTTTAACCACGGATGCGTCAGATCATGCGATTGAAGCCGTTCTTTCCCAGGGCGAAATAGGTAAAGATAAACCTATCACCTATATTTCAAGGTCTTTAGATAAAACAGAGGAAAATTACTCAACAGGCGAAAAAGAAATGCTGGCTGTTGTTTGGGCCCTTGATAAGCTACGAGCATACTTGTACGGTTCAAAAAATTTTCATTGATCATCAACCGTTGACCTTTGCACTAAGCAACAGGAACCATAACGCTAAGCTTAAGAGGTGGAAAGCACGAATAGAAGAATATAACTACGAGCTGGTGTATAAGCCCGGGAAAACTAATGTCGCCGACGCTCTATCTAGACTCCCTATAGAAGTTAATATCTTAACTGATGATTCCGGAACAGCGCACAGTGCAGACGAAGACAGCAGTAATCTCATACCATGCGTAGAAGTGCCGATAAATGTTTTCAAGAGACAGATTATAATATCAGAAGGAAAAAACGTAATCGCCCAAGAAGAGCCTCATCCCACATTTCAGAGAATTTTCATAAGTCGGAACAAAATATCCTCATCAGAATTAATTAAGTTGCTGAAAGAATATTTAAATCCAAATGTGGTAAATGGAATCAAAATTTCAGAGAAATTTATACAACTACTCCAAATAGTCTTCAAGGAAAATTTTGCTAAATTCAAACTTAGAATAACTCAACGCGTTGTTCAAGATATTTCAAATGACGAAAACAAGTTTCAGATAATTCAAGCAGAATATAAACGGGCTCATAAGAACTGCAAAGAAAATAAAGAACAAATATTGGAAAAGTTTTACTTCCCAGGAATGAGTAACCTAATAAAAAATATACTGCGACTTGTGACACCTGCAACATGTGCAAATATGATCGTCACCCGAACAAGGTAGAGCTACAAAAAACACCAATCCCTGAATATCCAACGGAAATTTTACATATGGACATAATGACAATTCTTGGTGAGCGATTCTTGACTTGCGTCGACAAGTTTAGCAAATTTGTTAAATACTTTCGAATCAAAAATAAATCTGCTCCACATATTCGGGAGAAAATAACGAAATTAATTCATTACTTTACGGTCCCCAAGTTCCTAGTTTCAGACAATGAAGGTAGCTTTATAAGTCCTCTCACTTTAAATTACATAGAATCACTGGGAATCAAAGTGTATGTAGCCCCACCGCAGAAAAGCGAAGTCAACGGAGCAATAGAACGTGCTCACTCCACCATACTAGAGATAATTAGATGCCTTTCCAAAGATAATCCAGAGTACTCCTTGACGGAAATAGTAAACATCGCTGTAGATAGATATAACAACACATATCATTCAATCACTAAAGCCAAACCGGCGGATATTTTCTTTGGAAGGTCGCAAAGGATAAATTACCAAAACCTTTTAGATTTTAGGACCAAGTCAAGGGATAATATTAAGTGCGAAATTCTACGGAAGCAAGAAGCTCAGATAAAAACACATAATGCAAAACGTACTACCCCAAAGCGTTACGAATTAGGTGATACTGTTTACAGAAGAAACCAACAAATTAAAACTAAAGATAAGCCATTGTACGGAAAAGAAGTAGTTTACAAGGACAATCGAGTTACAGTTGTTAATAGCTCCGGAAAAAAATCCATAAATCACATCTCAAAAATGTCCTTCCTGATTCAGGTTGATCGTACTCAACATGAATCCAATATGCACATTCTTAGCGAAACTTATATTCGAAATATCTTATATTACACCACCGGAAACACGCAAACTCTCCATCTTTTACCATTTGTTAATAATATTACATCGGCTACGACCGATATAACTATAATCATAGCAACTGCAAGAATTAAGCTTTCATTTTTTTTCTATTTTTCCACCAAAAACCGTTTTTTCCTAAATTTAACTTATTCAGATTCAATGACTCTACCATTTTAATAAATATTTATTCCGCAATCTGTGGGACACAGATACTTGAGGAAGGGGAAGTTAGCACATTCTACTCCACACTAAATTCCATCTTTCACCACAACTACTTTGCATTTCGCGATTGCATTAAAGTTTTCAATTCGACTAATTGGCGTTGAAATTGAACATGTCAGGTAAATCAGCGAATTTAGGGAGTTTTTCATCACGCGTGCTACCAAACGCACGTTAGCTAAAGAAATTACAAAACGGCACATAAAACTTGTTAGTATCAAACGGTGTTTCTTTAATTAAAGTAGAGAAGACCACCGTAACTTGTATGGACCCAACTGAACTTAATAAAAACATCAAGCGACGACACTTTCCATTGAGAACAGTCGAGAAAAAGGTAGATAAGGTGAGAGGCTCAAAGCACTTCACTAAATTGGATTGTTAACAAGGGTTTTGGCAATTGAAAGTAACGAAGCGCACATCGAGTTTTCTGGCAATTGCAACTCCTTGGGGACACTTCCGATATCTGTGGTTACCGTTTGGCATATCATCAGCATCGGAAATGTTTTTGGAGGTTACGAATAGAACACTTGGCAACATTAGTGATTGCGAAATAGTAATGGAGGACATAGTAATCCATGCCAAGACAAAACAACAATTACTGCAAACCACCAATTCAGTTCTTGGTAGATTGCGCGAGGCGGGTTTCACGCTAATAACAGAGAAGTGTGAATACGACAAACGGCGTATCAAACTTTTGGGACATATCTTCACACTTCATGGTTGTGAGCCGGACGAAGAAAAATTGGCGGCCATTGAACAATTAAAAGCTCCAACATGCAGGAAAAAAGTGCAGAGAGTGATGGGAATGATCAACTACATTGGAAAATGTATTCCAAACTTGTTTGAGTTGACTGAACCTATACGTCAATTGCTTGTCAAGGATGTATAATGCCATTGGGGCAGCGATCAGCAGAAAGCGTTTGACGAGATAAAAAAGACGATCAAATCCGTTTCAGCACTGCAATTTTACGATGTAATTAAGCCAGTAAAACTTTCAGCAGATGCCAGTTCATTCGCAATGGGCTGTTTTTTTATGCAAGATGATCGTCCAATTGCTTACGCTACAAAGGCATTCACGAAAAAAAAGCAAACATATCTGCAGATAGTACAGGAGGCAATAACTATTCGTTTCAGATCCAAAAAATTTCACGAATATATTTATGATAAGCAGCTGTGGATAAAAACAGACCACAAACCACTCGAAACGATTTTCAAAAAGTCAATCACAACAGTCCCAATGCAATAGCAAAAAAGTCTAGCGCATCAGAACCGCTAGAAAACTAATTTTCGAAGTGAGTGACAAAAAATGTGGAAAGACGTAATACACTTTTTTGTAGAATCATATCAACCATTCCTTATCCAAAGCAACAAAACTGACCTATAACAAAAATGATGACAATGTTTAGTACTGGCAACGCTTTCTCAACGAAGCAGCAATAAATAAACCATAACAAGCTAAAACTTAAATCAACTTATCCTTTGAATTATCATCGGAGGATTTCATCGAAAGCTTCAGCGGTAAAAGGTTGTTTGAGGCTGCCTTCCGTTCAAAACTCCGAAAATTTAGAAATTAGTATCTTATTTTTATTGCAAATGCTTTGCATATGAATACGTAATTTGAAGCATCTGTTGGTGCAATATTTACCACAATGGCCAATGCCGGCTACCCTGTGTTTGCAGCAAAGCAAAATATATACTTAATCTGCTTCACGTTAAGTTAAACCCAACCAGTAAAATTCGTTTCGATTGAATCACTGCGCTAGAAGTTATATGGGTGAAAATAGTTTCAAGGTTACCACCCTCAAAACTTTTCAAATTTTTAAAATGTTAATATTTGTTGTTAATTTTCATTGGGGAATCATTCCCATTAGCAAATCTAATAGCATAATCGCTCAGTAAAGAAATTCTACAAAATTAAAAAAAAAATTCATAGCTGGCAGCCCTTTCATGATTTTTCTGCGAAATTCTTACGACATTTGGTTCACATAAAGGTCCATTTACTGCGTGAACTTCGTTTTGCTTTCAACATTGGACCGGAGTTTATAGGGAAAAAAGCTTTATTTTGCTTAACCAATTTGCAAGATAAAGGAGACAAAAATCACCATAGCTGGACACTGTATTCTAATTTTTCACCAAATATTACCAGAAGTAAGTTTATAGTACTGTGTGAATTTTGTTGAAATTTGATGGCTGAATCAGAAGCTATAGGCCGAAAACGGGTTTTTTTTTCTCAGTGATTTTTCAAGATGGTACCACTGCCACAGAGTTGCTCGCATTTCAAAATCACTTCTATCAAACCTGGTCCTAGCTAATACCAACATGTCCTGTAAATTTCATTATGTTCGAATAATCTGGTCGTCAGTTCTCGTGAACAGAGCTTTCGAGTGCTGAAAATAGAAGTAATTTGGTGATGAGTTGCAGCTGTTGTGCAAATTGTAATTTTCACTATTTCAATTTGACATGATGGACAAAGGTCAAAATTTATCAATGATTGAAATTTTTTGTCAAAAATCAAAAATTTTTCAGGAGGGTCAATGATTTGAAGCAATTTTTTCAGAATCTTTAAATTCCATAAGTTTTAAATTTTACTCAACTTCAATATGCTCTGCATATTTCACGATGATCCAATGTTTTTGTCAGAAATAATGATAAATCTTAATTTGAAAAAAATCTTTGCCTGCTTTTAGGCGCGCTGCATCCACACGCGGCTCAAAATTTCCAATTTTTTAACATACGCAAGCCAAAAACATAATAAGTTTTCATTCCCAAACAATTATTTCAACAAAAATTTACACTGCTCGGAAATAAAGGAGTACCTCAAAATTCACTTAAACGCTCGCTGCCTCCAAAAGGTTTAGGGCATCTGAATTTTAGAAAGTCATGGACCTACTTATTATATACATCTACGTCCTCCGAAAATTTCAGCTCAATCGGATCGGCCGCTCCAGAGATTATATCTTCTAATCATTTTGCTGATTTATATATATATATATATATATATATATATATAGATATATATATATATATATATATATATATATATATATATATATATATATATATATAAATATATATATATATATATATATATATATATATATATATATATATATATATATATATATTGTTGCATGCACGCCAAACGAACCGTATGACGCTGTGGCGGCGCCAGAAAATGCTAGAAACGGCTAGGAAATACTCGACATACATCTCATACATGTTTTTCATACATGTATTCAAACAATCAGACAAAACGTAAAATAATCCTCTAGAAACCAGTTTGAGAATCTGCGAGAAATATATGTCTGATACATGTGTCTCGTACATGCAATTTGTAAATAGCGGAACATTCCAGAGCCCCAAACCGTGAGTCAGATCTCACATGGCAACGGAAAAGATCTTTAAATAGCCCATAGAGCCCTCTAGAAAGCAAAAACAGAACATTCGAGAACCCAAGACACATGCAAACACGACACGACTATAAATACCGCCACGAGAGGAGCTGGCAATCAGTTAATAGATAGCGAAGACAGCGAAAAGGCTGTTTCTGTGAAAAGCGAAACAGTGAATTAAATATCCGGGCGCGATTAATTAAAAGCGAAAAACTGTTCAATTGTAACGCGAAATTATAGTAGTGCGATCGTAAAGTGTAAACGTAATAGTATTTGTAATTATTTTTGTGTTAACAAAAGAATAATTAATATTGGTAAAAGAAACTGTTTTATTTCACGAATGTGAAGAATGTCGAATCCACGAAAGGTGTATTAACGGCGAAACACAACAATTGGTGTCAGAAGTGGGATTCTGTCACGTTCGTGATTTAATAGGTGACTTTAAGTGAAGTTACGGACAGTGACTTTGTGTGAACAGTGAAAATTAATAGTGCACGGACAATACAAAAAGTTAAACAGTTTCAGACAGGAAGCATTGTAGATTGCGCGGACTAATTGAAATTTGTGAAAATTTGAGTGGACTAAATTGATAATTGTGAAAAATTGTGTGGACTATAATGTGTGGACTAAAAATTGTGTGGACAACAATGCCGAAATTAGTGAAGGAGTTGATATTGGCTGAGTTAAAGGTGAATTGCCAGAAACGAGAACTTAAAACGACTGGGAACAAGACGGCTTTACTGTCACGTCTTAGGGAGGCTTTGAGCACCGAAGGTAACGGTCCGGAAACTTTTAAATTCTCGGTCAAGGAGACCAGCCAAGAGTGTGTTCAGGAGGAAGAAAGCAGCGGGGAGAAAAACCCGGTGATGGATTAACTGCTAAAAACGGCGTTCGACATGAAGCAACAGTCCCAGGACATCGGTCTAAAATTCGAACAGCAAACCATGAGCCTGGATCAGAAACTAGATCAGAAACTCGATCAAAAAGCCATGAACCTGAACCAGAAACTTGACCAGTAAGCTCAGAAACTTGAACAGCAAGCCCAGAAATCGACCAACAAGCCGTCGACATTAAAGAAAAGATAGAAGAACATTCGAAGAAGAGTGAGGATCAGCTGGTGGAAATCAAACAACAGTTCCAACAGCAAGTTTCAGAAGTAAAACAGCAATAAGAGAGTCGAGTAACGGAAGTAGAACAATAGTTCGACAAAAAGTTTGTTTGCATTGAAGAAGGAATGGACCAGATGAAATTGGATCTTCAACGCGTGAAGGCCGTAGGAATTGTGCCAACAGAATTAAGTGGCATCAAGGCACTTAAAGCACCAACTTTTGATGGGCAAACTTCTTGGACCATCTACAAGAAACAGTTTGAGGCTGTTGCGAAAGGAACGATGGAACCGCTGGAACGATGAAGAATGTGTGACCACACTGATGGTGTCTTTGAGAGGATCCGCAGCGGAAATACTGCAAACCATTTTGGTAGACAATTACTCCAGTTATTGCAGCCTGGCGAGTGCCTTGGATATGCGGTACAGCGAAGACCACTTAAAGGAAATTCACCGTTTGCAGCTGAGGACACGCACACAGAAACCGGGAGAGAGCTTGCAGCAGCTGGCTCAGGACATCAAGCGTCTGACACTTCTATCCTATCCTTCTTACGATCCAAAACATCGGGACGAGACAGCTAAGGATGCTTTCATCCAGGCAGCTCGTGATAAAGAGCTCCAACAAGCACTTCGATTGGCAAGTAATCGAACGCTAAAGGATACTTTGGCCTACGCTTTCACTTATGAATCGGAAAAGCGGGCGTCACGCAGTAACGTTAAAGTGCGTGAAGTGTACGAAGAGTGTGTATGCCAAAGAGCCGAGGTCAGCCGAGAATAAATGACAAGCGGAACTCCACAATGTTGGAACTGTGGGGAAACAGGGCACTTGAGGCGTGACTGCCGAAGGAAATTGAAGAAAAGGTTTTGCGAAGGGTGTGCAGCGCGATGGCGACAAAGGAACGAGGCTGGTTCAGTGAACGTAGCCGTCTCTTCTTCGGATGAAGCGGGAAACCAGTAAGAGCCAACCTCATGGGTCGGAGGTTGGCTCGTAGAATTGTTGACCCCAGAAACTTCATCACAGTCTCTAGGCTCTATCGACACGAGAACGACTTAAGTCTGCAGGGGAAAATCGAAGGCAATCCTTGCAACATGACCATTGATACCGGAGCAATGAAGTCGATTTTGCGGATGGATTTGGTGGAAGCATGGAGACTGGGTAACGTTGGGCGATATGTACTTCGTACAGCAACAGGCGAATCTGCACCAGTTCACGGAGAAATAACCCGCCAAATACAACTCGGTGATTTGGTGTTCCAGCATCGGTTCCTTGTGGCAGATATAACCCACGAATGTATACTTGGGATGAACTTCCTAGGCCCTCATGGATTCAGCCTGGATTTAGGAAAAAGAGTTATTAAATGGAAAACGCAGAAATGCCGTTGGTGGGTAACAGAAAAGGAAACGACGGGCTGAGAATCGTCGTCTGCGAAAATACCAAAGTACCAAAATCGTCGGAAAACATCATCTGGGCCACATTGGATGGTGATTCTGGGGGCCACCAATTCTTCATCTTGGAGCCAACGCAGCAGCCTAATGGTAGCAAAAAGCCTAATCACAGTTACGGAGGGGAATAATGTTCCTGTAAAGGTGCTGAATTTAGCAGAGCAGGAAAAGAAGCTGAAGGAGAAGTAATTGCCGACTGCCAACCAGTATATTCAATTACTTCTTTGGAGATGGCAGAAATCGAATCTAAACACAGAAAGATACCAAACCGCAAGATAGGTGAGCTAGCAAAGAACATGCTACAGTCTGAGGGACTGAGCGACGAACAGTACCAACAAGGAGTCCAGCTAATTGAACGCTATGCTGATATCCTATCGACTCGAGATGACGATTACGGAAGGACTAGGTTGATCACGCATCGAATCGATACAAGAAATGCATCACCGATTCGGCAGGCTCCCCGTCGCTTACCACTGGCTAAACAAGCTGAGGTCACCGACATGATACAGGACATGCAAGAACAAGGGATCATAGAGCCTTCGAATAGCCCTTGGACGTCGCCTGTTATCTTAGTCAAAAATGAAAGATGGCAGTACACGGTTCTGTGTTGACTATCGACGATTGAATGATGTTACGAAAAACAACAGCTACCCACTACCGAGAATGGATGACATTATGGATACTCTAGCCAGTACGAAGTAGTTTTCAACATTGGATTTGAAGAGCGGATACTGACAGGTTGAAATTGAAAGAAGTGACCTTGAAAAGACAGCCTTTTCCGTGGGAACTGGACTGTGGCAATTCGTTGTAATGCCGTTCGGACTCTGTAATGCTCCAGCGACCTTTGAACAACTCATGGAGCGTGTACTGCTTCAACTAAGTTGGAAGACATGTTTGGTGTACCTGGATGACATCATTGTCATCGGCCGAACATTCAAGGAACACTTGAAAAACTTGGAGGACGTATTCGAAAGTTTGCGAGCGGCTAACTTGAAGCTAAGTCCCAAAAAGTCCAACCTTTTCTGCAGTGAAGTGAAATACTATGGTCATGTGGTTTCTACTGGAGGAATAAAAACTGACTCTGCGCAAATTGAAGCCGTTAAAAATTGGCCAGTACCTAAGGATAAGCATCAATTTCGGAGTTTTCTGGGATAGGCAATGTACTTTCGCCGGTTCGTGAAAGATTTCGCTACCATCCCCAAAAGTTTACACCAGTTGACGGAGAAAAATCAGTCGTTTAACTGGAACCACCAGAAGATCCGAAAACAACAACGGAGTACGTTTTGGAGCTGCGGCAATGGCTAGACTCAATCCAGGAGATAGTTAGGGGCCGCATAAACCTAAACACGGACCGGATGAAAACGCGATATGACCTAAAGGCATACTCGATATGACCTTGGGTTAGCCTCTGCGTAATGGTGGTTTTTTAATCAAATCGAATTCAATAGAAAATACTGAATTTATAGCTAAAAAAGTTTAGGAGCAACTAAAAAGTGAATATAATGTTGAAATAACGAAACAAAAAGTTCCACGATTATTAATTAGAGGCTTATTAAAAAAATATACAACACAGGAATTAATGGATGAAATTACCAACCTTAACTATTCGATCGACTCAAATGATAAATTTGAAATTGTCCACATGAGACAGGCATATAAATCAGGTAAATGGATTGCTTTTGTTGAAGTGGGAGGAAAATTATTTAAACGAATGGTCAACCAATTTATCAATATCGACTTTGGATCTCACTACATCATTGAAGACCACAATGTTATGAGATATGACAAATGTCAGGGTATCAATCACAAAACAGCGTTTTGCAAGAACATAGATATATGTGCTAATTGTGCCGGAAATCATCCAACAAAAACATGTTCTGAAAATATTCAGAAATGCATAAATTGTACGCAAAAAAGGCATAACCAAGCAAATCATCGAGCCGACAGTTACGAATGCAAACAGTATAAAAGAATGGTTGTAATGAATCAATAAAAGTAAAGTTTTTTATATAAAAAACTTCAAGTAAACAAAAATTTAATAAATAAATAAAATTTAAATTAAATAATCAAAAATTAGTAATAAATAAATTATTATTATTATTATTATTATTATTATTATTATTATTATTATTATTTATTTATTATTTATTATTTTTTGTTTTTTCATTATAATTACTAAAAGTATGATGAGTCAAATAACCAATACTCTTAAAATAATGTATGCTAATATAAGAAGTATTCGTAAAAATATTGATGACCTAAATATCCACTTTAATTCAAACAACATCGATGTGGTTGTCTTAAATGAAATATGAGGTACAAATCTATACACCAAATGAATATATTGGCTACTTTTGCTGCAGAGATTCAGGGCGTGGAAGAGGCATAGCGATATTTGTCAAATCCAATCTCGATTCGAGACTTATTAATATATCTAATAACTTTAATACTATAATAGTTGAAATTAAGCCAAATTTTGAAAAAATTAGAATTGGTACGTTTTACAAAGCGCCTTTTGAAGATGATTATAAATTTATAAGTCATATTGATGTACTCGATTCATCTTCTGAAAAGCTTACCTAGCTGACACTAACATTGATATACTAACGATATTCAATATAACTAGAGCATACTATGATATTTTAAGATACAATAATGGAATTTTACTAAATTCGAATAAACCAACGCGAATAACACAAATATCAAAAACCTTAATAGATCATGTCGTTGTAACAAATACTAATTTAGCTGATTGAATCACATATGAAGATGATGAATGGCCAGACTAAGATCATAGAATAATAAATTTGTCAATAAAGAGTTAGAATAAAGTAAAACTGCCTCCAAAAAATAAGCCATTAACAATACATGCAAATTCAAATTTAAAAACTCTAGCGCACCTGAACCGCTAGAAAACTAATTTTCGAAGAAATTGTCTTTGAGTGACAAAAAAGTGTGGAAAGACGTAATACACTGTTTTTTAGAATCATATCAACCATTCCTTATCCAAAGCAACTAAACTCAACTATAACACATATAATTCAGTGCTGGCAACACTTTCCGAACGAAGCAGCAATAAGTTTACCATAACAAGCTCATACTCAAATCAACGTAACCTTTGAATTTCGTTCTCTTTGCAGGATTTCATCGAAGGTTTCAGCGGTTAAACGTTGTTTGAGGTTGCCATCCCAAAAATGTTCAAAACTCGAAAAATTTAAAAAGAATTCCTTATTTTTATTGCAAATGCTTTGCATATGAGAATGTTGTTTGAAGCATCTGTTGGTGCAATATTTACGAAAATGGCCAATGCTGGTTACCCTGTGGTTACCCTGTCTCCAAAATATAAACCAAATCTGCTTCACGTTAAGTTAAACCCAACCAGTAAATTTCGTTTCGATTGAATCACTGCGCTGGAAGTTATACGGGTGAAAAGAATTTTAGGGTTACCACCCTCAAAACTTATCAAATTTATAAAGCGTTAGTATTTGTTGTTAATTTTCATTGCAGGATCATTTCCATTTGGAAATCTAATGACATAATCGCTCAGTAAAGAATTTAAACAAAATTACAAAAATGGTCATAGCTGGCAGCCCTTTCATGATTTTGGTACGAAATTTCTACGACATTTAGTTCACAATAAAACCCATTTACTGCGTGAACTTCGTTCTGATTTTTACACTGGACCGGAAGTTAAAGGGAAAAAAGCTTTACTTCGCTGAGCAAATTTGCAAGATTTAGAAGACAAAAATCACCAAAGCTGGCAACTCTATTCTAATTTTTCAGCCAAATTTTCATCAAATGTTACGTAAAGTAAGATCCAAGTACTGGATGAATCTTGTCAATGTGTGGGTGCAGGGTGCCTAAAAGTAGGCAAGGATTTTTTTCCAAATTTTGATTTGTCATTACTTCTAAGAAAAAAAATGGATCATCGTGAAATTTGCAGAGCGTATTAATGTTGACTAAAATTTAGCACATGTGGATTTTTAAGATAGTGTGGGTAACCCTGTAGCTACGGCAGGCTGCTGAATAAAAAACTTTCAAATCATTGACCTTCCTGAAAAATTTTTGATTTTTTACAAAAAAAATAAGATCACTGATAAATTTTAACCTTTGTCCATCATTTCAAATCAAAATTTTCAAAATTCCGATTTGCACAAGAACGGCAACCCATCACCAAATTACCTCTATTTTCAGTACTCGAAAGTTCTGTTCACGAGAACTGACGACCGGATTATCCGATCATAATGAAATTTACAGGACAAGTTGGTATTAGCAAGGACTAAGTCTGATAGAAGTCATTTGGAAATGCGGGCAACCCTGTGCCAGTGGTACCATCTTGAAAAATCACCCAAAAAAAACCGGTTTTTGGCCTATAACTTCCGATTCAGCCATCAGATTTTCACAAGATTCATCCAGTACTTGGATCTTACTCTATATAACATTTGAAAAATTAGAATAGAGTTGCCAGCTATGGTGATTTTTGTCCACTAAATCTTGCAAATTTGCTCAGCAAAATAAAGCTTTTTTCCCTATAACTTCCGGTCCAGTGTAGAAATCAGAACGAAGTTCACGCAGTAAATGGATTTTAATGTGAACCAAATTTCGTAGAAATTTCGTACCAAAACTATGAAAGAGCTGCCAGCTATGACAATTTTTGTAATTTTGTTTAATTTCTTTACTGAGCGATTATGTCATTAGATTTCCAAATGGAAATGATCCTGCAATGAAAATTAACAAGAAATATTAACGCTTTAAAAGTTTGATAAGTTTTGAGGGTGGTAACCCTAAAATTCTTTTCACCCGTATAACTTCCAGCGCAGTGATTCAATCGAATCGAAATTTACTGGTTGGGTTTAACTTAACGTGAAGCAGATTTGGTATGTATTATGCTTTGCTGTTGACACAGGCTAACCAGCATTAGCCATTTCCGTAAATATTGCACCAACAGATGCTTCAAACAACGTTCTCATATGCAAAGCATTTGCAATAAAAATAAAAAATGCTTTTTTAAATTTTTCGAGTTTTGAACATTTTTTGGATGGCAGCCTCAAACAACGTTTAACCGCTGAAACTTTCGATGAAATCCTGCGAAGAGAACGATATTCAAAGGATACGTTTATTTGAGTATGAGCTTGTTATGGTAAACTTATTGCTACTTCGTTCGGAAAGTGTTGCCAGCACTGAATTATATGTGTTATAGTTGAGTTTTGTTGCTTTGGATAAGGAATGGTTGATATGATTCTAAAAAACAGTGTATTACGTCTTTCCACACTTTTTTGTCACTCAAAGACAATTTCTTCCAAAACTAGTTTTCTAGCGGTTCAGGTGCGCTAGAGTTTTTTTTATCATAAACGAGCTTAGAACATAATTCGTTTTCATTCCCAATACTTTTCTGTAACAAAATTTTACACTGCTTGGAAATATAGGAGTACCTCAAAATTCACTAAAGTGCTCGCCGCCAAAAGGTTTAGAATATCTGAATTTGAGAAAGTCGTGGACCTATCTACTATATATATCTACGTTCTCCGAAAATTTCAGCTCAATCGAATCTACCACTCCAGAGATTATCTCCCTTAATCATTTTGCTGATATATATATATATATATATATATATATATATATATATATATATATATATATATATATATATATATATATATATATATATATATATATATATATATATATATATATATATATATATATATATATATATATATATATATATATATATATATATATATATATATATAGATATATATATATATAATATATATATATATATATATATATATATATATATATATATATATATATATATATATATATAAAGAAATATGAATTTTCGGCGAAACGAGTTTAATACTATTGTTCTTCGAACATTAGTAAAAATATGTAATAGAAGATTTACGTAACAAAATAGTAACAAATTTCGAAGAACTGATTGGCATATTAGCTCAAGCCAAGAACAAAGCAACAACTACAAAACATATAAGAAGACGCCAAGAATCAAGGGTCATCAACAAAATTAAAGATGTCTCGAAAAAGAAGCGCAAAGCTTACAAAATATACACGGCAGGTATAAATTCCGCAATTAAGAAGCAAAGTCACACAGTCTTAAAAAGGGAGTCGAATCGACTGATAAAGGAAGCTTAAAGAGAATTCGAAGCAATGGCAGGAAATAGTTCACAATACTGGAGAATTATCAACGAATTAATGCAAACAGGTAAAAATGTAAACCAACAATCAACATTTATTAATGAATTATCCATAAATGGATTGTTGATCTCAAATCCTGAATTTATCGCAGAGGAATTGAACAGTTATTTTGCAATGATTGGAAAGAATATCAACCAACAATTCAACAAGGCTTCAGAACAAAATGATAATAAAATTCCTGAAAGTTATGCCAGTATCCATTTAAGACCTACAGTGCAAAGCGAAGTAATAGAAATTATAGAAAAATTAAAAATCAAAGTTTCTCCAGGTATTGACAATTTAACATCCGAAGACATCAAAATGCTTAAAAATGAAATAGCGGAAATTATATCAAAAATTATTAATAGTCATTTAAAGACGGGTTCTTTTCCTACTTGCCTTAAGTTGGCGTGAATTACACCAATCTTTAAGGGAGGTAATCCTTCGGATACTTCTTATTATCGCCCAATTGCCGTTATCAGTGTAATGAGCAAAATATTTGAGAGAATCTTAAATTCGCGTATAGTACAACATATCAATGAAGCAGCAATTTTGGCTCCAATTCATTAACAGCTCATTAGATAAAGGTAACTATGTAATAGCCATTTTTTTCGATCTCAAGAAAGCCTTTGACACTATTGACCACAACATTTTGCTTCAATGTCTCGAAAAATATGGCATTAGTAAGAAGTTTAACTTGATAATAGAAGATTATTTATTGGATAAGCGGATTGTGACAAAACAAATACAATGCATCAGTCAAGAACGTTTCATCAATATAGGCATACTACAGGGATCAATTCTTGGACCAGTATTATTCATGCTATGTGTGAATTGCATTCTGGCAAATTAGTCCTTTTTGCTGATGACACACTTCTTTCATATTCTGAAAAGGATGAACCATCTCTTGAGTATAAAAGTAACAGACATTTAGAAAGATATCAAGTATGGCTCAGGCATAGCAAACTGCTTATAAACGTTAACAAAACCAAGTATATCATTTTCCAAGAAAAAAATAAATATCCTATAAACCCCTTTATTCAGATAAACGGAATTCGTCTAGAAAAAGCTGGATCAATAAAATATCTTAATCCTAGATGACAAAATGTCATGGTTACAACACATTTACCACATCAGACATAAAGTGAATGATTACAGTCTTAAGAAAATTCGAGTTCTTGGAAACTAGAACAAAATTAATAATATTTAAGCTTATATACTTTCAACTATCACATACGGAACTATTTTATGGAGACAGACATCAAAGCAAAACATTGAGTTAATTGGAAGACTTATTTCGAAAACAATTAAAATTATATTTAGAATGCCGACTCTAACACCAATCGTTACTGTGTACACTCGAACTGGATTTATTTATTTATTTATTTACTATTACTATTATATATAACAGATAAAATCCAATAACAGATAAAATCCAATTACTGAATATAGAAAATATAAAATACAAATGATTCACTAACGAAAGAATGAAAAAATGAACAAACTAATAATGAAATGATAATGATACAAAATAAAGAACAATAATAAACCAAATCAAAGTGAAAAAGTACAAATTCAAAATAAGAAAAATAGAGAAAAAAAAGAAAAGGAAAAAAGACTACATTGAAGTAGTAGTAAGCAAAACATTATGTTTAAGAATAGTTTATGCATATAATGTCGGCGGTAGAGGACCGAAATGTAGATCATTATGTTGCCTCAGTAATCGCAACAGCGGAGAATAAAAAAAGGTATCAGTGCGTGCAAATGGCACACTAAACTCAAACGAAGATCAGGTGCCATGCACTGCAACACGGACAGAAACGTGGCTGCTGATATCTGAATCTACCAACTTATGAAATAATTTGAAGAGTAGGCACTCATCCAGGAACAGTCTTCGTGATTCAAGGGAAGGGAGATGAAGGAACGATAGACGATCACTATAAGGACGATAAGGAAGCTGAAATTGATAAAACAGGGTGGGAGTAAATCTGCGTTGAACCGACTCCAACACAGTATTTAAGTAGACAAAACGAGGACACCAAACTTGACAGCAATATTCAAGGATACCACGTGCAAAGGAGAGGAAAAGGTGTACACAGGTGGAAATATTAACGAAAGCTTTCGAGGATCTGATAATAAAACCGGATTGCTTAGAGGCCCTGGCGGTAATATAAGAAATATGCTTATCAAATTTGAGCTTAGGATCAAATATTACGCCAAGATCTCTAAAATTATCAACGACATTAAGAGGAAAGCCACAAACAGAGTAGGAGAACATCAAAGGTGAAATTTTCAAAGAGAAAGACATTTTATGACATTTCACGATGTTCAAAGTGAGAGCATTGGAAGCGCACCAAGTCTGAAGGCTGTTGAAATCGTTTTGTAAAACCATACAGTCACCTTGTGACTCAATCACTCGCAACATCTTTAAATCGTCGGCATACAAAAGACAAGAAGAATGGATTAAAAGAGGGAGATCGTTTATGAACAAAAGAAAGAGAAGAGGACCAAGGATAGATCCCTGCGGAACACCTGATGCAGGATGAAAAGGAATTGAAGAGGAGGAATTAACAGTTACAATACAGGTACAGTCGAGGGTGTAAGAGTTGAACCAGGAAAGAAGAGAACCAGCAATGCCATCGTACCTTAGCTTTTGAAGAAGGAGGCTTTGGCTGACGGAGTCAAAGGCTTTGGAAAAGTCGGTATAAAGTACATCAACCTGCTTTTGATGGTCAAGAGCGGATGCGACCGTGTGTGTGAAGGAAAGAAGGTTGGTTAAAGTGGATTTACCTTTGACAGAACCATGCTGCTCATGAGCGAGAGTAGGCTGGATAAAGGAGTAGACCCGCTTGTAAACCACTTTTTCAAGGATCTTGCTAAAGCAAGGAAGAAGGGAAATGGGACGATAGTTTGAGACGCATGTACGATCACCGGCTTTATGTATAGGAAAGATGTTGGCAATTTTCCAGCGAAAAGGAAAAGAGCCAGAAGATATACTTAAGTTGAACAAGATAGAAAAAGGGACGCACAGAGATGATGAAAGAGATTTAGCCAGGATATTTGGAATACCGTCGGAACCACTTGCGGTATTGGCATCGATATCGTTCAACAGAAGTTCGATTTCAAGAGGGTTCGTTCGAAATGAGTGCAATTCAGGAGAGGATGTGGAGGGAAGATTTGAGGAATTAGGAGAGGATTGTTGTGAGAAAAAAGTGGAAAAGTAAGAAGCAAAAAGCTCACACGCTTCTTGTGGATTGGAGGCAGCTGTATCACCCAAGTGCATACAATTGGGGATACTAGGACTATTTTTCAAGGAACGGATGAATGACCAAAAGGATTTCGGGTGATTGGTTCTAATCGATGCTTCAACGCCAGCAATGTAGGAGCGCATTGCCTGCCTGACAACTTCTTTCGCTCTAAAGCGAAGATCCTTATACAAAAGAAGGTCAACAGGTGAACCTGATCTCTTATATAAGTAATGAGCTGCATTTCTGGCTTCAAGTGCGATTGACCGCTGAACCATGGAGCATCGTTCGGTTTATTAGGACGATTAGTTGGTATGAATAGTAGAGTAAGGTTAGATAGGAAGTTATACAACTTGCACAGAGCATCATCAACGTCAAGGCCACGAAAAAAAGAAAACCAGTTTATTCTATTTATTTCAATTGCCATGCCGGTGAAATCAGCCCTGTGAAAGTTGAAACGTAATAAGGATGGGACTTTATTCCTCATAGAACGAATATTTGAAATTTCCAGAATAATAGGGGGGTGATGAGAATCAGGATGAACATAAGGAAAGAGAGCAGCGCTTAAAGAAAGTGTTGATTTTGGGATATTGGACAAAGCGAGATCCACAATTCTATTGCTGGCGTTTGGTATATTGTTGAGCTGAGAGAGGGATCAAAGTGAGAGAAACGAAGACGTTATTAAAGAAACACTACAAGTCGAGATGATAACCGAATAGTTAACATCCCAATCTAGAGTAGGGAGATTAAAATCACCACATAGCAGAACGTAAGCGGTGGGAAAATGACTGTTGAGGTAAAAAGAGAGTTCTGCCAGGAATTGTTCATAAATCGAATACTAAATATACAACAAATAATGAATTTTGAAAGGGAAAAAATAATTTTTAACATCCTGAACAACAATCTGAAGTGGTTTAAAAAAAAAAAATATATATTTATATATATATATATATATATATATATATATATATATATATATATATATATATATATATATATATATATATATATATATATATATATATATATATATATATATATATATATATATATATATATATATATATATATATATATATATATATATATATATATATATATATATATATATATATATATATATATATATATATATATATATATATATATATATATATATATATATATATATATATATATAAAGAAATATGAATTTTCGGCGAAACGAGTTTAATGCTAATTTTCTTCGAAAATTAGTAAAAATACTGTGGGATGTGCTGCCTTACACACCGACAATTGCCTTTGTAAAGGGCGCGCAAATTCCAGTTGCTGATACAGTAAGTCGTGATTGTATTTTTTTCGCTAAATGGCTCAATTTTTTATGAACCGGGGGTATGCCTTGTCCTATCGATACTGGCCATCGAGTTCGACTGATTTATTCAGTTGTAACTTGTAGTGAGTTATCTGCTAGTTATGTTGACTTCATTTACGTTGTATCGTATTTTGACAAAGGCCACTCTGTCATTCCTATGCTGCTTCTTCTGTCGTTGTTCAACTGGCGTATATCTCAGGAAACTGGGATGAGATTACGCAACGGAGAAAGGAAATATGGAACAAGATAGGAAACACTGTGTTACATTAAAAGCTTTATGATAAAAATTAATATAGTATGAATAACTCTAAAAATTATTATCTTAATTTAAGACTCCGATGTTTATTTTAACATTTATGTATTTAACGCTTACCGTACTCTAAGCCTTATTATTTAATAAATGAGGGCGATGGTTATTGAAGGCATATTTTGCTGCATCAGTTCTTTTCCATTATTTTATCCTTATATTAAATTGTATTTAAACTTTAATCTATGTGAAAATTCAACATAAAATATAATTTTTTATTTTTTGCCAATTCAAAACACTGAAGTTGTAATCTTTGTGCACAGTTCATATCAAGTAAGTCTTTTTTTAACTACAATATATTCGAATCATGAAAAAATAATGTAAGGCCACCATTAACTTTAAAACTTAACTCTTTAAACTTTAACATTAACTACTAGGTAGACTAAAAGTTGTGCTACAGCTAAATTCATCTCTTTTTTGATCTCCAAGGACTACTTTTATATAAACCTGTCAAATATCAATCATGCAGTCCTCCAGAATTAAGCAAGATCGTTCATAAATTGTGGTTTATTATCAATCAAAAGTTTTTCAGAATCCTTATAAATTTTGAATAATTCCAGGCCAACACTTCTGCCGGCCAAATGTTGACACATATAGATCTTGTGGTCAATAGTGTCTACCTCATGACACCAGTCACATTTAGGGTCATCATTTGCCTTGATTTTATAGAGTCTGAGGTTGTTCTTAGCTTTCTTCGTGAATAGTCTGTTTATTATCTTGATACTATTACTTTTGAGACCACCATTTCTAGACCATGTACCATTTATAAAGACGAGGCCTGCACTTAGCCAAGGGCATCTCTCTAAGTGCACTGATTTTCTCCTGAACTCTTTCTGCCATTCCCTTAGGATTTCTTTTTGAATGGATAATAAAAAATCCTCCTGGTCTAATGGGATTGAAAGTGGAGTGCCCTCCATAATGGCCCTCTTTGCCTCATCGTCAGCCAGTCTCATCAAGTTGATACCTCTATGTCCCGGCACCCAAATTACTCTAACAATCATGTTGGGATTCTAATCCAGTAAAGCCCAGATCATTTTAACGACTGAATTTGGTGATAAGGATCTGTCCAGCTGGTCGCAGGCACATTTGCTGTCTGAAAACACAGAAAGCCTATCCCATCGCAGGTTAGCTCCCATCTTTATTGCTCCAAAAATAGCCGACTATTCAGTGTTGATAGCATGTGTGGTCGCAGGTAGCGAAAAATTATATCTGTTTAGACCAGACTCTTTGATCGCAGCACAACTAGCTCCTAGATCTGACTTGGCACCATCCACCGCCCAGACTCCAGATCCCAATCCTCTCTCCCCTACAACCAGGGAGTTAAAACTGTTAACGAAAAAGCTATCTAGGAGAAACTTTGTTCGAGATTGGAGCACACCCGCATGTTATTTGTCACAGTAATATTTGCAGAGGCAAGACCAGTAGAAGAAAGGCCACACTGCTCTAGCAGATGTCTGAGCTTTTGAAACACAGTCCCATGATTTGAGGAGGGTGGACTCCTGGACAGCTCAAAGACAATTGGTTTTGATGATTTGACTATCATCAATTTCTATACTGTTCTCCACAGCGCTCTTTTGTACGGAGGCATATCATTTGCTTTTGAGAATGCCACAATAGAGGGGGCCTGAGCAAAGAAACCCAGGCATATCTTCAGTGCCGCAGCTTTTTCAGAGTCAGTCTTGTTTAAACAATACTTCGGGGCATTCAAGTTATCTATAATATGGTACTTTAGTTTTGATCTAAAAACGGATTTATAAATTGTTAGACTACTATGTGGATTAAGACCACTCTTTCTTCCCGTGAGAATTTTCAAAAGGTTGTTTGTTTTTTTGACTTTTTCCAATGTTTCATTTAAGTCAGGTTTGAACGTATAGTTTTTATTGATGTGTTTTTCGAAATATTTCACTGACTCTGACCAAGGTACAGTCACTCTATTGAGACAAACCGCTCGTGGTCCTGACCGCTTTTTACCAATGCACATAATCTTACATTTTTGGAGATTTACATTAAGTTTTAGAAGGGAACATTTGTTAGCAAATAGGTTAATAGCAATTTGAAAATTGTGACCGCATGACAAACTCTAGCGCACCTGAACCGCTAGAAAACTAATTTTCGAAGAAATTGTCTTTGAGTGACAAAAAAGTGTGGAAAGACGTAATACACTGTTTTTAAGAATCATATCAACCATTCCTTATCCAAAGCAACAAAACTCAACTATAACACATATAATTCAGTGCTGGCAACACTTTCCGAACGAAGCAGCAATAAGTTTACCATAACAAGCTCATACTCAAATCAACGTATCCTTTGAATTTCGTTCTCTTCGCAGGATTTCATCGAAGGTTTCAGCGGTTAAACGTTGTTTGAGGCTGCCATCCGAAAAATGTTCAAAACTCGAAAAATTTAAAAAGAATTCCTTATTTTTATTGCAAATGCTTTGCATATGAGAACGTTGTTTGAAGCATCTGTTGGTGCAATATTTACGGAAATGGCTAATGCTGGTTAGCCTGTATCAACAGCAAAGAATAAAACATACCAATTCTGCTTATATAAGTTATTTTTCAAGATGGTACCACTGGCACAGGGCTGCCCGCATTTCAAAATGACTTCTGTTGGACCTGGTCCTAGCTAAAACCAACATGTCCTGTAAATTTCATTATGATCAGATAATCCGATCGTCAGTTGTCGTGAACAGAACTTTCGAGTACTGAAAATAGAGGTAATTTGGTGATGGGTTGCCGTTATTGTGCAAATCGGAATTTGGAAAATTTTGATTTGAAATGATGGACAAAGGTTAAAATTTATCAGTGATCTGATTTTTTTGTCAAAAATCAAAAATTTTTCAGGAAGGTTAATGATTTGAAGGTTTTTTATTCAGGAGCCTGCCGTAGCTACAAGGTTATCCACACTATCTTAAAAATCCACATGTGCTCAATTTTAGTCAACATTAATACGCTCTGCAAATTTTCACGATGATCCATTGTTTTTTTAGAAGTAATGACAAATCAAAATTTGGAAAAAAATCCTTGCCTACTTTTAGGCACCCTGCACCCACACACGGCTCACAATTTCCAATTTTTTATCATAAACGAGCTTAGAACATAATTCGTTTTCATTCCCAATACTTTTCTTTAACAAAACTTTACACTGCTTGAAATATAGGAGTACTTCAAAATTCACTAAAGTGCTCGCCGCCGCCAAAAGGTTTACAATATCTGAATTTGAGAAAGTCGAGGACCTATCTACTATATACAGCTACGTTCTCCGAAAATTTCAGCTCAATCGAATCGGCCACTCCAGAGATTATATCCCTTAATCATTTTGCTGATATATATATATATATATATATATATATATATATATATATATATATATATATATATATATATATATATATATATATATATATATATATAAATATATACATATATATATAAAGAAATATGAATTTTCGGCGAAACGAGTTTAATACTATTGTTCTTCGAACATTAGTAAAAATTGCTGTGAGTTGTCACTATTAAAAACTCTAGCACACCTGAACCGCTAGAAACACTAATGTTCGAAGAACAGTAGAAGAATTCTGCAGATTATGAGTACATATTCTACCACACGAGCTGCTTATTACAGCTAAAATGTTTCAAACACCACGTTTTACTTTGGTCTCAAGAATGCATTATAACTCATATGGTGGAAAGGTTTCAGATATTACCACTGGCATGAATTTCAAAGTTTATGAGAGCAAAGCACTTGTTAACCCTGGAATGGTACGGTAAATTTTTCGATGATTTTAGGTACATGTTTTTACTAAAAAGATGGCAACAATAGTATAATGTACATTTTTTATTTTATCATTAAACATAAAAAGATTATATAGTTTCTAGCTTCATGGCAGTCGGAGTGGCCAACTGGCTGGTGCGCGACGAAATATATACCCTATGTGAGTAAAATTTACTCATCAGTGCCATCTTAGGGTTAACTATATTCGTTATCAATTGCTTATTTCACAAAACTTTGCATCTCATATAACATCAATGAAGAAAATGCTCAGTGCCTGCAGCACTGTATTTGAAGTTGGTGTTTGGGGCTGCGATCCGAAAATTTTTCCAGAACTTTGGGAATTGAAGCATTGCTCATATATTTTCATTGTAAATGTTTCCGGTATGAATACTCACTGTAAGCATTTATTGATACAGGAATAGCACTACAGACTCGTGCTGGTAACCTTTTGCCACCCCCTCAACGGTCCCGACCTTGCCACGGTGAGGGGGCTCAGGGCAGTGGCTCATTAGCCAGATGAGTTGCTGCCTTGCTAAAGGGACCTTAGGGGAAGGAGACCCCGAACAGAAAACCAAACATGGACGAAGAAAAAGGAGGAAAACTTACGGTACAGGGGGTCGGATACCCAGTACCGGCGGCCGTCAGGGGTAAGCGAGCAGGCCCCGGGTCGTCGTCATCCATCGACTGCAATGCTATGGAGGTTGGCCACTTGGCCACCGTAGCAGATCCAATTACAAGTGGTCCTACACAACTCGAAGAGGTGAACCGATTCCAGTTGCGGACCCTTTCAGGAGGAGTTCCAAGCTACAACGATCCCCACCTCGAACAACAACCAATTCGGTAGCTAGCACCTGCGCTGGCTGCCATTCAAGTCGCACGAAGCTAATGCGCTCGGGTGCCAGAGTACTCGTAGACTCGGACTCGGAGAGCATGGTTTCGACCGAAGCGGAGGAAGAGCTGCTCAAATCGCCTGAGCGAGGCAAAGGTGCTAGTCCCCACAAGAGGAACATGACCAAGCCGAGCAAAGCGGGCAGGAAAGCTTTGGCGGAGTACAAGTCGGCACTGCGCATCGTCGACAGGCTCAGCGACAAACCAACTCTCTCCGCGGAGGAGAAAGATCGGCTAAGTTGGGCTCGGACGGCGGTAGCAAAAGGCCGGGAGCACTTCGCTGGGAAGAAAAAGCTGGTTATCAAGGACTCTGCTTTCCACAACAAAGTGGAGCAGAGCTTGTCCAAGAGGCTGGCGGAGAAAAGGCAGAGGTCGACCGAGGATGAAAAACCGGCGTCCAAGAGGCCAAAGAGCGCGACAAGTCGGCAAGGGGTCCAACAACCCTCTAGCTCGAAGCCGAAGAAGACGATGTGGCTAAACAGCACCTCATCGTGGCTCTAATAGACCGCAGCAATCCCTTGGGTCAATTGTCGCTCGAGAAATGGAAGACCGTAGAGTCAAGCCTGCTCAATGCGATGATTGATCGCATGGCTATGCCTTCGTTTGAAGGGGCAGGCTGGTTCAGAGGTGTTAAGATCATAAAGTGCAACGACGAGCTCACGTTGCGCTGGTGTACTGCTGTAGTCCCGGAACTACCGGGTCTATGGGAAGGAGCTCGACTTGAAATCGTTGATAGAGGGACCATCCCAACTCTACCTAGAGCGAAGGTGACAATACCACGGGTAGTGGAACCGGAGGTGGCCCTAAAATTACTTCAAAAACAGAATCCGGATGTTCCAACTCAAGATTGGAAGACCCTGGACGTCAAGAAGCCACAAGAACGAGACGGGGGGCAGGTCTATATCCTTCAAATTAACAGGGAGGCTGACGACCTGCTCTATCCGCGCTTTGGCAAAATGGCTTGGGGCGTAGGCAGTGTTTACCTGCGCCTGAAAAAACGCCACCCGAAGGATGATAACATTAATACCCTGGAGGTCGGCGAGATCGAGGGGGATCTGGGCACTACTGACCTACGGGGTACAACGGCCGATCCCAAACTGGACGATGCGCAGGATAAGGAGGATGCCGAGGTCAAGACTCAAACTACTGCAGATCAACCTGCACCGCAGTAAGTTGGCCTTGGCCGAGTTGCTGCTAACGCTTGAAGAAGGTTAGTTTGACGTGGCGCTGGTTCAGAAACCGTGGATCTCTGCAGAGAATCGGGTTGCGAGACTAGGGTCACAGCTTTTTAATCTCTTCTTCCCCACCACAGTTGCAAGAACTAGAACGGTTATACTGGTGAGGAAGAATATCCACGCTTACCTTCTTTCTAATTTCTGCACGGACGACAAGACAGTGGTGGCATGCGAGGGGGACGAAGAGGAGCATGTACTCCTAGTATCCGCCTACATGGCTCACGACAGAGCAGCTCCGCCGGAGGAGGTCGTTAAACTTACCGCGGAGACACTCAAGAAGAACGAACTACTGCTTGTCAGGGCGGATGCGAACGCGCACCACATAGTATGAGGCAGCAAGGATATCAATGAAAGAGGTGAGTCTCTACTCAGTTTTATTATAAACTATAATCTAGTCGTAGCGAACCGAGGAAATGTCCCTACCTATAGGGGACCTCGTAGTGAAAACATGCTAGATATAACTCTGCACAATGACTCTAATGAGCAGTTAATAGAGAATTGGAGGGCTCTCGAAGGCCCATCGTTTTCTGATCACTGTTATATAAGTTACTCTTTAAAACTCAATGTTACTCGCAATTACCGTCCGTTTCGCAATCCCAGAAATACTGACTGGCTGAACTTCGAACGGGAGGTGAAAAATGGCCTAGGCCTTCTTCCGAGGATTGGCGGTGTAGCCGACCTGGAGGCTGCGGTTAACGCACTTACAGGTAAACTCGTTAAAGCTTTTGCACGGTCCTGTCCCATAGCCCACCCGAGGTGCGAACCCAAGCCACCCTGGTGGAACAGGGACCTGGGTTGTCGCAGAGGACAAGTTCGTGAATTGTTCAAGTAAGCCAAAGCAGCTGACTGCAATGAATGCTGGGACGAATACAAGGACGTCCTTAAGCTCTATAAGTCAGAAATCAGGAAAGCCAAATGGAGCTCCTGGAAAGAGCTGTGCGGTAAAATCGAGACCACATCGGAAACGGCGAGACTAAGGAATCTGCTGGCTAAGCGCCCTGTCACGCCTAGCCTGCTTTGTAAGCCGGATGGGGAGTGGACAAACAGCGGCTCGGAAACGCTGAGGGTCCTCGTAGACAGTCACTTCCCGGGCTGTCTGGATGAACCCGCCCCCTCCACTTGTCAGCAGACGTCTGAACTGCATGACATCGAAGGCATTGGCGAAGTCATCACCAAGCCGAGGCTGGTCTGGGCAATTGAAACCTTTAAGCCCTTTAAGTCCCCAGGGTCGGATGGGGTCCTACCGGCCATGCTCCAAAAGTCAGGTATGCTTACCATTCCCTGGCTCATGCAAATTTACAAAAGTTGCTTAGCACTAAGCCACGTGCCTGCAGCCTGGAGGATCGCTTAAGTTGTATTCATACCCAAAGTAGGTAAAATCAACCATGTTTACCCGAAGGACTACAGGCCAATTAGCCTGACTTCCTACCTTCTTAAAGTTTTTGAAAGATTACTGGATCTCTATATCAAACAAAGACTTGGATCTCAAGCCCTATCGGATGCCCAAAACGCATACATAAAAGGCAAATCCGTAGAAACGGCTTTCCATAGGGTAGTTCTTGAAATAGAAAAAGCACTCCGCTACGAAGAATACACTTTGGGAGCTTTTCTAGATAGTGAAGGCGCCGTCAATAATGTGCACACAACAGCCATTATGAAGTGCCTCCGTGCAACCAACATCCACACCTCTATTTGTAGCTGGATTAGCAATCTGCTTAAGCAAAGGCTCATAACAGCTGAGTGGGCGGGGTCACAGATCACTAGGAAGGTCCACAGAGGCACGCCGCAAGGAGGAGTTCTATCCTCTCTCTTATGGAACCTGGTTGTAAATACAATTTTGGATATACTGGAGCGCAAAGGACTCATGGTTGTGGCCTATGCCGATGACAATGCGATATTAGTCTCGGGTAGGTTTCCGCACACAGTTGGCCAACTCATCGAGTATGCTCTGGGGCTTGTTGAGGAATGGGCAAATACCGTTGGCCTTGTCATCAACTCCAATAAAACTGACCTTGTATTTTTCACAAGGAAGTACAAAATTCCTGAATTACCTCCAATCAGGTTGGGCGGCACCAGCTTAAGCCTCAAGTCGCAAACTAAGTACTTGCGTTTTATTCTGGACAGCAAGCTCACCTGGAAGGCGAATTTGGAGGAGAGAGTAAAGCGGGTCAGCAATGCGATTTACGCCAGCAGGAGAGTGCTGGGTAAAACGTGGGGTCTAAGCCCTGCCTTAACACACTGGATCTATGTGGCAATAGCCAGGCCTATCCTTGCGTACGGATGTTTGGTCTGGTGGCCAGCAGTAAATAAGACTACTTTTGCTAGCATGGCGAACAGAGTTCAGCGGCTGGTGGCTCTCTGCACTACAGGTGCCTTAGCCTCGACTCCTTCGTCTGCTTTGAATGTCCTGTTTCATCTCCCTCCGCTTGACCTCTTCGTGAAGGGCGCTGCCGCAAAAGCTGCTGTCAGGCTTAGGGAATCGGGACACTTTGAGCCACGATCCTTTGGCCACAGCAGAATTGAGCGAGGGTACGCAGGTAGCACCGACTACTTGGTCCCCACTTTGTGCTTCGAGCGCGGATATCAAGCGACCGTGGGGGATGGGCAGGAGTGAAATCGGCAAATGGGCGCAACAACTCTTAACATCTACACTGACGGCTCTAAAACGGCTGCCGGAGTGGGTGCTGCAACTTTTTCCGCAGAGGTAACTATGGAAGCAGCTTTTAGGCTTCTTTACCACTGTAGGATTTTTCAGGCAGAGGTTTTTGCGATACGTGAAGCCGCAGACCTAGCATACGCCGGAAATACCACAAATGAAGAAATCAACATCTTTACAGACAGTCAGGCGGCGGTTAAAGCACTGATGTCTTACACATACAAATCGAAGTGTGTACTTGACTGCATTCAGGCCCTGAATAGACTGGGCAACAACAGAAGAGTCAGGATTTTCTGGGTTCCTGGCCACAAGGGCATTGAAGGAAACGAGAGGGCGGACGCGCTGGCTAAGCACGGAGCCAGCCTTCCCCTGTCAGGCGCAGTTAACATTCCTACTCCAATCCAAACAATCAAATACTCGATCGACTCCAATATGATGCAAGTTGCCACGTGCAGGTGGCGTGCAACCCAGACATGTAAGCTAACCAAAATCATGTGGGGATCGTACAATCTCGTAGCTACTAAGTACCTGCTCAAATTAACGCGGACTGATTGCAAGCGGCTGGTCGGCATCATTACTGGCCACTATCTTGTAGCAGCTCATGCCAAAAAAATGGGACTCCTAACCAGCGACATCTGTAGGAAGTGTCAAGAGCCTGGAGTCTCAGAAACAATCCAGCACCTTCTGTGCCACTGCCCGGAACTGGAGAGAACCAGGCAGCGCTGCTTCGGTGAGCCCTGGCTGGTGGATCTCTCACATGTAGCGGAGCAGAGGCTGAAGGACATACTTCAGTTCGCAAAAAAGTCCGGGGCCTTCGATGGCCGTTCGGACTGAACTTTCCTTCTCCGGGTCCATTTATCTGGTATCACTACGGACCAATGGGTCTATGTCTGGCCCTGTGCCAGCCAGTTAACCTAACCTAACCTTTTGCCAGTATCACATCTGCATCACGTTGAAATTAACCTACCCTGCAAATTTCGTCTCGATCCGATGACTGCGTTCGAAGTTATGGAAGTATAAAGAAATTTAAGGTTACCAGCCGCGGCATTTTTCAAATAATGGAAATCTTAATATTTGTTGCATATTGTCACTACAATATTATTACCATTTGAAACTTTTACGATCAAATCGCTAAATAAAGATATTGGAAATAAACACAAAACCAACTGTAGCTGTCAAACATATCATGGCTTTTCAACCAAATTTGACTTGAATAATGCCTATAATAGGTTCCATTAAATATATGAAATTCGTATTGATTTCATGACTGCACTGGAAGTACTATTACAAAAAGCTTTATTTTCCTGAGCGAATTTTCAAAACCAAAGACACAAAAATTACCATAGCTGGTAGCACCAATCGAATTTTTCAACCAAATTTATATCATATACGGCTTAGAGTAAGGTTCAAGTACTGTGTCAATTTCATGAAAATCTGATAACTGAATCAGAATTCATAGGGCAATAAGCCGTTTTTTTTCTTTGTAATTTTTCAAGATGGCACCACTGGCACAGGGTTACTCACAATTCAAAATCGCTTCTATCAGACTTGGTCCTACTTAATTTCAACGCATTCTGTAAATTTCAATTGCATCTGATTATTGGTTCGTGAGTTCCCGTGAACAGAAGTTTTTGAAGCTAAAAATATTGGTTAATTGGGAAAGGGGTACCGTTCTTGTCCGACATGAAAGTTCCACAAATTTCCCTTGACTGTTTAAACAAAACATAAGATTTGTATACAAGTTGGTTTTCATTCTAAGAAACGGACATAATTTAGGAGATTCGATGGTTTGAATATTTTCACTTTCAGTGCCTGCCGTAGCTACAGCGTTGCCAGCACGTTGATTAAAAACTACGCAAGTGTGCAACTTAACAACATTTATACGTCCTATAAGTTTCATAATGATTTGATACTCTAATAAAAAGTTATCACAATTCAAAAGTTTTCAAATTTTCCCAATCTCATTTTACTCGCCTAGCGCACACATAGGAATAATAATTTCAAAAACATTATCATATTCACATTTGAAACACGTTCAGAATTCATTATGTAAACTTTATTTTTGCAAAAGTTATGTTTGACAGAAAAATAGGTTGTTACGAATTGGCAAACTACCGCCAATGCAACATAATTTAAGTTCCACTCAGTTACATGCCCTGCGTGCTTCCCCTTGCCAGCTAGCTCAGCTGCGTCGGCCGTGGGGTTTGGGCTGAGTGAAACTTCCTGCTTGAAGCACGCTAACGTACACCAACATAGATCATACTAACCATGGGGGAGGAATCAACAAGAGTCATCTTTGGTGTCAAGGCGGACTGGATGGACCTTTCGTTCACCTATCTTTTACTCCATGCTCGAGTTACAACGAAAAGATGGAATTCAAGTATTTACAAAACATGTTATTTCCAAGAAAAAACAATAATAACAATCTCAAAATTCAAGAAGACTAAAAATTGGTTCAAAAAAATTCAATTTATAATAATAATTAATGTAATGATAAATAATGTATATAAATATTAAGATAAATAAGGTGAATATAACCAACAAGATAAATAAAATAAAATAGAATAAGATTACTAAGAATAAAAAAATCAATTCAAACAATAATCAATACAGAAAACTCACCACTCCTGACGACGGTCGACCGTTGTTCTGGAAGATGGTGGCTGAAAATTTAAATTTTTAAGTTTCTATTATTTATTCTTTTGTTTTTTTTCTGGTATTTTCTTTTTTTTTTATTTTTTTTTTATTTATTCTAGATTCATCCGGAACAAGTGAGATTCCTCCTTAACGTGCAGCTAGTTTTCTCGTAATCTCCGGCAATTTACGTTGTAACTGGTTTTTTTGTTTTTGTTTTATTTGAAAGTTATATATTAAATTTGCCAAATAAATAGGTCATAATTTACGATTTTTAGCGTCGAACAAATAGTTTTTATGTAATTCCCGCATTGCTGATCGCTTTCAATCTATTATTTACGTTGATTTCAAAGTGTTTCTTCGTCGGTTTGAGCAACAAATGAACGAAACAAAAATTAGGAACACACTTTCACGTCTCAAGTTTTTTTAAAAACGGCTGCGCGACTTGCCTTGGCAGAAGACTGTTTTTGTCCGAAACACAATTATTTAAAATAATTTCATAGAGAGTAATGCGCTAGTGCATTTAGCAAGTGTTTGTCGTCATCACTAGTGATTTCAATACACGGTCTTTTATTGAGTCTGATGTTTTTTTTTCGGATGAATTATCATCCTTTGTAGTTTATGAGACAGAGAGATAGAGCCAGATGGACAGAAAGATACAACGAATTGATTTGTGATTTAGTATTAGACTGAGCGAATGAGAAGAAGGAGAAGAATGAATCACGACTATAATATGCTGATGATGTTTGTTGTCTTTGGTGACGTTAATTCGATGATACTTGATTTGATGAGAATGCCGCAGCCGACAGCGTTGTCGATGTGAATATCTAGCTCTACATACGACAAAACTCGAACATCAAGTCTATTTACGAATCTGAGATTTGAAATTAGAATTCTTGCTGAAAATTCGCTCCATCCATCGAACAAACACAGTATCCTTCACTGTTTTATTGAATTGAGTCGTTGTTGTTGCTGTTTTAGTAATTTCTAGCAATCGGTTGATCCGCACTTGAGAACACAACACTTGCGCTCCCTTTTTCAATTTTTTTTCGACGAATAGAATTCAGTATAATTTAACCCGGTTTAGAATTCTCTCGGCTTCAGTAAAATTAAGCTTCGGTCCCCATTTATTAAACACTGGCCATAGAACGGATACCTCAGGGAAACTTTGACTGACTAGAAAATTAGCGGTTCTCCTACTAAAATCTATTGATTGATCAACGCACTCTCAGGAACGAAGATCTAATGAAGTGTTTATAAACTTCTCTATTGATTCTGATAGTCAGTTTAAAATGCACACTATATTTCGCAGACCACTAATAACACACTATCAAATCCACTGTTTGTAACTATAAGAATTTATGATGTTTTAAATAAATGCAACGCTCAAATCAAAATCCCCGAATAGAATGTCCAGTCAAGTCCGTTTATATTCTCCACTTGCCGTCGTCAAAGAGACTCCCCGCAAAACTCTCATCATACCGCTCATTCCAAAAAGCCGTTGTCGCCATCAGCTCCGTTGCATCACTTTTTGGATTGCTATCAGCTGCATGCAGCGCTGACCGGTCAGAACATTGACCTACAGTGCATTCGATTTCGATGCAGTCATACAGCGGTCAAGAGCCGAATATTACCGCGTGATGCATGTACATGCTCAGCTCCAACCACCGTACGACGCACCAAAAGCGAATGCACTGCATCGAATGGATGTAGGAGCGAAATCGATATGATTTTCGCAACGAGAAAAAAAAATTCACGATGAAGTGGATTTTTTTGTGTGCGTGCAACAATCGTGGGGACGACCCTGCCCTGAGAAGAGTCTCAAATGAACCCGGGCAACCACAATAACTAAGGAAATAAACACCAAACTATCAGGAGCGAAGGTCTTTACTATGGTAGACTCCTAAAATTTTCCCTTTCTCATCAGTTAGTTCATAGGTCACGCGACCCAACTTACGCTGCACAAAAGGTCAGATAAATTTCGGAGCAAGTTTAGCGGCGAAACGATCAGCGGCATTGCTAAGTGTGAAGTTCCTTACAAAAACCTCTTGACCAGGAGTGAAAGATTTTTCGCGACTTCGGAGATCATACACCCGAACACCCTTGGCATGAGCCTCAGCCAGTTTATCTTTCACCCTATCCTGAATCCATCGCAGCCTATCAGTGTGCGGGCAGAGTTCTACCTCTCCATCCTATAACGCTTGCATTTTACGGAGCAATTCATAGTCGCCGCCGTGCTGGATACGATGAAAACTGAATAGAAGGAAGTGAGGTGAGCAACCAGTCGCCTCATGCACGACATTGCGAAATGCAGCGCATGATTCGGCCAGCAGCTCATCCCAAGTCCTATGGTCATCACCGATGTAGGCGCGAATAGCGTTGAGGATAGATCGATTAGCTCTCTCTGAAGCGTTGGCTTGCGGTGAATATAAGGGCGTGGTGATGTGCTGAACGCCATGCTCTAGGAGGAATGCCTCGAAAGATTTAGAGGTAAATTGCACACCATTACCGAGTGCACAAACTCCGGTACTCCATAGGTCAAGAAAATATCGCTTTTGAGGAACTTAATGACCGCTTCTGTGGTGGCTTTGGGTAGGGCCTTGAGCCATACAAACTTGCTGAAATGATCCAGCACTACGAGCAACGGAGTATTCCCTGCCTTCGAACGAGGGTATGGGCCCATGAAATCGATGAACAGTCTTTGCAATGGCCTATCTGTTTCCCGCTGATTTCCCATTGGCGGCCTCATGGTGCGATTCGGGGGTTTGACCTGCTTGCAAACGGTGCAGGAGGAAACATAATCTTTAACTTGTTTCCTCAACTGCGGCCAATAATAGTACCTTTGCAGCAGTTCCAAAGTCTTCCGAATCCCACAATGAGACCCCCTAGGGTCATCATGTGCCTGCATAATTAGCTGTTTTCGTTCATTTTCAGGAACCCATAATTTTGTTCTAGGCATATCGGTGCACAAATCATTGTGTGTTCCGGTGGTAATGAACACACGCCCCTCCCTAACGTGCACATTCTTGAAATCCTCAGGGCTCTTTTCAATCTGGGCTATGAGATCCAAATACTCAGGAGCTCGAAATGCTGTATCAGATATTACCTCAGCAAGCCTGTAGTGCTCAGGCAAGTGACCTATTGCGGATTTGGTTGCCTCGACCGACCCACAAACTCTCGATAACGCATCTGGGACGACGTTCTGAGTTCCCTTTCGATGCTCGATGTTGAAATCGAAAGACTGCAATTTCAAACTCCAGCGAGCCAATCTACCTGTTAGGTCCTGTTGTCCCATGAGCCATTTAAGACTAGCATGGTCGGTGATGATGGTGAAAGGCAACCCTTCGATGTATACTCTGAACCTCTTAACGCTCTGCACCGCAGCCAAGCATTCCAATTCAGTAACACTATAGTTGCGTTGCGCAGCGTTAAGCCTTACAGACATATAAGCGATCGGGTGCTCCTCTCCATCATCATCCTTTTGGAACAGGACACTCCCGATTCCGGTGGCACTAGCATCACACTGGATGAAAAATCTTCGAGAGAAATCGGGATTGGCGAGCACTGGAGCAGAAATTAACAATCTCTTAACCTCTAAAAAGGCGTTATTGGCGGCGTCTATCCACTGAAACGAGCGTTTACCCCTTAGCAGATCCGTCAGGGCTGATGACACTGCCGCGAAATTAGGAATAAACCGCCGATACCATCCTGCCATTCCCATGAAACGCCGGACCTCCTTCGCAGACTTGGGTGTTGGGTAGCCTACGATGCCAGAGACCTTCTCTGGATCGGTCTTCAGGATTCCATCACTCACTACATATCCAAGATATTTGATCTCTCGCTGCACGAACTTGCTCTTCTCAACATTTATGGTCAATTTAGCTGCGTTAAGCAACTGCGCCACCTTGGAAAGTAACTCCAAATGTTCGTTAAAAGAAGAACTAGTCACGAGCAGATCATCGATATATACAAACACCTTGTCATGCAGCTCGTGAGGGATCACTTTGTGCATTAATCTGCACATGGTTTGTGGGGCATTGCACAAACCGAACGGCATCACAGTGAAGTGGTATAATGGGCGGCCAGGAACGGTAAAAGCAGTCTTCTCCCTAGATTCCGCATCCAATGGTATCTGCCAAAAAGCATCTTTTAGGTCCAGACTCGTTATGAATTTAGTGGATTGCAGACGAGCCAATAATCCTTCTATTAGAGGTAATGGATAGGCATCCTTCAAGGTTACCTCATTCAGTCGCCGTGCATCTAGACATAGCCGTACTTTACCAGGCTTCCTTACAAGGGTAACCGGTGAGCTCCATGCGCTCTTTCTTTCCTCGATGAATCCTAAGGACAGCATACGATCCAGTTCATCGTACAACAGTTTCTGTATGGCTGGGGACACCAAATAATGCCGCTGCTTAATAGGTTTGGCAGACCCGGTGTCAATGTAATGAGAGACCAAAGTGGTCTTACCCAAACCATTAAGGTTATATGAAGGAAACTGTTGAATAACTTGCTGTAGTCGAGGCTGATCCTCAGGAGACAGAGTGTGAAACGCAGGGGCTGTGGCTTCAGAAATGGATGCAACCGCCAGCTGTTGAGTTGGTGAGATTTTAAACGCGTCCCAGAAATCCATTCCTAGATAAACTGGGTTGGTCAAGGTTGGAACGACCAAAAATTTTATCATGCGCGATTGATTGTTGAATTTCACCAAGGTCTCAACATTGTTACGTGGTAACAAGAGACGCGTATTCATCTTGAAAAAAAAAAAAATTACAGCCTTCCCCGGGGAAGGCTGAGTCATAGCGCGGCAATCCACCACTCCACTAAGTAGGAGTTTGGGACCACCACTCAGTAGGCAGTGCTAGGGTCGTGGTAACAACCGACTTGTGTCATATACCTGTCGGTTGTTAACCACCTAGTCGATAAGATAGTTTTAAACATACCAACGTCAAACACCGGATTGGAGATGTACCCAGGCGGTCTCTTCCCAAGGAGCTTATCGGACCGTCAAACGACGCAAGCCTCAAGATCAGACCTATCATCATCGTCTCGAGATCTGACCGGTCATCATCGACCGACGAATAAATCGCCAATTCCGGCTCCACAGATGGATGCGTAGTAGTGTGAACTTGCACTTGATGGTAGCAATCGACACGTTACTCGAACGACCTGGAAAGGATAGAGAAATTGACCACAAAGCATCGGGTCCTGGATGCACAAAACGAAATACTTATCTGATTGACACCGAGCTGGAGCTGCAGGAGCTGCAGGATATCGCTGAATACGTCCATCACCGTTCATCGAGGGAATCCTCCAATATTTATATTCCGCAGAGTCACGCCCGATCACTTGTTATCCGAAGATACTAAATACACTCGTCAAGCCACGTAAAATTCACATTGACGATCACAGATTGATTGTTCACTTGACAATTACAACTAAAATGACAGTTGAAACGTCAACCGACCTCGGAAAAACACATAATCAAGTTGTCAACCAAATCCAGGGGTGGAATAACGACAACCACAGTAAAGAATTAGATTGGTGGAAATCCTCGATCGGCACGTGGAGAAAGTACATTCACCCGGTCACTTTGTGGAAGGAGAAAGTACGGGATCGGGATGCGAACAGAAAAAGCAGCGGTACCTGATGGAGGAAAAAGTGGTCATTCTTTTTGTGACGGCGAAGGCGAGCAGATTTTGAAATTGAATATTATCAGGTGCGTCGAAGATTCTTTTTGTGACGGCGAAGGCGAGCAGATTTTGAAATTGAATATTATCAGGTGCGTCGAAGATTCTTTTTGTGACGGCGAAGGCGAGCAGATTTTGAAATTGAATATTATCAGGTGCGTCGAAGATTCTTTTTGTGACGGCGAAGGCGAGCAGATTTTGAAATTGAATATTATCAGGTGCGTCGAAGATTCTTTTTGTGACGGCGAAGGCGAGCAGATTTTGAAATTGAATATTATCAGGTGCGTCGAAGATTCTTTTTGTGACGGCGAAGGCGAGCAGATTTTGAAATTGAATATTATCAGGTGCGTCGAAGATTCTTTTTGTGACGGCGAAGGCGAGCAGATTTTGAAATTGAATATTATCAGGTGCGTCGAAGATTCTTTTTGTGACGGCGAAGGCGAGCAGATTTTGAAATTGAATATTATCAGGTGCGTCGAAGATTCTTTTTGTGACGGCGAAGGCGAGCAGATTTTGAAATTGAATATTATCAGGTGCGTCGAAGATTCTTTTTGTGACGGCGAAGGCGAGCAGATTTTGAAATTGAATATTATCAGGTGCGTCGAAGATTCTTTTTGTGACGGCGAAGGCGAGCAGATTTTGAAATTGAATATTATCAGGTGCGTCGAAGATTCTTTTTGTGACGGCGAAGGCGAGCAGATTTTGAAATTGAATATTATCAGGTGCGTCGAAGATTCTTTTTGTGACGGCGAAGGCGAGCAGATTTTGAAATTGAATATTATCAGGTGCGTCGAAGATTCTTTTTGTGACGGCGAAGGCGAGCAGATTTTGAAATTGAATATTATCAGGTGCGTCGAAGATTCTTTTTGTGACGGCGAAGGCGAGCAGATTTTGAAATTGAATATTATCAGGTGCGTCGAAGATTCTTTTTGTGACGGCGAAGGCGAGCAGATTTTGAAATTGAATATTATCAGGTGCGTCGAAGATTCTTTTTGTGACGGCGAAGGCGAGCAGATTTTGAAATTGAATATTATCAGGTGCGTCGAAGATTCTTTTTGTGACGGCGAAGGCGAGCAGATTTTGAAATTGAATATTATCAGGTGCGTCGAAGATTCTTTTTGTGACGGCGAAGGCGAGCAGATTTTGAAATTGAATATTATCAGGTGCGTCGAAGATTCTTTTTGTGACGGCGAAGGCGAGCAGATTTTGAAATTGAATATTATCAGGTGCGTCGAAGATTCTTTTTGTGACGGCGAAGGCGAGCAGATTTTGAAATTGAATATTATCAGGTGCGTCGAAGATTCTTTTTGTGACGGCGAAGGCGAGCAGATTTTGAAATTGAATATTATCAGGTGCGTCGAAGATTCTTTTTGTGACGGCGAAGGCGAGCAGATTTTGAAATTGAATATTATCAGGTGCGTCGAAGATTCTTTTTGTGACGGCGAAGGCGAGCAGATTTTGAAATTGAATATTATCAGGTGCGTCGAAGATTATTTTTGTGACGGCGAAGGCGAGCAGATTTTGAAATTGAATATTATCAGGTGCGTCGAAGATTCTTTTTGTGACGGCGAAGGCGAGCAGATTTTGAAATTGAATATTATCAGGTGCGTCGAAGATTCTTTTTGTGACGGCGAAGGCGAGCAGATTTTGAAATTGAATATTATCAGGTGCGTCGAAGATTCTTTTTGTGACGGCGAAGGCGAGCAGATTTTGAAATTGAATATTATCAGGTGCGTCGAAGATTCTTTTTGTGACGGCGAAGGCGAGCAGATTTTGAAATTGAATATTATCAGGTGCGTCGAAGATTCTTTTTGTGACGGCGAAGGCGAGTAGATATTGAATTTGAATAGTAACAGAACGTCGAGGAAAGTCCTTGGTGTGGTGGTGAATGTGTCAAAAAGGACCTCCGTTAGGAAAAAAAATACAACAAAAACGGCAAATCGAAAACGGGTCCCGGCGGGGTTCGAACCCGTGTTCCTCGTGTCGCACGAGACCGACGGCGAGTCGGTTAAGCGGCAATAAGACTGTTCGTCTCGTACCGGCCCTGTAGTGTAGAGGCTAGCACGTCTGGCCGGGAACCGGGCGGTCTGGAGTTCAGAACTCCACCCGTGCTGATGTAACTGGGGATTGTCGAAGATTCTGTGTGTGACGGCGAAGGCGAGCAGTAAACGAATCTGGCCTTGAAGAAATTTACCCACAACTGAACCGGGACTCGGCTGGAGTCGGGGTTGGACTTTTGTTGCTTTTTGAATCCGTTACTAACGCGAACAACAAGGAAGAAGGAGGTTAGTGCATAGTTGAATGTAGATATAAGTTGCCTTTATTTTTCTTTTGATTATTTTTCGCATATAAAGCCATAGTAGAATAAGCTAAGAATAGATATATTGTGATAGTAGAGTGGTGGAATTTACGATTTTCTTTTTACGGTAGAAGGAAGTCAGTGAGACGATAAACGCTAGGCTTCGAGAATTGAATAAAATTAATAATTAGATTCGGGAATTTACGACTTTTAACGGTAGAAGAGATTCTATGACACGATAAGTGCTAGAGTACGGGGATTGTATACAATAAAAAGAATTTTGTTTGCGAAACTTCGGCGTCGTTCATTATTGTGGTACGGGGAGGCAGAACGGTCCGTGTTACGTGACTGATTGGATCGGTGGTGGGAAGGCATAGAGGGGCCGTGCCATTAGTGGCAGCAACCCTCCTTCTCGGAATTCTTGACCTCGGTGAGCCGTAACCTCACTCGGCGGCTCGTGGTCCATACTTGGGGGTGAGTGAGTGGCGCCCACGCCCAGTCTCCTGAGCGACCCGGGACCCAAACGGACCGAGCCGAGGGTCACTACCCCCTCAAATAGGCGGGGAGGGTAACAAATTGGCGCCCAACGTGGGGCCTAAAAGGCGCGAAAGGGGTGCAAATCGTGGGGTTATAGGTTGCTTAAAGTTGTTGGGTTAAGTAGTAAGTGAAAGTGTGAGAAATACGTTAGTGAACTACGGGAGACAGTTGGAACCTTCGGACACGTAATCGTGGAGAATAGTTCAGCCCAGCAAAGTTCCAGAGACGATCAGTGGAAGACCGCTGACTGAGGTTGACGACTTTGGAAAGGGAGCATCCTAATAAGCGACTGAGACCGCGGTGAATCCTCGATTCGGGCAACAAGAATCGGGAACGGATACTTGGAATCGAAAATTGAATTTTTGAATTGTATATTATAAACGAAAATAAAATAGATATCATTACTTAGTAAATACACAGTCCTTTTTTTTATTCTCCTTAGTAATTAGTGAATTAATAAAAGTATAATAGTTGAATTTGGCAAATATTAGTTTGACATATAATAGAACTGCAGCAGAAACGGAATGTCGACCACAGCCAAAATCTTAATTGATCGGCTCAGCAAGGATGAGCTGGTTTACGAGCTGGAAATCAGGGGACAGCCGACTGGAACCGTAGAATCAATGCGGAAAACGCTGCGTGTGGCGCTGCGAGCTGAAGCTTCAATGGATACATCTTTGATTTCGGTGCGAGACTATCCATATACTCTGGAGGAGGATTTAGAAGCAGTTCAGGAGAAACTGACCGAAATTCAGGTCTTGATCGAAGCATTTCGGGGAACTCCACAGTCATCCGACTTTCTCAAAACTAAGACCAAGATCGAGTTTGGGATGCGGCGCCTCAAGAATGCTCAACATGAGAAGGGAGTAATGGGCGAGGAGGCTCACAAGTTGCGAGTGCGTCTAATAATGGCGATGGGGGAGTTGCTGGTAAAAGCAGAGGGTGAGGAAGAACCGGGCGAGACGGAACCCGACCAGGAGGACGACAGCAACAGCGAGCGGGAGGCGCTAGGCGCGGATGATGCCATAATACAAGGACCGGCTCGGGTCAGCGAACCAAATCAGTTAGTAGAGAATCTTGGAGAACCCGTATTTTCCACGCCCAGGTCAACTTCGATAGTAGCAAAGGGGCAAGAGTTAGCAAAATGGGGCCTTCGCTACAGTGGGGACTCGGGATCATTGAGTGCGTTCTTGGAACGGGTTGAGGAGCTCCGGGAAGCTCGTGGGGTATCTACCAGGCAACTATTCCAGTCGGCGGTGGAAATATTTGAAGGCAAGGCTCTGATCTGGTTCAGGGCGAATCGCTCTCGTGTGAGCTCGTGGCAAGAGCTGGTTACCGAGATGAGAGCCGAGTTTCTACCGCCGGACTACGACGACCGCCTGATGACTGAAATCGTGAGGCGCACTCAAGGACCCGAGGAGTCCATGGGAGTGTATGTGTCGGTCATGGAGGGGTTATTCAGGCGCCGGGCCCAACCCTGCTCCGAGGAAGAAAAATTGAAAATCCTCCGACGCAATTTAGCGCCTTTTTACCAGACGCAACTGGCTTTAACGACGGTCAGGACTATCGCAGACCTGGTCAGAGTGGGACGGTCGTTGGAGGCTACCCGCGTTACTGTGGAGGCCTACGTGCCACCACCTACCCGGAAAAACCAACGGCTCTTGGAACCCGACTTGGCGTATGTTGGGAGTACCGAAGGGTTGAGTCTAGCTACTGTACAAAGAAACGACCTTAGGTGCTGGAATTGCCGAGGCATAGGACACACCTCGCGAGAGTGTTCTGAGCCTCAAAAGTGCTTCGGTTGTGGTCGATTGGGAATGAGGAAGGCCACCTGTCCTAATTGTCGAAGGATACCGAATCGGGAGAGGGATCCCAGAAAACAATTTGAGATAGGTTGTAGAGAAGGAGGTATACCGGGGGGTGCCAGAGGAGGGGAAACGCGAACAACTCAGCCATCCACGTCGGGAAACGACCGCCGTGCTCAGTAGGCGGCAGCCTGAGCACATTACCAATACAGGGGAGAGCCGCAGCAAACGCACAGATACATTACCTGCTGACTAAGAGGCAAGGAGACAACAGGCCACATCTGGAGGTGGATATTTTGGGACGCAAGTTCCTGGGACTGGTAGACTCCGGTGCCTCTAATACAGTAGTGGGTGGAGAGGGATGGCAGGCTTTGCAAGAACTGGGAGCGGAACTCTTGTGTACCGACCAACGAACCATCAGGATGGCCAACAACCAAGGGTGCACAATTGCTGGAACGGTGGCTATCCCGGTGAGGTTGAAGGGGAAGTTGGATTGGCTGCGAGCCTTAGTGGTTCCCGAGCTACCGCATGCTCTAATTCTAGGGGTGGATTTCGTCAAGCAGTTTGAGTTAGTCCTGGCGCTGAGCGAGGAGAGTTGGGATTTCGTAAGTGCATTGGAAGGAGGTATTACGGACCAATTAAAACCCAGGAGCCTATTAACACAGGCGGAGGAAGATGAGCTCAGTCAACTCGTCAATGAGGAGCTCGAACGGATGGGGGAAGGTATTGGATGCACGAACCAAGTGGAGCATGTCATCCGAACCTCAGCGGTACCAATAAAGCAGCGCTACTACCCCGTTTCCCCCGCGGTACAGACCCATATAGATGCGGAGCTGAATGAGATGCTGACGCAGGGCATAGTTGAGCCATCTTCAAGTCCCTGGGCTTCACCCATCATTTTGGTTAAGAAGAAAGACGGTACCTATCGGTTTTGCGTCGATTATCGCAAATTAAATGCCGTCACAGAACATGATGCTTACCCGCTGCCCTACGTAACTGCCACGCTCGATAAATTGCGAGATGCGAAATACTTGTCGTCGCTCGACGTGAAATCGGCCTACTGGCAAGTGCCCATGGCTGAACAATCAAAAAAATTCACAGCCTTTACTGTTCCGCATCGAGGACTATTCCAATTTCTTCGAATGCCATTCGGACTCCAAAATGCACCTGCTACCTGGCAACGACTGATAGATCAAGTTTAAGGACCTGATCTGGAGCCTTATGTGTTTACATACCTCGACGACATTATCGTGGTAACTCAAGACTTCAGCAAACACCTGGAGATATTGAGGGAAGTGTTTAAACGCTTGAGGCAAGCTGGATTGAAAATCTCTAAGGACAAATGTGAGTTCTGCCGGCCACAATTAAAATATCTCGGCTATGTTGTCGATGAAAAAGGATTAAATGTGGATCCGGACAAAGTCAAAAGCATGATAGAGATACCGCCTCCAACCAACGTAAAGGGGGTCAGACAGTTCCTGGGGATGGTCTCGTGGTACCGAAGATTCATTCCGGACTTCGCCACGATGACGGCACCATTAACAAACCTCCTTAAAAAGAACAACAAGTTTGAATGGACCCAGGACTGTGAGACTGCCTTTGCACAGGCGAAGCTAAAGCTATCCACGGCACCAATTCTGACTTGCCCAGATTATACGCTACCGTTCTCAATCCAAACCGACGCATCAGATTTGGGACTGGGAGCAGTACTGACTCAGAAGCATGAAGATGGGGAGAAAGTAATCTGCTATCTGAGTCGGTCCTTGACGAAGGCGGAGCGCAAGTACTCTACCACAGAGAAGGAGTGTCTGGCAGTACTGTGGGCCGTCGAGAAGCTACGTCCGTATGTAGAGGGAGCACGCTTCTCCGTAGTCACTGATCACTACTCACTCGTATGGCTGAGTAACTTGAAGGATCCGACGGGACGGCTGGCCAGGTGGGCGGTACGCCTCCAACAATATCCTTTTACAATTGTCCACCGCAAAGGAAAGGAGCATTTGGTACCCGATGCGCTGTCACGACTAATGGCTGGGGGTGAGGTAGCAACTATCGAGACAGAGGAAGATCGGTGGTACAAGACCATGAAAGAGAAAGTCGTACAAGCGCCCGAGCGCTATGCGGATTGGCGGGTGATGGACGACGTACTCTGGAAGCATATGCCTGGCCGATATCCTGAGTTAGAGGGAACCGAAGCGTGGAAGCGAGTAGTACCGAAGGCCGGTAGAATGGAGGTGATGTTTCGGTGCCATGATGATCCAAGGGCTGGACATATGGGTGCGAGTCGCACGTTAGGTAGACTTGCGGAAAGACATTATTGGCCAAAGATGTCTGCGGATGTGACACGATATGTGAAAAGGTGTAAAGTATGCCAGGCCAATAAGGTGGAGAGAAGAGCCCCGGCTGGGTACATGGTTACCAGGAGTGGAGAGCCACGACAACCATGGGAGATGGTTTGTGTGGACCTAGTGGGCCCCTTACCACGATCGACACAAGGGCATGCCTATATACTCACTGTATTAGATTATGTGAGTAAATTCTCTCTATTATTCCCATTGCGACAGGCAACCGCATCTGCCGTGAGTAAAATCTTAGAGGAACAAGTCTTTTTGCTTTTTGGTGCACCAAAATGGCTGGTTTGTGATAACGGCGTTCAGTTCCGGGGAACCAAGTTGAGACAACTGGCGGAATCCTATGGAACAAGGATAAAATTCACCGCTTTGTATCACCCACAAGCTAACCCAGCTGAACGCAAGAATCAGGATATAAAGCGTATGTTACGGTCGTATGCAACCGAAAACCATCGCGTGTGGGATAAAAATCTATCTAAGATTGCATGCGCTCTGCGCACCTACAAACACGAGGTAACACGCATCACACCATACTTTTTCAACTTTGGCAGGGAGATGGTGACGCAGCATGAGGGATGGGAACAGCCCGGAGGGGGGCAGAATATGCTAGGGCCCCAGGCCAGAGCTGAAGAACTCGACAAGGTACGCTCGGAGGTAATGGAGCGCATGAAACACGCAGCTAGGCAGAGCGCCCGAAGATATAATCTACGGAGGCGGGACATCTCGTTCGAGCAGGGAGATGCCGTGTGGCGTAAAAATTACACCCTGTCGGATGCGGCGAAGTACTACTCCGCGAAGCTGGCGCCGGAATACATTGGTCCTTTCTGGGTTCGCGAGAGAGTATCGGGTTGGACCTACCTGTTGGTAGATAGTAATGGTAAGGAGGCGGGGGTATGGCACACGAAGGATTTGAAGCCATACGTCACCTAATTAATTAAGCGGCGGGGGGAGGGTCGAAAACCAATTGAGGTGGAGAAAATCGCGTAGAACCCGAACATTACCTAAAAATAATAGACATGTACGATTTCGATTACTTTTAATCACAAAAGCTGATACCTAACAAGATCCAACGACGTTGTCCGAACATGATGGATTCCAGGCATCCACGGGAGTTGTACAGTTCAAAACACATGCCCGGCGGCGTTCCAATTCGCTCAACAACCCGGCCGAATGTTCTTTGGCATACTTATTTACTTCTCTGTTGTTGGCTCTTGTACTGAATTTACATCCAGGGCGACTAAAATAAAAGGTGAAAATCAGAATTACTATAGGGTAACTGCGGGGAACTATCTAGGAGATAAGAATTAGTTACGACAAGGGTTACGAAATGTTATTGGGAGTGGGAGTTGGAAGTTAAAGTTAGGGTGGCGATAGAAACGTATATAGAATTTTGGATTAGGCACCAAACCAGCAGAATTTTACTGGAATTAATAGTTAGAGTTAATGTTGATGAGTAAACATACACATTCCAAATAAAATAAGATCTCGGATTAGATATTAAGTCAATGAAAGTTTCATTTAAACTAGGAGTTAGGAGTTAGAATTAGAATTACTTTATCAACATACATACACGAACTAGAAGCTAGAAGTAGGCACACAGCTAAAGAAATGTTATTTGAATTGCGAATTAGAGAAAAGAGTTATGTGTTGCTGTATGAACATATCTACCCAAAGTAGAATAGGAAGGGAAACTTGAAACTTATTGATTATAAGTAGAGAATATATATAAAAGCGCGTAAACAATCGCACAGTGCGACAACGATGCTTTAGGAAACTACTCTCGCGCTGCGTCAAGCAGACCACGGGGAAAACCGACCGAAAACCAAAACCGACCACGGGGAAAAACGTATGGCATATTCAATGCAAGATTATCACGTATCCGTTAGATTAGAATACTCGAGTTTATAATTACCGGGACAGTCGCGACAACGATATCGGTAAAGGATTCCGGGGAAATCCTTTTCGGGTAAGGGGGGAGTTGTTACGTGGTAACAAGAGACGCGTATTCATCTTGAAAAAAAAAAAAATTACAGCCTTCCCCGGGGAAGGCTGAGTCATAGCGCGGCAATCCACCACTCCACTAAGTAGGAGTTTGGGACCACCACTCAGTAGGCAGTGCTAGGGTCGTGGTAACAACCGACTTGTGTCATATACCTGTCGGTTGTTAACCACCTAGTCGATAAGATAGTTTTAAACATACCAACGTCAAACACCGGATTGGAGATGTACCCAGGCGGTCTCTTCCCAAGGAGCTTATCGGACCGTCAAACGACGCAAGCCTCAAGATCAGACCTATCATCATCGTCTCGAGATCTGACCGGTCATCATCGACCGACGAATAAATCGCCAATTCCGGCTCCACAGATGGATGCGTAGTAGTGTGAACTTGCACTTGATGGTAGCAATCGACACGTTACTCGAACGACCTGGAAAGGATAGAGAAATTGACCACAAAGCATCGGGTCCTGGATGCACAAAACGAAATACTTATCTGATTGACACCGAGCTGGAGCTGCAGGAGCTGCAGGATATCGCTGAATACGTCCATCACCGTTCATCGAGGGAATCCTCCAATATTTATATTCCGCAGAGTCACGCCCGATCACTTGTTATCCGAAGATACTAAATACACTCGTCAAGCCACGTAAAATTCACATTGACGATCACAGATTGATTGTTCACTTGACAATTACAACTAAAATGACAGTTGAAACGTCAACCGACCTCGGAAAAACACATAATCAAGTTGTCAACCAAATCCAGGGGTGGAATAACGACAACCACAGTAAAGAATTAGATTGGTGGAAATCCTCGATCGGCACGTGGAGAAAGTACATTCACCCGGTCACTTTGTGGAAGGAGAAAGTACGGGATCGGGATGCGAACAGAAAAAGCAGCGGTACCTGATGGAGGAAAAAGTGGTCATTCTTTTTGTGACGGCGAAGGCGAGCAGATTTTGAAATTGAATATTATCAGGTGCGTCGAAGATTCTTTTTGTGACGGCGAAGGCGAGCAGATTTTGAAATTGAATATTATCAGGTGCGTCGAAGATTCTTTTTGTGACGGCGAAGGCGAGCAGATTTTGAAATTGAATATTATCAGGTGCGTCGAAGATTCTTTTTGTGACGGCGAAGGCGAGCAGATTTTGAAATTGAATATTATCAGGTGCGTCGAAGATTCTTTTTGTGACGGCGAAGGCGAGCAGATTTTGAAATTGAATATTATCAGGTGCGTCGAAGATTCTTTTTGTGACGGCGAAGGCGAGCAGATTTTGAAATTGAATATTATCAGGTGCGTCGAAGATTCTTTTTGTGACGGCGAAGGCGAGCAGATTTTGAAATTGAATATTATCAGGTGCGTCGAAGATTCTTTTTGTGACGGCGAAGGCGAGCAGATTTTGAAATTGAATATTATCAGGTGCGTCGAAGATTCTTTTTGTGACGGCGAAGGCGAGCAGATTTTGAAATTGAATATTATCAGGTGCGTCGAAGATTCTTTTTGTGACGGCGAAGGCGAGCAGATTTTGAAATTGAATATTATCAGGTGCGTCGAAGATTCTTTTTGTGACGGCGAAGGCGAGCAGATTTTGAAATTGAATATTATCAGGTGCGTCGAAGATTCTTTTTGTGACGGCGAAGGCGAGCAGATTTTGAAATTGAATATTATCAGGTGCGTCGAAGATTCTTTTTGTGACGGCGAAGGCGAGCAGATTTTGAAATTGAATATTATCAGGTGCGTCGAAGATTCTTTTTGTGACGGCGAAGGCGAGCAGATTTTGAAATTGAATATTATCAGGTGCGTCGAAGATTCTTTTTGTGACGGCGAAGGCGAGCAGATTTTGAAATTGAATATTATCAGGTGCGTCGAAGATTCTTTTTGTGACGGCGAAGGCGAGCAGATTTTGAAATTGAATATTATCAGGTGCGTCGAAGATTCTTTTTGTGACGGCGAAGGCGAGCAGATTTTGAAATTGAATATTATCAGGTGCGTCGAAGATTCTTTTTGTGACGGCGAAGGCGAGCAGATTTTGAAATTGAATATTATCAGGTGCGTCGAAGATTCTTTTTGTGACGGCGAAGGCGAGCAGATTTTGAAATTGAATATTATCAGGTGCGTCGAAGATTCTTTTTGTGACGGCGAAGGCGAGCAGATTTTGAAATTGAATATTATCAGGTGCGTCGAAGATTCTTTTTGTGACGGCGAAGGCGAGCAGATTTTGAAATTGAATATTATCAGGTGCGTCGAAGATTCTTTTTGTGACGGCGAAGGCGAGTAGATATTGAATTTGAATAGTAACAGAACGTCGAGGAAAGTCCTTGGTGTGGTGGTGAATGTGTCAAAAAGGACCTCCGTTAGGAAAAAAAATACAACAAAAACGGCAAATCGAAAACGGGTCCCGGCGGGGTTCGAACCCGTGTTCCTCGTGTCGCACGAGACCGACGGCGAGTCGGTTAAGCGGCAATAAGACTGTTCGTCTCGTACCGGCCCTGTAGTGTAGAGGCTAGCACGTCTGGCCGGGAACCGGGCGGTCTGGAGTTCAGAACTCCACCCGTGCTGATGTAACTGGGGATTGTCGAAGATTCTGTGTGTGACGGCGAAGGCGAGCAGTAAACGAATCTGGCCTTGAAGAAATTTACCCACAACTGAACCGGGACTCGGCTGGAGTCGGGGTTGGACTTTTGTTGCTTTTTGAATCCGTTACTAACGCGAACAACAAGGAAGAAGGAGGTTAGTGCATAGTTGAATGTAGATATAAGTTGCCTTTATTTTTCTTTTGATTATTTTTCGCATATAAAGCCATAGTAGAATAAGCTAAGAATAGATATATTGTGATAGTAGAGTGGTAGAATTTACGATTTTCTTTTTACGGTAGAAGGAAGTCAGTGAGACGATAAACGCTAGGCTTCGAGAATTGAATAAAATTAATAATTAGATTCGGGAATTTACGACTTTTAACGGTAGAAGAGATTCTATGACACGATAAGTGCTAGAGTACGGGGATTGTATACAATAAAAAGAATTTTGTTTGCGAAACTTCGGCGTCGTTCATTATTGTGGTACGGGGAGGCAGAACGGTCCGTGTTACGTGACTGATTGGATCGGTGGTGGGAAGGCATAGAGGGGCCGTGCCATTAGTGGCAGCAACCCTCCTTCTCGGAATTCTTGACCTCGGTGAGCCGTAACCTCACTCGGCGGCTCGTGGTCCATACTTGGGGGTGAGTGAGTGGCGCCCACGCCCAGTCTCCTGAGCGACCCGGGACCCAAACGGACCGAGCCGAGGGTCACTACCCCCTCAAATAGGCGGGGAGGGTAACAACATATCCGAAAACAGAAGCCTTATGACCTGACACTGTCCGAACTTCTGTCTGAAGAGTATGGAGATACAGACTCAGCTCTGCAATCAAGTCCAAAGCTCCTGCTCCCAGGATACTGACGCTTGTACCACTGTCCAATAGTCCTTGGAGCTCACGTCCTTTAATGAAGATGGTAGCGAAAGGACGGTTCTCCCCAAGAGGTGTCACGATGGTGTCGACACATGCTTTACGAAGCCATCGTCTGTTGGCAAAGTATTTCCATGCCCGATGAAATCGAGATACCGAGCGCTTGCGCATCGATCGAGGACACTCAAATCCGTGGTTGATGTTATTAAGACTATCCGATGAGGGTTTTTCCGAGTTTAGTGTTTTCGACGAAATTCCGGGTCGATATTGGTCGCGGCGTCCACCGTCGTTGGCTTGGGTGGCGGACGAGGAATGGGAATACGTCGCGCCCCCATATCCGGCGTACTCCGCCTGCCGTTTCCCGACCTGCAATGCATGCAGTTGGGCTTGAGAACACCTTCCATTCCACATCCGTAACAAAATATTCGCTGGCTGGGGACCGAACAGTCCATAAATGTGTGGCCCAGATCTTTACAATTCCAGCATATTACGTATTGTCTTTGTGGAGCTTGCTGATGTTGGGCATTTCCAAGCGCAACCGCATCCAGAGCTGACGTGGTAGTTGGCAGATCGTAGTCGTACGAGTAACTAGGTCCTTCGGAGATGTTGTGATGATAAGAGTACTCCTGCGCTGCTGCGGGAAAAGAAGGAGACAAAACCTCATGAACTACTCGTGGTCTTCTCAAAGGCACAGATGATGGTGGTGCTTGTTTTTGCCCGTCCGGATACCAGACAGCCTCAATCGCACAACATCGAGCAACCATTTCACGGACGGAAAGGAAACTGATTCCAGCCAGATGATCCCTTAACCGCTTGGTCATATTTCTGAAGAGTATAACCTGTAAATCGGTATCTGTCAGAGGGTTCGTCAAAGGTAACATCATGGACTGGATGTCATTGAAAAACGCTCGAAATGACTCTCCTGGTTACTGAATTCTAGCATCGATTGACCGTCTGATATCGACGTCTGTCTGGAAGCCACTGAAGCAGCTCATGAAATCCCTCTCCATGTCCTCCCACAACAACGCAGGGTGCATCTCATGATAACACCAGTACCACTCTAAAGCTGGTCCACGCAACAACAAGTGGAACTCCATGGCCAACATCGCTTCAGAAATTCCATAATGTTTAGCCATGGCAGTGATCCGGTATAAAAACTGCCGCGCGGTTAATCCAACGCCTGAGCCATCAAAATGAATGCCCCATTTGGACACTGGGAGTCTTTCGGGTCGGCTGTGATTCATGAGACTGTTATGTATTGGGGTTGTTACGTTGAAATCTGGCTGAATTGGAGGAGCGTGTTCTCTTATTTGTGTGCCTCTTAGGGGTGTACACGGGGCATCCGCAAAGTCCACTGTGTTGGTGCGAACTGCCGTAGATGCAGCTCGATTGCCAGATCCCAACACAGGACGAGGTCTAGTTCCTGTCTGTGACAGAGTTAGATGATTTATCTGCCCTGCGAGACTTTCAAAGTCTGGATCAGAACGAAGATGACCGTGAGGTAGCATTTCCAATTGATTGATAATTTAAAAATTTAAATAAGGTAAACTATATATTTATAGGTATATAAGTAATTTACCAAAATTTAAGAATTCACTATAATTTAATTTCAAATTAATAATTGCAATTAAAACCCGGACGTTAAAAAAACTAAATTCTTGATTATTCCCAATAATTTTAATTCATAAAAGTGAAATAATTAAGAGAAAGAAAAAGACTTCCGCGTGTTTAAATTTAACTATATATTATGGCAATAAAACGAAAAATCAATCCAGCCGCCCCGGCAACAAAGATGACAGGTGAGGATGGGAAAGGCATAAAAATTGTGGGTTGAAAAGGGGAGAAAAAAATGAACTACAGACAAATCTTGTGACACAACTGGATCAGGTTTGGAACTCTTAGCAACAATCCGTTCGCATAGATTTCTAAATTAGACAATCAACACCTTGATGGTGGACAGGAATCTGCTGAGCCCCAAAGCGAACATCGTAGATGATGTTAATCCCCCTGAATTCAGCTGTTCGGTCTTGCCTGAACAATTCAAATGTACATAATGAAGATGTCAAGGCCACCATCCACGATGCTACCCTGATCCAATCCTGCCTACAAGACTGTCGATTATGAAAAAGGAGAAATACTCCTGTTAAACACTAGACAACACATCCTAGCAGGTTTGAGCTCCAATGTTGCATTGGCGTCAGCTCGCCAACATTAAATACTAAAAGTTACTTTTAACTAACCATGAAAGAAAGAAAAGAAGAGAGAGAAAGAGGAAAAAAAAAAAATTTGGCTGAGGTAAACATTTGGCCAGAGACACATATGACACCCCAGCCAAATAAAATAGAATTGATGTTCAAGAAAAATAACTCAACAAGGTACCGAAAAAACTAAATTAATATCTGGATAAACCGAAAACTGAAAATTAGCAAAAGAAACTAAATAAAACAATAACTAACTTTGAGCAAAGCATAGCCAATTGTTTGGGCGCCATTTGTTACGAATTGGCAAACTACCGCCAATGCAACATAATTTAAGTTCCACTCAGTTACATGCCCTGCGTGCTTCCCCTTGCCAGCTAGCTCAGCTGCGTCGGCCGTGGGGTTTGGGCTGAGTGAAACTTCCTGCTTGAAGCACGCTAACGTACACCAACATAGATCATACTAACCATGGGGGAGGAATCAACAAGAGTCATCTTTGGTGTCAAGGCGGACTGGATGGACCTTTCGTTCACCTATCTTTTACTCCATGCTCGAGTTACAACGAAAAGACGGAATTCAAGTATTTACAAAACATGTTATTTCCAAGAAAAAACAATAATAACAATCTCAAAATTCAAGAAGACTAAAAATTGGTTCAAAAAAATTCAATTTATAATAATAATTAATGTAATGATAAATAATGTATATAAATATTAAGATAAATAAGGTGAATATAACCAACAAGATAAATAAAATAAAATAGAATAAGATTACTAAGAATAAAAAAATCAATTCAAACAATAATCAATACAGAAAACTCACCACTCCTGACGACGGTCGACCGTTGTTCTGGAAGATGGTGGCTGAAAATTTAAATTTTTAAGTTTCTATTATTTATTCTTTTGTTTTTTTTCTGGTATTTTCTTTTTTTTTTATTTTTTTTTTATTTATTCTAGATTCATCCGGAACAAGTGAGATTCCTCCTTAACGTGCAGCTAGTTTTCTCGTAATCTCCGGCAATTTACGTTGTAACTGGTTTTTTTGTTTTTGTTTTATTTGAACGTTATATATTAAATTTGCCAAATAAATAGGTCATAATTTACGATTTTTAGCGTCGAACAAATAGTTTTTATGTAATTCCCGCATTGCTGATCGCTTTCAATCTATTATTTACGTTGATTTCAAAGTGTTTCTTCGTCGGTTTGAGCAACAAATGAACGAAACAAAAATTAGGAACACACTTTCACGTCTCAAGTTTTTTTAAAAACGGCTGCGCGACTTGCCTTGGCAGAAGACTGTTTTTGTCCGAAACACAATTATTTAAAATAATTTCATAGAGAGTAATGCGCTAGTGCATTTAGCAAGTGTCTGTCGTCATCACTAGTGATTTCAATACACGGTCTTTTATTGAGTCTGATGTTTTTTTTTCGGATGAATTATCATCCTTTGTAGTTTATGAGACAGAGAGATAGAGCCAGATGGACAGAAAGATACAACGAATTGATTTGTGATTTAGTATTAGACTGAGCGAATGAGAAGAAGGAGAAGAATGAATCACGACTATAATATGCTGATGATGTTTGTTGTCTTTGGTGACGTTAATTCGATGATACTTGATTTGATGAGAATGCCGCAGCCGACAGCGTTGTCGATGTGAATATCTAGCTCTACATACGACAAAACTCGAACATCAAGTCTATTTACGAATCTAAGATTTGAAATTAGAATTCTTGCTGAAAATTCGCTCCATCCATCGAACAAACACAGTATCCTTCACTGTTTTATTGAATTGAGTCGTTGTTGTTGCTGTTTTAGTAATTTCTAGCAATCGGTTGATCCGCACTTGAGAACACAACACTTGCACTCCCTTTTTCAATTTTTTTTCGACGAATAGAATTCAGTATAATTTAACCCGGTTTAGAATTCTCTCGGCTTCAGTAAAATTAAGCTTCGGTCCCCATTTATTAAACACTGGCCATAGAACGGATACCTCAGGGAAACTTTGACTGACTAGAAAATTAGCGGTTCTCCTACTAAAATCTATTGATTGATCAACGCACTCTCAGGAACGAAGATCTAATGAAGTGTTTATAAACTTCTCTATTGATTCTGATAGTCAGTTTAAAATGCACACTATATTTCGCAGACCACTAATAACACACTATCAAATCCACTGTTTGTAACTATAAGAATTTATGATGTTTTAAATAAATGCAACGCTCAAATCAAAATCCCCGAATAGAATGTCCAGTCAAGTCCGTTTATATTCTCCACTTGCCGTCGTCAAAGAGACACCCCGCAAAACTCTCATCATACCGCTCATTCCAAAAAGCCGTTGTCGCCATCAGCTCCGTTGCATCACTTTTTGGATTGCTATCAGCTGCATGCAGCGCTGACCGGTCAGAACATTGACCTACAGTGCATTCGATTTCGATGCAGTCATACAGCGGTCAAGAGCCGAATATTACCGCGTGATGCATGTACATGCTCAGCTCCAACCACCGTACGACGCACCAAAAGCGAATGCACTGCATCGAATGGATATAGGAGCGAAATCGATATGATTTTCGCAACGAGAAAAAAAAATTCACGATGAAGTGGATTTTTTTGTGTGCGTGCAACAATCGTGGGGACGACCCTGCCCTGAGAAGAGTCTCAAATGAACCCGGGCAACCACAATAACTAAGGAAATAAACACCAAACTATCAGGAGCGAAGGTCTTTACTATGGTAGACTCCTAAAATTTTCCCTTTCTCATCAGTTAGTTCATAGGTCACGCGACCCAACTTACGCTGCACAAAAGGTCAGATAAATTTCGGAGCAAGTTTAGCGGCGAAACGATCAGCGGCATTGCTAAGTGTGAAGTTCCTTACAAAAACCTCTTGACCAGGAGTGAAAGATTTTTCGCGACTTCGGAGATCATACACCCGAACACCCTTGGCATGAGCCTCAGCCAGTTTATCTTTCACCCTATCCTGAATCCATCGCAGCCTATCAGTGTGCGGGCAGAGTTCTACCTCTCCATCCTATAACGCTTGCATTTTACGGAGCAATTCATAGTCGCCGCCGTGCTGGATACGATGAAAACTGAATAGAAGGAAGTGAGGTGAGCAACCAGTCGCCTCATGCACGACATTGCGAAATGCAGCGCATGATTCGGCCAGCAGCTCATCCCAAGTCCTATGGTCATCACCGATGTAGGCGCGAATAGCGTTGAGGATAGATCGATTAGCTCTCTCTGAAGCGTTGGCTTGCGGTGAATATAAGGGCGTGGTGATGTGCTGAACGCCATGCTCTAGGAGGAATGCCTCGAAAGATTTAGAGGTAAATTGCACACCATTACCGAGTGCACAAACTCCGGTACTCCATAGGTCAAGAAAATATCGCTTTTGAGGAACTTAATGACCGCTTCTGTGGTGGCTTTGGGTAGGGCCTTGAGCCATACAAACTTGCTGAAATGATCCAGCACTACGAGCAACGGAGTATTCCCTGCCTTCGAACGAGGGTATGGGCCCATGAAATCGATGAACAGTCTTTGCAATGGCCTATCTGTTTCCCGCTGATTTCCCATTGGCGGCCTCATGGTGCGATTCGGGGGTTTGACCTGCTTGCAAACGGTGCAGGAGGAAACATAATCTTTAACTTGTTTCCTCAACTGCGGCCAATAATAGTACCTTTGCAGCAGTTCCAAAGTCTTCCGAATCCCACAATGAGACCCCCTAGGGTCATCATGTGCCTGCATAATTAGCTGTTTTCGTTCATTTTCAGGAACCCATAATTTTGTTCTAGGCATATCGGTGCACAAATCATTGTGTGTTCCGGTGGTAATGAACACACGCCCCTCCCTAACGTGCACATTCTTGAAATCCTCAGGGCTCTTTTCAATCTGGGCTATGAGATCCAAATACTCAGGAGCTCGAAATGCTGTATCAGATATTACCTCAGCAAGCCTGTAGTGCTCAGGCAAGTGACCTATTGCGGATTTGGTTGCCTCGACCGACCCACAAACTCTCGATAACGCATCTGGGACGACGTTCTGAGTTCCCTTTCGATGCTCGATGTTGAAATCGAAAGACTGCAATTTCAAACTCCAGCGAGCCAATCTACCTGTTAGGTCCTGTTGTCCCATGAGCCATTTAAGACTAGCATGGTCGGTGATGATGGTGAAAGGCAACCCTTCGATGTATACTCTGAACCTCTTAACGCTCTGCACCGCAGCCAAGCATTCCAATTCAGTAACACTATAGTTGCGTTGCGCAGCGTTAAGCCTTACAGACATATAAGCGATCGGGTGCTCCTCTCCATCATCATCCTTTTGGAACAGGACACTCCCGATTCCGGTGGCACTAGCATCACACTGGATGAAAAATCTTCGAGAGAAATCGGGATTGGCGAGCACTGGAGCAGAAATTAACAATCTCTTAACCTCTAAAAAGGCGTTATTGGCGGCGTCTATCCACTGAAACGAGCGTTTACCCCTTAGCAGATCCGTCAGGGCTGATGACACTGCCGCGAAATTAGGAATAAACCGCCGATACCATCCTGCCATTCCCATGAAACGCCGGACCTCCTTCGCAGACTTGGGTGTTGGGTAGCCTACGATGCCAGAGACCTTCTCTGGATCGGTCTTCAGGATTCCATCACTCACTACATATCCAAGATATTTGATCTCTCGCTGCACGAACTTGCTCTTCTCAACATTTATGGTCAATTTAGCTGCGTTAAGCAACTGCGCCACCTTGGAAAGTAACTCCAAATGTTCGTTAAAAGAAGAACTAGTCACGAGCAGATCATCGATATATACAAACACCTTGTCATGCAGCTCGTGAGGGATCACTTTGTGCATTAATCTGCACATGGTTTGTGGGGCATTGCACAAACCGAACGGCATCACAGTGAAGTGGTATAATGGGCGGCCAGGAACGGTAAAAGCAGTCTTCTCCCTAGATTCCGCATCCAATGGTATCTGCCAAAAAGCATCTTTTAGGTCCAGACTCGTTATGAATTTAGTGGATTGCAGACGAGCCAATAATCCTTCTATTAGAGGTAATGGATAGGCATCCTTCAAGGTTACCTCATTCAGTCGCCGTGCATCTAGACATAGCCGTACTTTACCAGGCTTCCTTACAAGGGTAACCGGTGAGCTCCATGCGCTCTTTCTTTCCTCGATGAATCCTAAGGACAGCATACGATCCAGTTCATCGTACAACAGTTTCTGTATGGCTGGGGACACCAAATAATGCCGCTGCTTAATAGGTTTGGCAGACCCGGTGTCAATGTAATGAGAGACCAAAGTGGTCTTACCCAAACCATTAAGGTTATATGAAGGAAACTGTTGAATAACTTGCTGTAGTCGAGGCTGATCCTCAGGAGACAGAGTGTGAAACGCAGGGGCTGTGGCTTCAGAAATGGATGCAACCGCCAGCTGTTGAGTTGGTGAGATTTTAAACGCGTCCCAGAAATCCATTCCTAGATAAACTGGGTTGGTCAAGGTTGGAACGACCAAAAATTTTATCATGCGCGATTGATTGTTGAATTTCACCAAGGTCTCAACATATCCGAAAACAGAAGCCTTATGACCTGACACTGTCCGAACTTCTGTCTGAAGAGTATGGAGATACAGACTCAGCTCTGCAATCAAGTCCAAAGCTCCTGCTCCCAGGATACTGACGCTTGTACCACTGTCCAATAGTCCTTGGAGCTCACGTCCTTTAATGAAGATGGTAGCGAAAGGACGGTTCTCCCCAAGAGGTGTCACGATGGTGTCGACACATGCTTTACGAAGCCATCGTCTGTTGGCAAAGTATTTCCATGCCCGATGAAATCGAGATACCGAGCGCTTGCGCATCGATCGAGGACACTCAAATCCGTGGTTGATGTTATTAAGACTATCCGATGAGGGTTTTTCCGAGTTTAGTGTTTTCGACGAAATTCCGGGTCGATATTGGTCGCGGCGTCCACCGTCGTTGGCTTGGGTGGCGGACGAGGAATGGGAATACGTCGCGCCCCCATATCCGGCGTACTCCGCCTGCCGTTTCCCGACCTGCAATGCATGCAGTTGGGCTTGAGAACACCTTCCATTCCACATCCGTAACAAAATATTCGCTGGCTGGGGACCGAACAGTCCATAAATGTGTGGCCCAGATCTTTACAATTCCAGCATATTACGTATTGTCTTTGTGGAGCTTGCTGATGTTGGGCATTTCCAAGCGCAACCGCATCCAGAGCTGACGTGGTAGTTGGCAGATCGTAGTCGTACGAGTAACTAGGTCCTTCGGAGATGTTGTGATGATAAGAGTACTCCTGCGCTGCTGCGGGAAAAGAAGGAGACAAAACCTCATGAACTACTCGTGGTCTTCTCAAAGGCACAGATGATGGTGGTGCTTGTTTTTGCCCGTCCGGATACCAGACAGCCTCAATCGCACAACATCGAGCAACCATTTCACGGACGGAAAGGAAACTGATTCCAGCCAGATGATCCCTTAACCGCTTGGTCATATTTCTGAAGAGTATAACCTGTAAATCGGTATCTGTCAGAGGGTTCGTCAAAGGTAACATCATGGACTGGATGTCATTGAAAAACGCTCGAAATGACTCTCCTGGCTACTGAATTCTAGCATCGATTGACCGTCTGATATCGACGTCTGTCTGGAAGCCACTGAAGCAGCTCATGAAATCCCTCTCCATGTTCTCCCACAACAACGCAGGGTGCATCTCATGATAACACCAGTACCACTCTAAAGCTGGTCCACGCAACAACAAGTGGAACTCCATGGCCAACATCGCTTCAGAAATTCCATAATGTTTAGCCATGGCAGTGATCCGGTATAAAAACTGCCGCGCGGTTAATCCAACGCCTGAGCCATCAAAATGAATGCCCCATTTGGACACTGGGAGTCTTTCGGGTCGGCTGTGATTCATGAGACTGTTATGTATTGGGGTTGTTACGTTGAAATCTGGCTGAATTGGAGGAGCGTGTTCTCTTATTTGTGTGCCTCTTAGGGGTGTACACGGGGCATCCGCAAAGTCCACTGTGTTGGTGCGAACTGCCGTAGATGCAGCTCGATTGCCAGATCCCAACACAGGACGAGGTCTAGTTCCTGTCTGTGACAGAGTTAGATGATTTATCTGCCCTGCGAGACTTTCAAAGTCTGGATCAGAACGAAGATGACCGTGAGGTAGCATTTCCAATTGATTGATAATTTAAAAATTTAAATAAGGTAAACTATATATTTATAGGTATATAAGTAATTTACCAAAATTTAAGAATTCACTATAATTTAATTTCAAATTAATAATTGCAATTAAAACCCGGACGTTAAAAAAACTAAATTCTTGATTATTCCCAATAATTTTAATTCATAAAAGTGAAATAATTAAGAGAAAGAAAAAGACTTCCGCGTGTTTAAATTTAACTATATATTATGGCAATAAAACGAAAAATCAATCCAGCCGCCCCGGCAACAAAGATGACAGGTGAGGATGGGAAAGGCATAAAAATTGTGGGTTGAAAAGGGGGGAAAAAAATGAACTACAGACAAATCTTGTGACACAACTGGATCAGGTTTGGAACTCTTAGCAACAATCCGTTCGCATAGATTTCTAAATTAGACAATCAACACCTTGATGGTGGACAGGAATCTGCTGAGCCCCAAAGCGAACATCGTAGATGATGTTAATCCCCCTGAATTCAGCTGTTCGGTCTTGCCTGAACAATTCAAATGTACATAATGAAGATGTCAAGGCCACCATCCACGATGCTACCCTGATCCAATCCTGCCTACAAGACTGTCGATTATGAAAAAGGAGAAATACTCCTGTTAAACACTAGACAACACATCCTAGCAGGTTTGAGCGCCAATGTTGCATTGGCGTCAGCTCGCCAACATTAAATATTAAAAGTTACTTTTAACTAACCATGAAAGAAAGAAAAGAAGAGAGAGAAAGAGGAAAAAAAAAAAATTTGGCTGAGGTAAACATTTGGCCAGAGACACATATGACACCCCAGCCAAATAAAATAGAATTGATGTTCAAGAAAAATAACTCAACAAGGTACCGAAAAAACTAAATTAATATCTGGATAAACCGAAAACTGAAAATTAGCAAAAGAAACTAAATAAAACAATAACTAACTTTGAGCAAAGCATAGCCAATTGTTTGGGCGCCATTTGTTACGAATTGGCAAACTACCGCCAATGCAACATAATTTAAGTTCCACTCAGTTACATGCCCTGCGTGCTTCCCCTTGCCAGCTAGCTCAGCTGCGTCGGCCGTGGGGTTTGGGC
>OX376372.1:99694591-99715271 GCA_947369275.1 Nemotelus nigrinus | reverse complement strand
CAGGCACTGAAAGTGAAAACCTTCAAATCATTGTCTCTCTTGAAAAACTGCCGCTTTTTTAAAAAAAAGCCACTTGTATGTAAATTTTGTGCTTTGTTTACATAAACAAAAAAAAAAAAAAAGATATGGTATTACGGGCACGCCTGGTAACCCTTGCCAAATTTACCTATATTTTTAGCATCAAAAACTTCTGTTCGCGGAAACTCACGATCCAATGAGCAGAATGAAATGAAATTTGCAGAATGTATTGGTCCTATATAGGACCAGGTCTGATAGAAGTGATTTTGAAATGCGGGTGATTCTGTGCCAGTATTGCCATCTTGAAAAATCACTAAAAGAGATAATTGCTTTTAGCCCTATAAATTCTGATTGAATCGTTCGATTTTGGCGAAATTCATACAGTAGCTGAACTTTATTTAATACCACGTTTGGTAGAAATTTGGTTGAAAAATTCGGTTGAAGCTGTCAGCTATGATAATTTTGGTGTCTTAAATTTGAAAAAATAAAAATTTGGAAGTGAAAACATTAAACCCATCGAATTTCCAAAAATTGTCCGTTTCTTACAATAAAACCAATCTGTATACAAATCTTATGCTTTATCTACACGTTCAAAGTAAAACTTTGGAAATTTCATGTCGGATAAGTACGGTAACCCTCTCCCCAGTCAACCTATATTTTTAGCATCAAAAACTTCTGTTCACGGGAACTCACGAATCAATTATCAGATACCATTGAAATTTACAGAATGCATTGGAATTAAGTAGGACCAGGTCTGATAGAAGCGATTTTGAATTGTGGGCAACTCTGTGCCAGTGGTGCCATCTTGAAAAATTACAAAGAAAAAAAACTGCTTTTTGCCCTATGAAATGTGAATACCAGATTTTCATGAAATTGACACAGTAGCTGAACCTTACTCTAAACTCTGTTTGATAGAAATTTGGTTGAAAAATTCGATTGGTGCTGCCAGCTATGGTAATTTTTGTGTATTTGGATTTGAAAATTCGCTCAGGAAAATAAAACTTTTTGCCCTATAACTTCCAGTGCAGTCATGAAATCAGTACGAATTTCATACAATTAATGGAACCTACTAAAAGCATTATTCAGGCCAAATTTGGTTGAGAAGCCACGATAGAGTTGCCAGCTATTGTTGGTTTTGTGTTTGTTTGCAATATCTTTATTAAGCGGTTTTATCGTAGAATTTTCAATTGGTAATGATATTGTAGTGACAATAAACAGCAAATATTAAGCTTTCCATTATTTGAAAAAACTCGCTGCAGGTAATCCTAAATTTCGTTATATTCCTATAACTTCGAATGTAATATAACAACGTGAAGCAGATGTGATATATTTTTGGCTTTGATACTGGCGAAAGGTTGGCAGCACGAGTCGGTATTATAGTTAGTATAGTTAGTATTCATACCGGAAACATTTACAATGAAAATAAATAACCGATGTTTCAATTCCCAAAGTTCTGCAAATTTTTCGGATCGCAGCCCTTAACACCAACTTCAGCTACAGTGCTACAGGCACTGCGCATTTTCTTCATTGATGTTATATGAGATGCTGCTTTCAAAATTTTGTGAAATAAGCAACTGATAACGAATATAATTAACCCGTGTTTCGCTCTCATAAACGTTGAAATTCATGCCAGTGGTAATATCTGAAACCTTCCACCATATGAGTTATAATGCATTCTTGAGACCAAAGAAGAACGAGGCGTTTGAAACAGTTTGGCCGTAATAAGCAGCTCATGTGGTGGAATATGAACTCAAAACCTGCACGATTCTTCTACTGTTCTTCGAACATTAGTATTTCTAGCGGTTCAGGTGCGCTAGAGTTTTTTTCATTTTGTTGAGTTCTTCAGCACAGAGAAAAATAAAGACTATATTTTCTCCGTTGGGAGCAGCACCTCAAAAACTACATCGGCAATAAATCAAAGCTACTATGTGTGTTTTTGTTGTGAACCGTTCCGCATTTAGATCAATCGACCATTTGAGTGAGATGTGTAAGAAACTGACAGCTGAGTCAAAAGTTAGAGCAAGTGTAAGATTCATCGATCAAAAGCAGCGCCATAGTGAAAAACGTTATGTTTCCATACTTCAAATTGGATTTGTCTATTTCTAGTATTTTAATTGACGAGTCTACGGACATTTTTGTGATATTCAGCAAAAATTTATTACACATTACTTGGCTTTGATTGAGCTAGAAAGTGAAACTGCTGAAATTTTCGGAAAACGCAGATGTATATAGTATGATTTGCCTATGATTTGCCAAAATCCAGATATCTTAAACCTTTTGGCAGCGGCGAGCGTTCTAGTGACTTTTGAGGTACTCCTATATTTCCAAGCAGTGTAAATTTTCGTTAAAAAAAAGGATTGGAAATGAAAACTAATTATGTTCTTAGCTTGTCTATGGTAAATAATTGGAAACTTAGAGCCGTGTGTGGGTGCAGCGTGCCTAAAAGTAGGCAAGGATTTTTTTCAAATTTTGATTTGTCATTACTTCTGACAAAAACATTGGATCATCGTGAAATTTGCAGAGCGTATTGGTCTTGACTAAAACTTAGCACACTTCCAAGGTAGTGCAGGTAACCCTGTAGCTGCGGCAGGCTCCTGAAAAAAAATCCTTCAAATCATTGACCCTCCTGAAATTTTTTTGATATTTGACATAAAATTCAAAACATTGATAAATCTTAACCTTTTGTGCATCATGTCAAGTTGAATTTTTTAAAATTCCGATTTGCATAAGAACGGCAACCCATCACCAAATTACCTCTATTTTCAGCACTCGAAAGTTCTGTTCACGAGAACTGACGACCGGTTTCTCCGATCATAATGAAATTTACAGGACATGTTGGCATTAACTAGGACCAGGTCTGATAGAAGTGATTTTGAAATGCGGGCAACACTCTGGCAGTGGTACCATTTCGAAAAATCACTGAGAAAAAAAACAGCTTTTTGGCCTATAACTTCCGATTCAGCCATCAGATTTAAACCAAATTCACACAATATTTAGATCATACTTTAGATAAAATTTGAGGAAAATTTGGCTGAAAAATTAGAATAGAGTTGCTGGTTATGGTGATTTTTGTCTCCTAAATCTTGCAAATTTACTCAGCAAAATAAAGCTTTTTTCCCTATAGCTTCCAGTGCAGTGATGAAATCAAAATGAAGTTCATGCAGTAATAAGATTTTGATGTGAACCAAATGTCGTAAGAATTTCGTACAAAAACCATGAAAGGGCTGCCAACTATGACCATCTTTCTAATTTTGTGGAATTTCTTTACTGAGCGATTATGTCATTAGATTTGCAAATGGGAATGATCCTGCAATAAAAATTAACAACAAATATTAACGCTTTAAAAATATGGAAAGTTTTGAGGGTGATAGCCCTAAAATTTGTTTCACCCGTAAAACTTCCAGCACAGTGATTCAATCGAAACGAAATTTACTGGTTGGACTTAACTTAACGTGAAGCAGATTTGGTATATATTTTGCTGCTTACACAGGGTAGCCAGCTTATGCCATTTTCGTAAATATTGCACCAACAGATGCTTCAAATTACAAACTCATATGCAAAGCATTTGTTATAAAAATAAGAAACCAAAGTGTAATTTTCCGAGCTTTGAACATTTTTCGGATGGCAGCCTCAAACAACGTTTAGCTGCTAAAACTTTCGATGAAATCATCCGATGAGAGCGAAGTTCAAAGGAGTAGTTGATTTTAGTATGAGCTGCTTAAGGTAAACTCATTGCGGATTCGTTGGAAAAGTGTTGCCAGCACTGAACATTTTCATCATATGTGTTATAGTTAAGTTTTGTTGCTTTGGATAAGCAATGGTTGTTATGATTCCACAAAAAAGTGTATTACGTCTTTGAACATTGTCACTCAAAGACAATTTCTTCAAAAATTAGTTTTCTAGCGGTTCTGATCCGCTTGACTTTTTTAACTAATGTTCGAAGAACAATAGTATTAAACTCGTTTCGCCGAAAATTCATATTTCTCTCTCTCTCTCTCTCTCTCTCTCTCTATATATATATATATATATATATATATATATATATATATATATATATATATATATATATATATATATATATATATATACATATATATATATATATATATATATATATATATATATATATATATATATATATATATATATATATATATATATATATATATATATATATATATATAGCAGCAAAATGATTAAGGGAGATAATCTCTGGAGTAGCCGATCCGATTGAGCTGAAATTTTCGGAGATCGTAGATGTATATAGTAGGTAGGTCCATATTTTTCTCAAATTCAGATATGCCAAACCTTTTGGCGGCGGCGAGCGTTTTAGTGAATTTTGAGGAACTCCTATATTTCCAATCAGTGTAAATTTTTGTTAAAGAAAAGTATTGAGAATGAAAACTAATTATGTTCTTAGCTTGTCTGTGATAAATAATTGGAAATTTTGAGCCGTGTGTGGGTGCAGGGTGCCTAAAAGTAGGCAAGGATTTTTTTTCCAAATTTTGATTGGTCATTACTTGTAAGAAAAACAATGGATCATCGTGAAAATTACAGAGCGGTATGATGTTTACTTAAATATGGTACATAAAGCAGGTTACCCTGTAGCTGTGGCAGGCTGCTGAAAAAAAATCCTTCAAATCATTGACCTTCCTGAAAATTTTTGATTTTGGACAAAAATTTCAAATCTTGGATAAACTTTATCCTTTGTCCTTCATCTCAAGATAAAATTTTCAAAATTCCGATTTGCTTAAGAACGGCAACCCATCACCAAATTACCTCTATTTTCAGCACTCGAAAGTTCTGTTCACGAGAACTGACGACCGGATAATTCGATCATAATGAAATTTACAGGATGTATTGATATTAGCTAGGACCAGGTCTGTTAGAAGTGATTTTGAAATGCGGGCAATCCTGTGGCAGTGGTACCATCTTGAAAAACTACTGAGAAAAAACATCTTTTTGGCTCATAACTTCCGATTCAGCAATTTGATTTTAACAAAATTTACGTAGTGCTTAGATGTTATTCTATGTAACATTTGGTGAAAATTTGGTTGAAAAATTAGTATAGGGCTGGCAGCTGTGGTGATTTTCGTCGCATAAATCTTGCGAATTTGCTCAGCAAAATAAAGCTTTTTTCCCTATAACTTCCGGTCCAGTGTAGAAATCAAAACGAAGTTCATTCAGTAAATGGACCTGAATGTGAGGTAAATGTCGTAGGAATTTCGTACAAAAATCATGAAAGGGCTGCCAGCTTTGACCATTTTTGTAATTTTGTGTAGTTTTGTAATTTTGTGTAAGTTCCAATGTCGTGCGGGTAACCCTGTAGCTGCGGCAGGCTCTTGAAAAAAAATCCTTCAAATCATTGAACCTCCTGAAAAATTTTTGATTTTTCACAAAAAACTCAAATCATTGATAAATTTTAACGTTTTTGCATCATGTCAAATTGAAATTTTGAAAATTCCAATTTGCACAAGAACGGCAACCCATCACTAAATTACCTCCGATCATAATGAAATTCACAGGACATGTTGGTATTGACTAGGACCAGGTCTGATAAAAGTGATTTTGAAATGCGGGCAATCCTGTGGCAGTGGTGCCATCTTGAAAAATCACTGAGAAAAAAAACAGCTTTTTGGCCTATAACTTCCGATTCAGCCATCAGATTTTAAGAAAATTTACACAATATTTGGATCTTACTAAATATAACGTTTGGTGATAATTTGGCTGAAAAATTAGAATAATGTTGCCAGCTATGGTGATTTTTGTCTGCTAAATCTTGCAAATTTGCTCAGCAAAATAAAGCTTTTTCCCCTATAACTTCCGGTGCAGCCGTGATATCAAAATGAAGTTTATACAGTAAATAGATTTTGATGTGGGCCAAATGTCATAGGAATTTCGTACAAAAATCATGAAAGGGCTGCCAGCTATGACCATTCATTACTGCGCGATTATGTCATTAGATTTGCAAATGGGAACGATCCTGCAATGAAAATTAACAACAAATATTAACGCTTAAAAAATTTTAAAAGTTTTGAGGGTGGCAACCCTAAGCAATTTTTACCTGTATAACTTCTAGCGCAGTGATGCAATCGAAACGAAATTTATTGGTTGGGTTTAGTTTAACGTGAAGCAGATTTGGTATATATTTTGCTTTGCTGCTGACACTGGCTAACCAGCTTTAACAATTTTCGTAACTATTGCATCAACAGATGCTTCAAATTACATACTCATATGCAAATCATTTGCAATAAAACTAAGAAACCAATTTTTCAGTTTTCCGAGTTTTGAACATTTTTTGGATGGCAGTGTCAAACAACATTGACCGCTAAAGCTTTCGACGAAATCCTCCGATGAGAACGAAATTCAAAGGATAAGTTGATTTTAGTATGAACTTGTGAAGGTTAACTTATTGCTGCTTCGTTGGGAAAATGTTGCCAGCATTAAACATTTTCATCATTTGTGTTATAGTTGAGCTATGTTGCTTTGAACAAGGAATGGTTGATATGATTTTACAAAAAAGTGTATTACGTCTTTCCACATTTTTTTGTCACTCAAAGACAATTTCTTCGAAAATTAGTTTTCTAGCGATTCAGGTGCGCTAGTTTAGTATTAATTAGATGTGCAAGCCGCACAACGCCGAACAACGTACGCAACCGACCGAGATTTCGTCGAAAATCACTTTGCTGCCCGCCAAGAGGGACCACCCGAAACGCCCAAACGCAATCTCAACGACGCCCGACCAATAACTTGAGTTGAATCAAAATATAAACTTACCGGAATCGGGCCTCTCGGATCATGGATTGTTACTGACCAGCGAAGATATCCCAAGCTCTGGAAATCGGGATGTCCACTCGGCGGCAGAGGAGGCGCGCCCTACAGCAACCTAAAAAGACAGAAGGGATCTACCAAGAACCGGAACCAAGTTTATAGACGGTGTTTATGGACTTAAAAAAGGCGTTTGATACGGTCTGCAATGATATACTTTTGCAAAAGCTAAGGCAACTGACACCGACAAACAACTTAAATCTGCTTTTTGAGTCTAATCTACGTAAACGTAAGCAAAAAGTTAAAATCGGAACGCTCGTCAGTGATTTGATAGAAATCATTTGCGGTATCCCCCAAGGAACAGTATTAGGCCCGATTCTGTTTAACTTTTACATCAACGACTTATGTAGATTACAGTGCAGCGTTCCTGATTTTAGCGGTTTTTTTTCTCAGTGATTTTTCAAGATGGTACCACTGGCACAGGGCTGCCCGCATTTCAAAATCACTTCTATCAGACCTGGTCCTAGCTAAAACCAACATGTTCTGTAAATTTCACTATGATCGGATAATCCGGGCGTCAGTTCTCGTGAACAGAACTTTCGAGTGCTGACAATAGAGGTAATTTGGTGATGGGTTGCCGTTCTTGTGCAAATCGGAATTTTCAAAATTTCAATTTAACATGATGGACAAAGGTTAAAATTTATCAGTGATTTGATTTTTTTGTCAAAAATCAAAAATTTTTCAGGAAGGTCAATGATTTGAAGGTTTTTTTTTCAAGAGCCTGCCGTAGCTGCAGGGTTGCCCGCATTATCTTTAAAATCAACGTGCGCTAAGCAAAAAGTTAAAATCGGAACGCTCGTCAGTGATTTGATAGAAATCATTTGCGGTATCCCCCAAGGAACAGTATTAGGCCCGATTCTGTTTAACTTTTACATCAACGACTTATGTAGATTACAGTGCAGCGTTCCTGATTTTAGCGGTCAAGTAATTTCATATGCAGACGACACTGTACTAATCTTCATAGAGGACACTTGGGAAAAAGTTTTCGATCAGGCAAACAGGGGTCTTCAAATAGTTTCCAAGTGGCTAAACTCCCACAAACTTGTCATCAATACGAAAAAATCATGCTTTTTGGCTTTTGCCACCAGGAACAAACTCGATGAAGTGAGTTTCAATCTTAAGCTGAACAGTGAAGAGATAATGCGGCTTAGTGAAATTAACTACCTTGGTGTAATTCTGGATGACCAGCTTAGTTGGAAAAGTCACATTCTTGGTCTTATCCCGAAGCTACGTCGAACTCTATATTCTTTTGTTAGTATTAGGCACAACGTTAATTTAAATACGATAAGGATGGTCTATTTGGCCATCGCTCAAAGCATAATGCAGTATGTGTGATGGGGTATTTCGACATATATTGCACCGTTGCAAAACCTGCAAAACAAGATAGTTAAAATATGTTTTAAAAGATCGATTTATTCATCTACAACAGCATCTTTTAATGAGTTCCGTGTAATGAACATTCGTCAGTTGTATCTGTATGCAGCTTTGAAATTCATGTATCTCAACTCACACGAATTTGATTTCCATATCACTGGCTATCGTACGAGGCGACAAATGATGAATCCCTTTTTGACCACGCTCTGTAGAAAAGCTCAAACGGGCAGGCATTTAAGTATATTAGGGCCAAAGTTGTACAATAACGTTCCACTAGATATCAAACTTTGTCTAAATGAACGCAACTATAGGTTAGTCTTAAAGCTTATTGCCCAAAACAAAAATAAATTTCTGGATTCAGTCTTAAACCCATAAATCGTTCGTTTTTTTTCCTTCTTTGTGTCAGCAATTAAACTTAATTCATTTAATTTGTTTCATTGTGTTTGTTTTAAGATTACTCTTTCACTTTGCTTTAACATAACCTCATACCTATAGATCTTACATTAATTCATTTAAATTGATTCATTGTGTGTGTTTTAAGGTTACTATTTCGCTACTATTATATAACCTATTTCATATTTCGCTACTATTATATAACCTCATAACCATTCCTATAGAACTTTCATTTTTCAAATCTATTTATTTCTTCACATTTTCTTTAAACATGGAAAATTAATAAATATTTTAATCATGGAAAGATCCCCGTTCTCGCGCACAAGTGTTCCCGCTTTTGCGAGCTGCGAGCAATAAAATAAACATATGGAGTGAACATGTGGAGTGTTCGGAAGGAACCTGACAATTTTTCCATATCGCAGTTGTGTGGTAAAGAGCCAATTTCTACATTTTGCGCTTTTTGGCTTTTGAAAATCAGCCCGTGGAGTGTGCGGAAGGAACTTGACAATTTTTTCAAGTCACAAGTGTGTGGTAACGAGCCAATTTGTACATTTTGCGCTTTTTCGCTTTTGAAAATCAGCCCGTGGAGTGTGCGGAACGAACCTGGTGATTATTCCAAATCGCAGGTGTGTGGTAACGAGCCAGTTTCTACATTTTGCGCTTTTTCGCTTCTTGAAGATCAGCCCGTGGAGTGTGCGGAAGGAACCTGACAATTTTTCCAAATCGCAGGTGTGTGGTAACGAGCCAATTCCTACATTTGGCACTTTTCGGCTTTTGAAAATCAGCCCGTGGAGTGTGCGGAAGGAATCTTACAACTTTTCCAAATCGATTTTTCCAATAACGAGCCAACTTCCACACTTTCGACGCGTAAAAATCCAATTAACTCGACATTTTACGATCTGTGAAAACCCACCAAACGGAGCGTCCATACGAAGTCTTGCGAATTTCCAGATCGCACTAGGAGGTCTATTAATTTCTGATTCGCCGAAGAAATCCTACGAATTTTCAACTCGCAGCGTGCCGACTTCGGAATGACGACATCGCATCCACACTAAGCAATAATACAGCTCAAGGCGACTCGAGAAACGTTTCGTCTCATAGGCTCTGTGGAGTAGTGGATAGCGTAGCAGACCGTCAACCAAGTGGTCACGAGTTCAGAACTCGAGCCGAACTTGATGATGACCAACGGAGTGTGCAGTAAAACATAAGACGTATCTCTGAAGAAAAATCAAAATCTGAGTTCGGAAGGTCGGATGTGCGGAGCCAAATGTTTTGATAAAAAAAAAACTCTAGCGCACCTGAACCGCTAGAAAACTAATTTTCGAAGAAATTGTCTTTGAGTGACAAAAAAGTGTGGAAAGACGTAATACACTGTTTTTTAGAATCATATCAACCATTCCTTATCCAAAGCAACAAAACTCAACTATAACACATATAATTCAGTGCTGGCAACACTTTCCGAACGAAGTAGCAATAAGTTTACCATAACAAGCTCATACTCAAATAAACGTATCCTTTGAATTTCGTTCTCTTCGCAGGATTTCATCGAAAGTTTCAGCGGTTAAACGTTGTTTGAGGCTGCCATCCAAAAAATGTTCAAAACTCGAAAAATTTAAAAAAGCAATTTTTTATTTTTATTGCAAATGCTTTGCATATGAGAACGTTGTTTGAAGCATCTGTTGGTGCAATATTTACGGAAATGGCTAATGCTGGTTAGCCTGTGTCAACAGCAAAGCATAATACATACCAAATCTGCTTCACGTTAAGTTAAACCCAACCAGTAAATTTCGATTCGATTGAATCACTGCGCTGGAAGTTATACGGGTGAAAAGAATTTTAGGGTTACCACCCTCAAAACTTATCAAACTTTTAAAGCGTTAATATTTCTTGTTAATTTTCATTGCAGGATCATTTCCATTTGGAAATCTAATGACATAATCGCTCAGTAAAGAAATTAAACAAAATTACAAAAATTGTCATAGCTGGCAGCTCTTTCATAGTTTTGGTACGAAATTTCTACAAAATTTGGTTCACATTAAAGTCCATTTACTGCGTGAACTTCGTTCTGATTTCTATACTGGACCGGAAGTTATAGGGAAAAAAGCTTTATTTTGCTGAGCAAATTTGCAAGATTTAGTGGACAAAAATCACCATAGCTGGCAACTCTATTCTAATTTTTCAGCCAAATTTTCATCAAATGTTATATAGAGTAAGATCCAAGTACTGGATGAATCTTGTAAAAATCTGATGGCTGAATCGGAAGTTATAGGCCAAAAACCGGTTTTTTTTCTCAGTGATTTTTCAAGATGGTACCACTGGCACAGGGCTGCCCGCATTTCAAAATCACTTCTATCAGACCTGGTCCTAGCTAAAACGAACATGTTCTGTAAATTTCACTATGATCGGATAATCCGGGCGTCAGTTCTCGTGAACAGAACTTTCGAGTGCTGACAATAGAGGTAATTTGGTGATGGGTTGCCGTTCTTGTGCAAATCGGAATTTTCAAAATTTCAATTTAACATGATGGACAAAGGTTAAAATTTATCAGTGATTTGATTTTTTTGTCAAAAATCAAAAATTTTTCAGGAAGGTCAATGATTTGAAGGTTTTTTTTTCAAGAGCCTGCCGTAGCTGCAGGGTTGCCCGCATTATCTTTAAAATCAACGTGCGCTAAGCAAAAAGTTAAAATCGGAACGCTCGTCAGTGATTTGATAGAAATCATTTGCGGTATCCCCCAAGGAACAGTATTAGGCCCGATTCTGTTTAACTTTTACATCAACGACTTATGTAGATTACAGTGCAGCGTTCCTGATTTTAGCGGTCAAGTAATTTCATATGCAGACGACACTGTACTAATCTTCATAGAGGACACTTGGGAAAAAGTTTTCGATCAGGCAAACAGGGGTCTTCAAATAGTTTCCAAGTGGCTAAACTCCCACAAACTTGTCATCAATACGAAAAAATCATGCTTTTTGGCTTTTGCCACCAGGAACAAACTCGATGAAGTGAGTTTCAATCTTAAGCTGAACAGTGAAGAGATAATGCGGCTTAGTGAAATTAACTACCTTGGTGTAATTCTGGATGACCAGCTTAGTTGGAAAAGTCACATTCTTGGTCTTATCCCGAAGCTACGTCGAACTCTATATTCTTTTGTTAGTATTAGGCACAACGTTAATTTAAATACGATAAGGATGGTCTATTTGGCCATCGCTCAAAGCATAATGCAGTATGTTTGATGGGGTATTTCGACATATATTGCACCGTTGCAAAACCTGCAAAACAAGATAGTTAAAATATGTTTTAAAAGATCGATTTATTCATCTACAACAGCATCTTTTAATGAGTTCCGTGTAATGAACATTCGTCAGTTGTATCTGTATGCAGCTTTGAAATTCATGTATTTCAACTCACACGAATTTGATTTCCATATCACTGGCTATCGTACGAGGCGACAAATGATGAATCCCTTTTTGACCACGCTCTGTAGAAAAGCTCAAACGGGCAGGCATTTAAGTATATTAGGGCCAAAGTTGTACAATAACGTTCCACTAGATATCAAACTTTGTCTAAATGAACGCAACTATAGGTTAGTCTTAAAGCTTTTTGCCCAAAACAAAAATAAATTTCTGGATTCAGTCTTAAACCCATAAATCGTTCGTTTTTTTCCTTCTTTGTGTCAGCAATTAAACTTAATTCATTTAATTTGTTTCATTGTGTTTGTTTTAAGATTACTCTTTCACTTTGCTTTAACATAACCTCATACCTATAGATCTTACATTAATTCATTTAAATTGATTCATTGTGTGTGTTTTAAGGTTACTATTTCGCTACTATTATATAACCTATTTCATATTTCGCTACTATTATATAACCTCATAACCATTCCTATAGAACTTTCATTTTTCAAATCTATTTATTTCTTCACATTTTCTTTAAACATGGAAAATTAATAAATATTTTAATCATGGAAAGATCCCCGTTCTCGCGCACAAGTGTTCCCGCTTTTGCGAGCTGCGAGCAATAAAATAAACATATGGAGTGAACATGTGGAGTGTTCGGAAGGAACCTGACAGTTTTTCCATATCGCAGTTGTGTGGTAAAGAGCCAATTTCTACATTTTGCGCTTTTTGGCTTTTGAAAATCAGCCCGTGGAGTGTGCGGAAGGAACTTGACAATTTTTTCAAGTCGCAAGTGTGTGGTAACGAGCCAATTTGTACATTTTGCGCTTTTTCGCTTTTGAAAATCAGCCCGTGGAGTGTGCGGAACGAACCTGGTGATTATTCCAAATCGCAGGTGTGTGGTAACGAGCCAGTTTCTGCATTTTGCGCTTTTTCGCTTCTTGAAGATCAGCTTGTGGAGTGTGCGGAAGGAACCTGACAATTTTTCCAAATCGCAGGTGTGTGGTAACGAGCCAATTCCTACATTTGGCACTTTTCGGCTTTTGAAAATCAGCCCGTGGAGTGTGCGGAAGGAATCTTACAACTTTTCCAAATCGATTTTTCCAATAACGAGCCAACTTCCACACTTTCGACGCGTAAAAATCCAATTAACTCGACATTTTACGATCTGTGAAAACCCACCAAACGGAGCGTCCATACGAAGTCTTGCGAATTTCCAGATCGCACTAGGAGGTCTATTAATTTCTGATTCGCCGAAGAAATCCTACGAATTTTCAACTCGCAGCGTGCCGACTTCGGAATGACGACATCGCATCCACACTAAGCAATAATACAGCTCAAGGCGACTCGAGAAACGTTTCGTCTCATAGGCTCTGTGGAGTAGTGGATAGCGTCGCAGACCGTCAACCAAGTGGTCACGAGTTCAGAACTCGAGCCGAACTTGATGATGACCAACGGAGTGTGCAGTAAAACATAAGACGTATCTCTGAAGAAAAATCAAAATCTGAGTTCGGAAGGTCGGATGTGCGGAGCCAAATGTTTTGATAAAAAAAAAACTCTAGCGCACCTGAACCGCTAGAAAACTAATTTTCGAAGAAATTGTCTTTGAGTGACAAAAAAGTGTGGAAAGACGTAATACACTGTTTTTTAGAATCATATCAACCATTCCTTATCCAAAGCAACAAAACTCAACTATAACACATATAATTCAGTGCTGGCAACACTTTCCGAACGAAGTAGCAATAAGTTTACCATAACAAGCTCATACTCAAATAAACGTATCCTTTGAATTTCGTTCTCTTCGCAGGATTTCATCGAAAGTTTCAGCGGTTAAACGTTGTTTGAGGCTGCCATCCAAAAAATGTTCAAAACTCGAAAAATTTAAAAAAGCAATTTTTTATTTTTATTGCAAATGCTTTGCATATGAGAACGTTGTTTGAAGCATCTGTTGGTGCAATATTTACGGAAATGGCTAATGCTGGTTAGCCTGTGTCAACAGCAAAGCATAATACATACCAAATCTGCTTCACGTTAAGTTAAACCCAACCAGTAAATTTCGATTCGATTGAATCACTGCGCTGGAAGTTATACGGGTGAAAAGAATTTTAGGGTTACCACCCTCAAAACTTATCAAACTTTTAAAGCGTTAATATTTCTTGTTAATTTTCATTGCAGGATCATTTCCATTTGGAAATCTAATGACATAATCGCTCAGTAAAGAAATTAAACAAAATTACAAAAATTGTCATAGCTGGCAGCTCTTTCATAGTTTTGGTACGAAATTTCTACAAAATTTGGTTCACATTAAAGTCCATTTACTGCGTGAACTTCGTTCTGATTTCTACACTGGACCGGAAGTTATAGGGAAAAAAGCTTTATTTTGCTGAGCAAATTTGCAAGATTTAGTGGACAAAAATCACCATAGCTGGCAACTCTATTCTAATTTTTCAGCCAAATTTTCATCAAATGTTATATAGAGTAAGATCCAAGTACTGGATGAATCTTGTGAAAATCTGATGGCTGAATCGGAAGTTATAGGCCAAAAACCGGTTTTTTTTCTCAGTGATTTTTCAAGATGGTACCACTGGCACAGAGCTGCCCGCATTTCAAAATCACTTCTACCAGACCTGGTCCTAGCTAAAACCAACATGTTCTGTAAATTTCACTATGATCGGATAATCCGGGCGTCAGTTCTCGTGAACAGAACTTTCGAGTGCTGACAATAGAGGTAATTTGGTGATGGGTTGCCGTTCTTGTGCAAATCGGAATTTTCAAAATTTCAATTTAACATGATGGACAAAGGCTAAAATTTATCAGTGATTTGATTTTATTGTCAAAAATCAAAAATTTTTCAGGAAGGTCAATGATTTGAAGGTTTTTTTTTCAAGAGCCTGCCGTAGCTGCAGGGTTGCCCGCATTATCTTTAAAATCAACGTGCGCCAAATTTTGGTCAACATAAATACGCTCTGCAAATTTCACGACGATCCATTGCTTTTCTTAGAAGTAATGACAAATCAAAATTTGAAAAAAAATCCTTGCCTACTTTTAGGCACCCTGCACCCACACACGGCTCAAAACTTCCAGTTCTTTATCATAGACGAGCTTAGAACATAATTAGGTTTCATTCCCAATACATTTCTTTAACAAAAATTTACACTGCTTGGATATATAGGAGTACCTCAAAATTCACTAAAACGCTCGCCGCCGTCAAAAGGTTTAGAGTATCTGAATTTTCTCCGAAAATTTCAGCTCAATGGGATCATCCACTCCAGAGACTACTTCTATTAACCGATTTGCTGATATATATATATATATATATATATATATATATATATATATATATATATATATATATATATATATATATATATATATATATATATATATATATATATATATATATATATATATATATATATATATATATATATATATATAAATAAAGAAATATGAATTTTCGGCGAAACGAGTTTAATACTATTGTTCTTCAAACATTAGTAATAAAGGTAATTGTAATAATCTCGTTTTCTCTTTTTTATGAAGACGGCGAGATATTTATTGTTATTCAAGATTAGTGGATAAGTACAAAATTTAGTTGAACGACTTAAGTAGATTATATGGTCCATTTGCTAAGACTGAGTGGTGGTGTCGAAAAGAAGAGTAAGCGACCGTATAATTTTTATAGTGATTTGTCACGGTCGGAAAAACGGATAGCATGAACGTATTAAAATCAAGTTAAAACAAAAAAAAAAACTCTAGCGCACCTGAACCGCTAGAAACACTAATGTTCGAAGAACAGTAGAAGAATCGTGCAGGTTTTGAGTGCATATTCCACCACATGTGCTGCTTATTACGGCCAAACTGTTTCAAATGCCACGTTTTACTTTGGTCTCAAGAATACATTATAACTAATACGGTGGAAGGTTTCAGATATTACCACTGGCATGAATTTCAACGTTTATGAGAGCAAAACACGGGTTAATTATATTCGTTATCAGTTACTTATTTCACATAGTTTTGAAAGCAGCATCTCATATAACATCACTGAAGAAAATGCTCAGTGCCTGCAGCACTGTAACTGAAGTTGGTGTTTGGGGCTGCAATCCGAAAAATTTGCAGAACTTTGGGAACTGAAATAATGGTTATTTATATTCATTGTAAAAGTTTCCGGTATGAATACTAACTGTAAGCATTTATTGATACAAAAGTAGCACAACCGACTCGTGTTGGCAACCTTCTGCCAGTATCAAAGCCAAGAATATATCACATCTGCTTCACGTTGTTGAATTACATTCGAAATTATAGGAGTATAAAGAAATTTAGGGTTACCTGTAGCGAGTTTTTTCAAATAATCGAAAACTTAATATTTGCTGTTTATTGTCACTACAATATCATTACCATTTGAAAATTCTACGATAAAACCGCTTAATAAAGATATTGCAATTAAACATAAAACCAACAATAGCTGGCAACCCTATCGTGGCTTTTCACTCAAATTTGGCCTGAATAATGTTTATGATAGGTTTCATTAATTGTATGAAATTCGTATTGATTTCATGACTGCACTGGAAGTTATAGGGCAAAAAGTTTTATTTTCCTGAGTGAGTTTTCAAAACCAAAGACACAAAAATTACCATAGCTGGCAGCACCAATCAAATTTTTCAACCAAATTTCCACCAAGCAGAGATTAGAGTAATAGGGCCCATACACGACGCATGCATGCATGCACAATCGCGTGACTGCACATGCGGATTGAACGTGAATGGCAATGATTGACTGAATGCACATGCTGACTGTATGATTACAAAACTTTTTGATATTTTCTCGACTGCGCATGCTTGCATGAGAGGTGTATGTTAAATATTGTGCATTCAAGCTCAAATTTTAGAAGTTTTTGTCCAGTGTACATCTTACTCACTTCAAGTTCTTTTAAAACTGCACAGTTTTGCATGAATCGTGTAGGGCAGGCGCAATACTGCACAATCAATGTACTGTGCATTCATGCATGCGTCGTGTATGGGCCCTATAAGGTTCAGCTACTGTGTCAATTTCAACTAATTCACATTTCATCGGGCAAAAAGCAGTTTTTTTTCTTTGTAATTTTTCAAGATGGCACCACTGGCACAGAGTTGCCCACAATTCAAAATCACTTCTATCAGATCTGGTCCTACTTAAGTCCAATGCATTCTGTTAATTTCAGCTGTATGTGATTATTGGTTCGTTAGTTCCCGTGAACAGAAGTTTTTGATGCTAAAAATATAGGTTAACTGGGAGAGGGTTACCGTTCATGTCCGACATTAAATTTTCAAAGTTTTACTTTGAACGTGTAGATAAAACATAAGATTTGTATACAGATTGGTTTTATTGTAAGAAACGGACATTTTTTTGAACATTCTATGGTTTGAATGTTTTCACTTCCAATTTTTTTTTTCAAATTTAAGACACCAAAATTATCATAGCTGGCAGCTCAAACCGAATTTTTCGGCCAAATTTCTACCGAACGTGGCTTGAGGTAAGGTCCAACTGCTGTGTAAATTTCGTCAAAATCGAACGATTCAATCAGAATTTATAGGGCTAAAAGCAGCTATCTTTTTTAGTGATTTTTCAAGATGGCACCACTAGCACAGAACCGCCTGTATTTCAAAATCACTTCTGTCAGACCTGGTCCTATTTAATACCAATACATTCTGCAAATTTTAATTAATTCTGCTCATCGGATCGTGAGTTTCCGTGAACAGAAGTTTTTGATGCTAAAAATATAGGTAAATTGGGCAAGGGTTACCAGGCGTGTCCGTTATACCATATCAAATTTTTTTTATTGTCTATATAAACAAAGCACAAGATTTAAATACGAATTTTGGTCAACATAAATACGCTCTGCAAATTTCACGACGATCCATTGCTTTTCTTAGAAGTAATGACAAATCAAAATTTGAAAAAAAATCCTTGCCTACTTTTAGGCACCCTGCACCCACACACGGCTCAAAACTTCCAGTTCTTTATCATAGACGAGCTTAGAACATAATTAGGTTTCATTCCCAATACATTTCTTTAACAAAAATTTACACTGCTTGGATATATAGGAGTACCTCAAAATTCACTAAAACGCTCGCCGCCGCCAAAAGGTTTAGAGTATCTGAATTTTCTCCGAAAATTTCAGCTCAATGGGATCATCCACTCCAGAGATTACTTCTATTAACCGATTTGCTGATATATATATATATATATATATATATATATATATATATATATATATATATATATATATATATATATATATATATATATATATATATATATATATATATATAAATAAAGAAATATGAATTTTCGGCGAAACGAGTTTAATACTATTGTTCTTCGAACATTAGTAATAAAGGTAATTGTAATAATCTCGTTTTCTCTTTTTTATGAAGACGGCGAGATATTTATTGTTATTCAAGATTAGTGGATAAGTACAAAATTTAGTTGAACGACTTAAGTAGATTATATGGTCCATTTGCTAAGACTGAGTGGTGGTGTCGAAAAGAAGAGTAAGCGACCGTATAATTTTTATAGTGATTTGTCACGGTCGGAAAAACGGATAGCATGAACGTATTAAAATCAAGTTAAAACAAAAAAAAAACTCTAGCGCACCTGAACCGCTAGAAACACTAATGTTCGAAGAACAGTAGAAGAATCGTGCAGGTTTTGAGTGCATATTCCACCACATGTGCTGCTTATTACGGCCAAACTGTTTCAAATGCCACGTTTTACTTTGGTCTCAAGAATACATTATAACTAATACGGTGGAAGGTTTCAGATATTACCACTGGCATGAATTTCAACGTTTATGAGAGCAAAACACGGGTTAATTATATTCGTTATCAGTTACTTATTTCACATAGTTTTGAAAGCAGCATCTCATATAACATCACTGAAGAAAATGCTCAGTGCCTGCAGCACTGTAACTGAAGTTGGTGTTTGGGGCTGCAATCCGAAAAATTTGCAGAACTTTGGGAACTGAAATATTGGTTATTTATATTCATTGTAAAAGTTTCCGGTATGAATACTAACTGTAAGCATTTATTGATACAAAAGTAGCACAACCGACTCGTGTTGGCAACCTTCTGCCAGTATCAAAGCCAAGAATATATCACATCTGCTTCACGTTGTTGAATTACATTCGAAATTATAGGAGTATAAAGAAATTTAGGGTTACCTGTAGCGAGTTTTTTCAAATAATCGAAAACTTAATATTTGCTGTTTATTGTCACTACAATATCATTACCATTTGAAAATTCTACGATAAAACCGCTTAATAAAGATATTGCAATTAAACATAAAACCAACAATAGCTGGCAACCCTATCGTGGCTTTTCACTCAAATTTGGCCTGAATAATGTTTATGATAGGTTTCATTAATTGTATGAAATTCGTATTGATTTCATGACTGCACTGGAAGTTATAGGGCAAAAAGTTTTATTTTCCTGAGTGAGTTTTCAAAACCAAAGACACAAAAATTACCATAGCTGGCAGCACCAATCAAATTTTTCAACCAAATTTCCACCAAGCAGAGATTAGAGTAATAGGGCCCATACACGACGCATGCATGCATGCACAATCGCGTGACTGCACATGCGGATTGAACGTGAATGGCAATGATTGACTGAATGCACATGCTGACTGTATGATTACAAAACTTTTTGATATTTTCTCGACTGCGCATGCTTGCATGAGAGGTGTATGTTAAATATTGTGCATTCAAGCTCAAATTTTAGAAGTTTTTGTCCAGTGTACATCTTACTCACTTCAAGTTCTTTTAAAACTGCACAGTTTTGCATGAATCGTGTAGGGCAGGCGCAATACTGCACAATCAATGTACTGTGCATTCATGCATGCGTCGTGTATGGGCCCTATAAGGTTCAGCTACTGTGTCAATTTCAACTAATTCACATTTCATCGGGCAAAAAGCAGTTTTTTTTCTTTGTAATTTTTCAAGATGGCACCACTGGCACAGAGTTGCCCACAATTCAAAATCACTTCTATCAGATCTGGTCCTACTTAAGTCCAATGCATTCTGTTAATTTCAGCTGTATGTGATTATTGGTTCGTTAGTTCCCGTGAACAGAAGTTTTTGATGCTAAAAATATAGGTTAACTGGGAGAGGGTTACCGTTCATGTCCGACATTAAATTTTCAAAGTTTTACTTTGAACGTGTAGATAAAACATAAGATTTGTATACAGATTGGTTTTATTGTAAGAAACGGACATTTTTTTGAACATTCTATGGTTTGAATGTTTTCACTTCCAATTTTTTTTTTCAAATTTAAGACACCAAAATTATCATAGCTGGCAGCTCAAACCGAATTTTTCGGCCAAATTTCTACCGAACGTGGCTTGAGGTAAGGTCCAACTGCTGTGTAAATTTCGTCAAAATCGAACGATTCAATCAGAATTTATAGGGCTAAAAGCAGCTATCTTTTTTAGTGATTTTTCAAGATGGCACCACTAGCACAGAACCGCCTGTATTTCAAAATCACTTCTGTCAGACCTGGTCCTATTTAATACCAATACATTCTGCAAATTTTAATTAATTCTGCTCATCGGATCGTGAGTTTCCGTGAACAGAAGTTTTTGATGCTAAAAATATAGGTAAATTGGGCAAGGGTTACCAGGCGTGTCCGTTA